>CM016618.1:78266421-79466421 GCA_005393395.2 Gossypium australe | reverse complement strand
TGAACTTGAGTTTTTTTCTTAATTTGGTACTTTAACTTGACACTTATTCCTATTTTGATACTTAAAAATGTTATTTTTTATGTGGTAACAAAAAAAATTAATTATGATCGATATGTTGGCAGATGACATGAAATTTCATCTTTTAATTTTAAATGTTCAATTACTTTTATTTTTATTTATTTTATTTTCTTAATTTATAATAATGAATCTATTTTATTTTGAGTTTTTTAAAACTCTTTTTTTCTTATTCAATATTAATTAATTAAGCATAACTTAATGTATAATTTTTTAACACAATTTTTCTCTAATAGTAATAATATTTTTGTGGAATTAAGTATTCGGCCCCTCTTAAATCATTCTTGCTAAGCTCAACCCTAATAAAAAGTAATTTTCAAGCATAATGTTTAGCGAAACATAAGAAACTCCAAAGAAATGAAATAATTCTTGCCATTAAATTCTTGTCATCTATCGCATGTCGGTCGTACATTACGTATTTTTAAAACAACTAACATCATTAGTGTTTGGGAGGTAATTTGTATAACATTTGTCAAGTTTAGATCCCAAATTAAACCTTAAAAAAGCATAGGATCAAATTATAAAAAAAGTTGCCAAATTTAGGTACCAATGGACAAAAAAAAAAAACTTAGGTACGAACTTAGAAAAAAGTGTCAAGTCCAAATGCCAAATTGAGTAAAAAAAATTTAAGTACCAAATTAAGAAAAAAAAGTGTTAAATTTAGGTGCATAATGTATATTAAGCCATAATAAAATTAAATAAGAAGTAAATATTTAAATTGATATCAAATTTAGAGAATCAAATTTATTGTTTACTATACTTATATTAAACTCCTAATTGAGTTGGTCTCATGGATCGATTAGGTACTAATTCAATTGAGAAATTACTAAAATACCTTCTTATGTACAAAATAAGTTATATTATTATGAGGGAATTTTTATCTTTTAGCTTTTATAGATCAATAAAAACTCAACCATAGTAAGATTTGAACGCATGACACTAAGTATGAATTTGAAGAAACTTTGAACTGATTGATATAGACTTTATTATTCATTATATTATTGAATTTGTCATTTTAAATATTCTTTTAATTATTTATTTTTTGATAAAATAATAGGGGTGGGAGCTGGAGGTAACACAATTTGAACTTGTATCAAATAGGTATCTGATAAGAGCTTTAACCACCATTTCATATAAGTCAAGACTTTAATTTATAAGATTTATTACATTTATACCAATATAGCATATTTTAACTTTTTTTATTTAATTAATTTTTATAAAAAATATATTTAAAAACTATTTCATTAAATTTTATATAATATATTTAAATATTTTTCCGCAATAATTTCAAAAATAAGAGGTTAAGTTGAAACATTTTGACCATTAAAAGTCAAAATATGACAGTTAGATGAATGGAGGAAATAATATCTATCATTCTTGTAAATAAAATTTTTAATTTTATTAAAATATTTAGTCAACTAAATTTACTTGATAAAAAATTATCATTTTATAAATAAGAATTTTGACTGTATTAAAAGACTTTTATTGAATGAATATATAATAATAAATAAAGTTAAATTTATATTGAATTACTTGATATTTAAATTATATATTTCATTTCAGAAAAAAATATAAAAATACAAATTTAGAGAAACTTTTGAATTGATTAAAATTGATTTGGGTGTTCATTATTGTCATTATATATATTATTATTATAAGATTTATTGTATTTATTTTTTAACTTGCCAATATAACTTTTGTTTTTATTTTCATTTTAAATATATATTTTTATTTTTATAAAATTTATCACATTTATGAATAATAATTTTAATTTTACTAAATATATGGTTTAATAAATTTGTTTCATAAGAAAATTTATATTTATATATAATAATTCCAATTTTATTAAAGGACTCTTACTAAAGGGATTTATATAATAATAAAAAGAAAAAATATACTACTTTACTTTTAAATAGTGATTTTTAATTATTTATATAATAAGTAACTTTAGACTTCACATAAAAATATATCTATATAATTTAATATATATTATTTGTGAATTTATTATGGTCAATTTTTTTATTATTAAAAAAAGAAAGAAAATAAAATTGAATAGTGAAGAGTTTAATTTACAATATATCAAACTTTTATAGTTTATACAATCGCTTTAATGATGATTAATGATTTTTTATTAACACTATATCTAAATTAACAAAATAATTAATATATTTTAATTATATTTATTAGTAATTATTTTGAATAATATTGTTTTATATTAATTACATGAAGTAAGATTATATTGTAGGTACAATCCTCTAACTATGATTGAATTTTTTAATATTATTAAAAAAAATTGATCTACATTATATTTATTTTTTAATATGATACAAATATTTTAGTTATGATTTAAATTGTTAAATAAAATCATATATATATTGACTATGTTCAACCATTAAGAACTTTTGAGAACAATTTGTACGAACAACACCCTTGAAAAGGCATAGTAGAAAAATAGAGGAGAGAAACATAAATCGGAAAGGGAAGGTTTCCCATTGAAAGAGGAAGAGAAAGGGTGGCTGGCAAGCGACAGGCAGCCTAAAAGAAAGAACCATAAACCTCATTTTTGCTGTGTAATTTTTTAGTTTTACAACCGTCCTTAAAAAGTTACCATGTGTCATCACCTCAATTATGCTTATGAAGTTTAAAAATTATAATTAAATATTTTCTCTTAAAAAATTTCATTTTTAATCTATTTATTTGGAAATATATATATCCAAATACTAATTAAATAGGGTAAACTATACCCAAGGTCAGTAAATTATTAATAAATTTACGTTTTGATCACTCAACTTTTAAAAGTTACAAAATGATCATTGAACTATTCGAAAGTTTTCATTTAAGTCACTGAACTATTTGAAAGTTTTTATTTAAGTCATAAGGCTATTAAGGCTTCTTTTTTTTTAAGTCCAGCTAACTAGCTCCAAGCAACTATTTGGTGGTTGATACGGTAGATGAATACACATCGATGAGTAGAAGAACATATCCTAAATCCAAGTGAATCTGATGATTAGTGTCGGAGATCGGAGAAGAAAACTATTTAGATTTTGGTTCGCATATTTGTGACATTTAAAGTTATTTTTTGAAAAACAACTGAAGTTTAGACAATAATGAGAAATATATATTTCTATTGATATAGACTGTACGAACAAAAAAAGTCATCTAGTATCAATTTTAACACTCTCAATCCGATGATTTAAATGAAAATTTTTAAATAATTCAATAACAATTTTGTAACTTTTAAAAATTGAATGATTGAAATATTAACTTATAATATTTTAATAATCTTAGATGTAGTTTATCTATAAATTTAAAACTCAAATTTTTAATATTTATAATTTTGCTCCAATGTAGATATATTATTTCTCAAAAAATAAATCCACCAAAAAATGGAAAGGTGAAATCACGCATATTATCCTCTGATTTTTAAGAATTATATTGAAAAAAACTCTTAAACGCATATTAAGAGTTCAAATGTAAGGGACAATGAAAAAACAAATAAAAAGAAGTTTGTCGGAGGTATTAATAATATTAAAGACAGTGACCAAGTTTGGTACCTACTCCAGATGTCAGATGACAGGTAATTAATTCATGGTTGTTATCTTTCACACCTAACCCACATATTAAAGGTTTAAATTAAATATATGGTATTATCAACAAATGACAAATAAATAGAAAATTCCTCCATTTTGGATTTTTAATTTGTCCTTTCTAATTAAACTGAGATTTCAGGTCCCATCTAAGAAGAATCTCACGAATAAAATAAAACCTACAACTCAAATAAAAAGGGTTATCTTAAATTAATATACATTTTGATATGTTGATATAAAAATTAAATAGATTTATCAATAATGGTTACAGTAATAAGATATATTGTAATTTTAGGAAGAGAATTTAAGTTTAAATTTTGGAAACGATATTGTTAGAAAAAGTAGTCATAAACCCTAAAAATATTAGTTTCCATAGATTGTAAAATGAACATGAAGGATAGCTTGGTTATACAAAATAAAAAATGATTTCAAGTCACTGAAGTATTTGTTTTACATTCATGTTATAACCATAAATAACCATATAAAACTCATCCAAGACAAACACATATTGGAACTAAAGATCTACACATCGCAATTGCCTATGATGAATGGTATTTTATAACCCAAAAGATCAAATAATTAAGGTATTGACTCGTGCTACTTTCCTTGAGGAAAGTTTAACAACTTTAAACCTTGTAGTAGATTGTTACTTGAGGAACTTTCAGGAAATAATGAAATCCCTTCGGCTACGATTCTAGATTCTGTTCCGAATAGTAAACCATAAAACAGTCAGTAGATCAATAGGAAGCCTCGTCACAATGGGAGGGTCCCCAAAAGGCATGATTTATTTTGTAAGTGGTAGTAGTTTTTTTAATAGGGAAACTGTTGAACTCGAAGATAATGATCCTCTCACGTATGATGAAACTATACAGAGTGTCGATTCCAAGCTCTAGGAAGTAACTATGAAAGTTAAAATGGATTTAATGAAATCCAATTCAGTGTGAGAACTTATAGACTTACCAGAAAGGATAAAACTTATAGGGTGAAAGTGAATCTACAAGAGGAAAAGAAATGTGAAAGGAAAAGTTGAAACCTACAAGGCCAGACTCGTAGCAAAAGGCTAGACACAGAAAAAATGTATCAATTATGAGGAAACCTTCTTTCCAGTAACCATGCTAAAGCCAATTGGCATTCTTTTGTCCATTGCGGTGACTTTCGATTATGATATTTGGTAAATGGATGTCAAGATACCCTTTTTGAATGACTATCTTGAAGAAAATGTTTGTATGATGCAACTCACGAGATATATAGTTTATGGAAACAAGTATAAAGTTTGTAAGTTGCCAAAGTCCATAAATGGACTTAAGCAAGCAACCCGCTCATGGAATCAAATATTTGATCAAGTGATCAAAAGTCCTAAATTTGAGTAAAACATTGATGAACCTTGTGCTTATAAACTTATTTTGGATGGAAAGGTGATCTTCATAATTTTCTATGTTGATGACATTCTACTCATTGGGAATGATGTAATTTTATATGTTGATGACATTCTACTCATGGGAATGATGTAAAGACATTGTCATCGATTAAATTGTGGTTAACCCAATAGTTTAGCATGTAGGATTTGGGTGAAGCTCAATATGTTCTAGGAATTCAAATTCTTAATGATCGAAAGAACAGAGTGATAACTTTATCTCAACCTTCATACATAGATAAGATAATAGAACATTTTGTGATGGTTGACTTAAAGAAGGGATCACAACCTTCTATTTCAGGCTTTCATCTTTCTTTAGAGGATTGTCCTAAGATAGAGAAAGAAAGAGAGCATATGAGAAAGGTTCCTTATGGCTCGACAGTAGAATGTTTCATATATGTTATCTTGCGCACATGTCCAGATATTTATTATGCAATAGGGATAGTAAGTCGATATCATGTGAATCTCGATCCAAGATATTAACAAAAAGTTAAGCATGTACTCAAGTATTTATGAAGAACGAATGAATATATGCTTGGATATTTTAAAGGAGATTTAACTCCTCTCGTATTTATAAATTTTAACTTCCAAATGTGTTGAGATTTGAGGAAATTGATATTGAGCCCTGTCTTTATCCTAGACAACGGGTCTATTGTAACACCCTGAATTTTGGGGTTAGAAGTTTTGAGTTTTTGTGGTTAGGATCAGTGAGGAGGTTGCGCTATTGTGTTTGGTTGTGTGTTTAAGTGACAGAATGGGCCTACTGGTATGGTGGTTTTTGTGGTTATCGAGCCCTAGTGTGTGCGTTTTGTAGAATTGTTCTTTTTATTTTGTTAAATGGTAACCTTGTTTTAGTTTAAAAATAATGAATAGTTGTATATTTTTTAATATTATTATTTTATTATCTCTTTTTTTGTTACACGTTCTCCTCTTCCTCTGCATCTCTTTGCTTTTCTTATTGCTCTTTTCTTTTCTGCGAAAACAGTCTTTGTCTGCGGTATTTGAAGAGCTTCATTTCCTGGTCATCGAGTCGGCACCCGAACGTTTTCGCTCACGAATCAGGTGTGGGTTTTAAACTTTTTTTGTTTTAATTGCGAGTTTCGATTCAACTTTGTGAAAAGCCAACAGTTTGTGTGCTTGTTCGCAAATCTGTTATTTTAGACGTTGTACCACGGTTTTATCCTGAGAACTTGTTAGTTTTGGTATAGCTTTGAGTTATTGAGGGCTGGGAAGTGCTTCGAGGGTGAAAACATGATTTTCTAGGCTATTTTAAGGTGGTTTCGTGACCACATAGGCAGCCACAAGGGCGTGTGTTGGTTCACACGGCCGTGTGTATTTAGGAATTAGGGTTTTTAGGCTGATTTGGGTGCCACACAGCCTTGTGGGCGATTTAGGGATTTTGTCGATTTTCACACGGTCGTGTCCCTTAAGAATACGGGCAAGTGAGATTGGGAATTAGGGTTTGAGAAATTTGATGTCACACAGTCGTGTGGCTAATTTAGGGATTTTGGAATCCCACACAGGCGTGTGTGTTGGACACACGGGCGTGTGAGACCCTCACACGACCGTGTCTGCCCTATGCTCTATTTTAGCGCAAATGGACAGTGAGTTACACGACCTATTCCCACGGCCATGTCTCTGCTCTACACGGGCGTGTGCCTCAGTCACATGGCCATGTACGTCTCTTTAGACAAGAGCGTGTGCCTCAGCCACACAGTCGTGTACCCTTCTTCACACTGGCGTTTGGCCTCCCACACGGCTTAAGCAGTTCCACACGACCAGAGCACACGACCGTGTGGTACCAAAACTCCAAATTGTTAATTTGTGTACATTTTGATTTGAAAATGCATTAGTGTAAGTTTTGTATCCGTGACTATGTGTTGTTGTGACTGAAAGTGATATGTTTGATTCTGAATTTGGTCTGTTGGACGTGTGTGCTTATCTGTCTCTGTTTGATTGTCTGTTGACGTGTTCATCATTTCTGTGAGTTTGAATGCATTCATGCATTGCATAAAATATTTTGGGTGGGATTGTGAAGAGAAGGGAGTCTGTTTCTAATCTGATCTGGCAGTTCTACTGCAACTTATTCGTACAGCGATTTATCACCCTGTACTGCATGTATGTCAGCTTAGCTACTTACTATTATCTGATCTAGCAGTTTAATTACAGCCTACCGATATAGCAATTTACTGCATTGTACTGTACCGTATATACGTCAGCTTCACTGCGTATTACTATTATCTGATCAAGCAATTCAAACTGCAACATGTCTATACAGCGGATTACTGCATTGCACTGTACTGCTTATACGACAGCTTTGCTGCATAATATATCTGAGTGGCTTAGTCTACATACATGGTGGTAGGGTTGGATAGGCCTTTCGAGGTCCTATGTAGTGTGTTTTGGTTGGATGAGCTTAATCAGCTCTTTTGGGGTGTGATCGGGGGACGGAGAGGTGTTTTGGCTGTATGGGTGGGTTCTTTCAATATCTGACTGCATACATACGCATCTGTTTGATTATTCTACGTGTGAGACTATCTGACTATTTCTGTTTGACTGAATAGTTCTTGGGACTGTGTGTCTGTGTGTGACTTAATGTGCTTGAATGGTTACATTGGTTGGGACGTTAGTTTCAAGTATACTCTCTGACTGTGTGTGTGTGTTTGTAATTCTGTTGCGCTTCAAATTTGAACACTGTAATTTTGTCTCTTGTCGAGTTTCGAACTCACACTGAGCTCGAGTAACTCACCCCCTCTTAGTGTTTCCTTTTCAGGTGCATTTCTGAATTCTAACGCTGGACTCGTGTGCAGAGGTCTCGGACAGTCTCGGTGAAAATAAATTATCATCAGTTTGTATTTTCAGTTTCTAATTGGTTATTCAATTTTTGAACTGTAGAGTTTTATAAAGCTATGGTACAAGGTTTCATTTTAATTTTTATTCGTTTATTCAGTCCCTGTTATATGTTTAACTTAATTGTAATTTTACCAATTAGGTTTTTAAATGATTAAATGTTTCGATTCAACGTGACAACTTGTTTTGTAAAAATTTACCTACGATCACTTCGGTGATCAATGTGACATCCGGGATTTGGTCTAAACTTCTAAGCCGGGTCACCGGTGTTACATCTATAGTATGGAGAGGTGTCAAGCAAGGTTAAATTGCTGACTCCACTATGGAGGCCAAATCTGTGGCTACTACTAAAGCAACAAAAGAAATCTAGCTTCAAAATTTTTTATAGGTCTCAAAGCCATTCCTAGCATGGTGAAAGCTATTATACTGAATTGTGATAATAGTGTGGCAATAACTAATAGTAAGGAAACACGAAATCACAAAATGACAAAACACATTGATTGAAAATGTCACATTATTCGAGAAGCGGTGGCTGACGAAATAGTGGATGTAGTCAAAATAAGATTTGAGGACTACCTTGTAGATCCGTTTACTAAGATTTAATGTTTAGGAGTTTTGAGAAACATGTAAAAGGTATTTGAATGTGAAATATGACTCGTCTACTTCACTAGGACAAGTGGGAGATTATTGGGATCTAGTGCCCTAAGTGTATTTGCCCTAAATAAAATTCTATTACTCATTAATATCATTTGTATTTGTCTTCAATGATTTTTTCACGCAAAGCAAAATGTAAGCAAATATTAACTCATTTATTATCTAATATTTGATTAATATTAAATTGCATTATGTGGTTGGATCATGATGTGAGAAGACAACTTATATTAGTAGATAATCTAAACAATCCGTAGTCTAATAGAAATGGATAAAATCAGTTAAAAGACTATTATATCGTCTGTCAAGTCCAATTGAGAAGAGACTTGGGTATTGGAGTGGATGACTCCCAAAAGATAGAGACATAGATGTGATTGTTTGAATTGACAATACATCGGACATGACCCAAGTTGAATTTATCCTAGATCTGTATGTAGATTTATTCAACTTAATCCTAAGTGGACGATGAACTATATATACTTGACTCGTATACTTTGATGTATTGAAAGCCTGAGCTCAAATAGATATGGAACCATAAGTTGGTACGTTGGGTATACGACTTTTGTATGATGTAGCATCACTCCACAACAATGGAATCATAACCTTATAAGGTAAATGATATCATCTCATTGACATTAAATGATTGATACCACGGGTCATTTGTCATAATACAAATGATTTAATTATTATGTGTTAGTAATTGACTTTTTCATATCGGAAGACTTAATGAAAACCATGAGATAAAATTGGATCATATTGGGAGAACAAATTTTATCCTGAAGAGATTAAGGGTAACAGACTTACGATAAGGTCATTGGGTGAGCACTTGATAAGTACCTTTCGTAATGGTATATAATAAGGAAGAGTGCAATCAAGGTACTATAGTGAAATGACTCAATGATTAAATAATGTTGTAACTAATAGATGACTAGTAGGAACTTAATTACAAATTATTTGAGCTCTAATTATATATGTTCAATTAGTCCCTCTACTAGCTCAGGATAGCCCAAAACGGATTGCATGTAGAAGCGATAATTGTGGAATGAACGGAAATGAGAAGTACAAAAGATGACTTAGAAATTAATATAAGTTCTTCAAATTATTATTTAATTGATTGTAATTAAATAATGAGAATTAAATTAACTAGTCATCGTAGATTTATTGAATGAGGCAATTAAACATATTTCCTTATAAATTCTAAAATGGTAAAACCATGACTTTGATGGAATTAGAATTGAGTTAAGAAAATAATTTAATTGAGAAAATTAAATTAATTAATTAATATTTTTGAAAAACATAGAAAATAGCTATTGGGTTGGATAAATCATAAGTGTTAAATAAAAACCCGGATAACACATATAATTGTACCCAATACGTAAGTTGGGCTTGAAAGCCCATCTCAAAGAATGAGGGAGGGCAAACCCTAGTATCATTTTGGATTGTCGCTGCCCCTTGTAATGTAGAATACCGTATTTTAATTAAAACATTATTATTTAATTACCCCTTGTTGAAGTAAAACTATAAGCTAGCCTAATTACATAAGTTTTGAGTATTCTGTTGAAAAATAGTTACAATTTATTTTTAGAATAAATTCTATTTTTCGAAACAGCTAAAAGTTTTTTATTCTATATAGAGAATTAATTTTCCCACTGAATGTTAATAAAAGTTTCCATTTTGTGTACTTGGTTCGTTTTGTTTGAGCCTACACTCAAAGTAATACAAGGTTTAAGAATAACGGGGAAGATCGTTCGATAGAAAGTCGGGAAATAACCTAGACCGCCTCATACAAATAACATGCAATAATTCAATTAAGGGTTAAATATTAAGTGTTAGATATGCATGGTGTTGCCTTCATGCTCCCTAAATGCAAACTTACAAATTCTTTTGTTAAATGATTTGACTTATGAGGTCATGCCAATAAGGTATGTAGGCACACTATTATTTTAACACTTAAATGGTGGAAAATAATCCATTAGCTTATTCATATATAATTTCTTCTCTTAATGCTTCGTTTGAAAACTATCATTAAAGTAGAACTTGATTCTATTTTACAAAATGATACTTAGGAAATTAGTTGATTTACCTCATTTAAAAAAAAATAATGGTTGTAAATATATTTTTAAAAGGAAATTTAATCTTGATGGATCTATTGATAAATATAAAGCTAGACTAGTTGCAATAGGGTTTTACTCAAAAACAAAACATAGACTATTTTAACACTTTTGCTCCTATAATTAGAATTTATTCTATTTGTATTTTAATTGCTTTGGCTTATACACAAATTTTTTATACATCAAGTGGATGTTAAAATAGCATTTTTAAACGGTAATTTGAAAGAAGAAATTTACATCGAACAACTTAAGGGTTGTTATTTCAGTTCAATAAACCAAAGTTTGTAAACTTCTCAAATTCTTGTGTGGCTTGAAACAAACACCTGAATATTGAAATGAGAAATTAGATCAAGTATTGGCAAGCCATCATTTCTTTTTCGTTGAAGCAGATAAATATGTTTATACAAAATTTATTAGTAGTCACTGTGTGATCATATACTTGTATGCAAATGATTAACCGTAATATGTACATATTTTAATCCCACATTTAGCATACTTTTGGATGATTTATCCCCTGAATTATGGAATTTAATGCTCCTAATCCTTTAATTTCATGTTTTATACTTAGGAGAGCATTGGAGGATGAAAAGAACGAGAAACGGGCCAAAAACTGAGAAAATGGGCCAAAGTGAGAAATCCACACGGCCTGGAGTTCGCCACATGGCCGTGCCACTTTAGCAGATTCGAACACGGCCTGGGCTCGATTTACACGGGCGTGTCTCTGCCGTGACTCGTTTTAATTCCATTCGAATTAGGTTACTTTGGGACAAAGAAAGACATTCCAAAAGCCTATATAAACACCCTAAGTGTGACCTAAAAGGGGGAGGCCGAAGGGTGAAGCCAGAGTGGCCCGAATTGTGGGATTTACTCGATGACAGCCAGTTGATTCATCTCAAGAAGTCGGAATCATACTCAAGACGGAAGATCTTCTCTTCAATTACCTTCAGGGGGTTTCAGGGTTTTTCTTATGTTTTGTTTTATATTTTCTTCTGAGATGTATTCTTTTATAAACATGAACTAAACCCTTCAAATACCTGAGGGGGATTAAACCTAAGACGGATCTTGTTATTGTTTTCTGAACTATATAATAAATACTTGATTTGTTCTTAACTATGTGTTCTTAATTGTTGTTTTAATATTTCAGGATATTGATTCAGGTATTGATGTGCTTAGGCAGTGGAGGAAAATTCCCTGTTTAAGAGTAAATCTAGCATAGTTAAGCGGAGTTGATCGCACTCCTAGAGATAGAACGACGAAAATCTACCAGATTAGGGTCAAACCTAATATGGAAGTCTATAGATCGAGTTAATGCAACACTAGGGGTTTTAATTAGAAAGAGATTTCAATTAATCAACCTAGATTTAGACGTTAGTAGCCTCGAGAGAGGTATTAATATAAATTAGGGAATCCTACGGATCAAGTTAAGTGAATAAATCGTCTGGTTCAGAGTTAAATAACAAGTGAAGTCTAGGTGGATTCTTCCTCGGTATTGTCTTAATCAATTGGTTTTCCCAAAAATATTTCCCCAATTCATTCTCTTTGTCTTAGCATCTTTAGCTTAGTAATTAGTTAGTTTTAGATTAAACAACAATTCTCTTAATTCTTAGACTAAATAATAGAAAGATGGTAATTACAGTACTCTTGGTCCTTGAGGATACGATATTTCCGGTCTTGCCACAGTTATACTACCGAACGATAGGTGCGCTTGCCTTGTTCGTTGTCATAGTTAGTCTCTAGGCTCGATCAGTCGTTATATTAAAAATTAAGACTTTCGGATACGATCAAGTTTTTGGCACCATTGCCGGGGACTAAGATATTAGGAACACTTGTTTTTTATTATTTTAGCCATTATTTTTTATTATTTTTATTATTTATTTATTTTATTTATACTTTTCTAATTTTTCTTTTCTTTTCTTTGTTTCTGATAGGTTTTCTAGTTTATGACTAGAAGGAACTCGTCAGGACCCTTGATTTTTTACAGCGATATAGAAGGTACCGTTCGTAGAAACAGAAGAGAAATACGGCAAAGCTTACAATACATAGAAGAAGAGCAAGAGGACGATACCAATACTACCGAAGCGATGGCTGATAACAATCCGCTACCTCATGTGGTCGCCGCAAACCCGATGAATCAAAATCCTGCTCCTCGTACAATGTATGATTATGCTAAACCTAATTTAACAGGAACTGATTCAAGTATTGTTAGACCTGCTATTACTGCAAATAATTTTGAACTGAAACCTAACACAATTCAGATGATACAGCAATTTGTTCAGTTTGATGGTTTGCAAGATGAAGATCCAAATAATCACTTGGCGAATTTCCTAGAATTTTGCGATACTTTCAAAATAAATGGCATTTTTGATGATGCCATTCGTCTTCGGTTGTTTCCCTTTTCGATGAGGAACAAAGTTAAACAGTGGTTGAACTCGTTACCATGAGGATCAATCACTACATAGGAGCAAATGACCGAAAATTTTTTCTTAAAATATTTTCCGCCTGCTAAAACGGCTAAGTTGAGGAATGATATCTCTTCTTTTGTGCAGGTGGATTTAAAGACACTTTACGATGCATGGGAAATATACAAAGATCTATTGAAAAGGTGTCCATACCATGGACTACGCTTGTAGCTACAGGTCCAAACTTTTTACAACGGTGTGAACCCCTCAACCAGGCAGTTGATTGATTCAGTCGCCGGTGGAACCCTGAACAACAAAACACCTGAGGCTACCTATGAATTCATTGAAGAGATGTCACTGAATAACTATTAGTGGCAAGTCACGAGGACAAGGCCAACAAAAGTCGCTAGTGTTTTCAACCTCGACGCAGTAACCATGCTATCAAATCAGGTAGAGATGTTAAATAAAAAGATTGATGGTTTATGTGGTTCTTCGCAGGTACATTCAGTTATGCAGTGCAATACGAATGGAGGAGGGATGGACAATACAGATTATCCACCTTGTAACCCGAGCGCTGAAAATGAGCAAGTTCACTATATGGGTAATAATTCTAGACCTTAAAATAACCCTTACAGTAATACTTACAATCCAGGTTGGAGGAACCACCCCAATTTCTCATAGGGCGGTCAAGAAAATCAAAGACAACAAACCCTCCCAGGCTTTCAACAGTAACCCTACCCACAAGAGAAGAAGTCGAACCTTGAAGAGATGCTGACAAAATTTATAGCGGTGTCAGAAACCTGTTTCTAAAACACCGAGACAGCACTCAAAAATCAACAAGCATCGATTCAAGGGATCGAGAATCAATTAGGGCAACTTGCTAAGCAGTTCTCTGAACGATCACAAGGAAGCATACCAAGCAACACTGAAACTAATCCGAATGAGCAACTTCAAGCAACAACCGCTCATGATAGTGAAGGGGTAGATAAACATAAAGTAAGCCAAGAGAATGTGGTAGAGGAAGGTAATGTTGAGGTAAGTCATGATAAACCAAAGCTAGTAATTAAAGAGTACCAACCTCGTGTGCCATACCCCAATGCGATGAAGAAAGACAAAACAGATGAATAATTCGGTAAATTTCTTAAACTTTTAAAGAAATTACATATTAACTTACCATTTCTTGAAGCTCTTTCGCAGATGCCAAATTCAAGGAAATTTTTAAAAGAGCTTTTGACAAACAAACAGAAGTTAGACGAGGAATCGTATGTGGAGCTAAACACAGTGTGCTAAGCAATTTTGCAAAATAAACTACCACGAAAATTAAAAGTTCCAAGGAGTTTTACAATTCCATGCTTAATTGGTAGTTTATCTGTTGATAATGCTTTAGCTGATTTAGGGGCAAGCATAAATGTTATGCCATATAAAGTGTTTAAACAGCTAGGTCTAGGGAAACCCAAACAAACTAGGATGAGCATTCAATTAGCTGATAAAACTATTAGAATTCCTAGGGGTATAATTGAAGATGTTCTAGTAAAAATTGATAAATTCATATTCCCAGTAGACTTTGTCGTCATGGATGAGGACAATAATATTCCTTTAATTCTAGGAAGACCCTTTTTTAGCAATTGCCAGAACTAAGATTGATGTTGGTACAGGAGAACTCATACTTCGTATAAGTGACGAAACAATCACTCTTCAGGCTCTTGACTCGACTAGGACATCAACTAATCAATGTGAGAAAATAAATTCTATTAATTACCATTCGGTTAAACCTTCTTTACAGGAAGCACCACGGAACTACACAACTGAGCCAGATCCTAGACCGCATGCCAACAAGGAAATAACTCATGAGGAACAAAGGCTTCAAATCGATGAACTAGACTAGTGGAAGATGCATTTCAAATAGAAATTAGGAACACACGAAGCAGAACCAAAGCAAAACCATGTCAAACTTAAGGATGAGCCAAACCAATTTAAGATCGGAGATCAGGTATTGTTGAATAAAAACCTAGTCAAACTTAAGGATGAGCCAAACCAATTTAAGATCAGAGATCAGGTATTGTTGAATAAAACAGACCCTCGGATCGCCACTTTAGACCTTGATACAAACGAAGAAACCCCTTTTGAGGTACTGAATATCTTCCCATATGGAAGAGTCGAGATAACTAATCCTAAATTCGGCACTTTTAAAGTAAACACTACTCGACTCAAATTATCCAATGGTCATAAAACTGATAGCAGGGGAGAGGAGTTTCAACTCCTCAAACCACCATGAATGTGCGAATGAGAGGTAAGTCTAGCTTAAGACTTTAAACGAGTGCTTCTCGAGAGGCAACCCGAGCTCTAACCATACTAATTAGTTTGCTTGTACTTTTATTTATGTTTTAAAGTGTAGTTTGCATCTCCACACGGCCTTGCACACGGGCGTGGCCGTGGCCGTGGCCCTGTGGACACCACAGATTTTCGTACCAGCGTGGCAGAGATAGTACAAACCAAGGACATAAAATATCTTCAAGCCACGGGCTCCGACTAAACACCACGGCCGTGCGATATAGCCGTGGTCGACATTGTTTTATCAACATGAGCGTGGCAACCTGCACACAGGCGTGAGAGAAACGAACGAATCACAACGCGGCCGTGCGATACGACTGTGTGACACAACACGCCCATGGTACACGGGTGTGGGAAATCACCAGATCCCTATTTCTATATAAACCCCTTTTTCTGCTCACTTTCTCCACCAAACCCCTTTCCTTTCAACCCTAGCCACCATAGTTTTTCTTCATTTTTCACCATCCTTACCACTATCACTCAATGCCCAGAGGCAAGGCCAACGAAACCTTTCCCATGTCAAAAAAAGCGAAAGGACCATAGCACAATCTCTCCGTGCGAGACCGAATTACATAAGTTCATGCCGGCTTCTTCATTGACCCGACAAGCCAAGGATATTTGAGTCCATTTAATTTATCTTTTTCTTTTCTCTTCTCCTTTATATTCCTTCCCTTTATCTTTCTTGTCTTTAATTTTTATTTTTTCATTTTGATTTCTTTGATTTAAGTGCTAAAGGCTGCTTGGGAATCACCACACCACGACCACTGCCAACTCAAGAAATTCATCCAAAAAGATTCAGGAAGTTTCACCTCTCTCTTTCTCACTTAATTTCATACTTTTAATCTCTAGATATCTATCTTTGTACATTGAGGGCAATGTACATCTTAAATGTGGGGGGTGAATTTTATTTTGAAAAGTTCCTAACTTTTTGCATTATGCTCAAATCCCTGAAGTATGTCTTGTTCTTAAGTAATTTTCTCATGTTACTATTAGAATGAAATTTCATTTGATTCATGATTTTTATTGATATGTTTTGGATTAAGTCATTGATAATTGTGCAGCGATGATTTAAACTTTAGGAGACTAGAGAATCAAGCATGATGAGTCTATTTTCAAAAATTAAAATTTTGTTAGGTTGTCTACCTAAATCTAATTATTACCTTGAAGTTTGAAATTTACAATGTTGATATCAAAAACTCAGAATTTTTTGTGAGATCTTGAGCCTTTTAGAGCATATATTCTTTCGTGCTCACTTTTTTTATTACGAGTGTGTCAACATTGAATTGTTATTCTAGAACTTGCTTCGATTATACATGTCAAGACCACATCATTGATTTGATATACAGAGATGATAAAGGCAATTAGGATTTAACCCACTTACTCCACTAAAAGCCTACCCTCACAATTAACCCCTAGTGAATCCCTTTGATCTTAACAAACCGTTTATTGACTCACCCACTAATATTAACCCAAAACCCATCTTATATTTGTTATCACCATTTCTCTTGACTACCCTTATATCGAGAGTTGATTTGATCAGTTGCTTAACTACATTCTTTATTGTTAAAATTTATTTACTTGATTTGTTCTTAAAAAAACATACTCATTATTAGTTCTATGTTAATTGAGCTTATACGTTTAAATTCCACATCTTGAAAATAAGCTCGTGTTATGAAATTTTAATTATTCGAGTCTTAGTTGATTTTTCTAAGTAAGGTAATTTGTCAATTCAATCTCGATTGTAACCCTTTAATTCAGCCTTTATCCACACCTTTAACCCAAACCCCATTACAAATCTTAAAAGACCTTTTGATCTGTGTATCATATCAGTCTATAGTGGTGGAGATTTGATTTTCATACAAGCCTATGGGATCAACTTTTCATGTTTGACTCTTGAGTGCTTAATTTTGAACCCTAAACACTTTGAGTGCTTTGAGTGAATCTTTAGTGAGGATGTCAACCCTTGTCAATTTTGAATTAAAGGTAATTAGTTAGGTAAGGGGAAACACCTATGTTTTCATACTTAAAAAACTATGACTTCGGTTGCTTGAATATTTGAACCCTTTTGGTTAAATTATCAATGTATAAATCACCTATGAATTATGATGAAACACTATTGATGAATATTATGAATTGAGGAAGTTCATTTTAATTGTGAATTGAGAATTTTGCTTGAGGACAAGCAAATGCTTAAGTGTGGGGGGTATTTGATAAACCGTAATATGTACATATTTTAATCCCACATTTAGCATACTTTTGGATGATTTATCCCCTAAATTCTAGAATTTGATGCTTCTAATCCTTTAATTTCATGTTTTATACTTAGGAGAGTATCGGAGGATGAAAAGAACGAGAAACGGGCCAAAAACTGAGAAAATGGGCTAAAGTGAGAAATCCACACGGCCTGGAGTTCGCCACATGGCCGTGCCACTTTAGCAGATTCGCACACGGCCTGGGCTCGATTTACACGGGCGTGTCTCTGCCGTGACTCATTTTAATTCCATTCGGATTAGGTTACTTCGGGGCAAAGAAAGACATTCCAAAAGCATATATAAACACCCTAAGTGTGACCTAAAAGGGGGAGGCCGAAGGGCGAAGCCAGAGTGGCCCGAATTGTGGGATTTACTTGAAGACAGTCAGTTGATTCATCTCAAGAAGTTGGAATCATACTCAAGACGGAAGATCTTCCCTTCAATTACCTTCAAGGGGTTTTAGGGTTTTTCTTATGTTTTGTTTTATACTTTCTTCTGAGATGTATTCTTTTATAAACATGAACTAAACCCTTCAAATTCCTGAGGGAGATTAAACCTAAGACGGATCTTGTTATTGTTTTATGAACTATATGATAAATACTTGATTTGTTCTTAACTATGTGTTCTTAATTCTTGTTTTAATATTTTAGGATATTGATTCAAGTATTGATGTGCTTAGGCAGTGGAGGAAAATTCCCTGTTTAAGAGTAGATCTAGCATAGTTAAGCAAAGTTGATCGCACTCCTAGAGATAGGACGATGAAAATCTATCGGATTAGGGTCCAACCTAATATGGGAGTCCATAGATCGAGTTAATGCAACACTAGGGGTTTTAATTAGAAAGAGATTTCAATTAATCAACCTAGGGTTAGACGTTAGTAGCCTCGAGAGAGGTATTAATATAAATTAGGGAATCCTACGGATCAAGTCAAGTGAATAAATCGTCTGGTTCAGAGTTAAATAACAAGTGAAATCTAAATGGGTTCTTCCTCGGGTATTGTCTTAATCAATTGGTTTTCCCAAAAGTATTTCCCCAATTCATTCTCTTTGTCTTAGCATCTTTAGCTTAGTAATTAGTTAGTTTTAGATTAAACAACAATTCTCTTAACTCTTAGGCTAAATAATAGAAAGATAGTAATTACTAGTACTCTTGGTCCTTGAGGATACGATATTTCCAGTCTTGCCACAGCTATACTACCGAACAATAGGTGCGCTTGCCTTATTCGTTGTCATAGTTAGTCTCTAGGCTCGATCATTCATTATATTAAAAATTAAGACTTTTGGACACGATCATCAAATGATATGCTTATTTTCAGTACTAGTTATGTGTTAATATTTGAAATAAAGTGTTTTCTTGCTTCTAAATTTGACCTGAACAATATGAGTAAGACAAATGTTATATTGAGTGCTAAAATCATAAGTAAAAGTGATAGTATAATGTTATCACAAAAATATTATGTTGAGAAACTTTTAGAAAAAATTTAGACATTTTGATGTGAAACTAGTGAGTGCTTATGATACTAATACTCAATTAAAAAAATAGAGGTGACCCTATTGCTCTATTTAAATATGTGCATATCATTGAAAGTTAGATGCATTTAATAAATTTTACTCGACATAATATAACATATATTGTACGTAGATTGAACAGATACATACATAGTCCAAATCATGAGCATTAGGCTGCTATAGTCAGGCTAATGAGATATTCAAAAGGTATTATGAATTATGTTATTTATTTTAGTGAATTTCCTACTATATTGGAAGGATATAGTGATGCTAATTAGATCTAAATTCAGATTAGGTAATGTAACACCCCAAACCCGGCCTAGACGTTATGGCCAAATCCAGAGGTGTCACAAAGAATGGGTTTTGATAACAAAGTTTATACGATAAAACCATTTCAGTTTTTCAACTCTTATTTGTTTTTATCCATTGTCAAAACATTTATTCAATTAATTAATTTGCCTTAAAACATATTTTATAGCAGAAGGTTACGAAAACCGTTGTATTTCAAGAAGGCAGTTCATATTTCAGAAAACCTTTATTTTAGTAAAAATCGTGTTTTTAGCGTGTTGTCCAAACAAAATATTAAACAAAAATCCAAATCTCAAAAATTTACTCAACAGTCTGGAGAGTCTAATTAATACAAAACTCCCAGAAATATCCTTTAATTAAATTCAGTTCGTAGACTAATGGTCACTGCAATACTCTGCCTCACCTATCCATCTAAGTCTGTGGATTACCTGAACAGAGCAGAAAAACATAGGTGAGTTATGTAAACTCGGTGTGTAACCTAACAGAAATAGACGTGCAACATGCAGAAAACTCATATACAATCAGATATAGATTCGGGCTCATGCCCATTTCAGTTATAGATAACAGAGTCAGATATACAGATCAGATAAACAGAATCCTACCCCCATCCTCTACACACTAACTCCGACCATCCCATCACACCATGTAGGGTTAAAAACACCCACCTAACCCTACACACCATATCGTGTCGTTACGAACATATCAGATAATGTGTAGCCAAGCTGCCAGAATATAGGCGATGATCGCCAAACAGAACACTTCCTCCACAAATACAATACCCATCCCAAAATAGATGCAGAAAACAGATACAGAATAACAGATTAAACATGCTCGACATGCTTATATACAGATAACGGAATAATCAGACATGCATAGCATTATCATACTCAGAACAAAATATCAGACTATTAGATCTACAGTTTTAGGGTTTGGTTACCCCTTACCGACCCTACGGTAAACCCACAGTTGATCGAAACGACCCGTGGGACACTAGCGAAAATTTTAAAAATATAGGCCCACATGCCAGTGTGGCCCACATGCCCAGATTGGCCTTGCCCGTGTGGCTTACACGGACTGCCCCAAAAATCCACACACCCGTGTGGAATGCCCGTCTGGCCCACACGCCTAACTTGGCCTAGCCAGTATGACTCACATGGCCATACTCCAGCCACCACACGGCCGTGTCTTGAGCACAGCCATGCCTTCGTCGACCACACGACCTTGTCTCGCACTCGACCAACTACACAGGTGACCACACGCCCGTGTGGCATCGACAAAACAGTTTTTTGGTTTTTTCGAAACTCGTTTTTCTGCATTTCAGGTATACACCTGGTACGATTTTAATGCAAAACCACTTCTAAGCCACACAGCACCTTACTACCCCAAACGATTTCGATTACGTCTCCTCGAGAGAAAAGTCCCAATCTTCACCATTTGCTACCAAACGTATGAACACCGAATCAAAAAAATCGAAGTTTAGAAAAACAATTTTACCAAACTAGGAAGGAAGAAGAGAGAGAGAAAAAAAGAAACCAAAATTCTGAAAGAAAGAAAAGTGTAGAGAAGAAAACATCAAATTCTAAAAGAGAGGGATTTTTGGGAAAACGAGTTTTTCCCAAATCCCACTACATCCACCATCATAACCACCCACTACTCAGACTTTTAGCTCTACTGAAACTCTATCACCAAAATCAAGCAAAAATAATACCCACATTCGCTCAGGGATTCAAACACAGGACCTCCAATACACTAACTCCCTTACCACTTGAATCAACAGGCTCATTCTGACATGAATTTACAGGCAATTTAATATAAGCCCACAGAACAAGGATAAGGCTTGGATCCAAGAATAACAAAGTTTGGCAAAACAGATACTTGAACCCAAGATCTTTCAAACACACCCAGAGCACTAAACTACTGAAGCAGATACACATTTATATCAGATACTTACAAAAACAGAAATAAATTATTCAAGGTGTTACAACTCGACCCCCTAAAAGAAATTTCGACCTCGAAATTTACTTGATTAGAACAGATGAGGATACTGCTAATGCATTAAGTTCTCAGGTTCCCACCTGGCTTCCTCAGTGCCATGATTCCGCCACAGAACCTTCACTAACGGTATGGACTTCCTCCTTAGAACCTTATTATCACGATCCAAAATATGAACCGGCTCTTCCTCAAAAGTCAAATTTGGTCTAACCTCGATCTCTTCAACAGAGACAACGTAAGATGGATCATACCGATATTGCCTCAACATCGAGACGTGAAACACATCATGGATACGGTCCAACTCTAAAGGTAGCTCCAACTGATAAGCGACCGATCCTACACACTTCAGAATTCGATATGGCCCAATAAACCTAGGGCTCAACTTGCCCTTACAACCGAATCTCAGAACCTTCTTCCACGAAGAAACCTTGAGAAAGATGAAATCTCCCACATAGTACTCAATATCACGGCTATTCAGATCTGCATAAGATTTCTGCCTATCAGAAGCTGCCTTTAGACGATCCCGAATCAGTTTAACTTTATCTTCGGTCTTAGAAACCAGCTCAAGACCCAAAACTCGACGTTCACCCAACCCAGTCCAACATAGCGGAGTACGACACTTACGACCATATAAAGCCTCGTAAGGTGCCATCTGGATGCTAGCCTGGAAATTGTTATTATAGGTAAACTCAGCCAGCGACAGATAATCCTCTCAACTACCTCAGAAATCAATTACACAACTCTGAAGCATATCCTTCAGTATCTGAATCACCCTCTCAGATTGACCATTGGTCTGAAGATGGAACGTAGTACTGAAGTCTAATCTTGAACCCAGAGCCTCGTGTAATTTTTTCTAAAATCGAGATGTGAAGTGAGGATCCCTATCAGAAATTATTGAAACAGGAACCTCATACAGTCTTACAATCTCAGAAATATACAGCTTCGCTAACTGCTGCAGAGAAAAGTCTGTCCGAACCGGAATAAAATGAGCAGACTTGGTCAATCGATCCATGATGACCCAAACAAAATCCTTCTTAGTAGGTGTTAATGGCAACCCACTAACGAAGTCCATCGTTACTCATTCTCATTTCCATAAGAGAATCTTAACGGGTTAGAGTAAACCCGAAGGCAACTGGTGCTCAGCCTTAACTTAATGGCACGTCAAACAACGAGTAACAAATTTGTAACATCACACTTCAAACCTGACCATCAGTACAACTCACGAAGATCGCGATACATCTTATTACCACCGGGATGCATAGCATAAGGGCTACTATGCGCCTTCCTCAGAATTGACTGCCTCAAATCGGAATCATTCAGTACACAAATCCGACCTCGAAAACATAGAACACCATCATTATTCAGCCCAAAATTTGAAGTACTGCCACTTTCAATCTGACAAAATTGCAAAACCAGAGACTCATCCCCTAACTATTTATCCTGAATCTGATCAATCCAAGTCGGCTTAACTTGCAACTCAGCTAACAGACTCCCATCATCAAACAGACTAAGTCGAGTGAACATCACTCTCAAATCAGTCATCGCTCTACAACTTGGAGCATCGGCCACCACATTGGCCTTATCAGGATGATACTCTATTCTACAGTCATAATCTTTGAGCAGCTCAATCCATCAACGCTACCTAAGATTCAACTCCTTCTGGGTAAAGAGATGCTTGAGGCTCTTGTGATTAGTGTAGATAATGCACCTCTCACTATACAGATAGCGCCTACAGATTTTTAATGAAAAACCACCGCAGCCAACTCGAGATCATGCGTCGGATAATACCCTTCATGTTTCTTAAGCTGACGGGACGCATAAGCCACAACTTTTCCCTCTTGCATCAATACACATCCCAAACCAACGCGTGACGCCTTACCGTAGACTACAAATTCTTTATAGGATTCAGGTTGTATCAATACACATCTCAAACCAACGTGTGAAGCTCGATTGCTGCGCATCAGTCTAAATGAAAGAAACATCCTTACGTAAAAGCTTATCAAAGGAACTGCAATCAAAGAGAACCCCTCAACAAACTGCGGATAATACCCTGCATTGCCCAGAAAACTATGGATTTCAGATACATTTTTAGGCTATTTCCAATCAAGTACAGCCTCAATCTTTCTAGGACCAACTCGGATCCCCTCAACAAAAACCACGTGCCCCAGAAAAGTTACCTCTTGCAACTAGAACTCACACTTGCTCAACTTAGCATAGAACTGTTTCTCACGGAGAATCTGAAGCACTACTCTAAGATGTTTATCATGCTCATCCTCAGTCTTAGAGTAAACCAGAATATCATCGATAAGACCACGACAAACTAATCCAGATATGGCTAAAACACTCGGTTCATCAGATCCATGAATGCAGTCGAAGCATTCGTCAGGCCAAAAGGCATAACTAGAAACTCGTAATGTCCATAACGAGTCTTAAATACAATCTTCTGAACATCCACTTCCTTAACTCTCAACTAATGATACCCAGAACGAAGATCAATCTTCGAAAACACTGAAGCCCCTTGGAACTAATCAAACAAATTGTCGATCCTTGGAAGTGGATACTTATTCTTATGAACATCCACTTCCTTAACTCTCAACTGATGATACCTAGAACGAAGGTCAATCTTCGAAAACACTAAAGCCCCTCGGAACTAATCAAACAAATTGTCTATCCTCGGAAGTGGATACTTATTCTTCACAGTCAGTTTATTCAGTTGACGATAATCAATACACATCCTCATGGTCCCATTATTTTTCTTAACAAACAAAATCGATGCCCCCATAGAGACACACTAGGGCGGATGAAACCACGATTTAGAAGCTCTTGAAGTTGAGCCTTAACCTCTGTAAGCTCCTTCGGTGCCATTCAATAGAGAGCGATGGACACTAGAGCTATACCCGGTAGAAGCTCAATTCCAAACTCAACTTCTCGATTCGGAGGTAAACCTGGTAATTCTTCAAGAAAGACATCCGAAAAATCTCTAAAAGTTCAGATATCCTTAGTAGAAGAGTCCCCAGAAATAGAAACACTGACATAAGCCAAATACGCCCCACACCCTTTCCGAACCAGTTTCTCAGCCACAAGAGTGGAGATCACATTGGACAGATAATCTCGATGTTTACCGATCACAACCACCTCCTTATCATCCTCAGCCCTCAAAACGACCATCCTGGTCGCGCAATCCAAACTAACTCGGTGCTCAACCAACCAGTCCATATCCAAAATCAGATCAAACTCCCCAAACAGTAACTCCATCAAATTTTCTAGAAACACAGCCTCTTGCACCTCTAACGAAACATCTCTACACAGTTTACTAACTCGGACAGATTGCCCTAACAGACTCAGTACAATAACCTCACTAGAAATGCTCTCAACAGAAATTCTCAAGTTTTCAGAAACAGTACTAGCTACATAAGAGTGTGTAGAACCTATGTCTATCAGAGTAGTATAAGGTACATCAAAAATTAAGAACGTACCAGTGATAACATCTGGAGCATCTCTATCCTCTCAGCGTCGAGCAGCATAAACCAACGCAAACTACCTCACCTCAATATGACCAGCACCTCTGCCCAGTGCTCTCTATCCTCGGCCCATACCATTACCACCCCTAGTCGGTCCATAGCCCTTAGGTGGCTATTGAACTGCCTTCTGATGCTATACAAAATCCAGTCGCGAAGCTTACATCTGATCTGCCCACTGTGGACACTCCCTAATACGGTACTCCAAAGACCCACACCTCAGACAAGCCCCTATCTGCCTCCAACACTCACTCGGATGGCACCTACCATAATTCCCACAAGGTTGAATCCCAGTAGAAGCAACAGGAACCCCCACTCTAACTGGCTCATCGGGTCTGGCCTTTTTCTTAGGCCTTTAAACAGAACTAGAGGGCTCCGAATCCCTCTTATTCTTACCCCTCTCTCAATCCCTATTCTGGCACTCCACGCGCTTAACATCATCAGTGATCTTCGCATTTTCAACCAGAACCGTGAACTCCCGCTCCCTCTATGGAGCAATCAGCACCCTCAAACTATATCTCAATCTGTCCTCAAAACGAACACACGTCTCATACTCAGATGCCACAATGCTTAGAGCGTAGGGCTGAACCTCAGAAACTTGGCCTCATACTCAACCACTGATCTATCACTTTGCGTGAAATTTATGAACTCACGCCTACGAGCATCCATATAACTCGGCCCCACGTACTTACTCTGAAAGGTGGTCTTAAAGAAATCCTAGTTCAGAAGATCAGGCTGAGTACCCTCTTCAACCGTTAACCACCACTAATATGCCTCATTGCGAAGCAAAGAGACCGCACCCTTCAGTTTCTGCTTAGGAGTACATTCTAAATCATTCATAATCCTCTCAGTGGCATTTAACCAATACTCGGCCATAGTAGGGGCGACTCCAGTGACTCCCTTAAACAGCTCAACACCATTAGACCGGATTTGTTCAGTTACCGGCCCGTTCAGATCCAGAATGGGATCTAGTGACCCTCTCTAATATCCTCAACATGGTTTGGGACAGTGCGTCATCCCTAGCCAAACGGCTTTGAAACCTAGTCTCAGTAGCAGACGAAATCGACTTCTCACTCGTATCTAAATTTGGCATACTGCCTAGAGAAGAAGACTCAACTTGAGCCCCTTACGACCTCTATTACGGCCACGAACACCTTGTCCACGAGTTCCATTAGTGCTTATTGTAAATTTTTAAATTTTTATCTACATTATAAAATTTTATGCATCAGTTCCAGTGTTTATTAGCAGATGTTTTATGCATAAATTATTAGAAGTTCAAAAATATTTTTAAAAGTTTCAGTCTCTAACTATTTCAGTGCAGTTTCAAAAAGTACTAACTACAGTGTTTTCAGAACAGTTCTATCTACAGGATCGGCACTGGAGACTCAATGTACCACATACTTTCTCAAATTATACAAAATATTTGAAAACCAATTCTTTTTAAATCAAAATTTTGGAACCCAAAATTCAAAGCCTTATAACCTGGCTCTGATACCACTAAATATAACACCCCAAATCTGGCCTAGACGTTATGGCTAAATCCGAATGTGTCACAAAGAATGGGTTTTAATAATGAAGTTTATACGATAAAACCATTTCAGTTTTTCAAACCATTTCAGTTTTTCAACTCTTATTTTCTTTTATCAATTGTCAAAACGTTTATTCAATTAATTAATTTGCCTTAAAACGTGTTTTATAGCGAAAGCTTACGAAAACCGTTGTATTTCAAGAAGACAGTTTGTATTTTAGAAAACCTTTGTTTTAGTAAAAACCGTGTTTTTAGCGTGTTGTCCAAACAAAATATTAAAACAAAAATCGAAATCTCAAAAATTTACTCAATAGTCCGGAGATTCCAATTAATACAAAACTCCCAGAAATATCCTTTAAGTAAATAAAACCTTTAATTAAATTCAGTTCGTAGACTAGTGGTCACCGCAAGACTCCGCCGCACCGATCCGTCTAAGTCTATGAATTACCTGAATAGAGCAGACAAACATAAGTGAGTTTACGTAAACTCAGTGTGTAACCCAACAGAAATAGACACGCAATATGTAGAAAACTCACATACAATCAGATATATATTTGGGCTTATGCCTATTTCAGTTACAGATAACAGAGTCAGATATACAGATTAGATAATCAGAATCCTACCCCCATCCTCTACACACCAACTCCAACCATCCTATCACACCATGTGGGGTTAAAAACACCTACCAACTCTACACACCATATCGTGCCGTTACGACACATATCAGATAATGTGCAACCAAGCTGCCAGAATATAGGCGATGATCGCCAAACAATACATTTCCTCCACATATACAATACCCACCCCAAATAGATGTAGAAAACAGATACAGAAATAACAGATTAAACATGCTCGACATGCTTATATACAAATAACGGAATCATCAAACATGCATAGTATTATCATACTTAGAACAGAATATCAGACTATTAGATCTACAGTTTTAGGGTTTGGTTAGCCCTTACCGACCCTACGGTAGGCCCATAGTCTATTGGAATGACCCGTGTGACCCTAGGTAAAATTTTCAAAATATGAGCCCACATGCCCATATGGGCCCACACGCCCAATTTGGCCTAGCCCTTGTGACTTACACAGCCACGCTCCAGCCACCACACAACCGTTTCTTGCGCACGACCATACTTTCGTCGACCACACAGCTGTGTCTCGTACACGGCCAACCACACGAGTGACCACACGTCCGTGTAGCATCGACAAAATAGTTTTTCGGCTTTTGTCGAAACTCTTTTTTCTGTGTTTCGGGTACACACCTGGTATGATTTCAATGCAAAACCACTCCTGAGCCATACAGTACCCTACTACCCCAAACAATTTCGATTACGTCTCCGCGAGAGAAGAGTCCCGATCTTCACAATTTGCTACCAAACTTATGAACACCCAATCGAAAAACCGGAGTTTATAAAAACAATTTTACCAAACCATGAGGGAAGAAGGGAGAGAAAAAGAAAAAGAAACCAAAATTCTGATAGAAAGAAAAGTGCAGAGAAGAAAACGTCAGATTCCAAAATAGAGTGATTTTTGGGAAAACGAGTTTTTCCCAAATCCTACTACATCCACCATCATAACCACCCACTACTCAGACTTTTAGCTCTACTGAAACTCTATCACCAAAACTGAGCAAAAATAATACCCACGCTCGTGCAAAGATTCAAACATAGGACCTCCAACACACTAATTCTCTTACCACTTGAACCAGCAAGCTCATTCTGATATGAATTTACAGGAAATTAAGCTCATAGAACAAGGATAATGCTTGGATCCAAGAATAACAAAATTTAATAAAACAAAGACTTGAACCCAAGACCTCTCAAACACACCCAGAAAACTTAACCACTGAAGTAGGTACACATTTATATCAAATACTTACAAAAACAGAAATAAATTATTCAGGGTGTTACAGGCAAAATCTACTAGTGGTGATTTGTTCACCGTTAGTAGTGGCAGCTAATTCTATCATGAAATAATAATTTACTACTTTAAAGTTGGTTGGTAATGAGGTTGAAAGGTTAAAAAATTCTTAAAAAATATTTCATTTGGTACAAAACCAATACCTTTTGTGTCCTTACATTGTGATTGCTAATTGACAGTAATTATTGTAAGAATAAAATTTTCACTAGTTAAAATAGACATATTTCTATGAGACATAATGTGATAAAACAATTGCAAAAAAATGAAGTCATATCCCTTGGTTATGTGAAGTGAAAAGTGAATTTGGACCATCCTCCAACTATACAAATAGGATGAAAAACTAAGAAATGAAACATTAAGGGAAGTAACAATGTTGGTAACCCAATCTATGAGATTGTGATCCTATGAATTAGGTTCATATGACTAACAAGTCATTAGTTTATTCATTGAGCACTATAAAATCATGTTATTCCTATGGTGTAAATAGTGTTAAAACTGCAAAGAAAGTGAGGATGAATAAACTCTTAATAAAATTCATATCTTTTATGGGTGGCGCATTAATCTGCAATATACATTTGATGAATTGATTTATATGAGTGTGAAGTGGGCTCGCTTTTATGAGGTTTTCTAAAAAAGCTTTAAAGTACTCATGAAAATTTAGGTGTATACATAGTTTATTAGTGCACAACTGTATTGAAGAACAAAATTATGAATATAATATAATTAATGAGAATTTTAATTTATATGAAAGAATTTTTATTCACGCACCATAATCAACAAAGTACTCTATAATAGGCTTTCCATTTTATTTTTTTTTTGAAATATATGGAGAATTGTTGAAAATTAAGGGTATTTCAAAATAACTTATGTCGCATTCATTAGATAAACCTTTTCGCCTTTTGTCTATATGATAATAATTTATTGGGTTTGTACGACCTTATGGAAAGGAGGGTTCGCGTGCACGAGAACTGGGTCAAAGAACCCATCTTTTTTACTTAATAGCATTTGACTTTCCTTAAATTCTCTGCACGTTCAACAACATTTTGACTAACCTTACTTTGAAGGCTATATATATCATGCACTGGCAACCTTTTAAAACTGTACCGAACAATAACTCCTCCGTCGTGCATTACTTGGTGAGTGTGTGTTCGTTACTATTTTTTGTTAAAATAGAAGAGCTTATTGGATACTGAAGAATACTCTATAGTGTTCTACACACCTTAAATTTTAGTGCTCTAAGTTTTAGATTTCATTTTTTGTTTACTTTTTATAACGATCTAAGTGTTCAAGAACACTGGGCGTAAACCTTGTTTTAATGAAAAGAATAATACTTTTTAAAATTTTGCTCAGTGCCTATTTTGATCGCCCAATAATATTGAATTCTCCACGGCTTGAGCTTATGGACTGATTCCAAAAAGAATTAAAGAGATAAAGGTGTTAGAACAATATAAGCAGGCCACAATTCAAATCTAAAAGGGCCAAGCAACCATTTTATGATCAAGTGTCATCATTAGAGTAAGCCCCCTGACAGAACGCTACCAAGCAGTCTGAGATTGCCAAGTGAAAAACTGGCCCTGGAACCAGGTATAAAGATATTATAAGTACGTTACATCACCCCCCTTTAATCTTTTATAGCTGTGCTCTTTGCCTTTGCCTTACCATTATCCGTCCTTATTACGAATCCTACTTTCTTGTAAGAGCATTGTCCAGCAAAGCCCAGCCTACCTAACCCAGACCACCTTATCAACAATGCTGAAAGCATGGAATAAGATGGATTCACATCGTCTACACTTGTTTGGTGGGACATGAGGTGATTCGTCTTTTCCTATCTAAATCAATATTTTTGGATTTTAAGAAAATGCACCAATCTATAAGAAATATAGTCCCACCATTTCTAGTTTGGATAATGTTTTTTTCTGGTAAGGAAGATTTCAAAATAAAAGCAAGCTGATAAAAAAAATTGAATAAATGCATGAATCAATATTGAAAATCTGGTTGGCCAATTATCATTTGATTTCGAATTTGACCACTGGACAGTACATATAGATATTTGTGTCCATTTACTTTCGTAATTTATCTGTTGTACGAGTTGACTGAAATCACCTACGAAATTAGAACACAAGAAAGACACGTCTACAAATTCATTACTCGTCACACAAAAGAAACACAGACCAGCAGTTCAATTGGGGGGAGGGGGAAGTAGAAAGGCTATAAAAAGACAGCACAGGGGACTTTGAAAACCAGTACACAACTGGAAGCACCCAGCAATACATTTTCCAACAAAGAGTACATAAAATTATAAACCCACAAATGGGATTTTCTCGATTGCACTCTTTAAACCCCGTCGCACTTGTACATTTGCTGCGAAAATCAGAATCATGCTTTCCTCGCAGCAGCATTGGGGAGAAACGGTATCATCTCATCGATTTTGATCCAACATTAATTTGGGTCGCCCTTTGTTTAATCAAAGAGGATGATAAGGCACATAGCCCAACATGCTCGTTACGTTTGTTACGACATCGTTGCACTTTGTCAGGAGGCTTAGCATCTGCTGTGAAATATCCATGCTTGTTGTACTACTAGCTGGTAGGGTGGTGGTTTGATTATTAAGATTGTGAACATTTCTGGGAGCCACTTCGGTGGGGGCTTTCCCAAATTGAGGAATAGGGGTATTAACAGGAAACGAAGACGGAGATTGAGGAATGACCTTTTGAATGTTCTTAGTATTAAATTCCATTGCAACAGAAGGTGCAGCAGTATCACCAAAACTGGGATTGTTGTTGAAGTTGTTTCTATTACCAACCATCAATTGATCTCCCCTACTAGTTTCTTCCCCACCCAACATGAATTTTACACGCGCTGTACCTCTACCTCCATTACCTCCACTTGCCTGCCCTGCCTCTTCACTTGTCGGTTTCTTCAAGCAGGACTTCAGCTGGACCATCGGTTGTGGAAGTGACTGGGGTGCAACCACCGGTGCTGCCGGTCTTTCAACCACAGGGTCCTTAACTCGTATGGTTTCACTGCCAGTCTCGTCTCCTCGTGCCTTGTCAGAATCTAGTGCTTCAGCTGTAGGAGCTTCCACACTTCGAAGATGGTATCTCACGTTCACATTGCCAAATAGGGAGTTGGTTCCATTAGCATATCTATATGCAGCCTGAGCATCAATCTTGTGTCTGAACACAACACGGCATGTTGAGGACTTCCAAAACACACGGATAGCTGACTGATCTAATGAGCCGAAGCGTCCAAATCTTGCCTTCAATTCTGCAACTGATGGAAGTGATACCTGAGGAGGAAACTTCATAACCAGCATTGTAGGCTCAACAGCCCTAGGTAGAGACTCCACTTTCCTTGCAGAATCTGGTTTTTTAGGTGGTCTTGCTGGGGGTCCTGTAGTTGGCTGTTCTTTAACTTCAACTTTTGGAGCTTCCGAAGCCCTCAGATTGCCCTTCTTCTCTGCAGCTAATGATTTCAACTGACTAAGTTTTTTCAACCTCTTTGCAGCAATTTCTTCTAGACGATCAGATGGGAGACGCTTCAGTCCAGCTTTTGTTGGATCATCAGGTCTTGCAAGGGGTCTCACTGGTTTTGAAGGAGTCGAGTCTCTAACATTCTCCTTGGTGTTGTCAGAGCCTCCAACCAAAGGAGGTTTACCAGCACGAAGCTCAGTAGAATCCATCTCTGATGTTGGTAACACAACCAAGCTTTTCTGATAAACAAGTGACCGGTATCGCAAAAAGCATTGCCTAACGATTGTTGGGCTATTCCTTTCCACACCATGAAAGGGATCAAGAGCCAGAGCATGCAAATCACTCAGTAGTTGTGCAAGTTCGCATCCAGAATTTCCAACACCAATGGTTGTGGAAGCCCCAACAGAATTGAATGAGGAATGAGTAGGATCAACATCTTTCTTCTGCTGATTCGCCTGAGACTCTTCTCTAGGACCCAAACCAATCTGTGCGGATTTGGCCCCATCTTTTCCAAGGAGAGAAGGCTTCTTTGCTTTATCAGTGTTTGTTTCTGAACCAGTCTCTTTCTTCTTTTTCTTCTTCTTTTTCTCCACGGAAGCAGAGTTCTCAACACCTATATCACCTGAAGAGCGCTTTTTCACTTTCTTCACCCCACCCTCAGCACTCACGCCACCAGGGCGCTTTATATCAACTGGGTAAGGATGCCCACTGGTAAGACCATCTTGAACTTGGTCTAATCCCTGGCCTCCTTCCAGTTTTGCAGTGGAATCCATAACAGGTTTCTGAACTACTTCATATGATCTGGACAATTTTCCACCCTCAGATTTTGGGTCAAATATAACATCACCTTCGGACTGAAAAGTTGCAGACACACCATCACTTTTATTCAAAGACGGCTTTCCATCTATAGCAGCAGCGGGGGCTGAAGTCTGGTTTGCAGATGGAACTGCATTTCCAGATAAATCTCCACTTGAATTTACACCATCCTTGCTCATAACAACAGACTGCTCTTGTTTTACTGGAATCTGAGAAACTGGAGCCCTCTTCTGCAACACATAATCTCCAGCTACGAATGTTGGTGATCCCTCTCTGAAAGTTGATGGCATTGTTGGACTAGCTGCTTCGTCTCTTCGTTTGAATAGGTATCTGTCTTTCTTTGAATGGTCCTTAGCTTTTACAGGTTTTTTAGAACTCTTCCCACCACCTAAGGCTTCTGCGATCACCAGTGGTCCACTCAAAGGAGCTGGAAATGGAAACAAAGAAGGCAATAATCTAATAAGAACAAGACATGACTGTTCACGATTAAATCAATAACCAAGACAAATGCGTGCAAATATTATCGCAGGATGCAAGATGCAGAGGGGCACAAAGATTGCTTCCATCCTTTCAGTGTTGTGTGATACTCAACAATGATATTGCAAACCTGATAAGCAACTTTTCTGTTACTTTTGGCAGTTGTTCATTAACAGGAAATGTGTAACAGAGAGACTTAAAGATCAATCACAAGGCTACAAATCCAAATACAAGTTGTTGCAGTCGCAATATCACAAAATCGAGTCACATTTTACCGTTCACATGGAAGCCAGAGTCATTATAGTGTTCTGACCCCTCCAATGAGAAGTGGTAGAGACCTTTTCCAAAATAGTCAACATAAAAGAAAATTTTTTATAATGGAAAAAGAGAAAGAAGAAATATTTTGATAAAAACCAAAACTACAGTTAAAAGACAGTTTTTGAGAGATCAAAATCATAAAAGAAACTCATTTCATGATTGTATTAAGACACGTATGACAGATATCATACTGGCACAAACCTGCATGCATTGAATATCACCACTAACGCAACAAAGTCATTAGAAACGCACATCTGACTCTAACCATGCATCATTCAATAAAAAAAATGTGATATCAAAAGAGATACCGTAGAAATTAAAAAAAAAAAAAAAAGAATTAGAAGCCATGAAATGAATGCAATAAAATACCAGCTTTAGCCATGTGAGACTTGTAACTATTTCAGCCTAAAGTCTCATGAGTGCAGGCAATACTGCATTCAAAAACAACACAACATTTGAATTTTAATGTAACAGAGAAGGCAGAACAGATTGCAAAGAAATCCATGAAATCAAAACCTGAAACAGTTTCCAAGAATCAGCAATGCAGATTAGACAAGTACCTCGCGGTGCCTCTTTAGAAGGTCGTGTTGGAGCATCAACAGCCGAATTAGAAGGGCGTGATGGCCGCACCCCAAAAGCCTGCGCATACGTCTCATCATACTCCTCAAACACAGCCTTCCGGAAAGAACAAATACTAGCCTTATTCTTAAGAAACTCAATGCTCTGCTGGTCAAAAGCTCCAGTGTCTGATGCCAATTGTTTCACAAATGAAAGGGTCTCACTAGGCTTAAAACTATTTCTTGCATTCCTAATCTGATTCACTGAATAAACCCCATTTGGTTCATAATCAGGCACATCAACTACAAAGTACCCTTGGACATTTGTGGGCCGAAAATTATATGGGTTCCTACATTTACAAGCCAAACCAAGACCACGCCTCCGACTTGCCTCATCCATTGCCTCTTCCACAGCCTTGACAAAAGTCCTCGAGTTTGTCTGCTGTGATTTCTCCATAAAATGACGATCAAAAGGGACAAGCTCAGCTGGGTCGAACCATCCATAACTACTATCCCCAAAGAACGCAACTAACACATGTCCCTCTCTCCTTGTCCGGCGTACAGATGAAGATGCAAATGCTTCGTTAAATATATGCCCAGGCCACCAAGGATGAGATTTCACCTTTCCCCAAACCATATCACCCACTTCAAACCCATAACTCAACGCCCTTGAAGTCCCTCCACCAATTCTATCATTGGCTACATAATCATCGAACTCAGATAACAAGGACTTATAGTCTGAACCAGTATCCTTCTCCAGCTTCTCTGAATTCTCTATTCTATCATTCTCATCGTCGTTTATCATATCATTCTGTTCCACTCGATCATTTACATCAAAAACCCTAGATTCATCGCCTATTCTTCTATCTACACTATTGGCATTACTCTCCCTAACCTCCTCAGATCTATTATTCTCTGAAACCCTAAAATCTTTCAAATCGTGCTCCATTGGAGAAACCCTAGCTTCTTCATCAGAAACTCCTAAGCTCAATCTATTGTCTTCATTACGGCTACCAATAGCTTCATCGGTAGAAACCCTAGCTTTCTCTTCGATTTTATCCGATCGTTTATCAAATTCAGCATCGTCGTTCACAACAGATATCATTCTTTTAATAGCTAAAGCAAAATAAATAAGTAAAGTCAAAGCCCTGTAAAATTCTAGAGCTTAAATGAGATACATGTAACTGATAAACATACCTTTGTTAGAGAACGATTACGGAAGGTGTTCTTTATTTTTTTTCCTGGAAAGTGAGAGAAAATTAGGGAAGAGAGATTTTTTTAGGATAATAATTATAATGGATACAAATGAAACAGTGAAGATAATAAACCAAAGACATAGAGAAAGAGGTGTGTTTGGATGGAAAGAAAATCTGGGGATTTTGCGATTTTCCCTTTCTCTACTGTCCTCGTTATATTTTCCTTTTATTTTACTTTTAAAAAAGTTCGGAGATTATTACGGCTGGTTGATTGTATGTATGGATTTTATAGAGCACAACAGCGGTGTACAAATGGCTCAGTACACATCAATCATCGACTGTACCTCGTTTTTCAGAACCGCCTGATCCATTATATTTCGAAACGGTGATATTGATATTATAAGGGTAACTGTGAGATTATATTAGTAGTTGGGTTAATTATATACTTAGTCATTTAATTATTATCTGTTTTTGTTTTAGTCATTTAGTTTAAAAAATTTGATTTAATTATTAATGTTATCTACATTTGATATTTTGGTCACTCTTCTTATGAAATAATTTTTTATTTAAATTTTCGATAAAATTATTAACAAAATGCTAACATGGTCTTTTGTTATTAGTATAATAGTAAATTTAGTCTTCCAATATTTGTGAATTCTATTAACTTGATCCCAGTTTTAAAAAACTAAACAAATTTAGTCCTTAACTTTATATATTCTACCAATTTAATCTTGATTTTAATTTTTTTAAAGATAAATAAAATAAAAAGTAGGCCTTTTATAAAAATAATATTAAAAAAATGATATGGAGAACAAATTAATTACAAAAATGGTATGTTTGTTACAGTAGCTTTGGTTGTCGCTAGACTTGTTCATGGGTTGGGCCACTCGGCCCAGCCCGAAGGCTCGCCTGAAATGTGAAAGGATTTGGATAAAAATATAGGCCCGAAAAATGGGCTTGGACAAAAAAATAAGGCATGTTTAAAAAACGGGCTGGGCCTCAGGTAAGGCATTTTTGGCATCACACCTCTAGGTATCGCTTAACACATTGGCAGCACAAGAAAATCGAAAAGTTGAAAAAGTGAAAAAAATTTGATGACGCTTCACACATCGAATTTAAAAAAAAAATCTGGTAGCAAAATAAAAATGAAAAAGTAAAAATTAAAAAGTTGGGGCAATTTACTAAAATATACTAAAATTAAAAAATATTACAGAAATGGGCCGAAAATTTAATTATTTACGGAAAAGGATCATTTTCCCCCAAAAAGGGTCACGTTTTGGGGGATGAATAGAAACGCGCGTCCACGAGGGAGTTCTTTGTGCCACATCAGCCAAAAACGCATCCTTGAGGGCGCGCTTTGCTGATGTGGCAAAAGCACTCCCTCGTGGATTTTTTAAAAAAAAAAACTATTCTCGAATTTTTTAAAAAATTACAAGAATAAACCTTTATAAAGGCTCAAAGTGACAACACCATTTTTCTTAAGGTGTCATCAATTAATAAGGAAATATAACTTACAAATGAAATCTTTATATAGACCCAAAGTCACATTTCCCTTGTTTTCTTAAGCAAAGTGGGATATGAGATATGTGTATATATAGACTCATGAATAGTTTTGCAGCTTGTTCCTAAACAATGTGGGATTCCTTACTCTTTTAACTAACAACATGAGATTAAAGGCTACACTATATTTGATAATTTTTTTTACAAAACAAATTTTTTTTTATATTTTGTTAACATTTTCTTATATTATAAAATTATCTTTTGAGATCTTTAATCTTGTTGCATTTTAAAATTGTTAACATATATAAAAGAACTATTAAAAAAAGAGAACAAATTGCACATATGAAACTTGTACATGCAATAATCTTCTATTCAATTTTAAATGTTTGAAGTTAATATCAATGCAATTCTAATTTTTAAAATAATTTTCCATTATTTAAATTTAGAAGTTATACTTTTAATTTTTTATTATTTATTTTATTTTATATTATGAATGTTTGATTAATAAATAAATGGTGAGTATTTGGTGCTCAAATAGTATTTTTTTGTAATTTTAAAAAATTGATATATCTTTTTAAATATTTATATCTTTTTAATATTTTACTATACTAATTAAATTTTTTAGTTCTAATTTAATTTAATTTTCATCACCTAATGAATGCCATTAAATTTATTTCAGATATATTTTGACTAGATAGATAATCTATTTAAACATAGTATATAATTATGTTAAATTAGTTTTTTTATAGAAATATATAATATACATAAAATATAATAATTATTTTTCATATTTTATATCTAGATTAAATTACATTAGTAGTCACTTAACTATATTTTTAGCTATCGAATTATAAAAACTTACAAAATGATCACTCAACTATTAGTAATTTTTTAAATATTTATTTTTTAATATTTTACCATACTCATTTTATATTTTATATTTTTTTTACTTATAGAGTTTAAAAGTTTTATTTATAATGTAACAAATGTTAACTTTTTTTAAAAAAATTTAAACTCTAAGTAAAAAAATCAAATATAGTGTAGCCTTTCATCTCATGTTGTTAGTTAAAAGAGGAATGAATCTCACATTGTTTATGAACAAGCTGCAAAACTATTCATGAGTCTATATATACACATATCTCATATCCCACTTTGCTTAAGTAAACAAGGGAAATGTGACTTTGGGTCTATATAAAGATTTCCTTTGTAAGTTATATTTCCTTATTAATTGATGACACCTTAAAAAAATGGTGTTGTCACTTTGAGCATTTATAAAGGTTTATTCTCGTAAATTTTTAAAAAATTCGAGAATAGTTTTTAAAAAAAAAAACACGGGCTAAAATGCATCATTGGGGGAGCGTTTTTGCCACATCAGCAAAGCGCGCCCTCAATGAAGCGTTTTTTGCTGATGTGGCAGAAAGTGCTCCCTCGTGGACGCGCTTTTCTGTTCATCCCCCCAAAACACGCTGACGTGAACGAGTTTTGGAGGGAAATGACCTTTTTCAGTAAATAATTAAATTTTTGGCTCATTTCCGTAATTTTTTTAGATTTTGGTATATTTTAGTAAACTGCCCAAAACGTTGGTTTGTGGTTCAAACACAGATAGTAGTCTTTTCCCTACATTTAATGACTTAATGGCTTTTCCATGCATTTAATGCATTTCCCCTACGTTTAATTTCTTTTCTCTGCATTTAATTCTTAAAACAATAGCTTTTTTTATTTAATCAAGAGGTGTGCTTGATATATTGGTGGCACCAACTAATTATTTTTTTCATTTTTCAGCTTTTTTTTTCTTGTATATTTTTTAAAAATTAAATTCATTGATGCCGCTAATTTGTCTGGTGACACTTAAAATTATTGTAATAAACACTATTTTCATAATTAATTTATTCTCTACCCTATTTTTATAATTAATTAATTTTTTAATATTATTTTTATAAAAAAACCTAAAAAGTATTTAATAATTCACTTTTGATAAATAAAAATACGTAAAAAGTTTTTAAAATATAAAAAAAGTTATAAATTAAATATATATTTATTTAAAAAATGTTTTTAAATATTTTTGCTAATGAAACTTGCAAAGTAGTTCTTTAGTAAACCCTTGTTAGAACTTAGGAAGTCGTCTTTATTCATTTAAAACATTTGTCTTGAAACATCCCTCGTTGCGGAAGCTTTAATAAAACAGTCTAGGTGATCATGCATTTAGAAATTACTTTAACTTTTTGAAAACCGAATTTCCTACGACCAGCAGGTATAAATCTATAAAGTAAAATAAATAAATAAAAACCCAAATTTAAAACTAAAGTCTCAGAGGGTCTTTAAATTACAACCCAAATAATCAATAATAATCAAATCATAAATCGTAAATTGAAAACCATGAAGTCCAAAAATTACTGTGGCCACCGTTGAGTCCTCCATCGCTCCGATCCGTCTAAGTCTGGGAATTACCTGTGCACATTAAACAAAAAGGGTGAGTTTACGTAAACTCAGTGTGTAATCCCATAGAAACAAACAAGCAATCAGTATTTACAGTTCACAGTTGAACAGTCTTGGGCCTAAGTCCTTTTCAGTATCAATGACAGTTTGGGCCTTAGCCCATCTCAGTACAGTGTTAAAATGCAGTAGGGCCTTAGCCCATCACTGTATCAGTAGCAGTAGTAAAATCCTACCCAACCAACCTCTACACACCATCTCCGTCCAACCCTACACTCCATGTGGGGATATAATCAACCCACCCATCCCTACACTCCAAGTAGTACCGAATGCAACACAATACAGTAGTTTGCAGTTGAGCTGCCAGTAAATTAGGCTTAAAGCCTTTCAGTACACTTCCTCCGAATAACAACCCCCAACCAAATGCAATGCAACACACAATAGATGACATGTTATTATGCAATTTCAATACATATATTCAGTTTAGATATTAACATGCCCAGTATAGATATCATTCTGTCAATTTCACACATTTAGGGGTCCAAGTAGCACTTACCGACCCTACAGTAGGTTCACAGTCAACTTGGGCGACCCGTACAACCTTAAAAACATTTCGATAAAAATGGGCCCACATCCCCATGTGATCTGCCTGTGTGGGCCCACACGCCCATGTGGCCCACTCAGCCCAAATTGGCCTTGGCCGTGTGATCCATTTTTAAAGTAACCATGCTAGCTCAATACTCATATATGTTTTCACTATTTACTTATATGTTCATTCAAAGCTGTCTACTTGAGTCATTATCACTAAATTATTTATATCTTGAGCTACAAAATTTTAAATTAAGATTCGCTTGATGTTTTTGAAACTAGACTAAAATACCTTTCTACCATAAAATTTTCAAAATTTACAGTTTATCAAATAAGTACAGTAAAATCTTTAAACTTATCCATATTCTACGGTTTGACAACTTCATCCTTTCCTTACTAAAAATTATTTATCTCTTAGTACGGAATTTAGATGATGTTTTCGTTTGTTTCTCTTGAAAATAGACTCATTAAGGATTTAAAAATATAAATTTAAGCCCCTATTTATTTTTTTACAATTTTTGAGGATTTTCCTAAGTCAAAACAGGGGAACCCGAAATTATTCTAACATTGTCTCACAAAATTTATCATATCTTATTATTTACAATTTCATTGCTTACATTGTTTCTTCCATGAAAAACTAGACTCAATAAAATTTAATTTCATATTTTATTCAATCTCTAACTCAATTCTCACTATTTTTGGTGATTTTTATAAGTTAGACTACTGCTGCTGTCCAAAACTATTTTAGTGCAAAATGTTGATTTCCAAGTATATAACACCCTTATTTCCTTTCTCTACAATTTTTTGCATCATTTTCTCTTATTTCTCTATAGTAAGCAATTTTGGCCTTTCGATAAATCCCATTTTCTGTGTTTTGGGTACACACCTGGTATCATTTCTGATGCGTAAGCACTCCTAAGCCTTTAGAACCTAAAAATCGACCAACATATCTCCAGATTAATCACTTAATTCATTTTTAATTAACCAATTTTGGAAGGAACTCAAATAAAAACCTAGCAAAACCCTTACCTCGCTTGAGTAACCACGACTTTGCACAATCACAGCGTCGATTCAAAACCACCAGCCCCTTGATTAACTCCTAAACACCAACAAGGAATCCCCCTTTTAGAGATTAACCAAGAACAATTAACAATAGATAAAACAGTTACTTACCGAACACGCGCAACCAGTGATGAACAATCGAATCAATTGGAAAAAAAAAAAGAAAGAAACGGAAGGGGAAAAAATAATAGAAATTTCAGCAACAACTAGGGGAAAGAATCGGCAGAGGAGGGAAAAGAAGAAGAAGAAGAAAACGTTAGAAAAAGTTTGAGGAATTGGAGAGGAAACTGAAACTCTACCTTTTTTTAGAGAATTGAAAACAGGACCTCCAGCACTCCAACACTCCACTTAACCACCAGACCAACAAGCTCATTCTGATATAAACTTACCAACAATTAAACTTAAGCCCTTTGCACAAGGTTAAGGCTTTATTTATAAAAATACCAAAATTTGCCCAAGTAAGGCTTGAACTTGGGACCTCTCACACACACCCAGGACATAACCACTGAAGCAGGTAGACATTGTGTGTCACACATACATGAAATCAAAAATTAAAATTTTGGGGTGTTACAATCAGAGCTAGTTTAATTTTCGTATTTAACCTATTCACAGATGGCAACATCAAGGTTTGATATTGATAAGTTCGACGGTATCACAAATTTCAATCTGTGACAAGTTCGTATGTCAGCAATACTGATTCAGAGCAATCTTGAAAGGATAGTTATAGAGAATAAGCCTGTAGACATGGATCAGATAGAATAGGATAGGTTAGATAAACAATCTAACAAATAATGTGTTACAAGAGGCTTTGAAGGAGAAAACAACATATACATTATGGAAGAAACCAGAAGCCTTGTATATGGCGAAATCTTTGACCAACAGGTTAGTGTTAAAACAATGTCTCTACACGTTCAGAATGACCGAAGGTAAGTCTATTAGAGTGCATATTAGTGAGTTTATTACCCTTCTAAATGACTTGAATAATCTTAATATAGAGATTAGCGATGAGGATCATGCTATGTTATTATTATGCTCTTTTACTTCTTTTTATAAAACTTTCAGGAAAATTCTGATTTATAGGAGAGATCATCTCTCATTTGAGGACGTGAAGGGGAACCTACTAAGTAAGGATAAACTCGACAATGATTTAGGCCCAAACAAAAGGATAGATGGGCAAGTCTCAGTTTTAGTTGCAATGCGTAGACAACAACCAAGAAAGCCAGATTGAAGCAGGTGTAGGGCGAGATCTAAATCCAGAAATTGAGACAAAGAATATGGCTATTGCAAGAAGAAGGGTCACATCAAGTCAAAATGCTACAAACTTCAAAATAAGATTAAAAGGGATGCCGAAAACGACGATAAAGATAAGCAGAAAGTCAAAGTTGCTGAGGCTAGTGTAGCCGAAGATAGATGTGATAATTTCTTGTTAGTGTTGACGAGCGAAAGCTTCAAGCTTACTTCCGAATAGATTTTAGATTTAGGATGCTCCTATCACATGTGTCCCAACAAGGATTGGTTCTCCACATACAATTCAGTTGAAGGTGGAGTACTGTTGATGGGGAATAATTCTCCCTGTAAGATAATCGACATAGGAATAGTACAAATAAGGATGTACGACGTAATAATTTGAACACTGTTAGATGTCAAATATGTACCCAACTTAAAGAGAAATCTCATCTTATTGGGAATTTTGGATTCTAATGGTTGCAGGATTGTCATTGAGTCAAATGACTAAAAAGTTTCTTATGGAGCTCTTGTTGTAATGAGAAGATAGAAAAAAGGTAGCCTATACGTTCTATAAGGGTGATCGTATGTCTGAAAGTCTTAATATTTATATAATGAATGATCGAGCCTAGAAACTAACTTACGACAATGATTGAGGCAAGCGCACCTATCGAAAAGTAGTATAGTTTAGTGGCAAGACCGGGATATTGAACCCAAGGGAACCAAAAGTACTAATATTGACTTTGTTTTTATTATTTAGCCTAAGAATTAAGGGAATTGTTATTTAACCTAAAATTAACTGACTACCAAGCTAAAGATGCTACTACAAAGAGAAGGAATTGGGGAAAATACTGTTAAGAAAACCAATTGATTAAGACAATACCCAAGGAAGAATCCACCTAGACTTCACTTGTTATCTAACTCTAAACCAGACGATTTATTCACTTCAGTTGATCCGTAGGATTCCCTAATTTATATTAATACCTCCCTCGAGGCTACTAACGTCTAACCCTAGGTTGATTAATTGAAATCTCTTTCTAATTAAAACCCCTAGAATTGTATTAACTCGATCTGTGGACTCCCATATTAGGTTTGACCCTAATCCGGTAGATTTTCATCATCCTATCTCTAGGGTTGCGATCAACTTCGCTTAACTATGCTAGATTTACTCTTAAACAGGGAATATTCTTCCACTTCCTAAGGGCATCAATACTTGAATCAATATCTTGAAATATCAAAACAAGAATTAAGAACACTTAGTTAAGAACAAATCAAGTATTTATCATATAGTTCAGAAAACAATAACAAGATCCTTCTTAGGTTTCATCCCCCTCAGGTATTTGAGGGGTTTAGTTCATAATTATAAAAGAATACATCTTAGAAGAAAATATAAAACAAAACATAAGAAAAACCCTAAAACCCCTGAAGGAAATTGAAAGGAAGATCTTCCGTCTTGAGTATGATTCCGACTTCTTGAGATGAATCAACTGGCTGTCTTCGAGTGAATCCCACAATTCGGCCTCTCTGGCTTGGCTCTTCGGCCTACCTGAAGCGCCCCCTTTTAGGTCACACTTAGGGTGTTTATATAAGCTTTCGGAATGTCTTTCTTTTCCCCTAAGTATCCTAATCCGAGTGGAATTCAAACAGGTCACGTTAGGGACACGCCCGTGTGGCACGCCCGTGTAAGTCGAGTCCAGGCCGTGTTTGGGTCTGCTCAGGGGGCACGGCCGTGTGGCTCAGGCCCAGGCCGTGTCGATTTCGTACTTTGGCCCATTTTCTCCGTTTTTGGCCCGTTTCTCGTTCTTTTCATCCCCCGATGCTCTCCTAAGTATAAAACATGAAAGTAAAGGATTAGAAGCACCAAATTCCATAATTCGGGGGATAAATCATCCAAAAGTATGCTAAATGTGGGATTAAAATATGTATACATTATGGTTTATCAAAGGGTCAACAGTTACTGGTGCGACTGTAGTTACCGAATAAGATTGAAATCATCGTGATGAGAACCAATTCGACATTACGACAATTTGATGTAATTATTTCTCTACAGATTCTTAACTACGTCTATTTTGATTTATGGGGTTTGACTCCTAACATCTCAAAAAGAGGTAGTAAATATTTCTTAACTTTTATTAATAACCATTCCAGAAAAGTTTGGGTTTATTCCTGAAACAGAAAAATGAAGTTTTCAGAATCTTCAAGGAGTGGAAAACATTGATAGAAAAATAGACCGGGAAATCCATGAAGCGGTTGAGAACAGATAATGGACTTGAGTTCTGTTCATTCGAGTTTAATGACTACTGCAAATGGGAAAGGATAGAGAGACATTACACCGTTGTAGGTACTCTGCAACAAAATAGAGTTGCAGAAAGAATGAACATAACCTTGTTGGAAAAGGCTCGGTACATTTTTTCAAACGCAAGTCTAGGGAAGGAGTTTTGGGATGAAATCGTAAATTTGGTAAGCTATTTACCCATATCTCGGACTATGAATTCCACTGTTATGAATAACGCTACATACTGTAGAAGCCGTACACCCAACACATCAGCTTTCAGTTCATTATCTATTCAAACTCAGGCTTTTACTTACATCAAAGTGTACGAGTCATGCATACATAGTTCGTCATACACTCAGGATTTAGGTATGTCACACCATGAACATCACAAGTGAATAAATCCATAAACGGGTTCATGATCTATTTTTCTTGGGTCCACCCTAATGTGCTGTTAGTCCAATCAGTCACATCTATGTCTCTATCTTCTGAGAGTTATCTGCTTCGGTGCCCAAGACAAAACATATCCCCAATTGGAATTGATAGACGACATATTAGTCTTTCAATCGGTTTGCTTATTTCCAATTATACTAAGGACATGTTTTGGTTTGTCTACGAATACTGCTCAGTATTAGTTTAAACATTGGACAACCAATGAGCAACATTTGCTTTCATTTTGCTTTCCATGCAAACATCATTTGAGGACAATCATACAAAGTATATTAATGTAATTAATGATTTTGTTTTATTAATCAATTTGTTCGAAATAAATTATAAGTTTACAAACGAATATACTATATTCAGGACATTGTATTCAACAACAATTTAATTATAATAAGACATGGAACAAGCAACAACTTTCCCAACACTTAACACTAGTTTGAATATCAAATTTAAAGTTTAATCTAGTAAATTTGTTCATAAAGGACGTTATTCATCCAACAAAGAAATTAAATAAAAATTAAACCAAAACAATTAACTTTTAAAGGAAAAAAAAAACTCATCTTCAATCCAACCTGTCTTTGAGTAAGTTTTCAAGCACCCGCCATGTTCAACCCTACCCAAAATTTATGGTTTATAGAATATACTATGCCACACTAGGTGGAAAAAATATGTAAAAGAATATTTATTAAAAATTTATCTAACAACTAATTAAAATTTTGATTAAAATGATAAAGTTGTTAGTTTTACATTATGGTATGAAAATTTATTAAAATGCCTTAAAAGATAAAAATATCTTTGTTTAATAATTTTTAAATTAATTTTTATTTTTAACTTTTAATTAAATTGATGTCCATACCAAATCAATCAAGTCTTTAATATAGAAACTAAATAATTATTATATATTTACTATAAAAAAAATCAAGGCTTAAAGCCCAAGTACCAAACAAAGATATCTTGCATACCATCCAAGTTTGTATAACCAAACAGCCCAATACCCAAATATACCTTATACACCGACCATCAACAAAAGGCAAGAAGGGTAAAGCATCACTAATAATAGGTTTTGTTGGTTGGAATAGAATAAAGTTACAATGAAATAGGGTTTTTTTTTTAATTAAGGAGGGTAATAAAGTTGTTTGGAATCTAATTCAAACTTTTATGTCTATAATATTGTTCTTGTTACTTGGTTAAGAGATCGTTGGCAAGTTATAATGAAATAGTTGAATAAACTTATAATGGAATGGTTCAAATATGCTAAATGTCCCTATACTCTTTCAAAATTTAAAATTTAGTTTCTTTACTTTAATTTTGAGATATTAAGTCCCTGTAAAATATTGATCTCTCTGTTTAATTATGACGATAAAGTTAATAATGTCAAAGGTAAATTTACTTTTTTAGTCCTCAACATTTACAATTTTTTAAAATTGGTCATTAACTTTTAAAAGTACATGAATAATTTAATTTTTTTTCACATTTGAAATAAAAAGCATAAAAATTAAAAATTGAATAAAAATTCTTTAAAAATAAAAATAGTGGAAATGGGTAGCTGTAACATCCCTAACCCGGTCTAGACGTTATAGCTAGATTGAGAATGCTACATTAGCCACTGAAATGGCTAAGCTAACTTACGTTACTTTTGAAGGCTTTAAATAAACTTATTTTAGAGAAAAATCGTATTTGCACTTTGAGTTAGTTTAAAAGAGTTCATTTATTAGATAATCTATACGTAAGACTCATTTTATTATTTATATTGTTGTTTAAGAAAAAAAAATTGTTTGCTTGTCACTTTTCTTTATAAAAAATCGATGTTAAATAATGCAGCAGAAAAACCATTTTTCAAGTTATTTTGGAAACTTAGTTGCATTATCGATTTGTTTTTCAAACATGGTTCATTTGCAATACAGCGGAAATTAGGGAACAATGTCAAATTTTACTTAAGTCTGATATCATGCATTTTTCTGTTATTATGCTTGAGTAATCCATGCATGCAAAAATCTCCAAAAGAAAAGTTACCAAGCCACAGTCCAGAAATAATTAAAAATTACAAGCCAAAACCAATAGAATTCATAATAATTATTAAGAATAGTCCGAGGTCCAAGGTGATTCTCCAAATGCTGAGTTCAGTCCTAATTTTGAGGTTTACCTAAAAAGTTAAACATTATTGGGGGGTGAGATTATGAAAGCTTAGTGTGAGTGGAACAATTATTTAAACAGATATAAACATCGAATATAGTGAAACATATTAGCTTTAATAGAAGAACACGGAACCATCATTGGAATTTCATATCATTACACAGTCATTATCAAATTGATGTCAAATGGTGTATGAGCATGGGTCATCATTCATTCGAGTAACAATCATTAATTTTGATACCATTCAATGCAACAGAATATAATACGTAGCATAAATCAATAACATTTGAAGATGTCGTGAGCATGATGCAATGCAAAAAGGTTTCTACCCATACCATTTGCTACACACCACAAGTTCCTCAGAACCCGTTTGCCAAACTCCAACAAATGTGAGCATAGCTCGATGTGGTAAAACCATCGAATAATCAATAATGTAGAAAATTTGACAGATATCAAATAGTGTGATACAATCGCCAATAACATATAATATGCGATAAAATTGCCAATCCCCTCGGTACTCTAGGTGCAGTGCACTGACTACATATAAATGCAGACTTAATATTCCGTCGGTACTCCACGAAACTCCTCCGTCAACCATAAGATATCTCATCCTAATGCAAATGCAATATGTCACACAAATTAATACATAATCATATCTCAATACTTTTCACATTTATTTGACATGTTCAACATGCCATCAATAATCACATACTTTCAGTAAATGGAAACAGTGTTCCAAATTTCAAATTACCATTAAGATGATATCATTCAACATTACACAATTTCACTTACTTTTACGATTTTCCAATGTGCATGTATAGCAACCTTTCCAATAGAACATAGCAAACTATCCATGCAGTTATATCATGCATAAACTCATATCTCAGCAAATCATGTTATATATACAATCAATCTCATACCAAATAACACAATCATGCATCACAATACCATTCACACAGTCACATTGTCAAACCAGCAACTTTGCTAACATATAAATCTTTTAGGGCTCGAAACGTACTTGGTTCGGCCACTTACAAAATTAATTATTTGGCTATTAAGCCAATTCAATCAGCAAGCTAAATCATCAAATATATCAAAAAAAATTATCATTTTAATTAAGTTTTTGAGTTTAGGACTCATACCTTATTTTTTGCTTTCTCACAGCACACTAGCAAATCTTTTAATTTTCTTTAATAAACCTTAAAACAAATCTAAGTCAAAAATCAATATAAATTCCATCAATTCATCTCTTAACTAGCCCTTAAACACCCACTTATGGGTTCCAATCAATAGTCAAAATTACTACTATTTTACGAATTCAAACTAGTTAGATTTCTTACACTATTTTGTCGCGAATCGTGCGTGCGAATGTCTTTCGGCTTTACGGTTGATTTGGGGCATTTCGATCAGCACCTAACACAATTACATACTGGAAAATTAGTAGCTAATATTGATTAAGATCCCTCATTTAATCAATACATAACCTTTTCCCAACAACTTTGTCGAAACAACAAACTAGTTTACAATTAATCTCACTTACACTTCCCGAATTGTGGGATTCGAATGGCTAATTGATCAAGAATGTCTTTCCCTAATTAACATGTGATTAAAGGCTGATTAGAAGGGTTCAAGAATTTAAATTAATGCTGGGAAAAGATGGGCAAGAATCAAGAAACAAAACAACCCCCTTTCTTGCACATAGGCACCACCACCAGCGGTGGCCAAATTCGGGGCTAATTTAATAACGATTTAAAGATCCATTAAAAATTTATAAAAATACCTTTAAAATATTTAAAATTCCTATAAATTTCAGATCTAGAAATTTAGGTTTTTAATTGACAAGATTAATAAAAAAATTGAAGAAAGCAAAGATCTTACATAAGCTAGTTTAGAGAAACAACAATGCACTTTCTTGACAATGTTCAGGATCGATCTTAGAGTTCAAGATTTCAGATTTGGAGAATATGTTAACAAATCTTGAGACAAAAAGAAAAAGAAAGAGATGGTAAAACTAAGTGTAGGCGACGACAACAATGGAGGAAGAAAGAAAACAAATAGAAGATCAAGGAGGAGAGTAGAGGGGAGGAATGACTAGGGTGAGTAAAAATAGAATAAAGGCTGATATTTTGTGTAAAATTAACATTTATACCTAGGTTACAAGGGTACGGATGGCACATACATTAAAAACAAGGGATTTTGTATAAAAAAAGTTATTTTGCATGAGCAAAGATTTAGACTTGGGACCTTAATTTAATTTTCATGCTTTTGCATTTATCAATTAACCACTAGGTTATTTCCTTATTTTTGAAATAATTTTGTAATATTTATTTTAAAAATAAGGCGTGTCACATATTAGGTTTTGAGGCAAAATTAGCAAAATAATAAAAAATGGTAAGAGAGAAGGGATTTGAATTTGGGTTTCAAGCAACGTTTCACTAACACTTATTCAACAAACCAATACCTCATTTATTCCTAAAAATGCATAGATAATCTAAAAAATTAAGGCATGACCAGTCTCTCTCGATTCACAAGCCCAATTCTATTAACCCTCAATTTTTGGGATGTTACTATAGCGATCCACCATTATTGAGGGCTAACCTAACTATAGATCAAATCAAGCAACATAGTGAGGAGTGTGCTAAAAAATATAAGGCAATGTCATGCTAAAAAAATGTAGTTTTTGATGCCATGACATTGCCTTATATTTTTTTAGTACACTCATCACTATATTACTTGATTTGAGCTATAGTTAGGTTAGTCTTCAATAGTAATGGATCACTACCCATTTCCACGATTTCCCAAAAGCCATATGCTTGCAAACATGTCCTTATTTTTACCACCAAAATGCGACAATTTTCACTGGCAAAAATAGGAGGTTTAGAAAAACTATTTGAGCTCATAGTTTTAGAATTTAATAGTTTTAGGTCATGTGCTAACAAAAAATATAATTTCTTTTAAAATATATCATAAAAATATTAAAGAGCTCAAGTCTTCTAAGGTAATAGACTTGATACCAATTGCCTAACCCGAGCTACGGAATGCTACTACTATTACTGGAACAATCCAAAGAAATTTATAACAATTGATTTACTCAACCTCGATTTATATCATAATATCATGCACAATGTTATATAAAATCAAAATTGAATCACATTGAGTTTACGAAAGCTCTTAAGTTGACCCGAGCATGAAGAATGACCATTCTGAAAACTTTTCAAAGTTTTGGGAATAGGTATCGATACCTTTATCAGGTACTGATATCGTTTTTAGCTTAGATGTTCCAAAAAAATCAAGGCAAAATACGCAAGTATTGATACTTGAAATAAGGTATCGATACCCTTGTTAAGAAGTATTGATACCAAATTCAGTATCGATACCGTTTTGACATTCTGTCATTTTTCAAAATCTGAACACAAGTTAATTTTACTCGATACCTTTATAAAGTATTGATCCTTGGGAATTAGTATTGATACTTTATAATGGTATCAATACCAAATTGACATTCTGTCGTTCATAAATCATGGTAATTTGGTAAAGTATTGACACCTTTACATGTGGTATCGATACTTTTTGCCAAAAGGTTAAAAAATTTCACATTTTAGTACCTTTTCATGCTCAAACCAAAAAGAACTCACTGGTTCTTTGGGAACATTTCCAAGCTACATTCAACCAATTCAAAACACACCAAAATCCATAATTCAACCATTCTACAGTTAACAATTTCCACAAATACAACACATATACATGTACATATCATACCAAATTAATTTTGCAAATTTTATCAATTCATACATCAAGCTTTCATGTCAAAACATACACTGTAGCATTCACTTATCAAATCCTAATAACAATCTAACCAATATGCCACAAATTGGCAGCATTTCACAAACAAAACGTTCCAAATGCCATTTCATAAGGTATATACATTCAATCAATTCCATGTCAAACATACTATTAACATTAAGCATTTACCATTTCATCCAAATTTTCCTACCAAACTCAATTTTACATATACTCAACATCATCCAAAGTCTCACAACAACATGGATTGCAATATCTGCATATTTTACTTAACTAGATGTTAACCATTCACTAGAGTACATATTAACAAATTCAAACCAACATTGGCAATCCAAAATTTCAAAATGACATCCCTAGGTACATGCTAAATTATATAGAAAAAAAAGGGGCACAAACATTAAGGAGTCTAGGGTCTCGGCTGGATGCTAAAGTGGAACCCGAAAAGTAGCTATGGACCTAACCTGTTCACGGAAAATGAATTACACAACGAGTAGGTAATTCAACATATTCCTTTAAAACAAGATGGTATAAGAAAATGACATAATCCATATACACTTGAATTAATGTCTAAAATTCATGTCATTTAAGGTTCAAACATGAATTCATCATTGGTTATGCACTTTGAATTCATCATTGGTTGTGCACTTTCCCTACCTAGAGATATTGTTTCCTGTTATCCTACCGATGAAATTCTGAGCTCGTAAGCCCATTTTTTAACTCATTCAAATTTATAATCCAGGATTACCCGGCAACGATGACCTACCACATTGAATTGCCTAGCAACGATAGCTTACCTGTAACAATCTGTTTTTTAGTAGTGTCGAAAATAGTGGTTTCGGGGCCACAAATCTGACAAGTAAGTTCGTAAATATTTAAATATTATTATCTAAAATTTACAAGTCAAATATGGTTTTAAAAAGGTTTTTGATGTAGTGATATTTGTTATATAAATGATTTATTAAGTTCGAATGGTAAGACCCTAAAGTTAAATGGTTTTAGAAAATGAGGTATCGAGACCTCATTTCTATAAACTGAGCGGTAATTATTTTTATAAATTTTTACGGAGTGTTATAAATATCGTATTAAATTTTCGTTTAAAAATTTTAATGTTTCGATAGTTAATTAATTAAAAAGGACTAAATCGTAAAAGATGTAAAATTTGATCACTATTTGATTTGAGTGATTAAATGGTTTATTTATTAAAGGAAAAGTGACTTAAATGGTAATTAAACCATTTAAGGATTTAGTTGGATGGTTAAATAAAGTAAAATGATAAAATAAAGTGTTTATAATGGCAAATTTGTAAATTAAACTAAATTAAAACAAATTTAATTAATGAAAGAAACAAAATCACTTTCATATCTTTCTTCAAACGGCCGAAAGCCATAGCTACAATGAGGAGAAGATTTTTTTGGTTTAAATTCTTGCATGTAAGTCTGTTTTAGCCTCGTTTTTAATAATTTTTATATTTTTGAGATCATTGCAACTAGGTCCAGTAAGCTCGTACCATTGATTTTGAAACTGTTAAAGATTTTGAATGTTACCATTGATAAACCTTGTGATTTTAGATGTTAAATTATGAATTTGAGATATTAGTTGTTATTTAAAAGTATTTTATTAAGTGATTTTTGATGAATTTTTTGATTAGGGACTAAATTGTTAAAATAGTAAAAGTACAAGGAGTTGATGTGAAAATTTTGCAACATTTGGCTGTATTGGATGCCATGAGTATTTTTCTAGGCTTGATTTTGGGTAAAAATGGCTAAGTTGCATGTTTTAGGCTCAGAGACTAAATTGAATAAAAGTAAAATTTTAGGGGTAATTTTGTAAAAAATTAAAAATGACTAAAGTGCATAAAATACATTTTTTTATTGTCTAAATTAATTGGTTGAATGAAATTATTAATTTAGATAAAGATCAGGTGGAAAATCGAGGAGAATGAAAAATTACCAAAATGCCCCTATACTTTGACATTTCTGCAATTTAGCCAGGTAAGTTCGTACGGTTAAAATTTAACATTTATATAAATTTGTGATTGGTATTACATGATATAATATTTCCATTGTTGGAAATGAATCATTATCTGAGTTATAATTTTGAATTTGATGTTCGCTTTGAATTGAATGCTGGATAGAGTACATTTGTGTTTTGGTGTATTACGGGGGTTTGGAGTGGAGATGGTATTGGAGGGAGATATCGGCATATTAACCAAGTAAACCGAGGTTCAGTATTTTTTGCAAACTCTTGCGTTATACTTTCTTTTGGTGTGTTTCGGGTGAATCAACTCTTATGAGCTCTTGTTCAGCTCTTATGAGCTTCCGTTGGCGTGTTTCGGGTGGACCAACTCTTATGAGATTCTACTTGGTGTATTTCGATTGGATCAGCTCTTATGAGCTTCTGTCTAGTGTGTTCGGTCTATCTGAGGATGTACTCTTATCCGTAAGTCATTCTTCGAATGGAAAATCTCAGTAAGATAATATGTTCAATGAATTTGAAAGATTTGTTGTTTATTGAATATTGATCTGAATATAAATAAATTCATCAGTTGAGATTATGGATGATGCTTAGATTGATGCTAAGCTTATGGTTGCATTATGTCATGTTTAATATTAATGATATACATTGAAATGGTAAAAGGCCAAATGGAAATATGCTTATGTTCATGAAAAAGTGGTAAGATTCAAAGGTGTATTTTCTTATAAAATGGTTTATCATGTGATTGACCCCAAATGAGTTATATACATAAATTCACTAACTTGTGTATTCATGATGGTGATTAGGCTTATGTCAAGCTTGAGCTTGTGATTGATGTTTATGCTTATGTTTGGTATTATACAAATGAAACGAGTAAGAAAAGGTAATGAAACAGTAAGTTCATTATTGAAATGTGATATGATAAAAAAAGGGATGGATGAGTTGAATGGTGTATTTATATATATGAGAAATTACGTATGTTATGGATGAACTTACCTATGAGGTGAATAAATATACTAACTAATGGATTGATGTTGTTGTTTAAGTTTATGCTTAGTAAATGAAATGGAAAGTAAGTAAAGGAAGTAATTCATAGTTTTATGAAAAAGTTTATGATGGTGTATAATGATTTATAAAATCCTATGATGTTAGGAATGAAAAATATATATGTATGATGTTGACAGACTTACTCATTTATAAGTTGATGGTTATGTAGTTGATAAATCTTAAGGCATTGGTATAAGTTTATATTTAATCACTAAAGTTCATTGTTGAAATGGAATGTTATGTTTAAAGTTTATACGAGCTTACTAAGCATTCGTTGCTTACGTATTTATTTTCTTTTACTTTATATATTATTGGAAGCTCGATCGGGTTGGAAGCTAGTCAGAGATCCATCATACTATCCAATGATTATATCGGTAAAATTGATACCTTGATCAAGGTTATAATGGAATGTATAGGTGGACTTGTGTTTGATGAACTAGTTGTTATGTTTGGCTTGTAAATATAGTAATACAGTTGGCGTGCTTTTGGCATTTGATGTCTTGATGATTGGTGTTTTTATTGTCAAATTGATGCATGGGTTAAATGGCCAAAGTGGTATGTGTTGGCATGGTTGAAATGTGGTTAATTAGGTTATGTGTTGATATGGAGTTTTAGTTAAGGTTGTTTGGATGAAACATGATCATTTTGATGCAAATATAAGTATGAATGTGTAACGCCCTGAATTTCTTTAATTCCGGCTTATGTGATTTTGGAGCACAAAAATATCTGTATGTGTTTCTGAAATTAATTGACACAAATATCTGTTTGCTTTAGTGGTTATGTGTTCTGGGTGTGTGTGTGGGAGGTCCCAAGTTCAAGTCACAACTTGGGTAAATTTTGGCATTTTTATGAATAAAGCTCTCACTGGGGTCGGTAGGCTTTTAAGTTATTGTTGGAAAAATGATATTAGAATGAGCCTGCAGGTTTGGTGGTTAAGTGGAGTGTTTTATTGCATGAGGTCCTGAGTTCAATTCCCTGCTTTGGCTTTATTTTTGCACGATTATGGGGAGGAGTTTGAGTGGCGATAGAATTCTGAGTAGTGGGGATTTGGTAGAGAGAATTAAGGGATGTGTTTTTGGGGGTTAACATTTTTCTTTTCTGATCAATCTTTTTTTTCCCAAAAAACACCAAATTTTTGGTTTCTCCCTATTCTGTTCTCACGCCACTTTTCTTTTACTGCCGCCCCCATCTACTATTTTAATTTTTGTTGCCGACCTCTAGTCTTCATCTTTTCCATTGCTCTTTCATGCATTGTTGGTAAGTCTTTCGTAACTGTAGTGTAAATTTGGTTTATGGATTTTTGGTGACTCAGTCTACTGTTTCATGGGAGAAGGTTAAGGGCTGGAGTGTATCGGTTAACGTTGAAGCGGTGTGGATACGCTATCACTCAAGTAAAGGTAAGGAGGATGAAGGTTTTGAGTTTAATATCTCGGTTTAGTTTCGTTTAAGACTTGTTTTAACACTGAAATTTGGCTCTGGAATGCCAATTATAGGTTATTGAACGCTTGGGAGTGCTTACGCGTCGAAAATGATACAGGTGTGTACCCAGAAACACAGAAAACGAGAATCGACGAAAGCCGAAAAATGATTCTGTCGATGCCACACAACCGTGTGGTAGGCCGTGTACAAGGCTGTGAGCCACAACACGGCCGTGTGATCGACAAGCCAGGTCGTGCGCAAGTGACATGGCCGTGTGGTGGCCGGGCAAGGCCGTGTGCGACACACGGGCTTGACCATTGGGCCGTGTGAGCCACACGGGCGTGTGGAATTCTGGCCTAGGTCGTGTGATCCACACGACCAAGGCCAATTTGGGCCGTGTGGGCCACACTGGCGTGTGGGCCCACACGGGTAGGCCACATGGGCGTGTGAGCCCATTTTTTTTTAAATGATCTGTAAGGTTGCATGGTCGCCCAAGTCGATTGTGGATCTACTGTAGGGTCGGTAAGCGTTACTTAGACCCCTATTTATGTGATCTGATTATATGATGTCTGACTGATCATGATATCTGTACTGAACTGAATGTATGATCGGTTATTTGCATGTTGCATGTCATATTTGGTATGTTGCATTGCATCGGGGAGTGTTGATGATATTTCAGAGGAAGTGTCTAAAAGGCTTTAAGCCTGTTATCTGGCAGCTCAGCTGCATTATTCTGTTTATGTGCCGCATTTTGGTACAGCATGGTGTGTAGGGATGGGTGGGTTGATTATATCCCCACATGATGTGTAGGGCTGGACGGAGATGGTGTGTAGAGGCTGCTGGGTAGGATCTGATATTCTGGTCTGCATTTTGTATCTGATTAAGCTGAGGCTCTAATATATTTCTGATTCTGTATCTGATTGGGCTAATGCCCTATTATATATATATATATATATATATCTGATTTTGCATCCGAGTGGGCTAAGGCCCAAACTGTTTCTGTAATGGGCTCCGACCCAGTCTGTGATTTCTGATTTCTGGTGATTACTCTGTACGTTTGATATCTATAGGGATTACACACTGAGTTGCGAAACTCACCCTTTTCAGTTTAATCTGTCCAGGTAATCCCCAGCGTTAGACGGATCGGTGCAGCGGAGGACTCGACAGTGACCACTGTTACTGCCTCACGATAGATTTATGGTTTATACTTATCTTGGTTTTAATTTTTATTTGGGAAATTTTAGTATAATTATGGCAATTACGTATTTTGTTTAAATTTGGGATTTGCAACGTTTATGGTTTTATTGCTATTAGAAGGAAAACTCGAGTTTTGAAAACAAACAAACATTTTATCCAAATACACACAAATTCGCAAGCTATTTTAAAAGCTTTCGCAAAGTATAACGTTTTGAAAATGGATAATGATTGAAAACAAATGACATGTTTTTGAAGTTAGCATAAGATAATGAAAAGTGGTACAAACAAAGAAATGGTCTTAACATCTTTGCGATTTCTAAAGCACTATCATGTGACATCGCCAAATTCGGCCATAACGTCTAGGCCAGGTTTAGGGTGTTACAGAATGCTTGGTTGTGATTGAGGTGCCTAAATGACAAATTGGTTGAATAGACTTATGGTATATATTGAAATGGTCTTATTATGCATATTTTGGCATGTTTTGTGCTTTAATCATAGGTTCATTTGGCGTAATGGTACTTGTTGAAATTGGGTGAAAGAAAAGGCTTGATTTTGCCCTATTTCTTGTCCACACGGCCTAATACACGTGCGTGTGTCTCAGCCGTGTGTGACATACGGTCATGCGACACGACTGCGTGTCCCCTATAATTTGTTAATGGTTGTTTTTTGAGAGTTGCATGGCCTAGCACAAGGATGTGTGGCTTGGTTGTGTAACCCAAGTCAGTGAGTTACACAGGCACGGACACGGGCTGGGACACAGCCGTGTGTCCTTATTTCGAATGTTACATGGCTGTGTGACCAGTATAAATTTTTCTAACTTTTTCCTAAACTTTCTAAATGTTTTCGATTTGGTTCTGAATTGTTTCTATTGTATTTTTTTAAGGCCTCGAAGGCTCGATTAAGGGATGATATGAATGTATTTGAATGAAATTTAGAATATGTATTGCATTGATGTATGAATTGAATGGTTTACTATTTTGTTTGTTCGGTAATGCTCTGTTACCCTTTTCGGTGACAGATATAGGTTAAAGGTGTTACATTACTAGTTCACTTATGTCATCCCGGGTTGCCCGTCAATAATGACCTACCACTTCAGATTGCCTGGTAACAATGGTTTACCAAATCTGATCCAATGGTTCATCGATCATCTCCGCCACGTTTTATATGGCTATAAGTCAACCATCTTCAAATTTCGTTTTATATAACTCAATATGCTTCAATCTAATTTCATACCAATTAACAAATATAAATCAATTCCATAATTATCAATATATTCATTCTAGTCCTTGTCTTAATATTCAATCTTAATTACTTCAATTCATTTTAATTCACCTTTAGAGTCTACTACAACAGTGTACGATGTATAATATCACAATGATATAGAAATTAAATAAGCTTTAAATCTTAGAACACTTACAGAAAACTCGAATTACTAGTCGTCAATCCTCGCCAGTCCTTTTCCTTTTAATGTTCTCGCATCGTCTTTAGCTACAGTTAGTAATTCAACAATGTATGGCATTAATTTCCAGCTCAATTCGCAATTAATTACAAAGTGGCACATTTTTCACAATTTATTCAATTTAATCCCTAAAATCAAAACAAGCATAACTTTTAATTTGAAGCTTTGTTTTATGATCCAATTTCAATTACATCCTTCTATGATTCTCTACTATCTATTAATATAGAAATTTCACATCATTGTTTACAATTTTTACAACTTAGTCCTTTTGACAAAACTAACAAATTCACTTTACAAATTAGTCTTTTTTCACTTCTAACCTTAATAACTAACAATTTAACATCCAAATATTCAAGAAATCAACAATGGAAACCTTTGAAAACTTTAACAGTTTTGAAAAAATAACATATGATTTAGCTAAATTGAGCTACCACAATCTCAAAAAACATAAAAATTACAAGAAATGAGCTTAGAAAACCTTACCAATTGAGAGCTCAAAGCTTGAACAAATTTTTTTGTTCTTTAGCTATGGAGAAACGATGGAGAGAGGTAGGAGAAGATGATACTTTTCTTTTTTTTTTTTCTTTTTTCTCTCTTTAGTTTTTAAGTTTTAACTTTTGTTTAACAGTTTTAATAATATAATTTTATCATTATTTACTTAATAAAACTCCTCCAACCATCCAACACAAATCAAAATGGCTTGTTTTCCATTTTAAGCCCTTTTCAATTATTGATTAAGCCTTTTAGCAACTAAAACTCTATAGCGAGTAACTTTTACCGCTTTTACGATTTAGTTATTATACCTTAATTAATTATTCGTTTGATATAATTTCTAAATAAAAATTTAATATGATACTATACTAGACTTGTAAATATTAATTAATAATATCTACAGACTCAATCATCGGTAATGGGGTTCCGAAACCGCATTTTCTGACATCACTAACTTTCAGGTCATTACAAAAAAGAATAAAACTTTTTCATACAATGCCTAAAGCTACTCATAACCTCTTCTCAATGCTTACATAGGAGGATAAAACGCAATCAAGCGCGCTTGAACCATGCCCGTTTGAACAAAACTTGTTTTAGAACAAACTAAACTTTCACTTCGATTACTTTTAGCCAAAGCTTTACACATATATATAAGTGTAACCTTTTCCAAACTATATCATAAGCATGGTTATTAACCAATAATTTTTATCAACATTATCATCCTTATCCAAAGCAGAATCCTTGTATAAATCCTAGTCATAATCCTTATTCTAAACTTTATCTAAAATCTACTAACAGGTTCATGATTGATTTTCAAAAGATAACTACAAATCTGATAAAAATAAGAAAACAACTAACAATTACAAAATTATTTAACTAGTAAACTAACATTACATTCAACACGAAATCTAAACCATATTTTATTTATATAAGACAAGCATGAAAAGAAATACACTCATATTTCTAGTGTGTTGACACAATTGATGGCCAGAAAGATTCTATAGTTGTTTCTGTGGCTGAAATAGTGGCCACAATTTCAGGCATTATTTCATTGTCAAACTTAGAAAATTTTAAGACAAAAACATTGGGCTATTTGTTTTAAAGATATTTGGACGAACTAGAGCCTAAAACATGAATGCCAATTGAGTTGAAATGGAAGACTTGAAGATTGGTTTCTTGCATATTAGGATTGGTTACTTGCGGCACAAGGCACTTTCTATAGTTGAAGGCTTTGGATTATATCAAGACTCTCATGGAAGTGTTATCTTATGTTGATTTTTAGCTTCGCTTTATAGAAAAGTGATTAGAATATAACTCTTATGTAAACAAAACTTAAGTAGTATTTAAACTTAAGCTTTGCCTAGGTTAAAAATGGATTGAAAATAACTGAGAGATTAAGAGCTTGATAGAGCAAAAATTTGTTCAAGTTAGGAACGTGTATGTGTGCACTGTTTTGTAAGCAATCAAGAGAATCTCTTGAGTTACAAAACTAAACTTTCAAGGGGAAAGCTTAGTAGGAGAGTGATTTAGTCTTTGTACAACGGTGAGGTCGTTAATTTGTTTAGTGTTAGACCAGTATTAGGACTTAAATCATTGGTTGTACTGTGAGAAAAATAGTGAATCATTGCTCTGGGTAAGATCCTGTAGATGTAGGTTGAAATCGAACTACGTAAACAATCTCGGTGTTCTTTATTTTCTACACACTTTTAGTTTCGTGATTGAAATTAAGGCCACATTTCAAAGCACTATTACAACCACAATTTCTGTTTTGCAAAGTAAGTAGTTCTCGTTCTTCAAAGTAAAATGTCATAAGATCCATTAATACATTACTCGAATTTAAATGGTGACATTTAAAAAATTTAGATTCAAACATCCTCGGTAACCTCTTTCGCTTTACTAAAACTACAGCCTCATAATGTATATCGAGTATATTTACGTGTACATATATTCTAAAACCGGAAAATATAGGCTATGAGAATTCACTGCTCTGCGGTGAAACAGGGGTGATAAATGGGAGCATTAATGAGAAAAGGAATAGTGTTGCATCGAAGTGAATCAATAGTTCATTAAGTGAAGGGTCTGAACTTCACGTTTATGGCAGGCAGGCAACAGGCCTTCTTCATGAATTTTTGGAGGGCATATCTTTTGCATGGAGAATTTCTCATGACTTTTATTATTAGGATTAAACTCTTCATGTATTCAAAATTGGCAGTAAGATTCTTCTTTGAATTTAATGTTCTCTGAACATTATTAATTATATTTTCTAATTTTCAATTTGAAACTTTCACCAATGAAGTTCATGAGTCATATCAATCTACAAAAGTTAAATTGTTGATTCAAAATGTTTGTTTTTCGTTTATTATATTTACAAAATAAATTTTAAATAGTAGCGGTTGAAGGGCACCCATTTGACTTGGATTATTACAAATTTATCTCAGACCTAATCTAAATTAAATTATAGCTATTCCATCTTTGAACATGTTTCAGCCAATCTTAGTACCCCTAATCTTATATTTCACTTTAGCTAAAAAATGTTGAAATTCTTTGGATGTGACTTCTTAACTTGTTTTTTTTTTTTTTTTTTGAAATTTTTACTATATATGTTCCAAATTTTGGTTTGAACTTTTAGGTTTAAACCTAGATATAAGTACCAATATTATTATATGTTTAATAGTGGATGACTTATCAAATCATGTGAAACCCTTTGAAAAGATAGCCATGGATATCATGTGAAGTGTATCAGGTGTACCCTCCTCCTACATTTAAAACCAATGCCTCCCTCCCTTTCATCACCAACCTTATATTACTACCCTAAACCAACCACCAAATCTCCCCCCCCCCCCCCCCAAACATATTTTGTTTCTTTGCATGGTCTTTTTATGTTTTGTCTTTCCTTTTAAGTTTCTAAAATTTGTGTAGTTTCATATATCAATAATAACAAAAGAAACATGAAGATCCTGTCTCTTGGAGTTGTTGCACGTCTATTGGCCGCTGTTATCTTGTTCATGTTTTGCCTATCCTCTGAAAGCCTTCGGGTGCCACCTCATCATGGTCAGTGTTGCCTTAGACTTGTCATTATGTTGGGTCATAACTCAAATTTTTTTACAAAAAATAAAATTTAATTTAGATTGACCCAATGACCCTTTGTAGTAACGTTTGAAGGTAAATAATGTCATTGTCTTTTTTCCTTTTTTTTTTTTTTTTGATTGCTTAAATCATTTCTTGCATGTGCAGCAGCCGGCATCCATGGGGAAGCTACCAAGTTTGGAGATGAAACACAAATGAACCCTAAGGTCTGTTTTCCTCCAAGTGACCCTTATCTCCTTTGTCTAATCTCATAAACTATATATATATGGAGATTAGTTTAATAAAAGAGTGATTTATGAGCTGATGGGTTTGCAGGAAGGAGGGGTAAAGGAAGAGTTAGGGATGGAGTTATACCCGACAGGGTCGAGCTTGCCGGATTGTTCCCACGCTTGTGGGCCTTGCTTTCCATGCAAGAGGGTGATGGTTAGCTTCAAGTGCTCCATGGCTGAGTCCTGCCCGGTTGTTTATAGATGCATGTGTAAAGGCAAATACTACCATGTGCCTTCCAACTGACACACTACATATATTAATCTGCGGGTATGCATGCAATTTGTTTAGTGATGAAGAAATTGGAGATCAATCAAGGATTAATGATGACTAGTTGATGCTCTTTTTGTTGCATTTGAAGATGAAATTCAGAAAGGGAAAGCTTGTAAATTGTGGAATTGAGTGTTTTGGTTGTTCTAGTTCATTTAATCAGTTAGTAGAACTGAACTTTATTTTTGTACTCCTTGTAGCATTTGTGCCTTTCTTTTTTCTTATATAGTCAGTAGAATATGAAACTCCTAGTGTTTTAGCAATTTGCTTTAGCAACTGTACTGTGATCTTTTCCTTTTTAATATCAGCTATCTATATTTAGTACATAGTTAATGCTTAAAATATAAATCTTAGAAAAAATGGATTTTTTTTCTCATCAATCAGATTTCATTAGAACGAAATTGGAAGGTTCTGATTACAACCTTACACTGCAAAATACTTGTCATAAATATGCAGATCTGCCAATTCCACTTCCATAATAAATATGTTAAATTTGATTTAAACACAACAAGGGGAAAAAAAGGTTTTCCTCTGGGTAAAAATTTCTCTCCTTTACTCCAAAAGAAGCTTACCACCAAACTATCATTTTTCTTTCCCAGCTTTCCTCTCCTCTCTTGTCACTTCATAACTTTCTTCTCCAAGGTTGGTGAAGGCAGTAATGGCAATTGACAATAAACTCGACACCATTGTGGGCAGGGACCCACGACTTAGGGTACATTTCGATCGTGGTGAATTTAATTTCGATGAGATTACAAATAATAATAACGATAAATTAATTACTATAGTGATGAGATTAAAATTTATAATAAAATATGAGTTTGTATGCAAATGCGGGGTGGTGATGAGCTTATAGTAATACAAATATAAAATAGCCATTAAAAATATCAAATTAAACCTTTTATATAATTCAACCTATAACTTATTTAAAATTTTAATAAATTACTAAATCTTATCAAAATATTGATACTTATTCAATATATTTATTAAAATATTTTACTTAATTACTATATAATTATAAAAATATTGTACCTACTTTAAAAGCTTTCAAAAATGTTTGGGCCTCTGTCTTGAGCCACTGTTTTTTTTACTTTTCTTTAATGATTAGGGTCCAATCCAATTGACCCAACTTTCTGTTATGGTTCATTTTAAATTTAAAAAAACTTTCAAAATTTAAGGAAATAAAATTGTTTATAATATAATAATAAAATTTATGCAGTATTTTAAATTTAAAAGTATAAAAGAATGTAAAAGGAAAAAGAGTGACAATAAAAAGTAAGAAGGAACATGGTAATAAGTAAAAGAGTAAGGTTGTAAATGTAAAAAAAATAGTGGATATACAAAATTTTCATCGGAGCTTTTAAAGATTCAATAGGAAAAATTCCATCGGTACTTACTTTGTGCGTGCATAATTCATTTTTAATTGAGTTAATCCATTGAATCGAGTTATTTCGATTACTCAATTAGTTATCAAAACTAATTCGATTAAGGATCAATTAAGGATTTCTTTTAAAAGATTTTGATTAATAATTAATTCAGTTCAAAACTTGGTAATTAATTGAATTAATCGATTAATCAAAAATATTAATAATAAAATATTATAAGCTCAATATATTAGATAGAACCAATATATTATGTAAGCCCAAGATATAAAAATTAAAGAATGGATTAAAACTAATTGGATTTATACAAAATATTATAATGGGCTTAAAATCATAATAGATTTATATATTTTTGAACTAAAATAATAAATAAAAAGTAAAAGAAAGAAGCCTTAAATTTTTTTTTTTCACTACCAAACTCAAAACAAAGTCTGGGCGGGCGCTGCTTGACACCAGACCATCTTCTATTCTTCTTGACTTTTTCCATTTTATTTCATCACTCATGTCTCAATTTTTTTTTATTGTAGTGCTTGTTATGATGATTTTAAATTAGTGTTGTTATTGTATTATTTGTTGTTTTTACTTCTTTTTTTAATTAAAAACAAAGAAAAATAACATTGCAATGATATTTTTTCTATTTTCAAATTTATTTGAACAAAATAAAAATACATATAAAAAATTCTGTTAATTTAATAAATCACTCAGATTAATCGAAATTATTTTGATCTGTTAAAATATTTTTAGAAAAATTAATTTAATTAACAATTAATATTTTTATGATTTCAGTTAATTCGATAAATAATAATTCAGTTTGTGTATTAATATAAGGACAGTTGTTAAGGCATTTTTTGCCACTGGAACGCAGCTAATTTTGGTGTGGTTAGACACACCATCAATCCAGTGAATTGGTTGCAATGAGATGTCTTATCTTATCGTAGAATGGCTAAAGCTAATGACTCTTCTTCCTTTGAAGAAACAAACAGCTACTTTGAGAAGGCTTAACCGACTGTTATTTTTCAATATAGAAACAAGGATGTTGCTATAGTTTCAAAGAAACATCAAATTACTGCAAAATTAGATAATAGCCTCTCTAAAAACAGACAAAAGATACCTGAAAATCAATTATTTTGGAATCGAGGTGCCTCTCAAACTTCATTGAAAATTGCCTAAGTTCATATACTTTCACTTGTGGAGGATATATACCTGAATGCCAACAGTGAATCATGAATGAATGAATTTCCTAAATTAATAAAACAGAAAAAAAAAAAATAAAGAACAAGTACCCTGACCTCAGGTCTATCTTTGAAAAGACCGGTGCCCCCTTCAACTGATCGAACAAGTCATCGATCCTTGGCAACGGGTACTTGTTCTTGATGGTTAGCTTATTCAACTGACAATAATCAATGCACATACGCATTGATTCGTCCTTTTTCTTAACAAATAACACCGGTGCTCCCTAAGGCGACACACTTGGTCGAATAATTATTGTTTTACCCCTTTCATTCATTATGTATTATTTATTTTATTTTGATATAATCATATAAAAATAATTCAAGTATTATTAAATATAATATAATTTCGTTATATATATTATTTAGTATAAATATCATATAAATACTTTTTAATGATTTAATTTTTAATATAAATATAATTTTAATAATTTTAATATAATTACGATTTTATTATTAATTTAGATATTTTTATATAGTTTATTATCTATTACTTATTTATGTAACGGATACCAATTTTAGGGGCAACATAATCTAAAATAAAATTTAAGGACCAATGTGAGAAAAGTTGTCAAATTTAAGAACTAATCAATAAATTAAACCTTATAAATACATTAATTGAGTTTCAAAAAGTATAAAAACAAGTTCAATCAAATTCATAAATACTATAATAATTACAAAATTAATTTTTGGACATTAATTATTCAAGTTAGTGTTACTTTCATTCCTATAAAAAGAGTTAGGACAAAAAAAAAAAAAAATTGAAATAAGATAATTTTGCAAGAAAAAATATCAACACAACAAATTTGTTAACACGGCTAGAATTCAATAATTATATTTTTATAATATCTCACTTAAAGAATGATTTTATTTTACAATTAATCTGGTATAATTCTTGATTTATGCCTTACCTTCACATCAATAAATAATTGCAGCCTCAAAGTTGTCTTACAATTGCTATAATCAATCTCCCCAAAACCTCACTTTACAATCAATATAAATCTTCAAAGAATACCTAAAAAGAGTCTCAAAATATTAAGTAAAAGCACACATTATTCTGTGTGTATAATGACTTATAAATAGGTTTTGGATAATTTCTCTCAACTTTATTTCAAGAAAATAAGATAAAACTCTTAGTCAAAACTGCACTCTTAATTCCTTCAACAATGCTGCCACATAGAAGAGTATACATTATAACACGTCAGACATCTCTTGCTTAATCAAATATAAATAATAAACTTGCCAACAAAACAAAATTATTTAACACTGTCACAAGCTATTGTTTTAATTGTTGTTTTTGTTGGATATGAGACAATCAATCAAAAGCTTGAAAAAGTAATTATGAATATATATACTAACACAATTAAAATTATTTTAAAATTTCAAAAATCAATTTTTTCAAACTTTTCATTGGGTATTATCTCTTAGTCAAAGCCTCATAGGCCAAAATTTGAACTGGGAGGACTAAGGAAGTCCATATTAGCCTTTTTTAAAGGCCTGCCCCAATTCACAATATTAATCAATTTCCATGCATACCCAACAAAGGAAAATAAAATCCTTAGTTTAGAAGAATTGTTTCTAAAATCTTAAAATTATATCTCAACTTTGATTTAATGTATAAATTGATACATGAACTTTAATTTTGATTCAACCATACACATCTGAAAAAATAAATACATCAAATTATTTTTTTATATTAGATAAATATAATTATTTATATATGCAATATATAAACATAAAACGATGGTAACTCAATAATTGTGTTAATAATTTTTTAGAATCAAATCTACTCAAAATTCCATGTCTAAAAATACACAAAATCAAAATTTATATACAAAATTATACATTAAATCTAAGTTCATGTATAGTTTTAAGATTTATCTTTTTTTTTCGAACAATAATATTATTTAACAATTAGACTATTGCAAAGATAAAATGTTAGTTGCATGGGAAATATTTAAGAGTTTATATAATCAAATCATTCCCTCATTTTAAATGTTTTTAATGAAATAACATCATCTCATTCAATAATACTCTTTATCAACAACATGAAAGATTTTTATATATATTTCTATTGTTTCAAATCCTTTCATATATTAACGTCCTAGAATTTAGACAGAATTTCCCATGTATGTATCTACTAATAAAGTGCACGTACCAAAAGGAATTCTATTAATAAAGTGTCCTAAAATATAGGAAAGATATTTTCGAGCAGTCGCCTATGGCATCCAATAAAAGAGTTTTCTTTTAAAAAAATTGCCATTCATGTACATTACTTTCTTTTTGAAAAAGTCCGAATAGAAAAAAAAATATTATAAAAACTATTGGTTAATCAATTTTTAATTTAACATTAATATTTGAATGATAAAAGTATTATAAAGATTGTTATGCCCATCTCACTTCACCGTGACTGCGGGAAATATGGGGATTGCCTGCTGCAGAAAACATTAACATTTAACAAGTATAGAAGTGTAGGTGTGATGAATTTTCAACAATGTTGATTAGAGTTTTTAATTAAAGCATGTTTCAAGCAGAACACCATTTATAAATTCGGGACAAAAATGACTGACACTGGCTGCAGTCATGGTACGGTGTGATGCTTTTTGGGGAAAAAAAATCAAAATATGACTGACACAGAGAATGGAAAGCCCACGCAAAATCTCCCAAGTGGATGGCTCTGCCTCTGTAGCAAATGTTTTTAATTACCCTAATCAATGACCATATCTACCATTGTCCTCCCATTTATTATCCTTGACACGGTATTTTCTGATCATGAACTTCACTTCTGCTGCCTAAAATTATTGGAATTGGGTAATATTTTAAATATATAAAAAAAATTATGAAATTGAGTCGATTTTTAGAAAATTTAAGGAAAATGGCCGTTTCTCTTCAAAACGCATTAATGTCAGTGCGTTTTGAGGGAAAATACCAGGAAAGCGCGTCCTCAGGGGCGTGCTTTTCCCTTTCCTCAAATATTGGATATTTGTTTTTAAAATTAAATTTTAAAAAAAAATTAAACAAATTCTATTTTATAAAAGATATTAAAATTAAATTACAAAAACATATAAGCAACTATTTTTTATGAAATAAAAATAAAAAAATTCTTATTTATTAAATATATTAAAACTAAATTACAAAAAAAAAAAATAAAAAAAACTTCTTATTTTATTAAATATATTAAAACTAAATTACAGAAAAATAAAAAATAAAACAACTTCTTATTTATTAAATATATTAAAACTAAATTACAAAAAAAAAAAAAATAAAAAAACTTCTTATTTTATTAAATATATTAAAACTAAATTACAGAAAATAAAAAATAAAAAAAATCTTATTTATTAAATATATTAAAACTAAATTACAAAAAAAATTCTTATTTATTAAATATATTAAAACTAAATTACAAAAAAAAAAATAAAAAAATTCTTATTTTATTAAATATATTAAAACTAAATTACAGAAAAATAAAAAATAAAAAACTTCTTATTTATTAAATATTAAAACTAAAAAAATAAAAATAAAACAAAACTTCTTATTTCTTAAATATATTAAAAGTAAATTACAAAAAAAACTTCTTATTTTATTAAATATATTAAAACTAAATTACAAAAAATAAAAAATAAAGAAACTTCTTATTTCTTAAATATTAAAACTAAATTACAAAAAATAAAAAATAAAGAAAACTTCTTATTTTATTACATATATTAAAATTAAATTACAATTAGAAAAATAAATAATTTCTAATTTATTAAAGATATTAAAATTAAATTACAATAAAAAATTAAACAACTATTATTTTATTAAATGTATTAAAACTAAATTACAAAAAATAAAATAAAAAAACTTTTTATTTTATTTAAAAATTTTAAAGTAAATTACATACAAAAAAATAAACAACTTCTATTTTAGTGAAAATATTAAAATTAAATTACAAACACAAATAAAAAACAATTTTTTATTAAAAAAATTATTACAATTTAAAAATAAAAAACCCATCCAAATCAATGTTGATGCCGGTCGGAATCAGTGCCACATGGGGGCGGTCGGCGGTTACGCGCTGGATTCCTCCTTCTTCTAGCTTCAGGCGGTGGTCGTGGAACTTCGGGCGGGGATTCCGGTTCCTTCGGCAGTGGGTCTGGTTGTGGGTGTTGCGAGGATGATCCACCTTGATAAAATAACGACCCCGGAGGTGTTTGCATAAACCACGGCGGGGGTGTTTAAATCCCGTATGGCGAAGGAGGCTGGTAAAAAGAAGTGCTCCCCGACGGTGCCTCCTGTGATCCCTCACGTGACGACGGCCTCAAGATCGGCTGGTCAGTCGGAGTAGTCGGGAACGGACTCGAACCGGGCCATGCATTCCAACCTAGGGTGGGACTGGGAAAAGGAAACATATATGGGTTAGGAGGATACATATAAGGGGTAGGGTACGCACCTGGCATAAAGGGTAAAGGCTGTGTTGTCGGTGTCGTCGACTGAACTGATGGGCCCGGTGACTGTGTGGGCACTGTTGATGGGCCCGGTGACTGTGTCGGCGCTGTTGATGGCCCCGTCTCATGACCCCTTCTCCTTGGATTTAAAGGGCCCCGACGTTCCCTTTGTTGATGAAGTTGTCATCGCCTCTCTTCTTCTGACAACAAATACGGCTTACCATAGATCCTAAACCATGACATGTATTCCGGCACGTACGCTAACTCAGGAACGAGGATCGATTCATTGATAGGTAAATAGTCATATCGGTTTGCCCACGTCTCGATTTGTGCTGACCAAAATCTTGGCCAATCCATGTGCAACTGCCGTAAGTCCACTTTGTGCTCATCATCGAGCACCTCAAGTGGCACGGGAATCGGTTGCCGGAATCCAAATTGTCGCAGAACTCGATCTGACTGGTGCATCTCCACGGTCGCATAGGTGATCAATGGGACCTTCAAGTGCCAACAGTTTGGATTTTGCAAGAACTCCTCCGGAATTACTGCCCGAATTGCCGGATCCTCGTACGGTGTCCACTGAAACTATATTAACATTACAAAAATATTAGTTATATACATAATACTAAACACTAAATACAAAATACTAAATTATAAATACGAAATTCGAAATTTACTTGTGATTCCGACCGTTGGTCCAATAGAAGCCGTATATCTTCAAGCGAGGTAGGTATTCCAGCATAACTCGTCGAATGGTTTCACCTAATTAAATAAATTTTTAGCATACAATTATAATATAAATCTACGTAATAATTGTAAAATATAACATTAAATTTACCTCGTTATCAGTGGGAATGAATATGGTTGGTCGAGTCGAGGATGTAAAAATGGAAATCGAAAACGTGCCCATGACTGCAGTAGTGATAGGCAACCTCCGATTTTCACTTTACTTGGCCGCGTCGCCCCGCACATCTCCCAATACAACCTCGATAGCACGGAAGACCCCCAACTCAATTCACCGGCTGCTCTGAAATCAACAAGTTTCAACAGCCATCTCAAGTGTACGAGGTTTCTAGAAAGGTTCGGCATTAGATAGCCTCCAATTATCTGAAGAATGTATGCTCGAGCATACCGTATTCTTTCTATTTCGGTCGAACCCTCATTTGGCTCCGGGAATGTGTCTCATAACCAGGCCATCTCGATTCGAGCTCCTTGAATTTTATCCGGAATGGCACCCAGAAGCTCGTAGCATACGACTCCCCAATCACTAGAAGTTGCGGACCTGGTGACTACCGACCCGTCCACCGGCAATCCCAACTACAACTGCACATCTTTCAAGTGATGGTACACTCTCCGCATGGAAGATGGAAAGTGTGTGTCTCGGGTCTCCACCTCTCTATTAATGCACTGATCAAAGGTGGCTCCAACTTGAACCCCCGACCTATCGTGGCCACGTGCCAAAAACCCGCTTCCCGCAGGTAATTCTCGATCAACAGCGATGGGGGACCATGCATGTTGAGAATATAACATTCCAACACCCGATCTACAGACTGTTTAAAAATTATAAAAAAAATTAATTAAAATTGCATGATTGTAAAAATATTAAATAATATTGAAAAATTAAAATTAAAACTTACCATTTGCATTTGATCGACGGAGATGTGCTTGTTGTCTAGACGAAGTAATTCCTCGGCCATTGTAATACGATCGAAAATTTTAAAATTTTCCAAAAAAATATATTAAAAAAATTAAAAAGGGCTTTTTTGTAAATAGTAAAGTACTATTTCGAAATTTCAGAGGAAGTTTGAAGGACTTTAAGAGAAATTTGAGAGAAATTTGAGAGGAATTTGAGTAAGGATTAAAGTGTGAAAAAAATAAAAGGGTTGGGGGGTTTTATAGCTTTTTTTTTACCGTTGGGGCCTTCAACGGTCAAAAAAATTTGACCGTTGGCCAGCAAAGCGCGTCCCCAGGGGCGCGCTTTCCTGATTTTTCCCCACAAAACGCGCTGATGTGAACGCGTTTTGAGGGGAAACGGCCCTTTTCTGTAAATTTTCTAGAAATCGGCCCAATTCCATAATTTTTTTATTTTTTTTGATATATTTAGGATATTAACCCCATAACTTCACTCATAAAATAAGACATAATTTCTTATTTAATCCTTTCAACTTTATAAAAAACTTAAGCCTTATTTAATTTTTTTGTCTTTTTAGTTCATGAAAAAATTAATATTTTTTAACTTTAATGATGTGGTATAAACGTGAATTATCGCTTGAATAACACGTCAACATTTAATTAAATTTAAATTTTAAAAATTCAAAAAATATTTCTAAAAATTAAAAATTATTTAAAATTTAAAATATATTAAATATTTTTTAAATTTTAAAAATTTAATTAAATATTAACATATCATCCATGTGTATGTCACATCAATAATTTTATCAATTTTCGATGATTTAATAAAAAATATAAATTAAAAAATGAAAAGAGAGGAAAACTTAAATGGAAGAGTATAATAACTTTTTCTATAATACCTAAAAATGAATGCATGAATAAGTAAATAATATGTAGGAACTTCACTCATAAAAATAAATGTATGTATAAGGAAATAAATATCTAGGCTATCATTTATCACTTTAGCTAAATATTCTAATGCCTTAATGTTATAAAATCTTGGCATGTCAATGCATAAATACTTGTGAAGCGCAAATTCAAATTATTGCATCTCACTCTGGGTCCTGATGAATCTTCCACGTTAGTATTATAAAAATTCTAAGATCATCAACCTCATCAAAGATTAGAATCTTTATTCATTTTGTTTGATTCATAGCTTCAATCAAACGATGGTTCCTTTACTATTCATTATGCTATAGAATTCAAACAAATTAATCATTAAATATGTCCTACATCATGGTTTTTATTTTCGTTCGAATTTTCTATTTCTTTGTCTTTTTAATTTTGATAATTATAGAAGGAAAAACAAATATGATCATAAAGAATAAAAAGAAGTTTGAACTGTGAAAAGTGAAACTTGATTATAAGCAGCTAGCATACATCGGAAATCATGTTAACATTAAAAAATGTCCTATATTAATTGCACAATAGGAGGGTTAGATTTGATATTCATCTACCTGGGTTTCGTAATAAATGATTTTGAAGTTTATGATCAAAATTAGTATCCATGATTCAAGGCTTAATATTTAGCTTAAAATAAAATTTAGGATTTGTTTAGATAATATAAAGAATTATAATTCTTTAGACATGTTTGGTTGATAGAGTGTAATTACATCGTAATTTCTTATATCATGTTTAGTAGTATAAATTGTAATTACATAGTTACATAATTTATATTTTTAAAAAAATATTAATTACTATAAAAAAATTATTAGTTCGATAAAATAATTTCTAAATGAGTAACAAAAATTGAAATCAAATCATCATATGTAATATGCTAGTCCAAAAAAAGTAGTTGATAATATGATTACTAATAGAAATAACAAAAAGAACAAGCATTATATGCAATTCTATCTAATTGCTCAAGCATTTCATATTGTTAGTTATTACCTCTTTAACATTTAACATTCCGTATTGTTCATTACTCCTTATCATCATCTATTGGTCCCTAACGGAATTCACCACCATCAAAATCTGAAAATCTATATTTATATTATTAAGATTATCAAAATCATCTTCTTCCAAGTATTCTTCAAAGTATGGATCATCTCAATTTCACATATGAATAAGGTTATCAAGTATGCAACATAATAATATGATCAAACCTTATTTCTTTTATGTTATACCGACGTAATGTTGTTAATATGAGTATTTTTTTATGACAATAAATATCCTCTCAATCACATTTTGAAGTTTTGAATGTCTCAAATTAAGAAGTTCGAGTCATCTTTAGTGATTGTGTCTAACTCCATTCTCTCAAATGATATCATACCTCACGACTTGGTGCAAGTAAACATTTTTGTATTTGCATAATTAGCAACTACCACATGATATTTGGGTTCACGGTATTGGAAAACGTGCTCATGTTGTAGTAAACATGTAACTGTTTTCTATACAGTTAAACGATGAATAAATAAAGTTAATTTCACATTTCATTATTATATCTTGTGTTTTTGTCTTTCATGTTCTGCATACATAGTGAAATTGTGACAAGTAAATATTAGCTCATTGATTATCTAAGTTCAAACTAATGATAAGTGACACTGTAAGAATGTTTATATTGTGAGAAAGACAACTTACTTCAGTAGATAATTTAAACGAGTCTGTAATCCCGTAAAAGAATCAAAATGAGCATTTGATTCAAATACTTAGAAGGATTACTATGTCATCTACAATTCCAATTAAGGAGATGGCTAGTCTTGGCTATCAGAGCAATTGACTCCACGGGTAGAGACAAAGATGTATTCATTGGAAGAATAATACATTGGATGGACTCAAGTTGAATTAATTCTGAATCCGTTTGTGAATTAATTCACTTGTGATGTTCATTTTGTGACTTACCTAAATCCTGAGTTAGTCACTGATCATGTGTATGTAACTCATGTGCTTTGATATAAGTGGAAGCTTATGCTCTAAATATGATCGAGCTGATAGTCAGTATGTTAGTCATGCACCAAAATATAGAGGGCTAGTTGTAATGGATAGAAAAGAAATGAGCTATAGGCTCAATGGTTAAGTGATAATGCATTCATCTAAGAAATCCTAGGTTCATATTCCTTCCTCCCATTTCTCTTCCTTTTATTTTCTACAACCTAAGGTAAAAGCTATATCTAAAATGTATATGGTTAGGAGTTGGTACTTAACAAGAAATAGGCTTCAGGCATAATATTGGTTAAGAGTTGGCTTCACTCCCTTATAATCTTAGGTTTGAGTCACTCCTTCCCCAAATGCATCATTTTTATTTCTCATTCGAAATTTTTGGTAAATTATCCATGCCACCCTTATTGTAACACCCCAAACCCGGCCCAAACACTACAACCGGATCTGGTATGTCACTAAGAATAATTTTGTCAAACATGTCGTATTTTCAGAAAAAAAAACAAATATATTTTATATAGAATATGCCTTTGTAAAATAAAATCCAAACTTAATTACATGCCTTAGTTTAATTAAAATAAAAATTTAAATGACTAAAAGTAATAAAAGCCCATAGTATAACATAATATAATCTAGTGGCCCATGGCCTTATTACAACGAGATTTGAAGTCTATTAATTAAAAATATAAAATAAAACTTGAGTCTCTTTTTGCCGAATCTACATATTCTTTTGCATGGCCACCTTGCGTTCCTCTCCAGCCCGATCCGAAACACTAGGTATCACCTGAGATGTTAATTAAAAGGGTGAGTCGTGAGACTCAGTGTGCAACCCTCATGCACCACTAGTTTATGGGCCTTAATCCCATTAAACAAAATAAACAATGTAATAATCATAATAAAATTTAATAACAAATAATATGCAAGGCCCAACCCGTTTGCCTAGGTTTCCATCCGCTACACACCCCCGTACCAACCGTTCACACCATTGGGGATTTCTACAATCGACCCACACTGCTACACACCATGATGGCAGTCATGCTGCTCATCCACATATGATGGCCGAAGCCCGTATAACATATAATGGCCGAAGCTCGTATAACATTTAATGGCCGAAGCCCGTATAACAGTTCACGGCATTAGCCGCTACATCAGATCACGGTAAAACCTCTATACATATAACGTATAACTTCCTCCTTTCATCAACCCAACCCATGCAATCACATACAAGCATTTTTCTTATAACATATAAACAGATTATTTACTAACCTGGTGAACCGCTTTTACCCTCATTGGGCTTTCATCGATAAACCGAGATGTCGGCAATTATCAAAACATATAAATCTTATGATCATGCATTTTATGATTAGATCTAGATGGTGGGGAAGTATTACACACCTGATTAATGTAGATACCCTTGCTAAACCGATCTACGCTTTGCTTCAAAAAGCCGAAAAGATGTGAAAATAGGCCTCTCCTATATTCGGCCATAGTTAGTATTCTACCCGATTATATATATATGAATAAACAAATCCTCTTACCTTGAAATCCCGAATGTAACACGATTCTATAACTTAGAGATCTATGAGTTTCGACTTCTAGGAAAAATCCCGGAAAGATGATCTGTCGCGCTTCCGGCTTTTGAAAGAACTAAAAATTGAAAAGATGGCTAAGGGAGATTCGGCCAATGAATATTAAGGAGAAGAATAGGTGTAGTTTCGGCTTTTGAATCAAAGTGAAGATGAGGGAATAGGCTTAGAGATTTCGGCTTTTGCAGAGAATGAAGAAGAAGATGGAACTTTAGAAGTTTTCGGCTTTTACTCAGAGAAGAAAGGAAAAGAATGAGAGAAAAACCCCAAATGCCGAAATTGAAGAGATATTCCCCCTATTTATAGAAATTTCGGCACTTACATAACCTTGCAGATAAGTCCTATCTTTTCTCCTTTATCTTAATCTACTAGCTCATCTAAAAGAGACTTAATTATCTCTAACTCGTCCCTCCTTTATCAGCATATTATCCACATATTTTAATCATTAAAATCCCTAAATTTTAGCCTTTATCTGCTTATTATCCACATAAAATAAATTCCTAAAAAATAGCCTTTATCTGCTTATTATCAACATATTTTAAACATTAAAACCCCTAAATTTTAGCCTTGTTGCCATCCATTCCACCTAATCCTAATGCCCAAAATTTAGCTAACTTAAATTAAAAGAATTGGGCTCCACGAAACTTAAATTTGGGCCCCTTACTCCCTTGTGTGGCGTCACCTCCTAAGATTGGGCCACAAGCCCACTTTGGTATTTTAAACATAGATACTACCTTTTAAACCCTATAATGCCCAAACAGATAATTTTAATCAAGGCCTTTGCCTAATTCTAAGCCCAATTTGGACCCCTATTACTTAAATTAACATATTAAACATATTCACCCATTAAACGCATAGGCCCAAAATTCAGGATGTTACAGTTCTACCCCCCTTAAAGAAATTTCGTCCTCGAAATTTCCAACTAACTATTAATCGTACTACCTAAGTCTCACTACCATGCTTTCGCTGGGCACTCCAATTCTAAACCCAAAACAAACACTTAGTACACTATGGTAGAGTACGCACCGGTATTCACATCTAGAGCGTCATCGTCCCCTTGTACTCATGCTATCGGTTCGCGTTTATCTGATTAATTTTTTTTTTTATGAATTATTGGTTTTCTTCCACTGATTATCCACGAACAGTCTTATGATTAGTAGTTTTAAGAGTAGTTCTTTCGAATTCGCAATTCAGTCTCAAGTTCACCTTTCCTAGTTCTATGAACTACATACATTCAACAATCAACCTACAGACAACATCCATACATCCACACTCAATACATAGGGGTATTCTCGTTATTCCACTACCCAGGGGTATTTTCGTAATTTTCCAAAATAGGGTTCCTTGGTGATTTTGTGAAATAAGGGTATTTTGGTAATTTTCAAATCTGGGGGTATTTCGAAAATTTTAAAATCCGGGGGTATTTCGGTAATTTTGAAAATCAGGGGTAATTTAGTAATTTACAAATCAGGGGTAGTTTGGTCATTTTGCAAATCAAGGGTAATTTGGTAATTTTACAAATCAGGGGTATTTTGGTCATTTTACAAGTCAGGGGTATTTTCAAAAATTTTTTACAAACTAAGGGGGTATATATATTTTTTAAAATAAGGGTATCTTGGAGAATTTGATTTCAAAAGAATAATAGTAGTGTTCAGGTGTTTGTGGGTTTTTGGTTGTTGTCGTGTGTTGTATGTGTTTTTTTTTTAAGGAAAAATTTTGTTGACTTTGTAAATCGGGGTATATTTGCAAATCATGGTATCTTGGTACTTTTTTTTTTCAAAATAAGGGTATTTTAGTAATTTTGTAAAAAAAATGCGGCTGGTCCCTTTCGGGTTTTAATTATAGATTTTGGCCCGTCAACAAATCCTCGTGGCTAGGGTGAACAGTCACTACGCACCAGGTAGGATTCCAGCGAAGAAGAGGTGAGTCACTAGGACTGCTTAAGTACCAGGCTCTTCCGGATCCAATCCTAGCCATGCGTATGCCTGTTGCCACACCCTAGTCTTGCGACTCGTTCACGGGTTTGTTTAGTGAAATTAAGTCTTATGAGATTTTAGAAGTTGTTTCAACTAGGCCTAAAGTCCATCAAGTTCTAATCTAACTAATCTACGTCCCATAAAGCCCATCAAGCCCACATATATTTCACACAATGGTTTAGAATACTTACCTGGCCGACTTGGGCCGAAGACACAGGTGCCATACCGAGCTATCAAACCTGTTATCATTTAAAAAAAATGCATGTTTCAAAAACCCAATTGTAGAAAACGTTTTGAGCCCAAAACCCCCAAAGCCGAGTTTTGACCCGGGCTCTGATACCAATTTGTAACACCCCAAACCCGACCCAAACACTACAACCGGATCTGGTATGTCAGTAAGAATAATTTTGTCAAACATGTCGTATTTTCAGAAAAAAAAACAAATATATTTTATATAAAATATGCCTTTGTAAAATAAAATCCAAACTTAATTACATGCCTTAGTTTAATTAAAATAAAAATTTAAATGACTAAAAGTAATAAAAGCCCATAGTATAACATAATATAATCTAGTGGCCCATGGCCTTATTACAACGAGATTTGAAGTCCATTAATTAAAAATATAAAATAAAACTTGAGTCTCTTTTTGCCAAATCTACATATTCTTCTGCATGGCCACCTTGCGTTCCTCTCTAGCCTGATCCGAAGCACTAGGTATCACCTGAGATGTTAATTAAAAGGGTGAGTCGCGAGACTCAGTGTGCAACCCTCATGCACCACTAGTGTTTGGGCCTTAAGCCCATTAAACAAAATAAACAATGTAATAATCATAATAAAATTTAATAACAAATAATATGCAAGGCCCAACCTGTTTGCCTAGGTTTCCATCCGCTACACACCCCCGTACCAACTGTTCACACCATTGGGGATTTCTACAATCGACCCACACCGCTACACACCATGATGGCAGTCATGCTGCTCATCCACATATGATGGCCGAAGCCCGTATAACATTTAATGGCCGAAGCCCGTATAACAGTTCACGACATTAGCCGCTACATCAGATCACGGTAAAACCGCTACACATATAACGTATAACTTCCTCCTTTCATCAACCCAACCCATGCAATCACATACAAGCATTTTTCTTATAACATATAAACAGATTATTTACTAACCTGGTGAACCGCTTTTACCCTCCTTGGGAATTCATCGATAAACCGAGATGTCGGCAATTATCAAAACATATAAATCTTATGATCATCCATTTTATGATTAGATCTAGATGGTGGGGAAGTATTACACACCTGATTAATGTAGATACCCTTACTAAACCGATCTACGCTTTGTTTCAAAAAGCCGGAAAGATGTGAAAATAGGCCTCTCCTATATTCGGCCATAGTTAGTATTCTACCCGATTATATATATATGAATAAACAAATCCTCTTACCTTGAAATCCCGAATGTAACACAATTCTATAACTTAGAGATCTATGAGTTTCGGCTTCTAGGAAAAATCCTGGAAAGATGATCTATCGCGCTTTCGGCTTTTGAAAGAACTAAAAATTGAAAAGATGGCTAAGGGAGATTCGGCCAATGAATATTAAGGAGAAGAATAGGTGTAGTTTCGGCTTTTGAATCAAAATGAAGATGAGGGAATAGACTTAGAGATTTCGGCTTTTGCAGAGAGTGAAGAAGAAGATGGAACTTTAGGAGTTTTCGGCTTTTACTCAGAGAAGAAGAGAAAAGAATGAGAGAAAAACCCCAAATGCCGAAATTGAAGAGATATTCCCCCTATTTATAGAAATTTCGGCACTTACCTAACCTTGCAGATAAATCCTATCTTTTCTCCTTTATCTTAATCTACTAGCTCATCTAAAAGAGACTTAATTATCTCTAACTCGTCCCTCCTTTATCAGCATATTATCCACATATTTTAATCATTAAAATCCCTAAATTTTAGCTTTTATCTGCTTATTATCCACATAAAATAAATTCCTAAAAAATAGCCTTTATCTGCTTATTATCCACATATTTCAAACATTAAAACCCCTAAATTTTAGCCTTGTTGCCATCCATTCCACCTAATCCTAATGCCCAAAATTTAGCTAACTTAAATTAAAAGAATTGGGCTCCACGAAACTTAAATTTGGGCCCCTTACTCCCTTGTGTGGTGTCACCTCCTAAGATTGGGCCACAAGCCCACTTTGGTATTTTAAACATAGATACTACCTTTTAAACCCTATAATGCCCAAACAGATAATTTTAATCAAGGCCTTTGCCTAATTCTGAGCCCAATTTGGACCCCTATTACTTAAATTAACATATTAAACATATTCACCCATTAAACGCATAGGCCTAAAATTCAGGATGTTACAGCTATTTAAGCAATTTATTTCCTAATTGGTTTTTACTTTCCCCTTTTTCAATTCCAATTAGAATTTTATCTTCATTTCCCTATTGCTTCTCCTTTTTCTTTTCATTTCCTTCATTTACATCATATTTTCATTTTTTTCTATTAATTAATTTGTTTTTCTGGATTAAAACATCCTCCATTCGATCGTTCTTTCCATTGGGTTTATTTTTGTTGTCAATAGCATTCCTTTTCTTGCCAATAATTGGTAAGTACACCTTCTTTCAAAGGGTTAGATTTTGTTTTTCCGTAATTTGATTAACCAAAGCTAATATTTCATGTAGCCTAATCAATCTTTTACGGTTCTTGCGAAATTCTTTGATAATCTTGACAAATCTTAAAATCAACCATTAATTTATGTGCAAATGTCGTTTGAAGAACCTGATTTAAGTGAATCAAATCATAATCGGGCATGAGGAACATCGATTGGACTCCCGGTGAAAGGTGTGTGTTTTTTCCATGTGAATCGAAGTAAACCGTGTGTAGGATTTAGGCTATACGGCCTTCCACACGGGTGTGTGGACCATACGACCATGTGCTTTTATTATGTTTGGGTACTTTCGATTTTCACACGGCAAAGAACCTCTCACATTGCCTACCACACAATCATGTCTCTCTTGTAGGGTAATTTTTATGTTTGCCACACGGCTACAGTCTGTTACATGATCGTGTAACCCTTCTACACGGCTTATAGCTTCTCACCAGGCCATGTGACCCTTGTTTTATAGTTTTGCCCAGAATTTTTTGAATTGTCCACTTTATTCTTTGTATAGTCCCCAAACTATTTTTAGTGTTTTATTTCATTCAACCGAGTCCTTGATAATATGAAAAATGTTGGAATCCATGATCTGAGTGACTGAACTATTACTGTATATGCATGATATGAGAATGTTATATGTCTACTGTCATTATATTTTTGATAAATTGTTACTGTTACTCTTGCCTCTGTATTACCAGTTGCATGATTAGCATGCCTACTGATACTGATGAATAGAGGTGTTCGTGGGTCGGGCCCGGGTCTAGATTTTGTTTAGGCTCGGGCCCGACTCGACCCGAAATATGGGCCCAAAAATTTTTCCAAGCTCAGCCCAAAATATAGTTGCTAAGCCCGAGCCTGTGTAATATCCTGAAAATGGGCTTGTGCATTTATGCTTAATTATATGAAATAGCATGCCTTTGTATGTATGAATGTGTATTTATGAATGTTAGTGAACTTTAGAATAATAGGAAGGTGCCTTAGAAATTATTATATTTTAAGTCTAAAATAGGAAGCTAAGCAAGGTGGCCTTAAGAAAATTTATAGGTGAAACATGACATGAAACTGGGCTTGGAAGAATGGCTACAAGGCGCCACTTAAGGGCCTAGCATGTGACGCTACATACATGTGCAATTGGGCCAGGGTTCGAGCAACGTGGGAAGCATTGGAGACTTTTATTTTTGCGCCAAAAAGGGGAACTGGGCTAAGGAGGTTTTAAAGGAATTTTTAGGGGATTAATGCCACAAGAAATCATGTGGTAGAGTGGCAATGGACGCCATGTGCAGTGGGGATAAAGGCCTTGGTTCGAGTTGCGAAGGAAGCAGGAAGGAGTATTTATTTTTGCGTCAGGAAGGCGCTTGGCTAAGAAGGTCTTAAAAGAAATTCTGGGTGAGTCATGTCACAAAAAAAAAACGCCTTGGCAAAGTGGCTTGGGCAAGTGACGCCTTAAGCTATGGGAAGAGGGCTCAGGTTCGAGTTTGGTGGGCAGCAAGGGGAGTATTTTTATTTTTGTATTCTGGCGTTAGGGAGAAGGAGCAGTGGACGGCACATGGGACTTTCAATTGGATGAGGATAAGCTTTGTTATTTTGTTTAAAATTCGGCTAAGAGTAGGATAATGGGATTTTATTTTATTTATTTTAATTTAGGTAGATAAGGGATAATGTGATGGTTTATTTTATTTTATTTTATTTGATAAAGTGATAAAGAGTTAAAATAGGAGTTTAATTTGGGATTTGATAAGTGGGGAAGTGGTGGCCGTTTGTTGGATTCTAGGGGCTTGCATATTCGGTTGTGGGGGGAGGCATAAGTGCAGAATTTTAGTTAGTAAAGGTGCTTATCTTGCTGCCGAAACTTTGAGTAAATTCTCTCTTTTTCTTCTTTGTAAAATTGAAGCCGAATTCCCCTTTTGTTACCACTGCCGAAATTTCTTCTACTTTCCCCTACTCTTCTCCTCATTCTTTCAACACCAAATCTATTTCTATTCTCTTTGAAGCCATAGCCGAATATCAAGGGGCTATATTCTCTTCTCCTTGCCGCAAGTCACAAAAGCCAAAACCCCTCTATCATTGTTTTCTTATAGCCGAATCCTCAAAGGAAAGGGGGCTGTCGACTACTTACTTTAGTCTCTTCAAAGCAACGTGTAAGGGTAAGTGTTTCCTATGCTAGTAATCGATTTGATCTCTTCTTCATAAGTGTGTCGAAATCTTGTGATTAGGCCTTGATTTTAGGCATGGCCGAGTGTGCATAGTGCCATAATAAGTGTTTTGTGTGTAGCTAGCGTTAAGGATCATCAAAGGAGTCTTTCGAGATTGAAGTGATCAAGGCCGATTGCAAGAAGAACCAACACAACGTTTTTGGGATTTGTTTGATAACCCAACCGGCAACAAGGTAAGTTTCGGGATTTGATTAATTGGCCGAATGGCCTTTAGCTAAAATATTGCATGTTGGCCGAATGTAGGAACTTGAAATCCAAGGATCTAGGACGCTAGATCGAGTCTCCGGGATTTGGAGTAAATTCACTAAGTATACCAGGTGTGTACCCCACACTATTTCTTAATAACATTTATGGCTATGTTTAATATATATATGTGTTATTAAGAATGTGAAAATATGGCTAAGGTACCATACAATGGTACAAAGTACTCAGTTCCTACTCTTATTAGGATTATGATTTGATCTAATATGCCATATATGTGAATATGATAAGAATGTCAAATAAGGCATTATATAGCATGATATGTATGACATGGGGCATTTGGGTGATTATGAAAGGGGAAGTGAATGGGGTGACTATTGTCACGATATATGAATGTGGTGACTTCGGTCACATTATCTGAATGTGGTGTCTCATGACACGAAATATTATCTGGTGGCTATGCCATGAAATTATAAGGGCGATGAGCACGTCGACTGCAGCAACTGCCTTCGATGGTGTGTAGCGAATGGAGGGTTGACTTAGTAGTCCCCACGGTGTGCAGGTTGGTACGGGTGATGTGTAGCGGTTGGTAACTAGGCTTGGGCTTGGGAATGCATCATTAATTGTATATTCTGTTATGAATGTGTATGACTTGATATGCCTGAATCTATTTGGACTTAGTGTTATGTACACATTGAGTCTGTTGACTCACCCCGTTGTGGGAACATTTTTCAGGTGATGATCAGTAATGGACTGGGTCGGCAGGAGCTTGATGGTGGCCATGCTCAGCAAGGAAATTATTTATTTAGACACTTCATTTTATTTAAGCACTTTAAATTACTTGGGTTTGTTTTGATGTAATAAGGCCATAGTGTGAACTTTATTTTCTGCATGCATGTTAATTTATTTTATTATGATACGAACTTTTTATCAAATTAAAGATTAAGTCTTTTTATTTAAGAAGAAACCCTAAATATTTTGACACTTAAACTAACATGATTTTCATTAAAGATAAAACCTTGAACAAATTTGGCGTACCCTTTAACTTAACGTTTTGAAACTTAACAATGAAATTTTATAACACTCATATTTCAAAAATAAATTTGGTTTCCAACTTGAGCCCAACAAAATCACTTAAAGTTTTCCAAAAAGGTAAACGAATTTGAACCGGTTTTTCTTAAGGAACATACCAAATCTGGTCGAGGCTCGTGGGCCGGGTTTGGGGTGTTTCAGTTTGGTATCAGAGCCAGGTTTTTAAACTCTCGGCCTTGGGTTTAAGGCCCAAAACATTTTCAAAATTAAGCCCAAAAGAAATTTTGTGAAAATTCTGTGAAAAGCAGGTTTTCTGGCATGGCACTTAAGTCTCCGACCCGAAGTCCACCAGGTAAGTACCCCTATCCCTTGTGTGATTTATATTATGATGTGTAGAAGGGTAGAAATGGAATGGAACGTAGATTAGCATGATAAGTACTTGAACCCTAGGACTAGTTTACCCCCAACAAATTTCATAAAATTTTAAATGCCTAACTAAACAAACCTGTGTCTAAGTCGCCGAGTTAGGGTGTGGCAACCATTGTGTGCATGTCTAGGATTGGTATTCGGTGGGAGCTTGGTATTTAAGCAGTCCGCGTGACTCACCTCCTCTCCACTCGAATCCTACCTGGTGAGTAGCTGCGGTTCACCCCAACCAAGAGGACTTATTCACGAGCTAAACCCATAACTAAAACCCGAAAGGGACTAGCCGTGTTGTTAGGGAAACCCTAGTTTTAAAAAAATTCTTAAAATTCCCCTTTTAATTTGTAAAGACTATTTTTATAAATCTTTCTGAAATATTTTTGATTTCTAAAATTACTAAAATACCACTAGTGGTAAGATTACTAAAATGCCCTTGGTTTTAAAATTTACCTTATTGCCCTTGATTTCAATAAAAGTTTTTTACTCTGTAAAAGTATCCCAAAACCCTATTTTACGAAAGTCCAAAATACCCCGATTTGAAAAATTTACGAAATTACCCCTGGTTTACCAAAATTACCAAAATAACCCGATTTCAAAAATTTCTGCAACATCTTGTTTTGGAAAATCTTTCTTTCAAAATATCCATAAGTTTGGAGGAATTTCGAAATGACTTTTGTAATTTTCAAATTGGCCCCAATTTATTACCAAAATACCCCTGTAGGACAAATGACGAAAATACCCCTGGGATAGGAACAGACAAAAATGTTCGAAGAGTGAATGGGTATGGAAGATACTATGGAATGGATGTATTTTCTATGAATTAGGATAGGAAACTTGAAACTTGGATTGATCGAAAGAACTGCTATTAAGCTCTCTTCATAAAATTCTTCGCGAATAATCAGTGGAACAAGGACTAATCCATAAAACTTTCTTAAATCAGATTAAAGCGTGACGTTAGATATGAGTTCTAGAGGATGCGGTCGTCGTGGACGTGGTCGAGGCAGAATGACTGTGTCGGAACCCGTTAGGTCGGTCAAGGGTCTGACAATGAGGTACCACCGCCACCACCCCCCAGCTGTTGGTGTCGAGCGGCAAGATCAGACGGGGGATGATGCTGTGTTGCAGGCTGTGCTGCGAGTTCTTGAAATGGTGGCTGGCACAGGTGGGAATATGGGAGCTAGGAAATCTGTACCCGAGCGACTTCGAGCCAATGGGGCTGAAATGTTTCATGGAGTATCTGGGGTGGCACCCAGCACAGCTGAATATTGGTTGGAAGCAACGTAACGAATTATGGATGAGTTGGATCTGACCCCTGAGGAGAAGCTGAAAGGAATGGTGGCGCTGCTACGCGATGAAGCGTATCAGTGGTGGCTCACAGTTCGGGATGGTGCCACAGCTGAGGATCTTACTTGGGAATATGTTAAGACGACATATCAGAAGAAGTATGTGGGTACTCGTTACATTGATGCGCAGAGGAAGGCTTTTCTGGGGCTGGTTCAAGGGAACAAGTCCGTAGCAGAGTATGAAGCTGAATTTCTGAGATTGAGCCGGTATGCTCGAGGAGTAGTGGCTACTGAGCATGAGCGCTGTGTCCGGTTTGAGGACGGACTAAGGGGTGACCTGAGGTTGTTAGTCGCGCCACATCAAGAGCGGGAGTTTTCTGCGTTAGTAGAGAAAGCCAAGATAGCTGAAGGGATTAAGGACTCTGCGAGGCAGAACATGGACCGGAATAAGCAGAAAAGAGGATTTGGGTCGTTAGGATCATCTGGGAATGCTCAGAAAAGGCCTAGAGTTGATGGGCCGCGAGGTCAGCAAGCTGGTACTAGAGGGCAATATCGTACTTGTGATCAGTGTGGGAAGAAACACTTGGGAGAGTGTTGGAGGAAGACAGGAGGATGCTTTAGGTGTGGGTCCAAGGACCATATGATTAAGGACTGTCCTATGAGGCCGGATGGGAATCGACCAGTGGCTCAGAATGTTAATCAGGCTGGTAGAGGTGGACAGTAGCCTCAGCGAGGTCGTGGTCCAAATGGCCGAGGTAATGGCGCTGGTAGAGGACGTGGAACCCCTGGCAGAGGTACTAATAATAATACTGAGGCGAGACAGCCGGGCTTGGTATATGCAGTTCGCCATAGGAAAGATGGAGACGCGCCGGACGTCATAACCGGTACGTTCCTTATTTTTGGCAAGCTTTATTTTGCTCTGATTGATGTGGGCTTGACCCATTCGTATGTTGCATGTAGAGTAGTGGAAACTCTAGACATAGCCTCTGAACTTTCTGATAGGGAGATGACTGTAGTAAGCCCACTGGGTCAAACTGTAGTGGTGAATAAGATCTTTCGGAAAGTGCTGTTAGAGATTCAAGGAGTAGTATTTGCTGCCGACTTAATGGAGTTACCTTTTGGAGAATTCGATCTTATACTTGGCATGGATTGGCTAGTAGAGCATTGAGCCATATTGGATTGTGCCGCTAAGCGAATGGAGTTGAGGACTCCAGAGGATGAGGAAGTAGTTATGATAGGAAAAAGAAGGAACTATTTGTCTAACGTAGTTTCAGCGCTAAAGGCTGATATGATGGTTCGAAAAGGATGCAAGGCGTTCTTGGCCTTTGTTAGTGCCTTGGATGCGAAAGAAGGAGGAGTGAGTGGAGTAAGAACTGTAAGAGAATTTGTGGATGTCTTTCCGGAGGAATTACCTGGAATACCTCCGGATAGGGAGATGGAGTTTGGAATTGATCTGCTGCCTGGTACAGCTCCTGTGTCAATGCTCCGTACAAAATGGCACCAAAGGAGTTGGTTGAGCTCAAGGCTCAAATCCAAGAATTGCTAGATCGTGGGTTTATCCGACCCAGTGTGTCTCCATGGGGAGCACCGGTCTTGTTTGTGAAGAAGAAGGACGGAACTATGCGTATGTGAATAGATTATCGTCAGTTGAACAAGCTGACCATCAAGAACAAGTATCCTTTGCCGAGGATTGACGACTTGTTCGATTAGCTTAAGGGGGCAGCGGTGTTTTCGAAGATAGATCTAAGGTCGGGATATCATCAGCTGAAGGTGAAGGAGGTGGATATCCATAAGACGGCTTTCCGGACAAGGTATGGGCATTTTGAGTTCGTTGTAATGCCGTTTGGTTTGACGAACGCCCCAGCTGCGTTCATGGACATGATAAACTGGGTTTTTCAACCTTACTTGGATAGGTTCGTAGTAGTGTTTATCGACGATATCTTGGTATATTCCAAGTCTGAAGAGGAGCATGATGAGCATCTCCGAGTTGTGCTGCAAGTGTTAAGGGAGAAGAAGCTATATGCCAAGTTCAGCAAGTGTGAGTTTTGGCTTAAGGAGGTTGCGTTTTTAGGACATGTGGTGTCTGCAGAAGGAATAAGGGTGGATCCTAGGAAGGTTGAAGCGGTGTTAGATTGGAAACCACCTAGGTCGGTGGCTGAAATTCGTAGTTTCTTGGGGTTGGCAGGCTACTACAGAAGGTTTGTGGAAGGGTTCTCGTCGATTGCTGCACCTTTGATGAAGTTATTGAGGAAGGAAGTACCTTTCGTGTGGGGAGATAAGCAACAGGAGAGTTTTGAGAAGCTTAAGAGGGTTCTGACTGAAGCCCCAGTTTTGATTCAGCCTGAGGCAGGAAAGGATTTCGTGGTGTATTGTGACGCTTCTCATACAGGATTGGGATGCGTATTGATGCAAGACGAGAAAGTAGTCGCTTATGCGTCTCGGCAACTAAGGCCACATGAGGTTAACTACCCAACTCATGATTTGGAATTGGCGGCAGTGGTCTTTGCTCTTAAGGTGTGGAGACACTATCTCTATGGAGAAAAGTCGGTAATCTACACAGACCACAAGAGTCTTAAGTATTTGCTGACTTAGAAGGAGTTGAACTTAAGACAGCGAAGGTGGGTGGAGTTACTGAAGGACTACGATTGTTCGATAGAATATCATCCGGGCAAGGCGAATGTAGTGGCTGATGCCCTAAGTCGGAAGGTTGTGTCGGATCTAAGGGCGATGTTTGCACATTTGAGCTTGTATGATGATGGAAGTCTGCTGGCAGAGCTGCAAGTTAAGCCGACATGGTTGACTGAAGTGAAAGAGGGACAGTTGTTGACGATGACTTAAGTGCTAAGCTACAGCAAGTACAGAATGAAGAGTTGGAAGATTATGGTATTAATAATGAGGGAGTATTGTGCTTCAAGGATAAAGTCTGTATGCCTAAGGATTAAGAGTTAAGACAGAGGATTCTTCAGGAATCGCATAGTAGCCCTTATGTTATGCATTCTGGAGGTAGTAAGTTGTACCGAGATTTAAGGGAACAATTTTGGTGGCCTGGACTTAAGAGAGAAGTTACAGAATTTGTTGGCAAGTGCTTGACGTGTCAGCAAGTTAAGGCTGAACATCAAGTTCCGTCAGGATTGCTTCAACCGATAATGATTCCACAGTGGAAGTGGGAGAGAATTACCATGGACTTCGTTAGTGGGTTTCCCCTTACGCCTACTAAGAAGGACTCGGTATGGGTGATAGTGGATCGGTTGACAAAGTCCGCGCATTTCATTCCAGTGAGAGTTGATTATTCTCTACAGAAGTTGGCGAAGCTGTATGTGGCTGAGATTGTAAGGTTGCATGGAGTTCCACTATCGATTATTTCGGATAGGGACCCAAGGTTTACGTCTCGATTTTGGAAAGCGTTACATCAAGCTTTAGGCACTAGATTGGATTTCACTACGGCATTTCATCCACAATCGGATGGTCAATCTGAGCGAGTAATCCAAGTGTTGGAGGATATGTTGAGAGGCTGTGTGATAGACTTCAGAGGAAGTTGGGAAGACTATTTGCCTTTAGCGGAATTTGCCTACAACAACAGCTATCAAGCTAGTATTCGGATGGCACCGTATGAAGCACTGTATGGGCGGAAGTGTCGCACTCCGACGTGTTGGACGGAATTAGGGGAACGTCGAGTTTTGGGTCCAGAGTTGGTGGCAGACTCCGAAGAGAAGGTTGAGATAATTCGGTCACGGTTGAAGGAAGCATCTGATAGACAAAAGTCGTATGCAGATCTCAAGCGGAAGGAGATAGAATTTGATGTGTGAGATCAAGTGTTTCTTAAAGTGTCACCTTGGAAGAAGGTGATGCGATTTGGTCGCAAAGGGAAGTTGAGTCCGAGGTTTATAGGACCTTATCGAGTTTTGAAGCGAGTTGGACCAGTGGCATACCAGTTAGATTTGCCATCAGAATTAAAGCAGATGCACGACGTATTCCATGTTTCCATGCTACGTCGATATCGATCGGATCCATCTCATGTAGTTCCGGCTAAAGAGGTGGAGTTAAGGCCAGATTTGTCCTACGAGGAAGAGCCGATTCAGATTCTAGAACGAGACGTGAAAGTGTTACGACGGAAATCAGTACCTTTAGTCAAGGTGTTATGGCACAATCATGGATCGGAAGAAGCTTCGTGGGAGCCAGAAGAAGCAATGCGACAGTAATACCCTCACTTATTTCAGTCAGGTAATTTCGAGGACGAAATTATTTTAAGGGGGGTAGAACTGTAATATCCTGAAAATGGGCTTGTGCATTTATGCTTAATTATATGAAATAGCATGCCTTTGTATGTATGAATGTGTATTTATGAATGTTAGTGAACTTTAGAATAATAGGAAGGTGCCTTAGAAATTATTATATTTTAAGTCTAAAATAGGAAGCTAAGCAAGGTGGCCTTAAGAAAATTTATAGGTGAAACATGACATGAAACTGGGCTTGGAAGAATGGCTACAAGGCGCCACTTAAGAGCCTAGCATGTGACGCTACATACATGTGCAATTGGGCCAGGGTTCGAGCAACGTGGGAAGCATTGGAGACTTTTATTTTTGCGCCAAAAAGGGGAACTGGGCTAAGGAGGTTTTAAAGGAATTTTTAGGGGATTAATGCCACAAGAAATCATGTGGTAGAGTGGCAATCGACGCTATGTACAGTGGGGATAAAGGTCTTGGTTCGAGTTGCAAAGGAAGCAGGAAGGAGCATTTATTTTTGCGTCAGGAAGGCGCTTGGCTAAGAAGGTCTTAAAAGAAATTCTGGGTGAGTCATGTCACAAAAAAAAAAAAACGCCTTGGCAAAGTGGCTTGGGCAAGTGACGCCTTAAGCTATGGGAAGAGGGCTCAGGTTCGAGTCTGGTGGGCAGCAAGGGGAGTATTTTTATTTTTGTATTCTGGCGTTAGGGAGAAGGAGCAGTGGACGGCACATGGGACTTTCAATTGGATGAGGATAAGCTTTGTTATTTTGTTTAAAATTCGGCTAAGAGTAGGATAATGGGATTTTATTTTATTTATTTTAATTTAGGTAGATAAGGGATAATGTGATGGTTTATTTTATTTTATTTGATAAAGTGATAAAGAGTTAAAATAGGAGTTTAATTTGGGATTTGATAAGTGGGGAAGTGGTGGCCGTTTGTTGGACTCTAGGGGCTTGCATATTCGGTTGTGGGGGGAGGCATAAGTGCAGAATTTTAGTTAGTAAAGGTGCTTATCTTGCTGCCGAAACTTTGAGTAAATTCTCTCTTTTTCTTCTTTGTAAAATTGAAGCCGAATTCCCCTTTTGTTACCACTGCCGAAATTTCTTCTACTTTCCCCTACTCTTCTCCTCATTCTTTCAACACCAAATCTATTTCTATTCTCTTTGAAGCCATAGCCGAATATCAAGGGGCTATATTCTCTTCTCCTTGCCGCAAGTCACAAAAGCCAAAACCCCTCTATCATTGTTTTCTTATAGCCGAATCCTCAAAGGAAAGGGGGCTGTCGACTACTTACTTTAGTCTCTTCAAAGCAACGTGTAAGGGTAAGTGTTTCCTATGCTAGTAATCGATTTGATCTCTTCTTCATAAGTGTGTCGAAATCTTGTGATTAGGCCTTGATTTTAGGCATGGCCGAGTGTGCATAGTGCCATAATAAGTGTTTTGTGTGTAGCTAGCGTTAAGGATCATCAAAGGAGTCTTTCGAGATTGAAGTGATCAAGGCCGATTGCAAGAAGAACCAACACAACGTTTTTGGGATTTGTTTGATAACCCAACCGGCAACAAGGTAAGTTTCGGGATTTGATTAATTGGCCGAATGGCCTTTAGCTAAAATATTGCATGTTGGCCGAATGTAGGAACTTGAAATCCAAGGATCTAGGACGCTAGATCGAGTCTCCGGGATTTGGAGTAAATTCACTAAGTATACCAGGTGTGTACCCCACACTATTTCTTAATAACATTTATGGCTATGTTTAATATATATATGTGTTATTAAGAATGTGAAAATATGGCTAAGGTACCATACAATGGTACAAAGTACTCAGTTCCTACTCTTATTAGGATTATGATTTGATCTAATATGCCATATATGTGAATATGATAAGAATGTCAAATAAGGCATTATATAGCATGATATGTATGGCATGGGGCATTTGGGTGATTATGAAAGGGGAAGTGAATGGGGTGACTATTGTCACGATATATGAATGTGGTGACTTTGGTCACATTATCTGAATGTGGTGTCTCATGACACGAAATATTATCTGGTGGCTATGCCACGAAATTATAAGGGCGATGAGCACATCGACTGCAGCGACTGCCTTCGATGGTGTGTAGCGGATGGAGGGTTGACTTAGTAGTCCCCACGGTGTGCAGGTTGGTACGGGTGATGTGTAGCGGTTGGTAACTAGGCTTGGGCTTGGGAATGCATCATTAATTGTATATTCTGTTATGAATGTGTATGACTTGATATGCCTGAATCTATTTGGACTTAGTGTTGTGTACACATTGAGTCTGTTGACTCATCCCGTTGTGGGAACATTTTTCAGGTGATGATCAGTAATGGACCGGGTCGGCAGCAGCTTAATGGTGGCCATGCTCAGCAAGGAAATTATTTATTTAGACACTTCATTTTATTTAAGCACTTTAAATTACTTGGGTTTGTTTTGATGTAATAAGGCCATAGTGTGAACTTTATTTTATGCATGCATGTTAAATTATTTTATTATGATACAAACTTTTTATCAAATTAAAGATTAAGTCTTTTTATTTAAGAAGAAACCCTAAATATTTTGACACTTAAACTAACATGATTTTCATTAAAGATAAAACCTTGAACAAATTTGGCGTACCCTTTAACTTAACGTTTTGAAACTTAACAATGAAATTTTATAACACTCATATTTCAAAAATAAATTTGGTTTCCAACTTGAGCCCAACAAAATCACTTAAAGTTTTCCAAAAAGGTAAACGAATTTGAACCGGTTTTTCTTAAGAAACATACCAAATCTGATCGAGGCTCGTGGGTCGGGTTTGGGGTGTTTCAGCCCGACCCGACTCGGTCCATATTAAATTTTTTTAGCTTATTTTATTAAATCAAATTTTTTAAAAATATAAAAAATTAAATACATTTAAAAACATAAAAACAAATAAAAAATGATACTAAAACAATACACAAATTGAAAATATAATAAAAGGTGGTTATATTAAAATTGAAACAAGTTAGAACTAAAATAATTACAAAATTAATAATAAAACAAAAGTTTTACAATATCCAAATAATATTAAAAACGACAACAGATCAACATAATAAATAATTGCAAAAGAACAATAAAACACCACAAAAAGTTGCACCAAAACAACATAAAAAAATAGCACCAAACAACACAAAAAACATCACCAGCAACACCAAAACAACACCAAAAACCTGTAAAATATAATCAACCAACAAAATATCTAAACATTAACTAATCAACATATTTAATTTTATAACAAACTATAAATTGTCAACAATTAGAAAGGAAGGTAACCTAAAAAGCAATCAAATAAACATCATCCTCATTGTCATCATCATTCCTGCTACCAATTTCTAACATGAAATAAGAATAAATAATTAGATAATCAAATTGATAAAAAAATATTATAAAATTACAGCAATAAAATGAGAATAATAATTACCCGTTGGAATCCCTTAGCTCGCATCCAATCATCAAAGCAAACAACAGCTTGAACAATTTTTGGCTTGAACCGTTTTTGGCTTAAGTGAACTCCTCTTAGGTGTGATAACTTTCTTACCCATGCTAAAAGCTGATTCAAAAGTTACAGTCGATATTGAATTGCCAAAAGATCACGGGGAAATAATGAAAGCTCATTATATCGAATTGAACAGATAAGCCATAAAAGTAACATGTTTTTAGTCCCATTCTTGATGCGTTTTTGGATGATTTATTATGTGAATTAGTGAATTTGATGCTCCTAATCCTTTAAATTCATGTTTCTATACTTAGGTGAGCATAGAGGAGCAAAAAACGAGCCAAAATCAGGCAAAAAGAGTTGTTTCCAGGATCCACGCGGCCTGGGCATTTCCACACGGGCTGGCCACACGCCCATGTGCCAACCTGTGTCGATTTCGCACCTTGCTTCCCTGTTACATGGAAAAACTCAATTTTTAAGTGTTTTTGGACATTCTAAAGTTTATAAATACATATTAGAAGAGGACTAAAGGGAAAACACAAAGAAAAACGAAGAATTTACTCGAAGAACGTCAAAGGGTTCAACTTAGAAACAAGATCTCCTTCAAGATTGAAGATCTCCATTCAATTTCTCTAGAAGTTTTTGGGTTTCTTTATGTTTTGTTGTTTTTCTAACTTTTAGATGTTTTCCTTCCAAATTATGAACTAAATTCCCTAGATACCTAGGGAGGATGAAACCTATGATGGATCTTGTTATTTAATTTCTGAATTACATATTAAATACTTGATTTATTGATATCAATTATGTGTACTTATTCCATGTTTTAATGTTTCCAAGATATTAATTCATGATTGATGTGCTTATTTCAGTGGAGCGAAAATCTAAGAGTAGATCTGGCATAATTGAGTGGAGTTGCAGGCAATCCTAGAAATAAGACGACATAAATCTACCAGATTAGAGTCAAATCTAATAGGGAAATCCATAGATTGAGTTAATGCGACAATAGAGTTTTAATTAGAAAGAGATTTCAATTAATCAACCTAGAGTCAGCTATTTTTACTCTCAAAAGAGATATTAATATAATTTAGAGATTTCTATGGATCAAGGCAAGTGAATAAATCGTTTAATTTAGATTCAAAATAATAAGTGAAGTCTAGGTGGATTCTTTCTTGGGTATTGTCTCTCTCATTGGTTCATTCGAATATTTTCTTACTAAATTCTCTATTGCGTCTTAATAGTTAGTTTAGATAATTTTAGATTAAAAACAATTCCTTCAATTTATCAACTAGATAATAAAAGATAGTAATTACTAGTACTTTTAGTCCTCGTAGATAGATATTCCCGACTCACCATAACTATACTGCTATTTGATAAGTGTGATTGCCTTTCTCGTGATTTTAGTTAGTTAAGTGACTCATCAAGTTTTTGGCGTCGTTGCTGAGGACTAAAATATTAGGAACACTAGATTTTTATTAATTTAGTCATTTTTACTTTTTATTGCATTTTATTTTTGTTTTTAGTTTAATTTTGTTTTCTAATTTTTCTTTTATTTGCTTCTGGCAGGTTCTTTTATTTTATGACTAGAAGAAACCCGTCAGGACCTGTCGTATTTGATAGTGAAACTGAAAGCACAGCTCGTAGAAACCGAAGATAAGTAAGGCATAGTCGACAAAATATAGTGGAAGAGTAAGAAGACGTTATTGTTATTACTGAGGAGATGGTCAATAATCAAAATAATTCGCTACCTCTAGTGGTTGCTGCAAATCCTGCTACTCGTACTATGTACGATTATGCCAAACCTAATTTAACTGGGGCTGAATCGAGTATTGGGAGACCTACTATTGCTACGAATAACTTCGAACTGAAGCCGAACACTATTCAAATGATCCAACAATTTGTTCAGTTCGATGGTTTGCAAGATGAAGATCTAAATACTCATTTAGCTAACTTTTTGGAATTCTGCGACACTTTTAAGATAAATGGCATTTCTGACGATGCCATTCGGCCACGGTTGTTTTCATTCTCATTAAGAAATAAGGAAAAATAGTGGTTGAACTCCCTACCACGAGGTTTTATCACTACATGGGAGCAAATGACTGAAAAGTTTTTATTAAAGTATTTTCCACAGGCTAAGACAGCCAAACTGAGGAATGATATCTCTTCCTTCATGCAAATGGATTTAGAGACCCTGTATGATGCATTAGAGAGGTATAAGGATTTATAGAGAAGGTTCCATCATCATGGGTTACCTCTATGGTTACAAGTTCAAACCTTTTGCAACGGTTTGAACCCCTCAACTAGGCAATTGATCGATGCAGCTGCCGGTGGGACTCTAAATAATAAAACACCTGAAGCAGCTTACGAGTTTATGGAGGAGATGTCATTGAATAATTATCAGTGGTAGGTCAAGGGAACGAAGCCGATAAAAGCAGCCAGGGTTTGTAACGTAGATGCGGTCACCATGTTGTCGAATCACGTAGAACTTTTGAATAAAAAGATTGATGGTTTATATGGTTCTACGCAAGTACATCCAGTGATGCAGTGTGATACAAATGGAAGAGGGATGAACAATCCAAAATGTCTATCCTACAACCCTAGCATAGAGAACGAACAAGTCAACTATATGGGTAATAACTCTAGACCTTAGAATAATCCATATAGTAACATTTATAATGGAGGCTGGAGGAACCATCCCAATTTTTCTTGGGGTGGTCAAGGAAATCAAAGACCACAACCCCCTCCAGGCTTTCAACAACAACCATACCAGCAAGAGAAAAAGTCGAACCTCGAGGAGATGCTGATGAAGTTTATTTCGGTGTTAGAAACCCATTTCTAAAACACCGAAACCGCACTTAAAAATCAACAAACATCGATTCAAGGGCTGGAGATCTAGATAGGACAGCTTGCTAAGCTAATTTCAGAAAGACCACAAGGTAACTTGCCTAGCAACACTGAAACTAACCCAAGAGAGTAGCTTCATGCGATTACTGTTCGAGATGAAGAAGGGTTAGTTGAACCGGAACCAGAATTAAGGCAAAAAAATGTGGTAAGTTAAGGTAAGGTTGAGGTGAGCCACAATGAACAAAAACAGGTAGGTAAGGAGTATAAACCTCGTGTGCCATACCCAAATGCGACAAAGAAAGATCACACAAATGAACAATTTGTTAAATTTCTTAAACTTCTGAAAAAGTTGCATATTAACTTACCGTTTATTGAAGCTCTTTCGCAGATGCCCAATAAAATTTTTAAAGGAGCTTTTGGCAAACAAACGGAAGTTAGATGATTCGTCACACGTGGAGCTAAATGCAATTTGCTCAGTTATCTTGCAGAATAAACTACCCAACAAATTAAAAGATCCAGGGAGTTTTATTATTCCCTGTTTAATTGGTAGTTTAAATGTTAATAATGCTTTGGCTGATTTAAGGGCTAGTATTAATGTCATGCCCTATAAAATGTTTAAGCAATTAGGTCTTGGGAAACCCAAACAAATTAGGATGAATATTCAATTAGTAGATAGAACCATTAGATTTTCTAAGGGTATTGTTGAAGACGTACTTGTAAAAATTGACAAATTCATATTCCGAGTTGATTTTGTTGTTTTAGACATGGATGAGGATAGTGACGTACCTTTGATTCTAGGTCGGCCTTTTTTAGCAGCTGCAGAACTATTATTGATGTTGGTACAGGTGAATTAATACTTCGTGTAGGTAATGACATGATTAAATTTCAAGCTCGTGATTCTACTAAGATATCTAGTGATCAAATTGATTATATGAGTTCTGTTAATATGAGTAACCTTGTGACTCAACATTTTTTACAGGAAACACCATGGAAAAACGTCATAGAGCCACGTTCTATCTTATGTGACAAAAATAGAACAACTCATGAAGAACGAAGGCTACAGATCGATGAACTAGACGAATGGCGAACACATGTCAAGGAGAAACCGAGAATACACGATGTAGAACCAAAGCGGCACCATGACGAGCATAAGGATGGAACAAGCCAATTTAAGGTTGGGGACCAGGTAATGCTAGATAAAACGGATCCTCGAATTGCCACTTCAGAGCTTAATGCAAATGGAGCAACTACTTTTACGGTACTGAATGTCTTTCTATAGGTACAGTCGAGGTAACTCATTCTGAATTCTGCACTTTTAAGGTAATAATACTCGACTCAACCCTTATTTTGATAATAGAATTACTAGCGAGAAAAAGGAGTTTCAACTCCCTCGAACCACCATGACCGTGCGAATTTGAGGTAAGTCGAGCTTAAATTTAAATAAGTGCTTCTCGGGAGGCAACTCGAGTGTTAACACTACTAATTTTCTTAACTTTATTTCATGATATTTTTTAAAAGTAATTAATTTTCAAAATCTTAAAAAAAATTGTGATTTTGACCCACACGGCCTGTAACATCCTGAATTTTAGGGCCTGTGCATTTTGTGTAATGAATGCTTAAATATGTTAAATTGAGAATTGAGGTATTAATTGGGCTCAGGAATGGGCTGAGACCTCAGTTAAAATATTCTGTTTGGGCATTATAAGTTTTAAAGATAGTTATCTATGTTAAAAATATCAAGATTGGGCTTGTGGCCCAGTGGCAAAATGGCGCCACTAAGAGGGAAGAGAGTTGGCGTCACTGGTAAAGGAGGAGGCCCAAGTTTTGGCCACTTGGAGCCCATGTTTTTAGGCCAAATCCGGCATTTAAAGAGGAGCTAGGGGGGACGGCACAAGGCTATTATTTAGGGATTTATTTCATGTTTTAATATATGGATAATTAAGCTGATAAAGGAAGGAAGAGTTAGAGATAATTAAGTCTCTTTTAGATGAGTTAGTAGATTAAGATAAAGGAGAAAAGATAGGATTTATCTGCAAGGTTAGGTAAGTGCCGAAATTTCTATAATAGGGGGATAGCTAATCAGTTCTGGCATTGGAACCCTACTCTTTCTTTTCTTCCTGTGCCGAAAATTCGAAGGCCATCTCACTTGTTTTCTTTTCTCATCTTTTCTCTTCCAAAAGCCGAAAATCACCATTGTTTTCTCACCTTTCCTTTCTTTTTCTTTGAAATTTCCTTTTAGCCGAATCTTCTGATCTCCATTGTTATTCTTCTCCCATTCACTAAAAGCCGAAACTCCTCATTCAATTCTTCTAAAAGCCGAAAAACACATCTAGTTCATCTTTTCGGGATTTCCTTAAAAAGCCAAAAACTTCTAGATCTCTAATCTTCTACGCTTCAATCTTCTTCTGTGATTGCCGAATCTTTCTACAAGGGATAGCCGAAACCTTCTATAGAGGTAAGTATCGATTTGGGTTTTCTTTTGATCTTTTTCGACTTTTGGAGACTATAGCCGAATGGTTAAATAGTTGGCTAATCTCGTGTTTTCTCTCATTTGCGGCATTCCGAGATTTGAAGGGGATTCATTTGCTTAGATCTCTAAGTCAGAGTTCAGTAACACTCGAATCGTGTTACTTTCGGGATTTTAAGGTAAGAAGATCTATTGTTTTTAGCATGTAAATTCGGGTATTTATTAATCCTTGGCCAAATGTAAGGGAACCCAAATCTTCGTATTCTTCCGGCTTTTAAGTAAGGTTTTAGACTAAGGGTTGTAGATCCAGATAGTAAGGATTTAACTAAGGGAGTAAAACTACGCGATATCAGGTGTGTAACACTTCCACACCATTTAGATTGCCTGTTAAAATATGTTATAAATCTGTTATATTTTGATAAATGCCGAAATCCCGGCATCATGGTTGAAACCCGAGGAGGGTAAAAGCGAATCACCAGGTTAGTGATCTCTGTCATTCCTAAGTGAATGTTCCTGTTAAGGTGACATATGTGATAAGTATGTTGTTTTCTGTGATTGCATGGGGTTGGGTTTATTGAAAGGGGAAGTGTTCTATTGTAGCGGCTTCTACCGTGACCTGTTGTAGCGGCTTCTGCCGTGACCTGTTGTAGTGGCTACGACCATGATCTGACAATGAGCAGCATGTCTGCCATCAATGGTGTGTAGCGGTGTGGGTTGATTGTAGAAATCCCCAATGGTGTGACTGGCTGGTACGGGTGGCGTGTAGCGGGTGGATACCTAGGATTTGGGTTGGGCTTTGCATATTTTCAGATATATTATATTCTGTTATATGTTCTGTGGGTTTAAGGCCCAAATCTAATGGTGCATGAGGGTTGCACACTGAGTCTCGCGACTCACCCTATTATTTTAACAATTTCAGGTAGCACCTAGTGCATCGGACCGGGCTGGAGAGGAGCGCAAGGTGGCCATGCAAGAGAGTACTTGATTCAGCAGAAGATTTTACTTAGAACATTGTTTTTAATATTTTTGATTAAGGGTTTTAAATTTCGTTGTAATAAGGCCTTGGGCCACTAGATTATTATTTATGTTTTGGTTTTATGTTGGGCTTTTATTACTGGGCATTTAAATTTTATGTCTAAATTAAGTTAAGACATGTATAAAATTTCGGTTTTTATTTAAAAACTCACCAAGGTAATTTATAACTTTATATCTTATATGATTTAATAAATTATTAAGTTTTCGATATAAATATTTAAACCTGATAAATGTTTTTCCAAAGTTCTACGACATGTTTTATAAAAAATTTTTTAGTGACATACCAGATCCGGTTGAAATGCATGGGCCGGGTTTGGGGGTGTTACAAATTGTTATCAGAGCCCGATTCAAAACTCGGCTCTGGGGTTTTTAGGCTCAAATCGTTTTCTAAAGTTAGGTTTTGGAAACATGCATACTTATAAATGATGCAGGTCTGTTAGCTCGGCATGGCACCTGCGTCTCCGGCCCAAGTCCGCCAGGTAAGTATTCTGAACTCACTGTGTGTTATAAACGTATGTGGGCTTGATGGGCTTTATGGGACGTAGATTATTTGAATTAGAACTTGATGGACTTTAGGCCTAGCTTAAACAACTCCCTAAATCTCATAAGACTTAATTTCACTAAACAAACCCATGAACAAGTCGCTGGGATAGGGTGTGGCAACAGGCATGCGCATGTCTAGGATTGGATCCGGAAGAGCCTGGTACTTAAGCAGTCCTAGTGACTCACCTCCTCTTCGCTGGAATCCTACCTGGTGCGTAGTGACTGTTCACCTTAACCGTGAGGACTTGTTAATGGGCCAAAAGTTTCTAACTAAAACCCGAAAGGGACCAGCCACCCTAGTTTTGCAAAAACTACCAAAATGCCCCTAGTTTAAATTTTTTTTTGAAGATATCCCTGACTTGTAAAATTCCAAATTACTCCTGATTTATAAAAATTACTAAATTGCTCCTGATTTGAAAAATGACCAAAGTACCCCTGATTTCAAAATTACCGAAATACCCCCTGATTGAAAAATTACTGAAATACCCTTGGATTGAAAAATTACCGAAATACCCCTGGATTGCAAAAATTACCAAAATACCCTTATTTCACAAAATCACCAAGGAACCCTATTTTGGAAAAATACCAAGATACCTATGATTTGCAAATATACCCCCAGATTTACATAAATATACCCCGATTTACTAAGTCAACAGAATTTTTCCTTATATGAAAAAAAAACACACAATACACGATAACAACCAAAAACCCATAAACACCTGAACGCTACTATTATTCTTTTGAAATCGAATTCTCCATAATACCCCTGTTTTTTTTAAAAAAAAATTCCTCTGTTTTAATATATATATATATATCTACTTCGAAAATCTCCAAGATACTTTATTTTGAAAAATACCCTGTAGGACAAAATTTCGGAAAAACCCCTGGGTAGTGAAATAATGAAAATACCCTATGTGTTGAATGTGACTTCATGGATGTGATATGTATGTTGAGGTGTGAATCTATGTGGTTTCTGGAATTAGGATGTAAACTTGAGACTAAAACTGTAGATAGGTTCGAATTCGAAAGAACTACTCTTAAAACTACTGTTCATAAGATTGTTCGTGGTTAATCAGTGAAAGAAATTAATAATTCATAAAACTTCTAATTCAGATAATACGAGAACCAACAATGAGCGCTAGGAGAGGAAGAAGAGGCCGCGGCCGAGGCCGTGGAAGTATTAGGACTAATGTGTTGACTCAGCTAGTTAGGGAGGTACTGAAGGAGGTTAAAGAAATCGGTGAAACACTTCGGGTTGGGTGCATGGACTGTAAGAAAAAAAAGAGATCGTAGCTTTCTAGGGTTGCAGTCTCGTTCTGTGAAGAATGTTAAGGTATGTCCAAACTTTCGGGTTTGCGAATATTGCAGTAGGTGTCATCCGGGTGAATGTTGGAGGAAGTCAGGAACGTGTTTAAGATGCGGGTCTGAGGAGCATAAGGCTCGACATTGTTCAATCACCATTAAGTCGGGTATGTTTTGTGTGGATACTATATTTTTGGGTATAGAAACTGTATGCGTGCAATGTTTATATATTATTAAATTAGAGTGCGCAGCGAAAGCATAGTGGTGAGACTTGGGTAGTACGATTAATAGTTAGTTGGAAATTTCGAGGACGAAATTTCTTTAAGGGAGTAGAACTGTAACATCCTGAATTTTAGGGCCTGTGCATTTTGTGTAATGAATGCTTAAATATGTTAAATTAAGAATTGAGGTATTAATTGGGCTCAGGAATGGGCTGAGACCCCAGTTAAAATATTCTGTTTGGGCATTATAAGTTTTAAATATAGTTATCCATGTTAAAAATATCAAGATTGGGCTTGTGGCCCAGTGGCAAAATGGCGTCACTAAGAGGGAAGGGAGTTGGCGTCACTGGTAAAGGAGGAGGCCCAAGTTTTGGCCACTTAGAGCCTATGTTCTTGGGCCAAATCCGGCATTTAAAGAGGAGCTAGGGGGACGGCACAAGGCTATTATTTAGGGATTTATTTCATGTTTTAATATATGGATAATTAAGCTGATAAAGGAAGGAAGAGTTAGAGATAATTAAGTCTCTTTTAGCTGAGTTAGTAGATTAAGATAAAGGAGAAAAGATAGGATTTATCTGCAAGGTTAGGTAAGTGCCAAAATTTCTATAAATAGGGAGGATAGTTAATCAATTCTGGCATTGGAACCCTACTCTTTCTTCTCTTCCTGTGCCGAAAATTTGAAGGCCATCTCACTTGTTTTCTTTTCTCATCTTTTCTCTTCCAAAAGCCGAAAATCACCATTGTTTTCTCACATTTTCTTTCTTTTTATTTGAAATTTCCTTTTAGCCGAATCTTCTAATCTCCATTGTTATTCTTCTCCCATTCACTAAAAGCCGAAACTCCTCACTCAATTCTTCTAAAAGCCGAAAAACACATCTAGTTCATCTTTTCGGGATTTCCTTAAAAAGCCGAAAACTCCTAGATCTCTAATCTTCTACGCTTCAATCTTCTTCTGTGATTGCTGAATCTTTCTACAAGGGATAGCCGAAACCTTCTATAGAGGTAAGCATCGATTTGGGTTTTCTTTTGATCTTTTTTGGCTTTTGGAGACTATAGCCGAATGGTTAAATAGTTGGCTAATCTCGTGTTTTCTCTCATTTGCGGCATTCCGGGATTTGAAGGGGATTCATTTGCTTAGATCTCTAAGTCAGAGTTCAGTAACACTCGAATTGTGTTACTTTCGGGATTTTAAGGTAAGAAGATCTATTGTTTTTAGCATGTAAATTCGGGTATTTATTAATCCTTGGCCAAATGTAGGGGAACCCAAATCTTCGTATTCTTTCAGATTTTGAGCAAGGTTTTAGACTAAGGGTTGTAGATCCAGATAGTAATGATTTAACTAAGGGAGTAAAACTACGCGATATCGGGTGTGTAACACTTCCACACCATTTAGATTGCCTGTTAAAATATGTTATAAATCTATTATAGTCTGATAAATGCCGAAATCCAGGCATCATGGTTGAAACCCGAGGAGGGTAAAAGCGAATCACCAGGTTAGTGATCTCTGTCATTCCTAAGTGAATGTTCCTGTTAAGGTGACATATGTGATAAGTATGCTGTTTTCTGTGATTGCATGGGGTTGGGTTTATTGAAAGGGGAAGTGTTCTGTTGTAGCGGCTTCTGCCGTGACCTGTTGTAGCGGCTTCTGCGTGACCTGTTGTAGTGGCTACGGCCATGATCTGACGATGAGCAGCATGTCTGCCATCAATGGTGTGTAGTGGTGTGGGTTGATTGTAGAAATCCCCAATGGTGTGACTGGCTGGTACGGGTGGCGTGTAGCGGGTGGATACCTAGGATTTGGGTTGGGCTTTGCATATTTTCGGATATATTATATTCTGTTATATGTTCTGTGGGGTTAAGGCCCAAATCTAATGGTGCATAAGGGTTGCACACTGTGTCTCGCGACTCACCCTATTATTTTAACAATTTTAGGTAGCACCTAGTGCATCGGACCGGGCTGGAGAGGAGCGCAAGGTGGCCATGCAAGAGAGTACTTGATTCAGCAGAAGATTTTACTTAGAACATTGTTTTTAATATTTTTGATTAAGGGTTTTAAATTTCGTTGTAATAAGGCCTTGGGCCACTATATTATTATTTATGTTTTGGTTTTATGTTGGGCTTTTATTACTGGGCATTTAAATTTTATGTCTAAATTAAGTTAAGACATGTATAAAATTTCAGTTTTTATTTAAAAACTCACCAAGGTAATTTATAACTTTATATCTTATATGATTTATTAAATTATTAAGTTGTCGGTATAAATATTTAAACCTGATAAATGTTTTTCCAAAGTGCTACGACATGTTTTATAAAAAAATTTTTAGTGACATACCAGATCCGGTTGAAACGCATGGGCCTGGTTTGGGGGTGTTACACGGCCTAGACACACTGATGTGTGGAGCACACAACCTAGACACATGGGTGTGTCGTAGGCCTTGTGTGAAATGAGGTAATCGACAGAGAGTTACACAACCTAGAAACACGGGCGTGTGGGAGAAGCGAAGGAAAACACACATGGTTTGACACATGGCCGTGTGACCCACACGGCCTGAACACACGGGCGTGTCCATGGCCATGTGAAAACTGGGTTAATCACCCCATTTTTATTTTATTTTATTATTTATTATACTATTTATTTTTATTTTACTAATTTTTTATTTTATTTTTTTATTCTTATACTTATATTTTAAATTTATTTATTTTACTATTTATTTTAGTTTTTTTACTATTAATATTACTGTTAAGTGTGACTCTTATTTCAGTCAAATTTGAGAAATAATCTTCTAGTTAAACTCTGTTTATTTGTTTCAATCAAGCACTGATTAGTTTAGATTATTTTATTATTATTTGACCTATGAATTTAGCCTATAAATAGGCTCTTTTACAACATTAGAAAATACATACATTTGATATTAGAACTCATAATACATTTAGAGAATTTTGTGTTCACGTTTTGAGGGTTCTTTATTTTCGGGTTTTCGAGGTTTAGTTTTTTTATCTCCATCTTTTGTACTCTTCGTTCTCTTGCCATTATAGTAAAATTATCTTTGCTCATGGTTTTTATCCTCTTTGGAGGGGTTTTTCCACGTTAAATTTGTGTGTTCAATTTCTCAATTTATTCCGTTATTTTTTTCTTGTTGATTAATTGGGTCGATCCTAACAAGTGGCATTAGAGTTAGTTCAATTTTCATATATCAGCCCATTCAGATATGATAGCAAAAAGGTTTGAAATTGAGAGGTTTGATGGTGAGACAAATTTCAATCTGTGGCAAGTTCGGATGGTTGCAATTCTAGTTCAAACCGGCTTGAAAAAGGTTGTTACCAGAAAAAAGCATGAGAATCTAAATCAAATAGAATGGGAAGAGCTTGATGAGAAGGTCTTGTCTGCAATCCAGTTGTGCCTTACGAATACGGTTTTGCAGGAGGTATTGATGAAGAAAACCTCATCCGCCTTGTGGACAAGGTTAGAAACTCTTTATGCGACTAAGTCTCTGGCTAACCGTTTAGTGTTGAAACAATGTCTATTTACGTTTCGCATGAATGAATGTGAGTTTATTAGAGATCACATCAGTCAATTCATTACTCTTTTAAATGATTTAAAGAATGCTGAGGTTCATATTGACAATGAAGATCAAGCTATGCTATTATTGTGATCTTTACCCCATTCATACAAGTCTTTTAGGGAGACCCTAATTTATGGCAGAGACAAACTCTTGTTCGAAGATGCGAAGGGTCATTTTTTGAGTAGAGACAAACTCGATAATGAGTTTGGTTTGGATAGTAAGGTAAATAAGCAAGCTTCCGTTTTGATAGCATCAAAAAAATGAGACAAAAGGTGTCGCTATTGTAAAAAGTTAGGTCACGTCAAAGCAGATTGTTATAAACTGCGAAATAAAAGAGTTGTTGAGAGTAACAAGGAAGATGTAGCTGGTGCTAATTTTGCCGATGAAAGCAGTGATGATTTCTTTTTAGTGTCAACGAGCGATAACTCCAAGCTTACATCCGAGTGGATCCTAGATTCGGGGTGTTCTTTCCACATGTGTCCCAATAGAGAATGATTCTCCACATACAGTTCGGTTGAAGGTGGAGTTGTGCGCATGGGAAACAAATCATCTAGTAAGGTAATTGGTATTGGTATTGTTAAAATTAGGATACATGATGGGACAATTAGGACACTCTCAGATGTTAGGTATGTACCTGATTTACAAAAGAATTTCATCTCATTGAGTATTTTAGACTTGAAAGGATATAGAATCAACAACAAGTCGAGAGGCATTAAAATATCTCATGGAGCTCTCGTTTTGTTAAAAAGTAAAAGAACTGGTAGTCTTTATATTCTGGAAGGTTCTACAGTGACCGGTGAAACTGGACGTCCCTCGTCCGTTACAGAGTCGAAGTCAACTCGTTTGGAGCGGAGGCAACTTGGTCATAGGAGGGAAAAATGTATGACCGTTTCGTTGAAGAGAGGTTCTCTTTTGGATGCAGGTTTTTAAAAGTTAGGGCACTGTGTTCTTGAAAATCAAACCCGGGTTAGTTTTGATTTGGTAGTATACAAGTGAAAGGCTAAAAGTCTTCCAGTTTCTAAGCATAGATTCGACTCAGTTAATTCCCTGCATGGTTCAAGATAGGCTCGTGGTAGGCTTTGGCAAAGATGGCGTTTTGGAAATATGAGTCAAGGTGAAGATTTATTAAGTATGACTCCTATTTCAGTGAAATTTGAGAAATAATCTTCTAGTTAAACTCTGTTTATTTGTTTCAATCAAATACTGATTAGTTTAGATTATTTTATTATTAGAAAATACACCCATTAGATATTAGAACTCATAACACATTTAGAGAATTTTGTGTTTACGTTTTGAGGGTTTTTTGTTTTCAGGTTTTTGAGGTTTAGTTTTTTTTATCTCCATCTTTTGTACACTCATTCTCTTGCTATTATAGTAAAATTATCTTTACCCGTGGTTTTTTATCATCTTTGGAGGAATTTTTCCACGTTAAATTTGTGTGTTTAATTTCTCAATTTATTCCGCTATTTTTTTCTTGTTGCTTCATTGGGTCGATCCTAACAATTACAATTACCTTTAAGTTTATTGGTATCATTGAGTTTATTATTATTATTTTTTGTTTTATTTTTTAATCTTTCTTTTTAATTTTGTTTTAGTTGCTTTATTTTTTTTATTTTCTTCAACTTATTTTCATTATTATTTTTTGAAATATATATGGTTTTTTCTAATCGAGTTATAACCCCTTAATCTTTTTTATTATTTGTGTTTGTTTTCTTATTAGTTTGCTCGAAATCACGCGTTACATTTAGATTTGACTACAATTCCGCTTTTTACTATTCTGAGGATTTCATCCAATATTCAGAGCAGTTTCAGTTTTCTTCCTCTCTTATGATATTTTGTTTATACTGTGATTATATATGTTTGTACATTGAGGACAATGTACATCTTAAGTATGGGGAGGTTATCTATAATAATTATTAGAAAATCCCTGAATTATGTCTTGTCTTTAAGTAATTTTCTCACACTACTATTAGAATGAATTTTTATCGATTTGTGATTTTTATTGATGTGTTTTGGATTAAATTCATAAATATTTATGCATTAGTTGTTTTAAACTTTAAGATATCAGAGAATCAAGCATGGTAAGTTTATTTTCAGAATTAAAAAATTTTAGGTTGTTTCCTTAAATTGATGTATTATCTTAAAATTTTAAATTTACAAGTTAGACTTCAAAAACCATAATTTTTTGTGAGATTTTGAGCCTTTAGAGCATACACTTTTCTTGCTCATTTTATTATTGGTTATGAGTGTGTCAATTTGTTTTGTTACTCTAGAACTTACTTCGATTATGCATGTTGAGATCACACCTTTGAGTTGATATACTGAGATGATAAATGTACTTAGGTTTTAACCCACTTATTCCATAAAAAGTCTACCTACATAATTAACCCTTAGTAAACCCTTTCGAGCCTAACACACCGTTTCTTGATTTACCCTTTAATGATAACCCATAACTCATTTTTTGTTCATTGAGAATTTTTCCCATTTTATTGACTCCATTTTTATCAAGATTTGATTTGGTTAACTGCTTGATTAAGCCTCTTGATTAAGTTACTGAATTATTTCTTATTATTTACATATAAAAAAAGAAAAAAAATACATATATAGTTGTTTAGTTCTTTTTTATTTGAGCTTGAACAGTGAAATTTATATTTTGAGAAGAACTCGTGCTATTCTTGAATAGTTTCAATTGATGTAATTAGTTGTAATTCAGCATTTGTTATTTTTCTATTTTGATAACTTATCAATTCGATCTCGATTCTAACCTTCTTTTTCAGCCTTTCTCCACACCTTTAATCTAAGCCACAACCTTATAAAGACCTTTTGATTTGTGTATCATCTCATTTTATAGTGGTGGAGATTTGATTTTCATGCAAGCCTATGGTAATGGCTTTTCATGTTTGACTGTTGAGTACTTAATTTTTGAACCTTAAACACTTGAAGTGATTTGAGTGAATCTTTAGTGAGGATGTCAATTCTTGTCGATTTTGAATTAAAGGAAATTACTTAGATAAGGGGAAATACCTATGTTTTCATGATTTAAAAATGCTTGACTTAGATTGTTTGAATCGTTAATGCTCTTTTAGTTGAATTATCAATGTATGATTATTTGTGAATTATGACAAAACATTATTGATGAGAATTATGAGTTGAGAAAGTTTAATTTTAATTGTGAGTTGAGGATTTTGTTTTAGGACAAGCAAACGCTTAAGTGTGGGGATATTTGATAAGCCATAAAAGAAACATGTTTTTAATCCTATTCTTGATGCGTTTTTGGATGATTTATTATGTGAATTAGTGAATTTGATGCTCCTAATCCTTTAAATTCATGTTTCTATACTTAGGTGAGCATAGGGGAGCGAAAGGAGTGAAAAACGAGACAAAATCGGGCAAAAAGAACTATTTCTAGGATCCACACAGCCAGGGCATTTCCACACGGGCTAGCCACACGCCCATGTGCCAGCCCGTGTCGATTTTGTACCCTGCTTCCCTATTACATGAAAAAACTTAATTTTTAGGGTTTATGAGCATTTTAAAGTTTATAAATGCATATTAGAAGAGGACTAAAGGGAGGACGCAAAGAAGAACGGAGAATTTACTCGAAGAACGTCAACGGATTCAACTTAGAAGCAGGATCTCCTTCAAGATTGAAGATCTCCATTCAGTTTCTCTAGAAGTTTTTGGGTTTCTTTATGTTTTGTTGTTTTCCTAATTTTGAGATGTTTTCCTTCCAAATTATGAACTAAATTCCTTAGATACCTAGGGATGATGAAACCTATGATGGATCTTGTTATTTAATTTCTGAATTACATGATAAATACTTGATTTCTTGATCTCAATTATGTGTACTTATTCCATATTTTAATGTTTTCAGGATATTAATTCATGATTGATGTGCTTATTTCAGTCCTGTTTAAGAGTAGATCTGGCATAATTGAGTGGAGTTGTATGCAATCCTAGAAATAGGACGACATAAATCTACCAGATTAGAGTGAAATCTAATAGGGGAATCCATAGATCTAGTTAATGCGACAATAGGGGTTTTAATTAGAAAGAGATTTCAATTAATCAACCTAGAGTCAGCTATTTTTACTCTCAAAAGAGATATTAATATAATTTAGAGATCTCTATGGATCAAGGCAAGTGAATAAATCGTTTAATTCAGATTCAGAATAATAAGTGAAGTCTAAGTGGATTCTTTCCTGAGTATTATCTCTCTCATTGGTTCATTCGAATATTTTCTTACTAAATTCTCTGTTGCGTCTTAATAATTAGTGTAGATAATTTTAGATTGAAAACAATTCCTTCAATTTATCGGCTAGATAATAAAAGATAGTAATTACTAGTACTTTTAGTCCTCAACTATACTGCTATTTGATAGGTGCACTTGCCTTTGTCGTGATTTTAGTTAGTTAAGTGACTCATCATGAACTTTTGCTCCAATTGTAACGACCCGAATTTGGGCCTAGTAGATTTGGGCCTAACTTCTCGGCCGAGTTTGGGGTGTTACATTTAATGGTATCAGAGCCCGGTTACAAAATTTGACCGTGGATTGGGTTTTCAAAATTTAATTTCTGAAAGTGTTGTTTCAAAAGAAAAGCTTGAAAAGATTTGGTGTTCTAAAATGTTGTATTGACAGTTCTCTAAAGTGTGGTACACCGAGTCTCCGGCGCTGAATCCGTAAGTTTTCTGAATGTTTTTGTCTGTTTAGAAATTTAAATACAGTAAGTTAGAAATACGGTAGTTCTTTAGATATTGAACTGTAAATTTTTTTTTGGAATTTATTCTGTATGTGTATTTCGCACTACTCTAGCTGTAGAGCGGCAAATGCCGAATTGCCAGTCACATGGCAATGGTAGCCAAACGAGCGTACGAGCGCACGTGTGATAGCTTCAACGCGACAGTTGAGGCCATCATGAGTGTTCTTGAGGGTTTAGGTTGTTTGGGCCATGATGGGCCGAAAGGGGCCATGTGGGGCAAGTGAACACAATGGGCCCGTGGGCCCATATGAATAAATTGTATGATTGTGTAGTAGATATTGTATTGGACTATGTGAATCTCATATCTGTGGATAGATTTGGGCTAAATGGGCCACATGAGTGAAATACCCCCGATTTGAAAAATTACCGAAATACCCCTAATTTGTGAAATTACCGAAATACCCTCAGATTGCAAAATTATCAAAATACCCCTGGTTTATAGAATTATCGAAATACCTCTGGTTTTGCGAAATTACCAAAATACTCTGATTTGCGAAATTACTAAAATACCCTCTATGGGTAAAGTTACCGAAATACCCTCGATGGGTAAAATTACCGAGATGCCCTTAAAGGGTGAAATGACCGTTTTACCCTTAATCGTGTAAATGACCGTGATAACCTTAGTGGTAGTTTAAATGTTATTTATGTGATTTTTATATATCTGTATATGATCGTAATACACTGCATACATAACATATTGCATTGGGTTGGGTTTGCTGATTTGAGGAAGTACCGTTCTAATGGCATCGCCACATACCGTTCTAGTGGCATCGCCACATACCATTCTAATGGCATCGCCACATACTGTTATAGTGGCATCGCCACATATTCTTATTTTAGTGGCTCAGCCACGTATACCGTTATTAGCAGCTAGGCTGCATTATTGGAGAGTTTGGTTGGGTGGGTCGACATGGTCCCTACATAGAGAGATTGGTTGGTAGGGGAAGAGTTTGGATGGTATGGGTTGGGTTACATGTTCATTTGCATTGTTACCGAATAGGGCTTAGGCCCAGATTAGTACCGTATGGGCTCGGGCCCAGACTGTTATCGTAATAGGAGATTACACACTGAGTTTTCGTAAACTCACCCCGTTTTTAACTGTGCAGGTAATCCTCAGCCTTAGACAGTTCGGAGCTGCGAGGGACTAGGAGAAGACCATACACTGCTTATGCTTTTCGTTTTGATTATTTACTTTTAACTATTTTTATTTGGGTTGTAATAAGGCCTTTCTATTTTTAACTTATTATTTGTGAAATTTATTTATGCTATTCTCTAACTGCTAAAAGTGGAATACGATTTCCAAAATGATAACTGTCTTCAAAACACTACGTTTCCGCAACGTTTTCAAAATGCTTCTGCAACTCAATTTTTGAACATCACCTTTTCGTAAATTGTCTATTTTAAATATGCTTCTGCAACAGATAAGGTTTTAAAAAGTAATTACGTTTTCGAGCGAATAACAATTGCTTAAGTGTTTTGAGTTTTAACAAAGAGGCTTTAACTCTCAAACAAGTTTTAACAACAAGAAATATGGTTTTTGAAAAACACTTCCATGTGACACGCCTGATTCGGGCCTAACTTCTAGGCCGGGTTTGGGGTGTTACACCAACAATCTAAAACATCTATTTGACTATTCAACTCAAGCTCCAGTTCTTCCAAATAAATGTCCAACTGTGACTTTTCACTCTTAGTGCTTGATTCATTTAAATACCTTTTATAATCATCTCTCTCATCAAAATTTCCCCCAAAATTAGAACTATTAACATTGGGTTGATGCAAACTAGAACCAACAGGATTTTTATCTAAAACATTAGAACTCCCAGCCAAAGAGAAAGACGTGAATTTGGATTTCTTAACATTCTCGTCAAATAAGAGTCTAAGATTGCTAAGAATGGTTTCAACAAAATCTGAAGCATGAATACCATAGATTGTAGTAAAGCAATATTGCACATAATTCAACTTGTAACGATAATCTAAAATTGCAACACATGACAATATCAACGAATACTCAGCCCAATATTTATTAAATTTCTCTTGCATTTGCTTAACCATTGGAGTTAAAAAAGAACATAACTGTATCAAGCAAGACCTTGTGAACCTTCAAAACCCCTCTAAAATAAAGATTAGCCATTGGATATAGAACAAAAAAAAAACACAAGTCACATCATAAAAGACTTTCAAAAATTTGCAAAAAAATAGTAACATTTCTCCACTCGCTAGAAAGTGCAAATATTTGATAATCTTTATCCCGTTGGCCCTAATAATCTAGCACATCTTTATAGTAAAGAGAAGATTCAAGCATCAAATAAGTAGAATTTCATCACACACACACATCTTGACTTAACTTTTTTGTCACATTTAAATGAAAACTTTTGTCACCACATCATAATATCTTTTCCTACGAATTCCCGACTTTTTTTATGTACTTAATTCCATTTCGAATCTTAACAAAAATATCATCAGCAAGTTCCAAACCAACTTTAACTATAAGATTCAATATATGTGCAAAACATCTAACTTGAAAAAAAACACCATCACACAAAATAGCTCGGTTCGCATGAAAACAATTTTTAAGACGAGAAACCATAACATCATTATAAGAAGCATTATCCAAAGTGATGCTAAAATTTTTCTTGTCTATACCCTAGTGAGATAAACATAAAACAAGCTCATCCGCTATGCTCAAACCATCATACGGAGGAAATAAAGCTCTAAACCTTATGATTCTCTTTTGTAGCTTCCAACCTTTGTCAATCTAATAAGCAGTAATGCAAATATATTCATCATTAGTATGCTCTGAGTTCCAATTTTTGGAAGTTGTGGTTTAGCCAACTCTTCTTTTACATGATCTTTCTCTATTGCATAATACATTAGGACATCCCTAGCAGCTGTATATCTACTTATATTCTTAAAATTAGGACTAGCAATTCTCATCATGTATCTAAATCCCGATTCTTCAACTGTCCTAAATGAATGCTTGCCACACACAAGAGAAGTAGAAATAGCTTGACGACACTCATCAACATCAAACTTGTAGTTTTTTTTTATAGATGGACCACTTCCGAATGATGGTTGAGTGCCTATGGTGTATTGAGTGATGTCCTTATTAACTTTTTTCAAACAATTATTTAGATGACGTCTTAAATGAGAGGTTCCACTAGAAGATTTAACAGAGAAGATACTCTTACAGTGATTACATTGTGCCTTCAATTCAATTTTGTTCTTGCATTCAAGTTTTGTCATTTCATTCCACACCTTTGCAGTGGTAGACTTTTGACGTTTGGGAGCACTTTTATACTCATGAAATGTAACACCCTAAACCTAACCTAGACGTTACGATTGAATTTGTCGATGTCACATGGAAGGGATTTCGAAAACGAAGCTATCTCGATAAAAACCTTAAACTTATAAACCTTTAATTGCTTTCATTTATTTCAAAACATATGTTCAATTAGTCGACTTGCGTTAAAATGTATATGATAAACCGTAATATATACATATTTTAATCCCACACTTAGCATACTTTTGGATGATTTATTCCCTGAATTGTGGAATTTGGTGTTCCTAATCCTTTAATTTCATGTTTTATACTTAGGAGAGCACCGGAGGATGAAAAGAACTAGAAACGGGCCAAAAATAGAGAAAATGGGCCAAAGTACAAAATGCACATGGCTTGGGCCCTAGACACACGACTGTGCCTCCTTAACAGACCCGACCACGGCCTGGATTCGATTTACACGGTCGTGCCACATGGGTGTGTCCCTGGCATGACCTGTTTTAATTCTATTCGGAATAGGGTACTTAGAGGCAAAGAAAGGCATTCCAAAAACCTATATAAACACTTTAGAGGCCAACCTTCAAGGGGGTTCAGGTAGGCCGAAGAGCCAAGCCAGAGAAGTCGAATTGTGGGATATACTCGAAGAAAGCCAGTTGATTCATCTCAAGAAGCTGGAATCATACTCAAGACGGAAGATCTTCCCTTCAATTTCCTTCAGAGGGTTTTAGGGTTTTTCGTATGTTTTGTTTTATATTTTCTTCTGAGATGTATTCTTTGATGATTATGAACTAAACCCCTCAAATATCTGAGGGGGATGAAACCTAAGACGGATCTTGTTATTGTTTTCTGAACTATATGATAAATACTTGATTTGTTCTTAATTATGTGTTCTTAATTCTTACTTTGATATTTCAAGATATTGATTCAAGTATTGATGTGCTTAGGGAGGGGAGCAAAAGTCCCTATTTAAGAGTAGATCTAGCATAGTTAAGCGGAGTTGATCGCAACCCTAGAAATAGGATAACGAAAATCTGCCGGATTAGGGTCAAACCTAATATGGGAGTCCATAGATCGAGTTAATGCAATTCTAGGGGTTTTAATTAGAAAGAGATTTCAATTAATCAACCTAGGGTTAGATGTTAGTAGCCTCGAAAGAGGTATTAATATAAATTAGGGAATCCTACGGATCAAGTCAAGTGAATAAATCGTCTGGTTCAGAGTTAAATAACAAGTGAAGTCTAGGTGGGTTCTTCCTCGTGTATTGTCCTAATCAATTGGTTTTTCCCAAAAGTATTTTCCCCAATTCATTCTCTGTGTCTTAGCATCCTTAGCGTAGTAGTTAGTTAATTTTAGATTAAACAACAATTCCCTTAATTCTTAGGCTAAATAATAAAAAGAAAGTTAGTATTAGTACTTTTGGTTCCCTTGGGTTCGACATTTTGGTCTTACCACTAAACCATAATACTGTTCGATAGGTGCGCTTGCCTCAATCATGGTGATAGTTAGTTTCTAGGCTAAATCATTCATTATATAAATTTTAAGACTTTCCCATCACGATCAATATCATTTTAGCGGAAGCTTAGGAAAATCGTCGTGTTTAAGGAAAACAGTTCGCATTTTTAGAAAATTATTTTTAGGTAAAACCATCATCATAATAAGTAGGTTAAATCCAAAAGCCCAAAATGAAAGCCAAATAGTTTAAAAGAGTCCAGAGAGTCCTAGAAAATACGACCTCTCAAATCTCAATGCCAAAACTTAATCGAAACCATAAAACAAAATAAAACAGTAATAGGAAGTGGTCATCGTCGAGTCCTTTGCTACACCGATCCGCCTAGCTCTATGGATTACCTGTACAGTATAAATAGAAAAGTGTGAGTTTACATAAACTCAGTGTCTAACCCCACAGAATTAAGTATACAGACAACCAGAAAATCAGAATCATTCAGTTACAGATTCGGGCCTAAGCCCATTACAATCACAGATGCATATTCGGGCCTAAGCCCATATTAGATATAGATATAGATATGCAAATCAGAATAAAAAATCAGATATCCTACCCCTCAACCTCTACACACCATCTCTGACCATCCCTACACACCATGTTGTACCGATACGGCACATAACAGAATTAACGCAGCCATGCTGCCAGATAATGGGAAAAACTGCCTTTCAGAACACTTCCTCCAATATACATCATCTCACCCCAATAACAGTAATAGTACATATACACAGAATTACCAGATAGAACATGCTTAACAAGCTTATATAAATAGATAGTAGCTATACATGGCATAGTCATGCTTAGAACAGTACTACATTCTAACAAATCACATATTTATAGGGTTTAGTAAGCCTTTACCGACCTTACGGTAGGTCCACCGTCGATTAGGGCAACCCGTGCGACCCTACGAGAAATTTTAGTATAATAGGCCCACTTGCCTGTGCAGGCCCACACGCCCAGGTTGGCCTTGCCAGTGTGGCCCATACGGCCTGGCCCAATAATCGACACGCCCATGTGTCATGCCTGTGTGGCCCACAAGCCCAACTTAGCTTAGCCCGTGTGGCCCCATATGGCCACACTCAAGCCACCACATGGTCGTGTGTTGCGCACAGCCATGCCTTCTTCGATCACACAATCGTGTACTCACACACGGCCTACCACACGAGTGACTACACGCCCGTGTGGCGTCTACAGTGGAATTTTTTGACTTTTGCCGAAATCTCTTTTTTACATTTCGGGCACACACTTGATTCATTTTCAATGTAGAAGCACTCTCGAGACCACCGAACCTAAATAACAACAACCAAAAAGCCCTAATTCAATACACAATTATGAAACTCAACCCAAAACAATAAACATATGCATCTTAACAACATCTACCACGGAGTTCGAAAACTTACCACCAACGAACAGAAATCCTCTAACGATCAAATCACTGAAAACGTACTCCTTGCTTATTGACCTTCCCCTAATCGAGAGTAGCACACAAAAACCCCCTATTAAAACACTAGCCATTAAATATGAAAATTGCAACAATGCAAAAACTTACCAGTGAACAGTCAAGCGTTGCACCGAAATACAGGTGGATTTAAAAAATTGAAAAGGAGAGAAAAAAGAAAAAATTTGGCAGTAGAGCAGATGGAAGAATTGACGTCAGAAAGTTTTCGGGAGAGAGAAAATTTTGAAAAAATAAAATAAAATGACGATAATACCAAACTAACCCCCACATCCCTCAAATCTCTCCTACTAACCCCCTCAATCTCAACCACTTCAGGATTCTATCTCCATCCAAACACTCTCAGTCAACTGGAGTAAAAATAATACCCACACTCGCACAAGGAATCGAACACAAGACCTCCAATACATCAGTTCCCTTACCACTCAAACCAGCAGGCTTATTCTGATATGGAATTATAGACAATTAAATATAAGCCCACTGAACAGAGATAACGATTAATTCCAAAAATAGCCAAAATTTCTAAGGGTAAGGCTTGAACTTGTGACCTCTTACACACATCGAGAACACATAACCACTGAAGCAGATACACAATTGTGACAAAATTTTATAGAAACAAACATAAGAAATTTGGGGCGTTACATTAAACCCATCGTCCACAGGTATAGGAGTGTTCAATCTAGCCATAGTAATAAAAACTCAAGTCCTGATATCCAAATCAACCAAAAGATTATATAATTGTTCAAAAATTGTATATAATATATGAATTATTCCATGTTATTATTTACTATCATAAAATGTTAGCCCAAATTAAAATCAATCTATTACAGTTAAGATTAACTGAACTTTAGTTGTCAGATAAAGTATATGACATAACAAATATTAATTTATAAAGATGTCGTATTCTATATTCATGTTAAAAAATGACTTAGACATAAATACCAAATATAAATACATTCATAAAAATAAAAAAATAAAACCCAAATCAGATAAGTGAGGCTTTTTAAGGGAGGGAATGTGCCAATGAAGTCCCCAGATCCATTTCCCCCATCCATTCAACATGAGGAAATAATGTGAAGTGTCCCTTGACATTAGTAAAGGCCATAGATGAAGATCTTGGCATTGAAGATGTTATGACATTGAAGTAAACAGTAACATAATCAGAGATATTCAACCTTACATTTGAATATGTTCGACAAAACAGAGATAACTTTACGTCAAGCTAGTTTTGTCTTCTATATATAACTTTATTTCCAATAAATTAAATAATGGAAATTTATAAAAGTAATATAATTAGAGACGTAAATGAGATATTGGTGTTCAGGTATTATTCCAATTTGATTCGAAAAAACTCGAATTCAACAATTACGATTAAGCAGAATTCGAGTACTTTAGTACTTGATCCAATTAGTTTGTGAGCTTAATTAAGCTTTTCATTTTAATAATTTTTTATATTATGAATTATGTTTTTACCTTATTATATAGAAAGAGCTTAAGGGTGTAAATAAGATATTGGTGTTTGCAAGAGCTATTAAAATTTGATTCAAAATAAAAACTTTGAATTTGATTGGTAATTATTAAGTTGAGCTTGCTCGAGCAACTTGAACTATTGATTGAGTCAAATTCGAACACTAATTTAAATATTGCCAAAACAACTCTAAGTTTTGAAATTTTATAAAAATAACGTTAATTTAAATATTAGATTGTTTACTTAACGAAAATATTAGTGTTTAAGAAACTCATTTCAACTTGTGTTGATCAAAATTTTAACTTATCATGTTAAAAATAAATTATTATTTATAAAAACAAATTATTATTGATGTAAGACAAAACAAGATGTTATGAACTAAATATAAAATTTTTAGTAGTAAACAGTAACTAGTTAGAATGCAAAGTCCCCCTAGCATTGAAGATGCAATGAATGCAAACCAAATGCAGCTAGTTTGTGTACATAGAAAACAAACAGTCAGCAAATGAGCCCTCCATTTTTTTCAAGAACAATCACAAACATTCGAAGCACATTCGGTCAACAACAATCACAACAATCACAAACATTGGCGGGAATGAGGAGTTTCCAAGCTCAGATGTGCTAGAATTGGCTGAGAACGCTTATAGTGAAATGCTTGCTGCTAGCTTTATACTAAATAAGATCAATGTCAACAATTTTTCCATGTGTCTATGTGGTGTTGGGAAATTTGAAAAACCATGTAACATTATTCATGAAATGATGCTTAAAGGCTTTATACCTGATACTAGTACATACTCCAAAGTGATTGCTTATTTGTGTAATGCCTCTAAAGTAGAAGAGACTTTTATATTGTTCGGGGAAATGAAAAAGAATGGTGTCGTACCTGATGTATATACATACACTATTTTAATTGATAGTTTTTGTAAAGATGATCTTATTGAACAAGCACATAATTGGTTTGATGAGATGGTAAAGGGTGGTTGTGCCCCTAATGTGGTGACATACACTGCTCAAATATATGCTTACCTTAAAGCAAGGAAGGTGTCCAAGGCTAATGAAATCTTCGAGATGATGTTGTCTAAAGGTTGCATTCCAAATGTTGTTACATATACAACTTTGATTGATGGTCATTGTAAAGCTAGGCAGATTTAGAAAGCCTGTCAGACTTATGCTAGAATATGCACTAATGCAGAAATCCTAGATGTAGATTTATATTTTAAAGTGGTTGACAGTGATGCCAAAACACCAAATATATTCACATATGGAGCTTTAGTGGATGGTTTATACAAGGCTCACAAGGTCAAAGAGGCACATGATTTATTGGAAGCCATGTCAGTAGTTGGTTGTAAGCCAAACCAAGTCGTGTATGATGCCCTTATTGATGGATTTTGCAAGGTCGGAAAGCTAGATGAAGCACAAGAGGTGTTTTCCAAGATGTCTGAGCATGGTTATAGTCCAAATATTTATACGTACAGTTCATTAATTGAGAGGTTGTTTAAAGATAAACGACTAGACCTTGCTTTAAAAGTCTTATCCAAAATGCTTGAAAATTCTTGCACTCCTAATGTTGTTATATATATAGAAATAATTGATGGCCTATGTAAGGCTGGTAAAATAGATGTGGCCTATAAGATTATGTTTATGATGGAAGAAAAAAGGTGCTATCCTAATGTGGTGACTTACATTGCGATGATAGATGGCTTCAGCAAAGCAGGTAAAATCGACAAAAGCCTTGAAATTTTAGAACAAATGGGTTCCAACGGTGTTGCTCCAAATTTCATCACGTATAGTGTTATGATAAACCACTATTGTATCGTTGGCCTATTAGATAAGGCTTATGAACTTTTGGAAGAGATGAAACAGACATATTAAAACAAAATCAAAACTTTCCTTCATTTTCTCGGTGACCAAACAAAAAGAAAGTGAAAACGAGATTTCTTACCTTCAGTTGAGGAAATCAGGTGGGCGCCGGCGACAGAGGAAGCAGATGGGAGATGAAGATGAAGGTGGTGACTGGTGAGTAGCACCGACGGACAGCACTGCTGCATCGGTGGAGGTGGTGAGTTAGGAATTTTGATTTTAGAATTGGGAATAAGGTGGAGGAGGGTACGAAAGTGAAACTGAAACTAAAAGTAAAGTTAAAAATTAAAAATGACTAAAAATAAAATAAAATATTTAGTATATAATTCGGGCCGGGCCCTAGCCAAAAAAGTCTTACCTGAGGTCCGGCCTGTTTTTTGAACGAGCCTCGTTTTTTGTCTAAACCCATTTTTCGGGCCTATATTTTTACCCAAACCCTCTCATTTTTCAAACGAACCTTCGGGCCGGGTCGGGTGGCCCAACCCATGATCAGGTCTACTGATGAACCAAATACATGTTATATATGTCTACTGCTATTGTTGAACTAAGAACATGTTAAGCATGTCTACTATTTTTTTACATGATACTGTTACAAGCATGTCATACTGCATTGCATGTGAGGGACGATATGAAAGGAGAAAGTAATGGCAGTTTAATAATTTGCTACACTGGTAGTTTATCCACAAATTACTAGCAACTTTTATTTGCAAATATGTTGTGCATCCACAACAAGTGACAGTTTATCTGCAAATTTTTTATCTGAAAATACTGGTGGTTCATCCATAGTTTTTAATACTGGAAGTTTATTTGCAAATTACTGGTGGTTTATCCAAAATGCGGTGTTCAAAGATAGATGAGTTTTGGGAAACTCTTACTGTGGTGTGTAACAGAATTAGGTAGGAAATTTTCTAATAAATTAAAATAGTATTGCATTAATAAGCATTTACATGGCTGTGAATACTAAGATATATATTGATGATTTTATTTGAAATACCAATATTTTAAATTACTATTCAATTGTGATTATTCTATGAGTTATTATTCTATATGATTTGTGTAACAGTCCAGCTTAGACCCTAGTCGGAACAGTGATTTCGGGACCACAAATCCGATGTCAGAGAAATAATTTAATTATTATTTTTGATGTTTATGGCATGTGATAAAGTATGTGTGAAAACTTTATTGTTTGTGTGCCGATTTGTGAAAAAGGACTTAATCGTGTAAAATGTAAAAGCTGTGTGCTAGAAGTTAAAAGTGCCTAATTGCTATGTCTCCTTAAATGTGAGGTCCTTATGTTGTAAATGGACCATTGGTTTAATGAATGGACAAATGTGGTCATGAATTAGTGGGATTTTAATGACATTAATAAGGCTAATTTAGTAATGAGCTAAATAAGTGTAGATTAAATAAAACAAAAGCCAAATTCATGCATTCATCTTTGTTCTTATCGAAAATTTAAAAAAAAAAAAAAAGAAAAGAAAAAGATGTAGCTAGGGTTCGACAAACTCAAGCTTCAATTAGGTATGAGTTTTCGATTCGTTTTTGATGATTTTTATGTTTTTGTGATTGTTGTTAAGTACTCTAGCAAGCCCATGCCTAAATTTCTAAATTTTATAATGATTTTGAGATGTGCCATTAATGAATATGTGAGCTTTGTGTTGATAGTTGGTGAAACATGAAAGCTTGATGAATGATAAATATGTTTTGTATAGTGATTTTTGATGAATTTGAGTATATTAGGTTGAATTGTGAAAATGAGAAATTGAAGGGCTAAAATGTAAAATAAATGAAATATGTGGGCTTATGTGAGTTAAGGAAATATTCGGCTAAGCCTTTGTATAAGGAAATTATGTGTATTTTGTGATTTTGTGAAATGAGGACTAAAGTGTTAAAATGTGAAAATATGAGGGTTAATTTGTAAAATACCCTAAATATGTGTATATGGATTGAATTGAATGATTTGGTGAATAAAGGTGTTAAATTTGAATGTGTATAGATCAAGAACCAAAGAAAACAAAATTAGATTGGGGAAATCGAAAATAGTTGAATAGTCGTTCGTTTCCATTCTTTCTTGTATGAGGCAAGTCGATATACAAATAAATAAGTTTAAATTGAATTATTATTACTTATATGTGAGTGAATTGTGATATACGACTATTTGAGCTGAATATGTGAAATTTGATAAGGTTCCGATAATATGACAATGTCTGAAAGTCCCGTACGAACCTTAGGAAGTAGGTAGGATACATATGTCATGACATAGGATTCTGATATGTGTTATCATGTAAGACCACGTCTGGGACGTTGGCATCGATTTGTTATTTACGTGTAAGACCATGTCTGGGACATCAGCATCGTATTTGGTTTCGTGTAAGACCATGTCTAGGACAGTGGCATCGATACTGATTACATGTAAGACCACGTCTGGGACGTTGGCATTGTATGAGCTTTTCGAGCTATCCGAGTATCATATTTGATTTTGAACGGTTCAATAGGCATTCCGAGAAATGAATGAGAATACAAATGTGCAATCAAATTCTAATACGTATGTATGTATATGAAATTTGGCAATGAAAGGTATGTATGTATGTGATCATTTGATATGTGAGCTACATTACATGGTATGTGATTATGAGCAAGTGGACATGACCAATTGAGATATAAGAGAAATATGACTTGTGACTGTGTTATGTCATGAACTATATGTTTGAAATGGTTTATAATTGTTCTATGTGATAAGTTTGTTTGTATATGGCTTACTAAGCTTTTGAAAGCTTACTTTGTGTGTGTTTTCAATGTTTTATAGATTATCGAAGCTACTGGAAGCTCAGGGATCGTCGAGGATCATCACCACACTATCAAACTATACTTTGGTACCTTTTGAAAATGTACATATAGAAGTATGGTATGTATAGGCTAAAGAACTTGATTGTGTTTTGGGACATGTATATCTAGCCATGTGATATGGCTTGGTTAAGTTTGAGTTTATGAATGAATTTTGGGTAAGTACTATGTGTTATAAAATGGTACATTTTGCGGTATATATGTGGTCAAGGGAAAAGGTCAATTTGATAGGTCTTGATGTGAATGAATTGGTATGTTTTAGTTATGTGTGAAATGGTTTAATTTGGATATGAAGTGTATGATTTTAGATGTGATTATAGTCCATGAAAGGAATGCCTTTGGATTGGTAATTGAATGTGGAATTAATCGATGATATTATGGTTTAAATGATGTATGTTTTGGTATTGGAATTGGCTGGAAAATGTGGTGTAAAAATGTGTTATTTGTGCTTATAAGTATGACCAAATTTTAGGTGGCAAATTGGCCTTAAAAATGGCCTATATTTGTCCACATGGTTGAGCACACGGGCGTGTGTCTCGACCGTGTCCTTCAATGTTTCATTTCGAAGCAAGTTAGACTTGCACACGGGCCAGACACACGGGTGTGTGACAGGCCGTGTGGTTCAAGTCAGTGCTGCACACGGGTGTGTGACAGGCCGTGTGGTTCAAGTCAATTTTGCACACGGGTTGAGACATGGTTCAAGGCACGGCCGTGTGAGGCACACGACCTAGCCACATGGGTGTGTGCCCTGTTTTGAAAGAAAAATTTTCTAAGTTCCGCAAAGTTTCGTATGAGATCGGTTTAGTCATGAACTTTCTCTAAAACATGATTTAGGTCACGTAGATTTTCTAAGTGGACTATATGTGTGTGAATCATTATGAAATGATGTTGTATGATTGACGTTGTGAAATGAGGGTAAAAAGTTCCGATATGTCCGGTAATGCCTCTTAACCTTAGTCGGGCAACGGATACGGGTTAGGGGTGTTACAATTTGTCTACTGTTTCCACAGATTTTCTTGTGATTGAACTCACATTCAACTTTTTAAGCTCACTCCCCTTATTATTTCCATCTTTATAGATAACCCACTAGGTCAGGATGCGGACTCGACATATGAAGGGCTCGAATCGGGTTGATCTTTTTTTATTAAAAAGTATTTTAGATTTACTATTTAAAATTTCTATTATTCTGGAACTGTATCGCTTTGTTTGAATTGTGGCATGGGACTACGATTTTTGGGTTTATTTAGTATGCATGATATTTAATTTGAATTTAGAAGATTGAAACATTGAATTTAAATTAATTATGCATAAAATAATTCTGATTTTACTTAACTAAATTAAGTTGAATATCACTTTCTTGTTGCTAAATTATAAATAAATTTTGAGTAATAAAGAAATTAGAAATTAATTGAGTTTTCAAAAATAGTACTCGTAACAAGAAAAATGCTAAACTAAATGTAACCCCCCAAACCCGGCCTAGAAGTTAGGCCCAAATCCGGCGTGTCACATTGAAGTGTTTTTGCGAAAACCTTGTTTTCATTGAAAACCCTTCTAGAGAAAAGTTAAGTAAAATCCAGTTTACTTTCAAAACGAGGTGTAGCCAAAAAAACATCTCCTTGTCACTATGTAAAAATTTCCTTTGACAGGGGAAGCTCGTTCTCAAAACCCAATATGCTTAAAAGAAATAACTCCAGGTTCCGTTTCAAAATCACAATGCATAGTGGAAGTAATGGAATAATAACTAGAGGGAAAGCCTTATTACAATCCGAAATAAAATACCTTAGAATAAATAACTTAAAATCCAGAATTTAGATATTAAGAAAAACAAGTCTAATCGTCTTGCTAGTTGGCCACCTCTGAGTCCATTCATCCGTCGAACTGCCTACTGAGGATCACCTGAGAAAATAAAAGAGGAAGTGAGTTTTCGAAAACTCAGTGTGTACGACCCTCATCAAACAAATAGCATACATATCATATTATTAACATAACAATATCACACATGCAATGCAGTGCAAACCCTCCCCAAATAATCCATTTGGTACACATCATCTCCGTCCCGCCGAAACACATCTGTGGGGATTTCTAAATCGACCCACCCATCCGATACACATTAAGGGTAGCCCGGTTGTTGTACTACCAAATGTTGCAGCACAGCTTCTAATCATATAATGGGCTTAAAAAGCCATCGGTGGATCCACAGTTGTCAAGCAACCATGCAATCCTCATATACTTCCTCCGTTCCATAATTCCCACCTCCGTTCCATAATTCCCACCCATATTCAACTTAAACAGAATATCATATGAATGCAGGAAATGTACATGTAACATCCATAAATCTTACCTTCAACACATATGGGTATTCTAATCATTTCACACATCAAGGGTATTTCGGTAATTCTACCCTACAGGGGTATTTCAGTAATTCTTAACAGTATGGGTCTTAATTACGAACCTTGGCCCGTCAACAAGTCCTCGTGGCTAAAGTGAACAGACACTACGCACCATGTAGGATTCCAGAGAAGAGGAGGTGGGTCATTAAGACTGCTTAAGTACCAAGCTCTCCCTAGATCCAATCCTAGACATGCATATGCCCGTTGCCACACCTAAACCTTATGACTTGTTCACAGTCGCACTTAATAAATTATTAAAGTTTTATGTAAGGTTAAGCAATTTACCAAATACTAAGCCCAAGACCCCTTACAAAGCCCAAACAAGTTCACATACGTTCATATGGCCCACCAGGCCCAATCTCATTCGTATGGCCCACTAGGCCCAAATCAGAATCATATGGCCCATCTGGCCCAATCACATTCATAAGGCCCATCTGGCCCAAATCAATTCCAAGCCATGTAACCAGCATGACTAGTTCATCACTTACTACCAAACCATCAAATTCACCTATTTTGAGCCTACAGCCCATCAGGCCCATTTTGCCCATTCTAGCCCGATTGGCCAAAACACGGCCCAAGTCCATGAGATCGCTCATGGGGCCTCTGATAACATATCGATTTTCCCTTACGAATGCTTGCGCTCTCGCAAGACTACCGTAGCTAAAATTTTCGGCTTTTCGGCATTTCGGGATTTGCCGATCTAATGTGTGTGTAGTGTATGTACACACCTGATAACAAAACATGCTACGATCTCCTTAGCCATGATCCTACAAATGATATCATTCAAAGATTAATCACAAATACTTATCAAATACTTTACCAAAAGCCGAAGTCCCACCTTAACCTTACTTGAAACACCAAGCCTTATTAGCCCTTCTTTGATCACTAGTCATGCGTATCTCCTAAACCTGCATCATTCTTAATCATTAAAAATAGAATAATAGGTGACTTGTATCCAACACAAGTCCCCATTTCCCTATCTATGACCATTCAGCCAATACCTAAACCATAATTGAGAATACTTACCCAAGAAGCAATCGGCCCAAGAGGTATTCGGCTTTTGAGATTAGTATAGTGAAAAGGGTTATTCGGCACAAATAGGAAGAAAGAGAGAAGAAGGAATCGGCTAAAACCAAGGGTGTATCAAAATAGAATTTGAGAAGAAAAAATATGGATGATCAGTAAGCAAAGAAGGAATTCGGCTTCCGAGTACTTAGAGAGAAAAAGTGTTTTGGGAACTCAAAAATGAGGAATTCGGCTAAAGGGAAAAACAATTTTGGCATTAGCCTAGAACCCCAAATCGACACCTATTTATAGCCTATAACCAAATTTCCTATCCCCAAATTCCCAATTCGGCTCAACCTCTTCCATATATCTCATCTTCTAATTTTTCACCACGATAACTCCCCAATCCTTTTCCGAAATTTTCTCTTCTGATCACTCTCCTTAGAGTCCATCATCACACCACTTCCAACCTTCTAGAAGGACAAAATTAAACTCCTAAAAATGCTAAGCTAGGATTCGAACCTAGGATCTCCTTGCTAGCCCATAACGCCACCTTCCTATACCCTAAATGGCGTCACTTAGCCACTCCACCACAAGGCTTTTTGATGCCATTTTTCCCTATTTTTATTTAAGAGCCCAACTACTCACCGCTCTGGTTCCTTTAATAATTAATTAATAATTCCTTCTCCTCAAAGTTCGAATCCAGCACTTCTCCAACACCCCTAGACACTCCAAGTTCATTAACCCTCAAGGCCCACATGCCAATTGTCACTTTCTCGCTCACTTAAAAATTTTCTGAGACCTAAAGCCTAAAGCCCAATTCTTCTAGGCCCAAAATTTTAGGGCGTTACAACTAATTAGTTTTTGTTAATTCGTGAGATTTCTGAAAATTGACTAAGTTTTCTTCTAAGATAAACAAATGTTTTAAAATAATTATTTTTATAAACTCTGTTAGCTTATTGGGTCTTTTTGGTGGCTAATGTAATCTTCCAAATTCGGGTCTAATGTCTAAGCCTGGTTGGGGAGGTTGAGTGACTTGTATATGGCATGACTTTACTAGCAATAATGAAATTCATAGCTTGACTACAGAGTTAACGATAACCTCTCATTGGTATTGTGTGGATTGATAAATATGAAACGTGGTCACAGGTTGTTATTCTCGAATAAACAATTTATCACAGTTATTAGTTGAAAGTGATTATATTAATCATTACAAAGACACAATGATGACAATGAGATAAAATAGGATTGTATTGAGTGAACGAATTTAACTCAAAGGAATCAAGGATATCATATGAGGGTAATGGACATATGACGAGGTCATTAGACAAGATAGTTGGACGTATTGCTTTCATTAAAAGAATACAATAAGGAGTTTTCAATGATGGTACTTCTTGTGGACTGACTCTATGATCAAGTAAATTGCGAATTATCAGAACAATTCTTCTGGACATAATTGCAATTATTTGAGCCTAAGTATATATGTTCAGTTGGTCTCTTCGCTAGCTCAACAAAAGTTTGATCAGACTTCATGTGAATCAGAAGAAAATTTTACAACTTCGGAAATAATTTAATTGAGTCGATTTATTCTATATGGAATTAAATTAGGCAGTCGTGAAAATTTTGTCAATTAGAGAATTTGATTAGAGAATTTGATTAAAGAATTTTATTGAAAATTTAATTTGAAAAATGTTAGTGATTTTTCAAAAATTTGATTTTTATCAAGCAAAATTAAATTAATTAAAATAAATATGATATTTTTGGAAATTAATTTTCAAGTGAGACAACTAGCCCAATAGATAATTGAACTTGAAAAATTGGACTCGAGAACCAAAAATCGAGACTAAGACCCAAAACTAGTTGAACTAGGCCAAGTGTATGAAACTAAGCCAATGGTCTAACCAATGGCTAGACACTAAGCCAACGATCTAACCAATTGCTAGACCGAACTAAACCAGCAACAGTCAAACTGGTTGTCGCACCAGCTAGGCATGCGAATGCCTAGCAGATGGTGCGCCGGCCATGGCAGCAGGTTGTTTGAACGACCAGCCTTGCCCCAGCCAAGACATCGGAGACCTTGCGAGGAGGCATCGAACCAACCAGACCTATTCGGGTAAAACGACAACGGTTCGGGGTGTCGAAGGGAAGTTGTGCCTGCAATGGCAGCATTGGGCATGGCGTCTACGATGGTAGTGATCTAACGGGCGGTTGATGGTCGGCGACGGTGGTTCTTCGACGATAGACCAATGGGAAATTATACTCTTAGTGAGACTCTATTGGGTAACTTGATTTATATTTAACTTTTCCAAAAATAATCTTATTTTAAAAAATAATATTTAATGTAATTTAATATTTATCTTGATAGAATTTTATTAATTTAATATTAATGTGAGTAATTCTAATTTTAGTTGAACTCTCTCTAAACTCTCTCTATATAAAGAGAGTCTGGGTCATTTATTCACACACACTTAAATAAAAGAAAAGTTGTAGAGAGAAAATTCTCCAAAGAAATTATTCTAGAAAATTTCTAGAGATATTTTTAACATTTATAACTTAACCCTAGAAGTTTAGAGAAATTACAAAATTACCTCACTGGTAATTTTGTGAAAAGTTTTCTAATTCGAAGTGAGCCCACACTCAGCGAACATGAGCTTGAGGATAGCGGAGAAGACTACTCGTTCAAAGCATTCATTCTAGACGAATCATAAAAGGTACGATTTTAATTAAATGTTTATTAGTTTAGATAACACAACCAAGTTCTTGTGTTTGAAATTTTTTTCAAGCTATGGTTTTCCCTTAAACCTATTTTCCGCTACATTTATAAACCCGATCTTCAAACACATAGCGTAAATAGTCTATAGCTTTGTTTATAAAAACTTAAATAAACCTAATTTGAAAAGATAAAAAAAAAACTTATGATAAGTTATAGCTCTTTTTATAATACGTAAATTAGGTAAAAATGATATAAAATTTATAACATATAACCTTTATAAAAAAAGGTTTATAAAATGTCCAATAACTTTTCCAACATTTATTATAAATATGTATATTATAACACTTTTAGTCTTTTATAACACAAAACTTATTTTTATAATATATTTTTCAGCCATAACTTTAAATTTTTTAGAATTTAAATAATATAATTTTTTATAATTTTACAAAATACACATAAATTAATTTTTATAATATAACTTTTAAGATTTATAATATAACCTTTAATTTTTTTGTCATAATCATCTCAAACACTCATACGTGTTCATGCTTATAATATAAACTTTATAACTTAAACTTGTATAAAAAAAATATTTCTTAAAGTTAAATCATGTATGACAATCAATGTTGTTGGAACTAGACTAGACTGGCCGGCCAGACCGATTGGACCGGGAATCAATCGGTGTATCAGTCCGAAAAGTGACTTTGAACTGGTTAGATCAAGAATCGGTACAAATCGGTTGAACCAACCAAAAAATCGGTTGAACCAACCAAAAAATTGGTTGAACCAAAATTTTTATAAATTCTATAAATTTTTAATCAGACCGATTGGATCAAGGAATTGGTGACCTAATCGATTCAACCATCGATCTAATTTAAAAAACATCGATGACAGTATGAGTGTTTGGAAAGTAATAAAATAATTGGATTTGAGTGTAATTGCCCATGTAATTACTCGAATTCTCTCCCTCCCCCTTAATAATTGGAAAGTATAATTGTTTTTGTTCTTTTTTTAGGGGAATAAATCTCAAAATTAAAAATGAAATTTGATTTAATGTGTAATTTAATACGTGAACTTTAATTTATTCAATTATATACATGAAACTTTGTAAGTTAAAATCTTAAACAATTTCAATTTCTATATACAAATCTTAAACAATTCATCACTTACTCAAAATTCGAAACACTTTATTGGACATTTGTATATTTATTTATAAATTTCTATATCATCAGAGCATAAAAAACCATATTATGTTAAATTCATTATCTCCAAAACATCTTTTCCGAAAAAAAAAAATATCTAATCCAAGGATAAAATGTTTTTTTATATATATAATGTTTAAAACTATTCATAATCTTTCCTTACTTTTTAAATAAGAGAATAAACATATTTCAACATATTCAAACTTACATTCTCTTTTACTTACAATAATGTTAATGCTAACTAAATTAAAACTTAGTCGACCACTATAAAAAATTTAAAAAATGAAAAGTATATTAGAAAAATTAAAGCCCCTAACTAGTGAGGGTTAATTGTGGTTATACTAAAAACAATCAATAGCACTCAATTACTTCTATTCATTAGTCGGATTATTTGTCTAGGTCCGAAGGTCAGTTTAAAATTTTAAAGGGTTTGAGTGAAAATATTAAATCCAAAAAATGAATTTGGACAAAAAAATTAGGTCTGACTTGAACATTCAAGGCTCGAGCTTGAACCGACTCATTTTTTAAGTTTGTAATATATTATGTTATATTATATATATTATGTAATGTATAACACGTAAAAATTAAATCTATAGAAATATATAATACTACTATTATGTAAACAATAAAAATGTTAAGATAGCTATATATAAACCTTAATAAGTAAAAATATATAAAATTATTAAGTATTAAAAATAATATGATATAAATATATTTTCAAAATTAAAAATAATAATATGAGTGAGTCTAAAATGAGTTTAGGTTAACAATTTATAAATATGGACGAGTTTGAGTAAAATTTTAGACTCATATTTCAAGTTAGGTCGAATTTCGAAAATTATAAAATAGATTAATATCATGCTTAAGCTCGACTCAGTTTATAAGCACCTTTATACTCAATAGAATATATCAATATTCCATATAAAAAAATTCTTTGAAAATTTTATATTTATTTACAATTTAAATTCTAGTATTTTTGTTAATTTGTAAAACTAAAATTATTCAATACGGTGGAATTAAATAAATATAAATTCTAAAGTTATTTGAATTTATCTATAAACGAATCCGAAATTAAATCGGTTAAAAATCTAAAAATATTTATATCCAAAATAAAATTAATAAAATAATCAAATAAAAAATCCAAAATCCAAAATTTTATAAACTTAAAATAATTCCAAAATCCAAAATTTTATAAACTTAAAATAATTCAAACAAAAATAGATACATCTGAATCTATCCCTAAAAGTCTTTCATTTTCAACATCATTTATCGCGCAATATTTGTTTCTTTTCACATCTCCATCGTGAATTCCATGAACAATTCTGTTCGAAATAAATTCTCTTCCATAATGGGCCATCGTATACTTCAACCTCCACCTTCCTCTCTTTATATTTAAAAAAAAAATTCAATATTTTCCTTTTTTCTCAATTATTTTTGTTTGTTATATAAACTTTCAAACCCTTAATCCAAAAAAATTATTTAAACCCACTTGAATCTATAATTTTTTTAATGTTGAAATTATTATACTACACAGAAGAAGTATAAAATAAATTAAAAATTTTGACTTTGAAGCATAGAAAATTATTTTGTACTGACATAATTATAAGCAAAATATTATAAATTAATATTTTTAACTTTACGATTCGTATTTATTTATTATTTTATGTGCTAAGTTTTTTCTTGGGAGAAAAAAATTGTAAAAATATATATTTAGTGAAATAGCTGAAATTCTATAACATCTAGTATTTGCTTTTGAAGTCGGCATCGATCGCTGAATCTTCTTTCCTTCTTTGAATCTGCCAGCAATCAACACCAGTCCTTCACCTCGTTTCTAAGAGTGGCAAGCATTGCATTGCCCAACAAATGGTGTTTCAGTCTCAATCTCATGAGCCCTTTCTTTGATCAATTTAACCAATGACTGCACTGCTTCTATCACATTTCAAAACTTTATATTTCAGTCATTCTAAAGCCATTTACCAATGCGTTGAAAGTTGCTAAGGCTACTTGCTAATAAAAAATTGACAATATAATTTATAGTTGAGCATTTAAGAGGGTGAGACTTTTCAACAGGCTGCAGAAGCCACTGTGCAATGGAGACTTTACTATTTGGACGAACAAACAATGATCTTAATTAATGTTTTGTCATCAACATTACTCGGGATTCGGATCTTTCTTTCCTCCTTGACTTTACCAAGAAAGATAATTTAAAATATGATACAATGAAATAAAAAAAATTAAGGGTTTGGTTCACTTTAATAAAATAGGACTATAATTGAATAGAGTTGTAATCAAATAGAGCTATAATCAGTTTGGTTGAATGGAATGAAATAGAACTGTAATAGTATTGTTGTGTTTGGTTGAATGAAATGATGTTGTAATAGTATAAGGGAAAAAATTAAAATGACCAGAATACCCTTAGCAGAAATTATTTTTTTTAGGCAGATGATTATTGTTATTGTTATTGTTATTAAATTTTAATAAGATTATTATTGAAAATAATTTAATAAAAACAATAATTTAACCATATTTTAACATAATTATTATTAAATATAATTTAATAAAATTATTATTATATGAATTTAAAAAAATCAAAATATATAATACTATAAAAATATATAATCTACTTTATTATTTTTAAACTGCAATACATATTTAATGTGCAAAAATATCATTAGTGAAACAAATAATTTAATTATTCTACAATAAAAAACAAAATATTAGAAGTAATAAATAACTTGAGAATTATATTTCACATCCAAGCATAATATTCATATATTAACAAAAAGTTACATGATTTCATTAGTTTATATGTCATAATCCATATGTTTTAAAATTTTACAACATCAAAAAGTTACAACATTGTAATGACATTCTATCATATCATTATACCATCCAAATATTACAAACACAAAGAGTTACCAAAATACCATCAACACAACCATGATTTTTAATGGTCAGCAAGAAATCTTCTGACCCATTCCAATCGCACAATAGAAGGTAAACTAAAGAAAATGAGCATTTGCATTGGATGGTCTGGAATTTTGCTCAATGCTCGATAACGCTCATCCTCAGTTAGACCTTCTACTTCACATAATGCTGGATATAATTTCAGAGCACTTTTTTGAATGGTCATGTCTGACTTTTGTTGAATTAGCACTTCGGAGGTAATACTCTTATTGATTTCAAGGCCAACGGTCCGTATATTTTCCGCCAATAGAGTGACAGCATCATTAAATGAAGTAGAAGAATCACTTGCATCAAAAATCTTTTTTTTCTTCTTTGAAAATGTGGAATCACCTTGGTTTCTACCTAGTTGCGATTGTGTAGCTGAAAGATCCATGTCATCCAAAGAAACATCAGCTTCGCATCCATGAAAATCATTTCTTTCTTCATGAGTATTTGTAGTAGCCACATCCTCAACATCTATTTCTTCAATAATATCAACGGCTGTTTGAGCATCTTTCCCAGTGGCTCGATCTTTTGCGTAGATGGCAATAAGTTGGTCATAATAAGGGAAACTCTGATTTTTGAATTGAGCTGATTCTTTATGACTCTGTAAAAATGAGGAATTCATATTAGATATAAGTTTGGTCAAAATAAGATAATAAAGACTTGAAATAATTCTTACATTTATATATGAGTTCCACACCGCATCTTCAGCAACAACAAGTGCCTATGCTCATCCTAACCAAAGCCGCTATTGTTTTTTCCACTAAGCATGTCATAAACGATTGACCAATCCCTTTTCAATGTCCTAATCCTCGATTCAAGATTAGGTTTAGCCTTCAATATGGCATAGGGTAAAAATTTTTCCAACATTTTTTCCAACTCATTTAAATAACCGGCTTTGAATCCTGTATCTGCATTAAAGGTTCTAACATTGTGCAAGTCGACCATACAAGCAACCAATGCATCATCTTCTTCTAGAACCCATTTCCTTTTGGTTCCTTGAGAATTTTCGGAAGAAACACTTGATTGTGAAAAACCTAACATAATTATCTTAAGAAAAAAACGCAAATTAAAATTAAGTTCAATATTATGCATCAAAAGATCAGCACTTTATAAAATTATAACACATGATGAATCAAAAGAAAATAAATTATCATTCAACAAGTCTAGTACAATACAAAGAAACAATTCAAACACCACCAAAGTTTCATAAACTAGATACATGAAATAACATAAACAACTTAACATTTACTATTTTTACCTTAAACCTAACTAATTTCTAGATGTTTTCCATTCATCAAACATTTGGTTGGCTAGTTCCATCCTCCAAGTTGCCCATGCATCCTATGGATGAATCTTTATGATATTTGGTTCATCATCATCTATCACATTACTAGGTAATCCTTCTTCCAACTCCGCTTCAATAGGATCAAGACTCATATAGGTTCGAATAAAATTATGGAGCAAACAACATGCAATAATGATTCTATTGTGCACCCTCACAGGATAGAATGATGGACTCCTAAGTATTCCTCATCTAAGTTTTAATAACCCAAAACATCTTTCAATAACATTACGCGCTGAAACATGTTTCATATTAAAAAATTCTTCCGGAGTACTTGGCTGGTAACCCTGGCGCCACTCACTCAAATTATATCTTTGTCCTCTAAAAGGCGCAAGAAATCCCTCACAAATTGTGTATGCAGCATCAACTAGATAATAGTAACCTATAAAAAGAAACTATTTGTCATGGTTAATTTTCCAAAAAAGTATAATCTTAAAAATTAATTCAAATTCCTATAATTTTGCACTTTACCATGAGGAACTTTTAGTCCATGTCTCCTACTAATGGCATCTCAAAGAACTCGTCCATCAGCAACAGAACCTTCCCAACCAGGAAGAACATAAACAAAATGCATATCAAGTGTACAAACACCTAACATATTTGTTGCTATGTCACCTTTTCGCGTTCGATATCTAGATTTATCAACTGTTGGAACCCTAATCTTGATGTGGGTTCCATCTAAAGCACCTAAGCAATTCTACATCACATGTATAAATCCTCGAGTTAGGATACTATATTTAAATCTAAATGGACTAAATTATGTATAAGTTATATATAGTATTCACTCCAATACCTTGAACTATTTACACATTGGGTCTGTAGAATTAGCTGTAATTGGCTCTGCCTTTTTAAATAACACATCTTGTAAGCGTATGACATCATTTAAAGCATTGTGAAATGATCTGCTAACGGTTTCCCCGGACCTATTAAAGTGATGCTTGATAACTCTATTTTTAAGGTGATGAGAAATGATATGTAAAAACATTACCACTTGCTCATCAACAAGCATGTTCCTTGACGACTTCAATCCCCCTAAAGTTTGTAACATCTCACATAGTTTAAAAAATGTAATTCTATTCATCCTAACTTGTTCAATACAGGTCTTGTCACTAGCATATACAAGTCTTTTCACATAATCTCGTTTTGCATAAAAATCTAAAATGTAGGATCTAATCCTTGGTCTATAAGTATGTAGGCTATGAATGGCACCCAATGCAACTAAGAACCAACTCGCAACTGTACACATTTGCAACCATATTGTAATAGCAAGACCAATTCTTTTACGCCTCTCACTTTGTACAATTAAAGGCAGATGAGCCATTACTGCAAGATATTAAAGTGTTACATATCTTCAAATCATAGTAAAAGGGTCGCATTTCTTCAAGACTAATTTCAATAACAGTAAAACAAAATCAAAGAATTTAATTTGTAAATAACTTACAGTGGTTCAGTGAATACAAGAAGCTCAACTGTGAGTGGAAGAAGCAATCAAGCAAACCAAAAAAGAAGAGGATGCAATAACACACTGTCATGAAAAATGAACAATACATATTTATGAAATTTCATTCAACAAAATCGACTCTTGGCTTAGCAAATAATAATGTCTTGAACATTAAAAGAAAAATTAATAATGAACATCTAATCTTGAAATACATCCACATCCAAAATCCCAGATCACTGAATCTAATGAAAGGTAGGCCGAAGATGGCAGAATCTCGTTAAAAGAACAAGTATATCACTGAATCTTATGAAAGGTAGGTCGAAGATGGTAGAATCTCATTAAAAGAACAAGTATATAATATACATACAGAAACAACGTTCCTAATCCATGCAAAGTAGACCAATCAGAAATAATTAAAATATGATACCATTTGTTCTTAAACATGTTTAATAATTAGATTCTTTCAATCATGCTTTACCACCCCTCATCAACTTACATTAAAATCATTACTTAATTTTAAAACACGTAAATGTGAATAAATAGTCTTTTAAAAAATAACTTATGGTAAAACCAATTTTACATTTTTCTACTACATATTAGTATTAAAAATAACATATATTTCTAACCCTAATTCGTTCTTATTTTTCATAATTTAATTTGAACCATAATAGGAGAATCAAATTGCATAATAATGTAGTAGTTGTATTTTTAAAATCAAATAGATGACATATCAAATTATTGGTTTATTGCAAAGTAGCTCATCATCTCCTTGCTGTTTTATTATCCTCAATCTTTTTATATATTAGATTAATTATAAAATATAATTATATCAATACAAAGCACAAAAATATGGAAAATTAGATTCTAATCAGATAAAACTTAAAAATACATATATTGTAATTGTAGATAGTAAGACTTAAACGATCCTCAATAATTCAATGTCTCAGCTTTGCCAACAATGTCAAAGTTTAATTGACGAGCCTTCAATTGAACAAACTATGAGTAAAATAACAAAAAAAAGTTACCAAATCTTTAGTTGACATCAATTCCAAGTTTGATTCTTGGATCACCAATACCTTTCTTTGTCTATAAAAAAAATCCTAAGCTATTATTTTCTTATTTAAATTAAATATTGATTAATTATTTGTTAAGAAAAATAATAATTGAATTGGTAGTTGTTAGAATTAAGTGACCCAAATTCTTATTTAAATAAAATAAAAGAAGAATCCATATAGAATTGCACTTCTTTTATTTTATTTTAAATAAGGTTTTTTAAACCTTATTAAACTTTATCTATTTGATATTGATTAGAATAAGGGGTTTCAATCTTACAACACTCCTATTAGAATATGGCTTTAAAAGCCTATAAATAGACATAGTCTATTCCTCTTGTAATTGATTCGAATTCGACATAGTGAATTTTCTTCTCCTCTACCTGTGATTTTTTTCTCGAAAGGGTTTCCACGTAAAATCTGTGTGTTCTTTATTTTTATTTCTTTTTTCTTTGCGATATATTTGTCATTACCGACGTTATATTTTTCACAAATTGGTATCAGAGCTTTCGGGTTTTTTCATCTCGATCACGGTAATGGCGTCTTTGAAGTATGAAATTCCGCTGTTGGATCGCAATACCAGATTCACGTTGTGGCAGATAAAGATGCAACCAGTTCTTGCACAGATGGATTTAGAGGAAACCCTACTAGGGGTAGATAAGATGCCTTTGACATTGACGGAGGAAGAGAAGAATCGCAAGGATCCAAAGGCATTAACACAGTTACATCTGCATTTGTCTAACGAAATTTTGCAAGATGTGATGAAGGAGAAAACCGCCGCTGCATTATGGAAGAGGCTAGAACAAATATGTATGTCAAAAACTCTAACTAGCAAGTTCCATATGAAGCAACGTCTTTATGCTCATCGTTTGGAAGAAGGTGCATCTGTGCACGAACACTTAACAGTGTTTAAAGAAATTCTCTCAAACTTGGAGGCCATGGAGGTTCAGTATGATAAGGAAGATCTAGGGTTAATTCTACTTTGTTCGTTGCCTCTGTCTTATTCAACCTTCAGAGATACGGTTTTATACAGCCGCGAGTCTCTCACAGTTGATGAGGTTTATGATTCTTTAACCTCGTATGATAAGATAAAGCATCTTGCGGTTAAACCCGACTCTCAGGGAGAGGGTCTCATTGTTCGTGGGAGAAAAGATATAAATGCTGATGATCGTGGAAGGACACAGGATCGAAATCTTCGCGATAAATCTAAGGGTAGATCGAAGTCTTCAAACAGAGGTAAAACTTGTAACTTCTGCAAGAAGAAAGGGCACATTAAATCTGAGTGCTATAAGCTACAGAACAAGATTAAAAGGGAGGCTGCCAATCAAAAGGGAAAACAACCAGAAAATTTCGGTGAAGCTGATGTTGTACAAGACTACAGCGATGGTGAACTTCTAGTCGCTTCTGTCAACAATTCTAAAGTGAGCGAGGAGTGGATTGTAACATCTTGGATTAATAGGCTTTGCATGTGATGTGTGTGCTACGTTTAATATGTCAATGTGTAAGGGGTTCAGAATGGGCTCAGGTTTGGGCCGAGACTGTAGTTAAAATTCTTGTTTGAACACTTTAGTGGAAAGCTTGTTAAGTTAGGGCATAACAGATATTAACTGTGTTTTAAAACACAAATGGGCTTGTGGCCCAGTGGTCAGTAGCACCACTTAGAGAGCAAGGAGGTGGCGTCAACTAGGGGGGCCCAAATTCAAGTTTCTTGGAGCCCAATTCTTTTAATTTAAGTTAGCTAATTTTCGGCAATTAATTAGGTGGAGTTGGACGGCAACAAGGCTTAAAAATAGGAAGATTTATATGAAGGGGATAATGTAGATATTATAGTTGAAAACATGGAAGATAAGGGAGGAAATTTAGGATTTGATCTGCAGGTCACAGTGGTGGCTGAATTTCAAACTCTGAGAGGGAGGAGAAATCGGTTTTGATTGGCATAAGGGGTGTCGAAATTCCCCCATTAGTTGGTTAGTTTTTAGTTCGAAAAAGGGGAATTTTCGACTTTTGGGAGGTAGGTGCCGAAATTTAGGTTAAGTAAGGGGGGATATCCTTTTTATTTCGGCAGTAGGGTTATTCTTCCATTCTCGCTTTTCTCATTATTCAAAAGTCGAAATTCTTAACCCTATTCCCTCATCTTCACTTTGATTCAAAAGCCGAAACTCCATTGTTCTTTTCTCTTCTTTCTTCTAAAAGCCGAAACCTCATAATCCTTTTTCTACATTCTTTTCTTTTTATCTTTGCTAAAGCCGAACCTACCTCTGGTCTGCTGAAATTCTCTTTTCTTCTTCCTGTCGATTTCTTTATTGGAAGCCAAATCTTCATAGATTTCTTCGAATCATCTTTTCTATCTGATTTTCGCAAAAGCTAAAATCCTCTAAAAGTAGTCGAATTTTTCCTATTGAGGTAAGTATCAACTCTTGTTATTCATTAAGATCTCTTTCGGTTTTAAGGGACAGGGCCGAATGGTCACTTGGTTTGTTAAGGCTGTCAAGTGGGCTAATACTTCTTATCTTTTTGCGTTTTGGGTGGCATTCCGGGATTTGAAGGAGACCTAATCGTCTAGATCTAAAAGCCAGAAACTGTTAGTTTCTAATTTCGGGAATTCAAGGTAAGGGGTTCTCTTTAGATTTCTGTTAGATTCGCTATCGTATTTATGATCCTAACCATATGTTACGGTTTAACAAACCTATTTCGTCATAGTAGTTTTGATAAGGCCTTTTTGAATGGAATCAAATGTCGATCAGGCAAAGGAGGGGACTAGATCTGAAAACCCGATTCCTAAGTTTAAGAAGCGAGTAGTGTCAGCAGTAAGGGATTGGCCACCGGGTTGTGGACCGGCTTCTGAACAACACCTTAGGCAGATAGCGGTTGTGTTGGCTACAGATAGCGTTGACTTAGAAAGTCTCGTTCTAATGGTAATCAGGTGTGTAGATCTCTAACACACTAGTTAACTGTAATATATGTATGTTATGGGCTAAAAAGCCGGAAAGAGGCTGTGTAGACAGTCGAGTAAAACCCTAAAAGGGTTAGGCAAAGGATGCCAGGTACGTAATCATAGAAATCTCTATGTGTATCGATATATATATGAAAGCCCGTTTCCTTAAAGATGGTATGATGTTTTCTATTTTTCATGTGTGTATGCATGGGGTGGGATTATGATAATGATGGGGAAGTGCATGATAGGTCACTTAGTGATCGGTGGTTAAACCACAAATTCAAATGTTAGGTCACGTAGTGATCGGTGGCTATGCCACGTTCAATGATTCCTGATTAATAGGAATAGGCAGTACGGCTGTCGCTATGGTGTGTAGCGGATGGAGGGTTGATTGTAGAAATCCCCGAGGTGTGATGGTTGGTACGGGTTGGTGTGTAGAGGATGGACTTTTAGGATGTGTTGGGCTATTCATCATTTATTATTTATCATGTAATTATGATTGTTGCCATAATGTATGGGCCAAGGCCCATAATGTGTTTGTGGGCCTCAAGTCGTTGTGTGTTTCGGGATTTATACACTGAGTCTTGGTGACTCACCCTTTCATTTTTCCTCTACTCTTTCAAATGAGCAGTAGATCGTGGACATGGGAGCCGAGACGGACTCGAGGGACCATCAAGTTATTTGTTTTTTTTATACAATCCGTTTTATTGTAAGTTTTAAGTTTGGAATTATTTGATGTAATAAGGCTACCATAGCTTAGGTTATAAGTTGATATTTGTGACTGTCTATTATTTTTTTTAATTTATGATCAATGACTTATGTTAAAAGAAATCAAAATGGGATTTTCAAACATAATTTAAATAACACCTATTTTGAAGAAAAATAAATTGCGAAGATTTTCTACAAGTGCCACCAATTCAATGAATAACTACAAAAACGACTAAGTTTTTCCAAAACCATTCCAAGTAAAGTATTTAACATTGAACCCGTAGCATACCAGATCTGGTCGTGACGTATGGGTCGGGTTTGGGGTGTTATATTTTGGTATCAGAGCCCGGTTCAAAACTCGGGCTGTGAAATGAGTCTAGTAGTGTTTTGAAAATATTGTTATGGGAAAAATGTTTTGGATGAAAATATGGCCTTCGAGTCTACCGGCACCCGATCCACGCATGTAAGTATTCTAACTCTTGATGTGATATACATGTTGGGCTTGATGGGCTTGATGGACGTAGGCTAGTATATTAGACATTGATGGACTTTAGGCTTAGTTTAAACAACTCTTCAAATTCATAAGATTTAATCTATCCAAACAAACCCGTGAACAAGTCGCTGGGTTAGGGTGTGGCAACAGGCATACGCATGCCTAGGATTGGATTCAGGGAGAGCTTGGTACTTAAGCAGTTCTGGTGACTCACCTCCTCTTCGCTGGAATCCTACCTGGTGCGTAGTGAGTGTTCACCTTAGTCATGAGGACTTGTTGACGGGCCAAAATTTATAATTAAAACCCGAAAGGGACCAGCCATCCTATTATGTAAAATTACTAAATTATCCCTAATTTATAAAATTACCAAAATACCCCCGGACTACAAAATTACCAAAATACCCCCGGATTGTAAAATTACCAAAATACCCCCGGATTGTAAAATTACCAAAACACCCTTATTTTCTGAAATCACCAAGGAACCCTATTTTGGAAAATTATAAAAATACCCCTGTAGGATAAATTACGAAAATACCCCTGGGTAGTGAAATGATGAAGATACCCCTACATGATGAATGTAAGTTCGTGGATGCTACTTGTATATTGATGGATGATGATTGGATGTATGTGCTTCTTAGAACTAGAAGATGCGGACTTGAGACTGAATTGTAGATATAATTGCGAATTCGAAAGAACTACTCTTAAACTACTGTTCATAAGATTGTTCGTGGTTAATCAGTGGAAGAAAATTAATAATTCATAAAATTTCTAATCAGATAAATGCGAATTGGTAGAATGAGTACAAGGGGTCGAGGACGTCCGCCGCGTGGTCGTGGTAGGGGTAGGATGACGGTGTCAAAACCAGTAGAATCTGGCCATGGATCTGGAAACGAGATGCCGGTACCACCAGCTGCGGAGGAGGAATTTTAGGACCAGACTGCAGGAGATGACGCGGTATCTCAGGCAATGTTAAGGGTTTTAAAGAGAGTTGTTGGGGCAGGCATGGGTATAGGAGCCCGGAAATCTGTGCCAGAGTGACTTAGAGCCAATGGGACAGAAGTGTTTAGGGGAATTTCTGGCATAGCCCCGAGTTCAGCTGAGTACTGGTTGGAGGCGGTGGAACGTATCATGGATGATCTGGATTTCACGGAGGAGGAAAAACTGAAAGGAGTCGTATCTCTCCTGTGGGACGAAGCTTATCAATGGTGGCTTACGGTTAAGGATGGTTCGGCGGCAGACTGTATCACTTGGGATTTCTTCAAAACGGCGTTCCAGAGTAAATACATTGGGACAAGTTATGTGGATGCGCAGCGTAGAGCATTCTTGAATCTGGTCTAGGGAAGTAGGTCGGTGGTTGCATACGAAGCGGAATTCTTACGCCTTAGCCGTTATGCTCGAGGGATGGTAGCCACAGAGCATGAACGTTGCGTTCGGTTCGAAGATGGTCTGAGGGATGATTTGCGTGTTTTGATAGCCCCAAAGAGAGAGAGGGAATTTACTGTCCTAGTGGAAAAGGCTAAGATAGTCGAAGAGGTAAAGCGGACCGAAAAACTGAATCGGGATAGAGATAGGAGTGGGAATAAGAGGAATGTTGGATCGTTAGGGGCAACTGGGAGTACTCAGAAACGGCCCAGATCAGATGGACCGAGACGGGATGAGAGACCTGCTGCTGCTAGTCAGACACCGAAATGTGGCCGATGTGGTAAATTACATGTAGGTGAGTGTTGGGCGGGCAGTGGGAAGTGTTTTAGGTGTGGATCTACGGACCATCAAGTTAGGAACTGTCTGCAGCAACGGGGCAATGAAGGGCCCACGGGACAAGGAAATACTCAGCCTGGCAGAGGAGGTCAGCAGCCACAAAGAGGTCGCGGTGCAGCCAGAGGTAGTAATGGTTCCGGTCGGGGTCGTGGAGCACCAGGCCAAGGGGCAGGAAACACTGAGGCGAGACAGCCGGGATTGGTCTATGCTGTCAGACGTCGAGAGGAGGCTGACGCACCGGATGTCATAACCAGTACGTTTTTAATTTTTGGCTTGCCTTACACTACATTGATTGACATTGGGTCGACGCATTCATATGTTGCCAGTAGGGTGTCTGAAAGTTTAAGCGTAGATTCTGAGATTTCCTCTAGGGAGATGACTGTAGTTAGCCCATTAGGATATTCTATGGTGGTAAACAAGCTTTATCGGGAAGTACCATTAGAAGTTCAGGGGATAGTTTTCCGGACGGATCTAATGGAATTACCGTTCGGGGAGTTTGATTTAATTTTAGGCATGGATTGTCTTGTGAAGTATCAAGCTAATCTAGACTGTGCCGCCAAGCGTATGGTGTTAAAAACCCCCGAGGGTGACGAAGTGTTGGTGATAGGAGAAAGGGGGAACTGTCTGTCGAATGTGGTGACTGCCCTAAGAGCAAAAAGGATAGTGAGAAAAAGATGCGAGGCAGTTTTACTGTTTGTTCGGGCTCTGGAAGCCAAGGAACTAACTGTTGGGGACGTTAGAACGGTGAAGGAATTTCCTGATGTTTTCTCTGAAGAGCTTTCGAAATTACCCCCGGATCGTGAAGTGGAGTTTGGTATCGATCTTCTTCTGGGAACAGCGCCAGTATCTATTTCTCCATATAGGATAGCGCCGAAGGAGTTGGTGGAATTGAAAGCGCAGATTCAGGATTTGCTAAATAGAGGGTTTATTCGACCAAGCGTGTCGCCCTGGGGAGCACCGGTGTTATTTGTTAAGAGGAAAGATGGATCAATGCGTATGTGCATTGCCTATCGTCAGTTAAATAAGTTAACCATCAAGAACAAATACCCGTTGCCGATGATCGGTGACTTGTTCGATCAGTTGAAGGGGGCCTCAGTCTTTTTGAAGATAGATCTGAGGTCAGGGTACCATCAGCTTAAGGTCAAGGAGGCGGATATTCATAAGACGACTTTTAAAACTCGTTATGGCCACTACGAATTCATGGTGATGCCATTTGGATTGACCAATGCGCCAGCAGCATTTATGGACATGATGAACCGGGTGTTTCAACCCTACTTGGATCGGTTCGTCGTAGTGTTTATAGATGATATCCTAGTTTATTCAGGATCAGAAGAGGAGCACGACTCATATCTGCGAGTGGTTCTGTAGATTCTAAGGGAGAAGCGGTTATATGCCAAATTCAGTAAGTGTGAATTTTGGCTGAAGGAGGTTACTTTTCTAGGGCACGTTGTGTCGGCAGAGGGGATTAAGGTTGACCCTCGGGAAATTGAAGCGGTGTTGGATTGGAAGCCGCCTAAATCGGTAGCAGAAATTCAGAGTTTTCTTGGGTTAGCCGGGTATTACAGAAGGTTTGTTGAAGGATTTTCATTGATCGCGGCTCCATTGACTAAGTTGTTACGGAAAGGGGTTCCGTTTGTTTGGTCTGACAAGCAACAATAGAGTTTCGAGAAGTTGAAAAGGATTTTGATGGAGGCTTCGGTATTGATTCAGCCGGAGGCTGGGAAGGAGTTCGTGATTTACTGTGATGCTTCACACACGGGATTAGGATGCGTGTTGATGCAAGAAGGAAAGGTTGTGGTGTACGCATCTCGACAGTTAAGACCGTACGAAGCAAATTATCCTACCCATGATTTGGAATTAGCGGCGGTGGTTTTTGCTTTGAAGATCTGGAGGCACTATCTGTACGGGGAGAAATCAGTCATATACACCGATCATAAAAGTTTAAAGTACCTGCTAACTCAGAAGGAGCTAAATTTAAGGCAGAGGAGGTGGATCGAGTTGTTAAAGGATTATGACTGCTCGATTGAGTATCACCCGGGTAAGGCTAACGTGGTGGCAGATGCTCTAAGTCGTAAGGTAATCTCTGACTTGAGAGCGATATTTGCTCACCTCAGTTTATATGATGATGGGAGTTTATTAGCTGAACTTCAGGTGAAACCCTCTTGGGTTAATCAGGTTAAGGAGAAGCAGCAGACTGATGAGTTGCTAAAGGAGAAGTTTTCGGTAGGGTCAAGTGATGGATCGGCAGAATTTAGTATTAATGAGGAAGGGCTATTATGTTTTCAAGGAAGAGTGTGCATACCGAAGGATCCTGAATTGAGGCACAGGATTTTGCAAGAAGCGCATGGTAGTCCATACGCTATGCACCCTGGAGGGAGTAAGATGTATCGGGATTTAACAGAGCAGTTTTGGTGGCCGGGCTTAAAACGAGAGGTGACCGAGTTTGTAGGGAAGTGTTTGACCTGTCAGCAGGTAAAAGCAGAGCATCAGTTACCATCAGGGTTATTACAGGCGGTAAAGATTCCGCAATGGAAGTGGGAAAGGATCACAATGGACTTTGTTAGTGAGCTACCCCTTACGCCTACTAAGAAAAATTCGGTTTGGGTGATTGTTGATCGTTTGACGAAGTTTGCTCACTTCATACCAGTACAAGTCGATTACTCTTTGCAAAAGTTGGCTAAGATATACATAGCGGAGGTAGTAAGGTTGCATGGAGTACCGATATCGATCATATCAGATAGGGACCCTAGGTTCACCTCACGATTTTGAAAGGTGTTACATCAAGCGTTGGGTGCGAAGTTGGATTTCAGTACAGCGTTCCATCCTCAGACCGATGGACAGTCTGAACGGGTAATTCAGATCTTGGAGGACATGTTGGGAGGATGTGTCATTGATTTCAGAGGTAGTTGGGAAGAGTTTTTACCGTTAGCAGAGTTTGCTTACAACAACAGCTACCAGTCTAGTATTCAGATGGCGCCTTATGAAGCTTTGTACGGGTGGAAGTGTCGTACACCTACCTGTTGGACGGAATTAGGGGAATGTCAGATTTTGGGTCCGGAGTTGGTGACCGAGACAGAAGAGGAGGTTGAGTTAATTCGGGCTTGATTAAAGGAAGAGTCGGACAGGCAGAAGTCTTATGCTGATTTAAAGCGTAGGGACATCGAATTTGTAGTGGGTGACAAGGTTTTCTTGAAGGTATCACCTTGGAAGAAAGTACTAAGGTTTGGACGGAAGGGTAAGTTAAGTCCCAGATTTATCAGACCATACCGGGTGTTGAAGTGAGTAGGACCAGTAGCCTACCAGCTAGAGTTACCTCTGGAGTTAAGTCAAATTCACGATGTATTTCACGTCTCTATTTTAAGACGTTACCGTTCAGATCCGTCCCATGTTGTGCCTATAGAGGAAATCGAGGTAAGACCTGATCTATCCTTCGAAGAGGAACCGGTGGAAATTCTGGATCGTGATGTCAATGTGTTGCGAAGGAAAACAGTTCCGTTGGTTAAGGTGCTGTGGCGGGATCATGGTTCTGAGGAGGCTACGTGGGAACCAGAGGAAGCGATGCGGCAGCAATACCCCCATCTCTTCTGACCAGGTAATTTCGAGGACGAAATTTCTTTAAGGGGGTAGAACTGTAACATCCTGAATTAATAGGCCTTTGCATGTGATGTGTGTGCTACGTTTAATATGTCAACGTGTAAGGGGTTCAGAATGGGCTCAGGTTTGGGCCGAGATTGTAGTTAAAATTCTTGTTTGAACACTTTAGTGGAAAGCTTGTTAAGTTAGGGCATAATAGATATTAGCTGTGTTTTAAAACACAAATGGGCTTGTGGCCCAGTGGTCAGTAGCGCCACTTAGAGAGCAAGGAGGTGGCGTCAACTGGGGGGCCCAAATTCAAGTTTCTTGGAGCCCAATTCTTTTAATTTAAGTTAGCTAATTTTCGGCAATTAATTAGGTGGAGTTGGACGGCAACAAGGCTTAAAAATAGGAAGATTTATGTGAAGGGGATAATGTAGATATTATAGTTGATAACATGGAAGATAAGGGAGGAAATTTAGGATCTGATCTGCAGGTCACAGTGGTGGATGAATTTCAAACTCTGAGGGGGAGAAGAAATCGATTTTGATTGGCATAAGGGGTACCGAAATTCCCCCATTAGTTGGTTAGTTTTTAGTTCGAAAAAGGGGCATTTTTGGCTTTTGGGAGGTAGGTGCCGAAATTTAGGTTAAGTAAGGGGGGATATCCTTTTTATTTCGACAGTAGGGTTATTCTTCCATTCTCTCTTTTCTTATTATTCAAAAGCCGAAATTCCTAACCCTATTCCCTCATCTTCACTTTGATTCAAAAGCCGAAACTCCATTATTCTTTTCTCTTCTTTCTTCTAAAAGCCGAAACCTCATAATCCTTTTTCTACATTCTTTTCTTTTTATCTTTGCTAAAGCCGAACCTACCTCTGGTCTACCGAAATTCTCTTTTCTTCTTCCTGCCAATTTCTTCATTGGAAGCCGAATCTTCATAGATTTCTTCGAATCATCTTTTCTATCTGATTTTTACAAAAGCCTAAATCCTCTAAAAGTAGCCGAATTTTTCCTATTGAGGTAAGTGTCGACTCTTGTTATTCATTAAGATCTCTTCCGGTTTTAAGGGATAGGGCCGAATGGTCACTTGGTTTATTAAGGCTGTCGAGTGGGCTAATACTTCTTAATATTTTTGCGTTTTGGGCGGTATTCTGGGATTTGAAGGAGACCTGATCGTCTAGATCTAAAAGCCGAAAATTGTTAGTCTCTAATTTTGGGAATTCAAGGTAAGGGGTTCTCTTTAGATTTCTGTTAGATTCGCTATCGTATTTATGATCCTAACCATATGTTACGGTTTAACAAACCTATTTCGTCATAGTAGTTTTGATAAGGCCTTTTTGAATGGAATCAAATGTCGATCAGGAAAAGGAGGGGGCTAGATCTGAAAACCCGATTCCTAAGTTTAAGAAGCGAGCAGTGTCAGCAGTAAGGGATTGGCCACCGGGTTGTGGACCGGCTTCTGAACAACACCTTAGGCAGATAACGGTTGTGTTGGCTACGGATAGCGTTGACTTAGAAAGTCTCGTTCTAACGGTAATCAGGTGTGTAGATCTCTAACACACTAGTTAACTGTAATATATGTATGTTATGGGCTAAAAAGCCGGAAAGAGGCTGTGTAGACAGTCGAGTAAAACCCTAAAAGGGTTAGGCAAAGAATGCCAGGTACGTAATCATAGAAATCGCTATGTGTGATATATATATATATATGAAAGCCTGTTTCCTTAAAGATGGTATAATGTTTTCTATTTTTCATGTGTGTATGCATGGGGTGGGATTATGATAATGATGGGGAAGTGCATGATAGGTCACTTGGTGATCGGTGGTTAAACCACAAATTCAAATGTTAGGTCACGTAGTGATCGGTGGCTATGCCACATTCAATGATTCCTGATTAATAGGAATAGGCAGTACGGCTGTCACTATGGTGTGTAGCGGATGGAGGGTTGATTGTAGAAATCCCCGAGGTGTGATGGTTGGTACGGGTTGGTGTGTAGAGGATGGACTTTTAGGATGGGTTGGGTTATTCATCATTTATTATTTATCATGTAATTATGATTGTTGCCATAATGTATGGGCCAAGGCCCATAATGTGTTTGTGGGCCTCAGGTCGTTGTGTGTTTCGGGATTTATACACTGAGTCTTGGTGACTCATCCTTTCATTTTTCCTCTACTCTTTCAGTTGAGCAATAGATCGTGGACATGGGAGCCGAGACGGACTCGATGGGCCATCAAGTTATTTGTTTTTTTATACTATCCGTTTTATTTTAAGTTTTAAATTTGGAATTATTTGATGTAATAAGGCCACCATAGCTTAGGTTATAAGTTGATATTTGTGACTGTCTATTATTTTTTTAAATTTATGATCAAAGACTTATGTTAAAAGAAATCAAAATGGGATTTTCAAACATAATTTAAATAACAACTATTTTGAAGAAAAATAAATTGCAAAGATTTTCTACAAGTGCCACCAATTCAATGAATAACTACAAAAACGACTAAGTTTTTCCAAAACCATTCCAAGTAAAGTGTTTAACATTGAACCCGTAGCATACCAGATCTGGTCGTGACGTATGGGCCGGGTTTGGGGTGTTACATGGATACTTGATTCGGGTTGCACCTTCCACATGTGTCCCAATCGGGATTGGTTTACAAATTACGAAATAGTGTCTGAAGATGTTGTTTTGATAGGAAATAATGCTTCGTGTAAAATCGCAGGTGTTGGAACAATTAAAGTTAAGATGTTTGATGGAGTTGTCAGAATGCTTAGTGACGTACGACATGTTCCAGAATTGAAGAGAAATTTAATTTCGTTAAGTACTCTTGATTCAAAAGGGTACAAATACACAGCTAAAAGTGGGATTTTGAAGATTTCCAAAGGTTCCCTCGTTGTGATGAAAGGGTAGAGAAAGACTGGCAAGTTATATATTTTGCAGGGTTTTACTGTCATTGGTGATGCAGCTGTCGCTTCCTCTTCCTTGTCAGATGATGATATTACTAAACTTTGGCATATGCGCCTAGGGCATATGAGTGTGACTGGCATGGCAGAATTGAGCAAAAGAGGACTTCTTGATGGGCAAGGAATTTGCAAACTGAAGTTCTGTGAGCATTGCGTTTTTGGGAAGCAAAAGAGAGTTTGATTTACCAAAGAAATCAATAACACGAAGGGAACGTTGGACTATATTCATTCTGATCTGTGGGGGCCATCAAGAGTGCCTTCGAGAGGTGGAGCTAATTATATGCTAACTTTTATTGATGATTTTTCTAGAAAAGTTTGGGCATTCTTCTTGAAGCAGAAAAGCGATGTGTTTTCCGCATTTAAGTCTTGGAAAGCTATGATTGAAAAACAGACAGGAAAACAAATAAAATACCTCCGCACAGACAATGGCTTAGATTTTTGTTCTGATGAGTTTAATAAACTGTGCAAGTCAGAAGGGATCGTGAGACACTTGACAGTTTGTCATACTCCACAACAAAACGGCGTTGCAGAATGAATGAACAGAACGATTATGGAGAAGGTTCGATGCATGTTGTCAAATGCCAACTTACCAAAGTCGTTTTGCATCGAAGCAGCCTCTACTGCATGTTTTTTTGATCAACCGATCTCCATCCATTGTCATTGAGAAAAAGACTCTACAAAAGGTATGGTCTGGTAATCCTGCTAATTATTCTGATTTAAAGATCTTTGGGTGTCCTGCGTATGCTCATGTTAATAATGGAAAATTGGAACCTAGATCCATTAAATGTGTTTTTCTTGGTTATAAAGCTGGCGTAAAAGGGTATAAGTTATGGTGTCCTGAAAATAGAAAAGTTGTGATTAGCAAAGATGTTATTTTTTATGAAACTGCTATGCTACCTAACTTATCTCTTAAAGAGTCTTCCAATAAAGAAAATCAAAAGCAGGTGGAGCATCAGATTAATACAGAGTCGACTCCTCAAGCCAGTACAAAAATTGAGAATAGAGTTGCTTCTTCACCACAATACTTTATTGCCAAAAACAGAACTAGAAGAGAAATTAAACCTCCAAAGAAGTATGCCGAGGCTGATCTAGTTGCTTATGCTTTAAATGTGGCTGAAGATATAGATGCAAACCAAGAGCCGTCTAATTATTCTGAGGCGGTTAGCTGTGAAGACTCAGAAAAGTGGATGTTTGCTATGCAAGATGAGATGGAATCACTCCACAAAAAGAGAACATGGGATCTTGTGAAACTTCCTAAAGGTAAAAAGGTTGTTCGCTGTAAATGGGTGTTTAAAAAGAAAGAAGGGACTCCAGGAGTTGAAGAATCCAGATAGAAAGCAAGGCTTGTTGCAAAGGGTTACAGTCAAATTCCAGGAGTGGACTTCACAGATGTGTTCTCCCCAGTTGTGAAGCATAGTTCAATTCGAGCTTTGCTTGGTATTGTGGCCATGCATGATTTGGAGCTTGATCAGTTAGATGTAAAAACTGTATTTTTGCATGGAGAACTTGTAACGACCCAAAATCCGTGGGCATCGGAAAAAGCGTGTTATCGGGCCTCCGTCTTAGTAAATCGAGTTAGTAAATAATTATTAGGAGTAATTATGAGTCTAATAGTGTGTTTAATTAGATTTTTATTTAGTGAATTTAGCTCAATTTAAAGCAATTAGGAAAAATGATCAAATTGAATAAAGAGTGAAAGTTTAATTATAGATTGAAAGAAAGTAAAAGGGTTAAAATGGCAATTAAGCCATTTAGCATAAGTTGATGCGGCAAATGATGATAAAAATCTAAGATTTTTATTGTTTTATTATATTAAATTATAATATATTATATTACTATTGTTATAAGTTAAAATAAAAGAAACAAGGAAAGAAACAAAACAAAGAAACAGAAAAAGAAACAGAGAGCATTTCGACATAGGGGGAAAGAAAAGAAAGAAAGAAAATAAAAGGAGAAATTAGGGATTTGAAGCTTTAAGCTTTAAAAGGTAAGTCAATTAGCCATTTTCTCTTAATTTTGATGTTTTAGAAGCTTTAAAGCAAGATTTTGATGAAACTAAGTTGATATTTTGAGAGTTTTTAGGTTTTTAAGTATAGTTGATGTTGAAGAAAAAAATGAATTATGGATTAAATTAAATGAAATCTAAGTTAGAATTAGTAAAAGGATTAAATTGTAAGGTAAGCTATAAGTTTTCTACTATAGGGATTAATTTGGAAGGAATTATAAATTAGGGTTTTATTATGAAAATTATATAATCAAGTTGAATATGGAAGGAATTTAAGTAGAATCAAAGCATGAATTAAGTTAAGAAAATAAGTAAATTTAATTAGGATTTAATTGCAAAATAAGTTATAAGAAAACAGTTTTGGGACAGCAGCAGAAGAGTAACTTTGAAAAATCACCAAAAATGGTAGAAATGGAATTAGAAGTTGAATGAGATATGAAATTAAAGCTTATTTAGTCTATTTTCATATTAAAGAAACAGAGAAAGCAAATGAATTCTGTATTTAGAGATATTTAGATTTTTGTGAGACTGGTTCAGAGTGATTTCGAGATTCTCTGTTCTTACTTGGAAAAATCATTAAACTTTATATAAAAATAATTGTGGGACATAATTTATATGGTTAGATTCTTTATTGAGTCTATTTTTAGAATAAACAAACTAGAACATCATTTGAATTCTGTACAAAAAGATAATTAAATTTTAGTAAAGAGTGGTCGGAACTGTCAGACAACAGAATAGGGGTGATTTTAAAGAATAAGCTGTACTTATTGGCTAAATAAAAAATTCTTAAAATTTTATGACACTAAGATATGTGAGTCTAGTTTCATAGAAAATTTACGGATCTTAATTTGGAATTCTGTAACTCAGGATATAGATAATTTAATGACAATGACTCAGGTAGACAGCCTTGAAAGAACTTATAAGTATATATTAGAATTGTGTATAAAGAATGTGGAATGAAGAGGAAGAGTAGGAATTGAATTAAATTTAATTATTTATTGTAATTTAATGTTGTAATTAATAATGTAAATTATTATTATTTTCGTAGCTAACAAGGAACTCGAGACATCAACCCACAAAGGAAAGGAGAAGATCGTCGAGGAATAAATCCAATGAGAATTCTGGTTTGTATTACTATAATTCAAGTTATTTATTATTAAATACTAATTTTATATTTATTTATTTTATGGTAAGTAAATATTGAGGTAAGTAACTTTATTGAATTGAATTTAGAAAAGTGAATTGAGTGAGAAATATGTGTTAGTATTGAATTGTATTTTGATTAGTGAATGGAAAAGTGAATTTAAAATGAAAGTGAACTTGAACTGAGAATTGGAAACCCTATTAACTAGTCGGGCTGAGCCGGATATAATTGGCATGCCATAGGATATGGAAGAGTACGGGTTTTTGCCGGCTTACTGATCAGGCACTTATGTGCTGACTACTGTTATTGTTACTGTTACCGATTCGACACTTTGTGTGTCGTATACTGTTACTGTTACCGTTACAGGTTCAGCACTTTGTGTGTTGAATACTGATATTGTTACTGTTACCGATTCGACACTTTGTGTGTCGTATACTATGTACCGTTAAGGCACAATGTGCCGTACTGGTGTGTTGGTTGGAATCCGTGTATCCGTCGAGTCCGAGTCAAGTTAATAGGGACAATGAAATAAATTTATTGATAAAACTAAATTTGGAAGATATGGCATATGGAAAAGGTGAGAATTGGAATATAGAAATCAGAATTGCATGTATATATAAATATACATATAAGATTGAATTGTTTATTAAGTGATGATAATTGTAATGTAAAAGTATGTGTGCGATTTAATGTAATTAGTTATAAATTGAATTATAGTAATACCACTGAGTATATGCATACTCAGCGTACGGTTGTTTCCGTGCGCAGGTTGTAGAAGTCAAGTACTGAACCAGCATCCGAAGCCAGACCCGACTTCAGCAGACTTTTGGTGATGTATTCTTTCTTTTGGTAATGTGGCATGTACATAGGTTGTATATAAAGGTTATTATGTTTTGAATGTAAATGGTTAAAAGAAAATGTTAGTATTACAAGTTTAAGAAGTATAATGAAAGAAGTTTATCTATTTTAATCTAATTAATACTTTGATAAATTTAAATTGATATTATATTGACTGAGTTTGATTAGAAGGTATTTAGAATAGAAAATGAATATGTGAAATGAATTATTTGAATTGGTTATGATTGAAATGAATACGGTTTAATTTGCAGGGGGTTTTATGTGATAATAAGTAGAAATACTGCCGAAATTTATATTAAACAAAATATATTCTGAAATACTTAAACGAATTCCATTTCACTTTTAATACAGACTTTAGACGTTGAAAGTTCATTATAGGGATTAGTTATTTAAAATTATACTATGAATCTTAAAATTTAAAATTATTTGCAAATTGTCTGATATGTCTGGTAATGCCTTGTAACCCTGTTCCGGCGATGGTTCGGGGTTGGGGGTGTTACAGAACTTGAGGAAGATATTTATATGCAACAACCAGAGGGTTTTACAGTCTCAAAAAAAGAAGACTATGTTTGCTTGCTGAAAAAGTCCCTTTACGGTTTGAAATAGTCACCAAGACAGTGGTACAAGAGGTTTGATTCTTTTATGACTTCTCATGATTTTAAAAGAAGTAGTTTTGACAGCTGTGTTCACTTTAAGAAAAACAGTGATGGTTCTTTTGTGTATCTACTTCTTTATGTTGATGACATGTTAATAGCAGCAAAAGATAAAGGAGAGATAAGAAAGGTCAAAGCCCAACTAAATGAAGAATTTGAGATGAAAGATTTAGGACCAGCAAAGAAGATACTTGGTATGGAAATTCTCAGAGATAGAAAAGCAAGTAAATTGTACCTAAGTCAGAAGGGGTACATTGAGAAAGTTCTTTGCAGGTTCAATATGCAGAGTGCTAAGCCTGTTAGTACTCCTTTAGCAGCCCATTTCAGACTTTCATCGGCTTTGTCTCCATAATCAGATGATGTGATTGAGTACATGTCATATGTTCCATACTCTAGTGCAGTGGGATCTCTCATGTATGCTATGGTTTGTTCACGTCTAGATTTATCATATGCAGTCAGTGTAGTTAGCAGATACATGGCGAATCTCGGTAAAGAACATTGGAAAGCAGTTCAGTGGATTTTAAGATACTTACGAGGTACTACTGATGTTTTCTTACAGTTTGGAAGAACTAGAGATGGAGTCATTGGGTATGTTGATGCTGATTTTGCTGGAGACCTTGATAGAAGAAGATCTCTCACTGGTTATGTCTTTACAATCGGAGGTTATGCAATCAGTTGGAAAGCTACTTTGCAAACTACAGTCGCTTTGTCTACCACTGAAGCTGAGTACATGGCGATTACTGAGGCTTGTAAAGAAGCTATTTGGTTGAAGGGACTCTTTAGTGAGCTCAATGAAGACCTTCAAATCAACATAGTATTTTGTGACAGTCAAAGTGCCATCTTCCTTACAAAAGATCAAATGTTTCATGAGAGAACAAAACAAATTGATGTTCGGTATCATTTTGTTCGTGATATTATTACTCGTGGTGCTATTGTTGTGAGCAAAATTAGTACTCATGACCAAGTTTGAGCATTGCTTAGACTTGGTTGGTGTTCATTGTTGAAGTTAAACCCTTAAGGGGTTTTATGGAAGAGGTGGAGAACTTGTTCGTTGAGAGTTCGCGATGAAGAACTTGTTCATTGAGAATTCGTGTCAAGGTGGAAATTGTTAGAATTAAGTAACCCAAATTCTTATTTAAATAAAATAAAAGAAGAATCCCTATAGAATTGCACTTCTTTTATTTTATTTTAAATAAGGTTTTTTAAACCTTATTAAACTCTATCTATTTGATATTGATTAGAATAAGGAGTTTCAATCTTACTACACTCCTATTAGAATATGGCTTTATAAGCCTATAAATAGACATGGTCTATTCCTCTTGTAATTGATTCGAATTCGACATAATGAATTTTCTTCTCCTCTGCCCGTGGTTTTTTTTCCGAAAGGGTTTCCACGTAAAATCTGTGTGTTCTTTATTTTTATTTCTCTTTTCTTTGCGATATATTTGTCATTACTGACGTTATATTTTTCACAGTAGTAAAATATAATAATTACATCAGCCTTAAAAAATTAACATGTGTTTTTTTAAAATTATATATTTTTTAATATTTTACTATATTTTTATAAGACACTTGTCAACCACTTAATGTTGCGTTTAGTTACGGGTTTTTATTCTCGTATATTTCTCACCGTCTTTCTCTATTTATAATTTTAATTGTACAAATGATTGTTTTTATAAATATAATTTTTTTCATGTTTGTTAATAAAGCATCAGTCAACCTTTTTCAGTATGTACCCTTTTTTTCTAGTTCCTTTTTAGTATGTGCTTACATGCATAGAAAATAGAAAGCTTTTATTAGGTTTTCTGGCTTTTATTGGTTTGCAGCTTCCTTTGATACTGGCAGGTTAAGTTTCTTTGCCTTCTTGTTTCCATTTGTTGAGCTTTGCTTACCCTTTTTTAAGCAAGTTGTAATTGTTGGTATCACTTGTTTTTCCTTATTGTTGAATGCATCATGTTGGGCTTTCTATTATGCTTAAAAAAAGGGGTTTGGGGTATATATAGAGTCAAATAATTATAGAGGCTGGTTTTACAAGTAACAAGTTACAATAAAATCAAACTAAATCAGAAATGATAAAAGGAAGCCTATATATATTCATTATAATCAAATACAATAATGGCTTTCTTTAGCTTATTACCTGTAACTGACTGGTTCCACTAAAATTTTCCTGCTGGAACAGGATGATAATTGGTAAAATGCAAGCAAGGGGGCACACTTAAACCTCAAGCATGCTGAGAAGGCTCGTATTCTGGTAAACAAAATTCCAGGTAGCAGAATAATGAGTTCCCCCACAGCATAGGATAACAATGTCAAATAAGATGTGGCTAGATATTCATGCATGAAATGCTTTCAAAAAATTAACTAACAAATTGAAAGACAAGGCATTAAAATATCATGAACAACATTAAAATATCATGATAACAGGTACAATGTTACTTTTTGGCACCAATGGGCTTCCCAATAGAAATACTCAAACCCCTGCAACATCTAAATATAGATGCATCGTTGTAGAAAAGGAGTCTCTAGACTATGAACAACATTAAATAAAAGATAATCTGTGAAGGATTATCTGAAGGAATGAAGACAAGACTAAATTGGTTGTGCAGAAAGTTATTTTACAATTGATTTACACTAGCATGGAAAACTAGCAGAAGCAACTAAAATGCCTTTCAAGACAAAATATTCTTTTACCATTTGTGTATTCTTTTCAATCACAAATATTCTAAATCCTTTTTCTTGTCTCTAGTCCACAATCAGATTGATTGTAAAAGTGATATGCAAGTAACACATGTTAAAATATGATGCTCTAGGCTTAAACTTATGCCTATTCGTTTATATACTAAAGTAGAACTTAAATAGGACCTCAAGTAGTCATTTGTTTCTTAACATACTAATTAGAGTCAGACATTTGTATTATTATGGAGAAGAAAGTAGGCTATTTTGGTCCCAAAATGTGAAAATGTATTCTGCGTGTGGTGTTGAATAGCAATTCAGAGCCCCCACCCCTGAATACCTATTACAATAGTTGAGGGAATATGGGTGTAATAACAAAGCTGTGGAATCACCTAAACGGTGAACCAAACTTCTGAATCACTGTAGCACACGGAATAGAGCAAGAATGGAATAGCAATTCCATCCAACCAAACATTCTGTTAAGGTTTAATATATACGAAGTTCCTTACAATTTACACTAGGTATTTATACCTCTATGGGATGTAACCCATATTTAAACTTAGAAATTATAATTTAAGTTGATCTTTTTAATTCCTACCTGACTAATATTATTAGATTTTTATCAAAAATCAAGAAATTATTGATATGTGTCATAAAAATAATAAAATATCTTTTAAAAACTAAAAAAAAATAGGAGATTTATTTTTTTATCTTAAATGCGTAACTATTTGTCTAGGTTTTTATGAGTTTTTAATAATTTTATATTTTCAAAACAAAAAATACAAACGTTTTTAAAGTAATATATGTATTTTATATTGTTTTTAATTTTGTTTTACATATAATCTTTTATAATTCTACAATTTTGAAGTGGATAATGAATTTGGATTAATTATTGTCCAAATACAATTGAATTTGAATAATTATTTGTTGAGGTTTATTCTGAACATACTGTAATGCCCCTTTTTTCTTTAATTCGACGTTTGTAATTTTGACATGTAGGAGTGTCTGCTTCAGTGGTTATGTGTTTTAGGTGTGTGTAGGAGGTCCAAAGCTCAAGTCTCAACTTGGGTAAATTTCGGTATTTTTATGAATAAAGCCCAAACTCTGGCGAATAGGCTTATAAATTAAAGTGTGTGAGTAATTAACAAAATGGGCCTGTTTTCTGGTGGCTAGGTGGAGTATTGTTGGGTGGGAGGTTGTGAGTTTGAATCTTTGTTTAGGCAATGTGAGATTATTTTTGCTGGAATTGGTGGCAAGGGGAGATTATTTTTGCTGGAATTTGTGACGAAGAGTTTGAGTTGGTTTCAAAAGCTGAGTAGTGGGGAGTTGGATGGAAAAAAGTAAGGGAAGTTGGGATAGGGGGTTATCAGATTTTCTCTTTTGATTTCTTTTCTTTTTGCAATTTTTGTTTCCTTCCTCACCTTCCCGAAATTTTTGACGTTGTTTTCTTCTCCCCTTTCTGGCGATTTTCCTTCTCCTTCCTTTAATATTTCTTTTATTTTTGATTCTCCCTATCACTGGCAATTTTTGCAGTTAATCATCGCTCTTGCGTTTGAGGCTCTTTTTCATCTAGTAAGTGATCTCTTTTTGGCATTCTTCTTGTGATTTGGGGACTAGCAACGTTAGTTTATGGTAGTAAGCGATGTATCCTGTGTTTAGGAGAAAATCAAGGTGCTGGGATTTCCCAGTCGACGCTTTAAAAGTGCGGATTAACGTTGCTCATCCTAAAGTAAGATGTTAGTCGGTTTAAGTGGGTTGTCCATCACTTTTGGTTCGATTTAATGTAGTTCTAAGTGTTTAATTCCGGGTTCGTGTTGTCAATTTTAGGTATTGGAGTGCTCGGGAGTGTTTTGCAACAAAACAGTACCAGGTGTGTACCCAAAAATGCAGAAAACGAGGTTTCGGCAAAAGCCAAAAACCTTACTGTCGACGCCACACGGGTGTGTGGTCACCCGTGTGGTAGGCCGTGTGCAAGACTGTAAGTCACCACACGGCCGTGTGATCGACGAGCCCGGCCGTGCGAGGCCGTGTGCGAGACATGGGCTCGACCAATTGGGTGGTGTGGGCCACACGGACATGTGGGATTCTGGGCCAGGCCGTGTGATCCACACGGACAAGGCCAATTTGGGCTGTGTAGGTCACACAGGCGTGTGGGACCAGACGGGCAGACCACATGGGCGTGTAAGCCCATATTTCTGAAATGTTCTGTAAGGTTACACGGGTCACCCAAGTCGACTGTGGACCAACCGTGGGATCGGTAAGCAATACTTAGACCCCTAACTGAATGATCTATCTGTTTGAGTTCTGTATTAAGCATGTATACTGAACTGAATATATATGAGTTTAATTGCATAATAGCATGTCATACTTGTATGTTGCATTGCATCGGGGTGGGTTGATTATGATTGGAGGAAGTATCTGAAAGGCTCTTAAACCTGCTATCTGGCAGCTCAGCTGCAAATTTCTAATTATGTGCCGCAATCGGTACAACCTAGTGTGTTGGGCTGAGTGGGTTGATTTTATCCCCACATAGTGTGTAGGGTTGGACGAAGTTGGTGTGTATGCAACATCCTAAAATTTGGAATTTTATGTGTTACATTATTTCTGGCGTTAAGCTAGTTAAATTACTAATTGTGTATGTTTAGGGGTCCTGAGAAGGCTCGGGGTTTATTTGGGCCCTAGTAAAAATTTGGTATTTTAGCACTTTAAGGAGATATAGTAAGTGACCTCAATGCTTATGGCAATAAATAAGTAATGTGCTAGCATAATGAAGCTTATGGTAAAGGGGATATGGCGCCACATGAAGTACTTTGAGGGAGGAGGTTCAAATCCCATAATGTGCAAATTTTGACTATTATTTTTGTATTCTTTCCTTAAGTGTCGGCCAAGCTAGTAAATAAGGCAAGGTGGACTTTTTAATTTTGGTTAGGTGGCTAAGGAAATTAGGAAAGGATGAAGGTAGGGAAAGAAATCAAAAGAAAGGGGAAAGTATAGGGAACATGTTGGCACAAAGAGAGGAAGGTGTTATGGAAAGTTTTGGTTGGCAAATTTTGACCTTTTGCCAAGGCATGGACGGTTTTGGCATAGGGAGAGGATAGTCGAATTTTGCTAGGAGCTTTTGGCAATTTTAGTGCTTGAGAGGTTGTTTCTCTTTAGCTTTTTGTGTCATTTTTCTTTCTCTCCAAATTTCCTCTTCTCCTTGCCGAATTTTCAAGCCTTTAGTGTGCATTTTGTTTCTTCTTTTCTTCCTTGTTTGCCGAAAGTACCTAAGCCTTTGAGACCAAATTGTTTCACTCGTTTTCCTTTGAAAAAAATTGAATTCTCATAAACACTCCTTTTCATCTTTCTTTTCCTTTTTACAAAATTTTCCAACACTTTCTTCTTCTTCTCAAATCCATATCCTCCATAGTCGAATAATATTGCTTGTTTTTCCCACCATAGCCGAATATCATTGTTCAATTTCCTCTATAGCCGAACCCTTCATCTTTTCTTTATCTTTTCTTCTCATCCGTATTAACACTCACTCCTTTGATAAATCGGTAAGTGGTTCTATTCTATATTCTTATTTTTCTTTCTCCTAGCCGAATGTGTGTTTATCAACATTCGAATATTTATTTTGTTTCAACCAAATATCTTTCTTTTATAACTCTTTACAATATGATCATCTTCTAATGTAGAGTTATAGTGGAAGGCCGAAACTTTGATTCTTACGTAGCCATCTTACAATCGTTGGGAATCGGTCCTATAAATCTTTAAGGTAAGGAGTTCTTCATGGATTTTATGAAATCATTCCTTATTCGTTTATGATGTTATCGGAATAATGATGTTTAACCGATTATATTTTAGGGATTAAATCGCTCGATCTATCGATTTGTGACCATACGATTTTAGTGGTAAGCCAACCTTTTCCTTAGTCAATCATTTCGTATCAACGTAATATTATTTTTGGCTAAGATTTGTATTAAATGGAGGCAAGCAATATCGAATCGAAAGGGAAAGCGATTGGAGATCGCGAAAGGAGCGGATTTGCCAACCCTACTCCTAAATTCAAACGAAGGGCAGTATCAGTGGTTCGGGATTTTCCACCGGGTTGTGGACCGTCATCAGGGGAAAATCGACAAATCGTGGTCGTTCACGATTCCAAGGGTAAAAACTTTAGATCGTTTATTTTAGAGTTGATTAATTAAATCGCGTATGTCGACTAATCGAGCGTTATGATATCTTAGGTGTCAAAGATCAAGAAAGCCTAGTACTTACCGTAATCAGGTGTGTAATCTCACACCGTTATCCGTGGATTTTAAGATTGATATCATATTGGAAATAAATCGCTATGACTAAAATCGTAATAGGGCGTAAACCGGAAAAATTGGCCTAAGATACACTATTTTGATAAAATTGAAAAAATCGGTAATATCATTGTGCGAATTATGAAAATACCCCTAAAGGGCCGAATTATGAAATTGCCTTAATGGGCCGAATTGATATATTGCTTATGGGCCGATTTGATACATTGCCTATTGGGCTGAATTGATATATTGTTTAATGGGGCGATTTGCAAAGTGTTAATGGGCCGAACTTTTGTCTGAATTAATTATTGTTGTTATATTTGTAAATATCATGATTTGCTATGTATGATGCATTTACACGATTTTGCATGGGTTGGGAAAATGTTGAAGAGAAGTAATTTCGGTGGCACTGCCACAAATATGTTTGATATTATGATACTTTGTGATTCTGGTGGCTTGCCCACAATTAAATTTGTTATAAATGGCATAATGCCTACGATTGGTGTGTTGGGCGGGGTGGGTTGACTTGATCCCCACAGGTGTGATGGATGGTACGGGTGGTGTGTAGCGGATGGATTATTAGGTTGGTTTGGGATTGCATAACATTCATATGATATAATTGATACATTATTATGTAAAAAGGGGCTTAGGCCCAAAATATTGCTAAATGGGTTTCAGGCCCAGTGGACAACGGTAAGGGGGTTATGCACTGAGTTCTAGTAACTCACCCCGTTTCCTTAACCCTTGCAGGTAATGCTCAGTGACGTGGAGTTGGGCCATGGATGACTTGGTGGGGGCCATACTTCAGAAACGGTTTAATTTGGACTTTGGATTTCTATTTCATTTACTTTATTTCTTAAATATTTTGAGTTAAATGTTGTAATAAGGCCTCTGGATTATTTTGTTTTGCTTTATGTTTGACGTACCTATGTTTTTGCTCAAATTACTTTAAATGGGATTTTTTTTTTAAACTTAAACAAAGATTTTTCTAAAATGGATACACAATGTTTTTTTATAATAAACTTATATAAATATTTTTAACTCGGAAATCTTCTCTTAAATTTTCATCAACACTTTTCAAAAGACATGGTTGTAAAATCATTAGTTCAAATTTATCGATTTATCAATCAATCTTCTATTCAGTAATACTTTGTCAAGAATTTTAAATGGAAATTGTTTTACTTGATTTTAAATCAACATCTATTTACGTACGAATAAAAAGGACTTAAAAGCATTTTTCTCATGTGACATGTCAGATCTGGCCTTAACGCATGGGTCGGGTTTGGGGTGTTATAGTGTAGAGGCTGGTGGGTAGGACTTTGTTTTCTGCATATTTTGTATGAAATGGGCTAAGGCCCTGAAATATGTCTGATTCTATATCTGAGTGGGCTAGGGTCCACACCGTTTCTGTAATGGGCTCAGAACCGAACTGTGAAAATCATGTGTGCTATCTGATATTTCTGTGTGTATGTTTTCTGTAGGGATTACACACTGAGTTTGCGAAAACTCATCATTTTCTGTTTAATCTGTTCAGGTAATCCCCAGCAGTAGACGGATCGATGCGGTGGAGGACTCGACGGTGACCGCGGTTCTGGATTTCTATTTTACAGTTTTATTTTTTAATTATGATTTGGTTATATTTGGGGTAAATTTTATGTTATAAGGCCATTCGAATTTTTGTTTAAAACTTGAGAATTATTGTTTTATAAACTGCTAGCAGTAGGACAAACGCGAGTTTTCAAAGTAAACAAAGATTTTATCAAAATATGTACGACCTTGCAAATCGTTTTAAAAGCTTCCGCAACGTATAAAGTTTTGAAAATGGATAACGAACAAATACACGACACATTTTGACGATAACTGGAGATACCTAAAAATGGTTTTAACACAATTACGATTTCTAAAAGCACTATCATGTGACATCGACAGATTCGGCCATAACGTCTAGGCCGGGTTTGGGGTGTTACACACATTTTTCTAGTAATTTTTTTATATATATTTCTATAATTTCAAAAAATAATAATATAAATTTTTTTAAAAAATAAATTACATTTTTATTAATTAAATCATTTATAATCATTTTAAAATCCAGAATTTATTTAAATTTATTACTTAAGTAAGAAAAAAAAATTTAAATGATATATAGTCATTACTATTTTTTTTTAAATGTAGAGTGAAAATTAAATTTATTTTAATTCTTGAACTTATTTTAAAGCATTTTCTATTAAAATTTGAAATTATAAAGAAATATAAAATTACTAGAGACATACACGTTTAGAATGAACCTAAATATACTGTTGTCCAGACTCACTTGTATCTAGATAACCATATGTCTAAATTTTTTTGTGCACTTGAAATAAAATAAAAATAAAAAAACTAAAATTCACAAAAATTTTTAAAATAGAAAAAAAAAGAATTAAAATAAAGGAGCTCGGTTTTTTCAAAAATATTATTATTTTTAAATTACAAATATTAAGTTACTAAAAACATTTAATGTGATTAGACAACTATTTGTCTAGGTTCATTATGCATGTAAAATAAAAAAAATCTCCCCAATATTATTATTTTTCAAATTTTTTGAAAAATATTTTTTATTATTTTTATGACACGTGTCAACATTTTTTAGTTGTCAGCCTAAAATCTAATTGCATTAGTTAGGTACCAATAAAAACTACCAACCTGGCTTACAGTTTCTAAGTTTAGGTACTAGTTAACTCTAAAAAAAGTTAGGTACTAAGTACGTACAGGTTGAAAAGTTTAGTACCTTCGGATATATTAACCCAAAAATTAAATGCAATTTTTATTAGCCAGAATATGTTATTAATCTCTATAATTCTATAGAATTTGAGATTTAATCCATATTCTTTAAAAGTTAAAACCTTAAACCCTAAATTTCAATCCTCTTATATTTTTAATTTAAAAAATCATAATCCAATCAACCCGTATCCGTCATCGAAACAAGGTTACGGAGTATTACAGGACAAGGTAAATCATTCAAATCATACATTAATACAAACATAATCAAACTGCTTGGACCTTAAGAAACTCAAATACTAACCAAAATAAAAAATCAAAATGACATTAACTGGGTCAAAAACACATCAAAACCAACCTAGTATGTGCCTAAGCAATGTACCCTCATTAATACCACAATTATTTACAATTTAATCTCAAAATACACATTAATTCACTTCATCAACTCATTCAAGCAATACCAAATCAAAATACCTAACAAAGTTACCATAACAAATCAAATATATGTAAGTGACACATACTAGCATAACAACTATACCTTATTCTCATACCCTTTGCAAATTGGTTATTTGTAAAAAATATCATTCATAACATTTACATAAGCCAAACATTAACCAAAATAGCACCAGAACCTATACATGCCATATAATCTGAATTTAACGTTTCAAAAACAACTGAGATAAACTGGATAGTGTGACTTGAGTGCTGACCCGGTCGTCCAACCTTTTGAAAATCTACAATGACACTAAACAACACAAGTAAGCTTAATGAAGCTTAGTAAGTTCGCCGAGATAAACAAAAATCTTACCGAACTAACTATAATAAATCAAATAATAAAAATCATCCAAGACAACTCCTTGTCATTCACAACTTCAATCGATAAATACATCCGTATTCAAATCAATACAAAAACAAATAACATGTCTTTCAAATTCATTAAATAAATCACCTTACCGAGATTTTTCCATTAGAAGAACGACTTACGGGTAAGAGTACATCATCAACAGAAGCTCACAAGAGCTGGTCTTCCCGAATACGCCAATAGAAGCTCGTAAGAGCTGATCCACCCAATCACACCAAACAGAAAGTAAAACACGAGAGTTTGCAACAAAAGCTGAACCCCTGTTTATTTGGGTAAAATGCCGATATCTCCCTCCTATACCATCTTCACTCCAAACCACCGTCATACACCAAATCACGAATGTACTCAAATCCCGCATTCAATTCAAACCAAATATCCAATTCAATATTATAATTCAAACAATAATTCATTTCCAACAATAGAATATATGCATAATACCAATCATCAATTTATACAAAAGTGAAATTTTAACCGTAAGAACTTACCTGGACTGAATTGTAGTAATTGCAGAAGTTCAAGAACTTTTTGCTATTTTTCCTTTTCCACGAGTATCTACGAGATCTTGATCTAAAATATAAAAGTACTCATTTATTAGCATATATTTCATTTCCAATCCATTTTACAATTAATACCTTTTTATTTTTCAAATTTATACAATTACCCCAAACTTTTACAATTTTTGCAATTTAATCCCTTAATTAATTAATCTCTCAAATTAACTAATTTTCTCAAATCAATAATCTATCCAAATATTCTAGGCCCTCATACAGCCCCTAATAAACCTAAAATTCACTATCAAACCCTAATATTTTGACATTTTCACAATTTAATCCTAAAATCAATTTTTAACAAAAAACACTTTAGAAAATCATCACACAACACAATCAAAGATCCAAATCCATGTTATTCATAAAAAATATCTAATATTTATCAATGGCAACTTCCAAAATTTTTAACAGAATCAGAAACGAAGGTACGGGTTTGTTGGGCCTAATTGCAACGATCTTAAAAACATAAAAATTATAAGAAACGGGTAAGAATTGAACTCACATGGAAGCTTCAATGCTAAACCGATTCTCCAAGCTATTTCTATGGTGTTTCGACAGTGACAAAAGAAAATGAAGAAGAAAATCTATTTCTTCTTACTTAATTTTGTTTTAATTTCAACTAAATTACAAGTTTGCCATTATAATTTCATTAATTTTTCCTTATCCATCAATTTGCTGTCCCACTATATTATTTAGGGCTTAATTATCACTTAAGTCTTTCCTCAATTAATAATTATACCCTTTCATCACCTAATTGCTATAGCAAGTTTTGCATCTTTTTCAATTTAGTCATTTTTCTTTAATTAACTAACTAAACATTAATATTTCTTAACCAAATTTTAATACAACTATAATGACTCTATAAATATTCTAAAACTAATATGTATGAGTCGATAGAACAGAAATTTGTGGTCCCGAAACCACTATTCCATCACCACTAAAAATCGGGCTGTTACACTAATCCACATGCCAAGTTGAAATTTTTTTACGAGAAATACTAACAATGCTAATGAGCATATTGATATTTTTAAATCAAAAAATTAAAATGACTTATTTTTTAACTTTTTAAGCACAAGGACATTCTCAAATTGTGTCAAAGTACAAGGGCTAACAACATATTTTATCTTTTTGTATCCCATTCAAGTAGAAACTTCCACACACATACGGTTCACTACTATGCATGGGTGAACCTACATATCAAACCATTGGGAACGGATAAACACCCTTTTGACCAATGAGTCCGACACTAGGGTTAAATACAATTTAAATATATGGTGTACGAAATTTATATAATAGTTGATAAAGTGATACAACAGGAGGTAATAGTGGTTGCTACAGAGGCCGGTTCACTCAGTCGGAGTAGAGATCGGAAGGTTGTAGAGAGTGAAGGTAAGGAGAGTATAAATGCTAAGGGTTTAAGGTGAACTATCAAAATGTAGGCTTGTAACACCCCTAACCCGGCCTAGACGTCATGGCCGAATCTGGGAGTGTTACGTAGAAGGGTTTTAAATTACATCTTTTAAATTAAAATGTATTGTTTTATTAGTTTACTGATAGAAGTCTTAATATCCAAAAAAACTTGTGTTTATAATCTTATTTGAAACCATTTTAAGTAATCAAGAATTTGCAGCAGACGTTTGAAAATCGCTTTATTCGAAACCAAGCTCGTGTTTTCAAAGCATTTATTCGCATACAACCACAATTTGTCAATCATCATATTAAAAAGAAAAAAAAACTTAAACGCAACTAAACAAAACCAACAGTTAAAACCATACAGTCCAGAGAGTCCCTAAAAAATTAGAAACTCTCAAATAAATCCAGAATTTAAAATTTTGAAACTAATGGTAATGGGGAAATAGTTTCCAAACAAGTGGTCACTGCTGAGCCTCCTTCGCACCGACCAGCCTATGATTGAGGGTTACCTGTACAGATCAAACAAACAGATGTGAGTTTTCCTAAATTATGTGTGTAACCCAACAGAGATAGTCATGCAACATTCATAGAATCTCATATGCAGACAAAAATAGAATCGGACCTAAGTCTTTAACAGATACAGATATCAGAATCATATGTATTAAATAGATATATAGAATACTACCCCCATCCTCTACACATCATCTCTGACCATCCTATCACACTATGTGGGGTTAAAAACACTCACCTATCCCTTCACACCATATAGTGTCGGTGCAACACATAACAGAATAATATGCAACCAAGCTGCTAGATAATAGGCGAAAGGTCACTGTACAGATCACTTCCTCCATATATGCAATTCCTACCCCAATCACAGATACAAAATACAAAATTAACAAAATTATCTTGATTAACACGCTCGTATACAAATAACATATATACTCAAACAGAACAGTCAGACATACATATCAGTTTTCTATTTAGATCAAATTATCATAATATCATATCACATGAATTAGGGTTCGTTAGCCCTTACCGACTCTACGATAGGTCCACAGTCGATCGGAATGACTCGTGCGACCCTAGGGAAAATTTTAGAATTTTGGGCCCACATGCCCGTTTGGCTCACACGCTTAAATTGGCATTGCCTGTATAGCCCACACGGCCTGGCCCAAAACCCACACGCCTAATTTGCCCTAGCCCGTGTGGCCTACACTGTAACACCCCTTACCTGTATTCGATGCCGGAACAGGGTACGAGACATTACCGAGGAGTACAGAACACTTACAGATGATTTAAACCATTTATCGCTCAAATATCAAAATTGATTATATAAGTTCCTTTACGGATCCTTGAAGTCCAAATCATGCATTGGGATTGGGTCGGGACTAAATTAGAATCGTATGAAATTTTTCGCAAAATTCCTAAGTTTATCTCATTTACAAGGGTCCCACGCCCGTGTGGCTCACATGGTCGTGCCTCTGGGGTGTATAACTCTCTGACTTGCATCTATGAAGGAACTTGGGTCACACGGCCTTAGTACACGTTCGTGTTGCTAGGCCGTGTGGTAAGGTTAATTTTCACAAATTAGGCTATTTTCCAAGCCATATTTCTCACTCATTTGATCCTTATCATTCACCCACATTTAAATCATACAAAACCAATTTAAGATATTCAACTGAGCCTTATACTTAATACCATTTGTTAGTCGTAAACTTTGTATAAATAACAAGAAATGTATATGGGCTCAATTCTCACTAAATTTCTCTTGTACTTTATACTTTTTCACGCTATGTATTCATATAACATATAACAATCATACATCTGTATTTCATATACATTTTTATAACAATTTGTCTTGGTTTCAAACTATTTCATATTTGAGTTTTACTTATCAAATCATTTGAAACATCATCTTTACACATATAGTGCACTTGAGATGCACGATTCTATAATTAGGAATGAACATATTTATCAAACATATTCCATGTTTTTATATATTATAGTCTCATATTTCCAGGTATCAATTACCATCATTTCCTCGTATTTTGACAAATACATGTAACAATTCATAAACATGTAATTCACTAACTCTTCCTGCCAATCACAATTTAAATTGACAAATCACTTATTGGGCCCAATTTCAATGTTCACTAAAATCTATTAGGATGTACGTATCCACCAATAAATTCCATGTACAGGTATCATCACCTCATATTTTCACATATATTTACTTTCCATATTATGAACTCAAATAACATATACAAGACATACCAATGTATTCCAAGTACGTTTTCATAATATTTCATTTCGAATTTAGATTATGTCATATTAGAACTCTTCTCATTAACTCATTTAGAATACTAATTCATACGGATAATACACTCAAGGGTGTACAAATATATAATCACAAATGAACTCATTCATCAACCAAGTTCTATGTTCATGTCTCATCAACTCATATTTCCTTATATTACATAATTCTATGTAACACTTACCAACTTCGTCAAATTAGTGAACGTCTTACGGAATTGTTCTGCACCGGTATGCATTGAATTTCACTGATAATCCCTGATGCCATAACATAGCTATGGTCTTTTCACTAGAATGCCATAGCTCAGCCATGGTCTAACATCTTCACTATCATTATGCCATGGTGAAACCATGGACTTATCCGTCAATTCATCACTTTTCACTAGAATGCCATAGCTCAGCTATGGTCTTACATCTCAAACACGTATCACACCGATGCCATATCTCAGATATGGTCTTACACGGAAATGACTTGTCACTTGTAGCCGAAGCTACCTCTATTCACTGATTAGATAGCCGGAGCTACCACTTTTCACTGATCAGGTAGCCGGAGCTACCACTTTTCACTTTCACTTGTCCTTGATCAGATAAGTGTAGCCGAAGCTATCACTTATCACTTTCACTTGTCCTTGATCAGATAAGTATAGCCGAAGCTATCACTTATCACTTGTTGCCATGGTTCAACCATGGTCTTTTCCGTCAATTCATCTTGTCACTAAACTGAAGTGCTCAATTTGATCATTTATTCAATTTTCATGCTTTTACATTATTCACGATTTTATCATCAATACATATGAAATAACATATCATGAAGTTCATAAAATTAACAAATGATCACTAAAATTTAGCCATATAAACTCACAAGTTCAATTTTTGTATTATAACGATAATCATAATTTCATAATAAATATTCCAAATAAAACATTATATCATTTCTAATTCAATATTTATCAATTATAATCGAGCATGTAATCAATTTATACACAAGTCGTTCATATATTATTTTTCTCCTCCTCTCCATCCACATCCTTAGTATAAACAACACACTTGTAAATAATATTATGTATAATTTTCACTATTTACTTATGTGAATATTCAAGCTGTCCATCCGTGTCATATTCACTAAATTATTTTTATCTTGAGCTACAGAACTCCAAATTAAGATCCGTTAATTTTATTTGGAACTAGACTCACATATCTTCTTATTATAATTTTTCAAGAATTTCTGGTGTGGTCAATTAGTACAGTTTATTAGTTAAGTTCTCCCCTGTTACACAGTCTGACAACTCTAACCTCTCTTCACTAAAAATCAATTATCTCATAGTACGATTTTCATATAGTGTTTCCGATTATTTAGAATGAAAATAGGCTCAATAAGGAATACAAATATAAATTATAACTCATAATTCTTTTTGTACAATTTTTAGTGAATTTCTAAAGTAAGAACAGGGGATCACGAAGTTATTCTAAACCAGTCTTACAAAAATTTAAATATCTCAAAATGTAGACTTTCTTTGCTTGCTATGTTTCTTTTATATGAAAATAGACTCAACAAGATTTAATTCTATATCTCACTCAACTTCTAATTCAGTGTATACAAGTTTTGGTGATTTTTCAAAGTTAGACAACTGCTGCTGTCTAAAACTGCTTTAGTATAACATGATTATTTCTATTTTGTCCCAAATTTCACATTTCATACAATTCAATCATTGCTCAATTAACCCCTCAATTGAGCTAGTTTTCTCATTTAATACTTTATTATATCATTTTAAACTACTTCATAACCTTTGAAAATCAGAATTTTAACACTAGGCCTTAATTTCAACTCTTTCACAATTAGGTCCTAAAACTAATTTCTAACAATTTTACTTGATAAAATCATCATATAACAAAATTAAAGCTTCAACTCAATATTTATTCATCATATTCTTCCAGCATTAATCCACATCAACTTTAAAAATTAGCCATAGAATAAAAAACTAATGAATTAATAAGTTGGACCCAATTGTACAAGTCCAAAAACATTGAAATTTCAAGGAGAAAGCAAGAATTAAACTTACATGAAGCTTGAATATGAAAACCAGCTTGAACTCTCTCCCATGGCTTTTTTTCAGCTGAAGAAAATGAAGAGAAATAAAGAGAATTCTAGATATTCCAATTTGGTCCCATTTTTATTTAACTAATTTTGGCAGTAATTTTGCCCTTATTTCACCCATTTCCTAATTTTTCTCAGCTATTACCGCCCAAAATATCTCCTTTGGGCTTATTTACACTTTAGGTCCTTCCTCATTTGACAATTAAGCTATTTAATCATTCCAACAACTTTTATACCTTTTTCAATTTAGTCCTTTTTATTTAATTAACCACCCAAACATCAAAATTTTCTAACGAAATTTTTATACTACCTTATTGACATTCGGTAAATATTCATAAAAATATTTATGACTCAGTTTATAGCACCAAGATATCGATACCTCTTTTTCTCGATTTCTTGACCAAATAAATCTTTATAAAACACAATTTACTATTTCAAAAATCTTTTAAAAGCTACATTTGGCTCGTAAATATTAAATAATACAATCTACGAGTTCATTTGTCAGATTTGATGGTCTCGAACTACTATTTCTAATATCATTGAAATTTGGGCTATTACATACACGGCCACACCATTGCCGCCACACGGCCGTGTCTCGCGCACGGCCACACCTACGACATTAACACGACCATGTCTTGCACACGGCCAGCCACACGGCTGGGCACATGCCCGTGTGGCATCGACAACCCCCTTTTTTGGTTTTGATGCTACTACAAACTCGAGCCACCAAAACCTAAAAATTGACATCACATACTCCCCAAAATAAGTTTTAATCCATAACTAAACTGAACCAACGAAATTGACAACAATAAAAGTCAAGTGTTCGATACTTACCCAACTTTTTGAACAAACCCAACTACGATTTTGCAAGAGGAGAATTATGTTCCTCACGATCAACCTCCAACAACCCAAAACCATATTATCGAAAAGAAAATGATAGAATCGATTTAGAACAGGTAAAGAAAAATGATTCTCTAACCTACACTAAAATTCACCCCTTACAATTACCAAGTCGCACAACAACACCAAAGAACTGGAATACCGAGATTGAACGACAAGATTGTGACAGAATTCATAAGGCAAAGGAAAAGGAATTTTTCCAATTAACAGGGAAAAACGTTAAACTTGGGGATTTTTGGAGGAGAGAGAGAAAAAAAGAAGATAAAAATAAAAATTAAAGAAAAGGTAAAAAAAATGTGACAACATATCCCTAATTTTTCTCCCACTCCCCACTAACCCACTAACTCTCAACTACCACAGAATTTCGGTTCCGCCAAACCTCTATCAGACAACTAAAGAAAAAATAATCACCCACGCTTACGTAGGGATTCGAACACAAGACATCCATCAAGCTAACTCCTTACCACTTGAACCAGCAGACTCATTCTGATATGAATTTACAAACAATATTACAAAAGCCCACCTAGCAGGGATTAGGCTAGGATAAAAAAAAATAGAATTTGAAAATTTGGGACTTGAACCCAAAACCTCTCAAACACACCCAGAACACTTAACCACTGAAGCAGATACATATTTGTGTCAAGTTTCACGTAAACAAAATTAAATTATTCAGGGCGTTACAAGGCTTGATAACTTGGAGAGTCGATCATTTCTTCCTTGTTCTTGAAAGTATTTATAGGCGAGGGGTCCATGTAAAGTCACATTAATGTGTTGGACTTACCATTAAGCCATCATTACAAAGCACGTAAGGTGGATGTCTTCGATGGAACGAAGATATATTTGATGGGACAAATCTTATCATTTATTTTGACTCATTGGTATAAAGTAGTTGAACCCACAAGTATTTGGTGACCAACAACTTTATGTTCCAGTTAAAGTTTTGGGACCTAGACAATGGATGGTATGTGCCTGTTCAAATGGTCATCTTGGAAAAGGGCTTGCGGATGACCTTTCGACTTATTGACAATTGTCTTACTATTTGGGCATCCTCTTTACCTGCCACGTGTTATGACGCAGATGAGGGTATAACAATATCCCCCTATTCGAGTCAAAAGAAGGGTTATAAAGTGGCCTTCCTCGAAACGCTCTGATTTGTTAACTTTCTATATTACAGGTTGCTCCAAATGGTGACTTAGTTTTATGGTGAAATGTTATATCAAAATCTTTGAGATTTTGTTATAAATGTATTATGAGGACTGCATTTCTGGGTAGTCGTAATAATGATAAATAACAACTTTTTGAAACAGGTGGCAAGATGTCATTGGATGTTGCTTGTCATTCAAAAATGTGTGTTTTGGGAAATAGACCTATATATTCTAGGTTTTATTCTTCGAAGTTATTTTGCCTCCTTTTCTTTTTGAAATTTCTACAACTATCATTGGCAATTTTCTAATCATTGGTTTTCTGAGACGATTTCTACATTTTCAGAGTTTTTTTTCGATTTGATTCGCTTTGCGGTTCTTGTTCTTTGTTGTTATCAAATTTATTTTTAACATTTTTCTAAAAAAAATTGGCTAGGGGAGACAAACGATCTGGTAAATCTTACAGAAGTGGTGGTGGTTGTACTAGTCGTTCTCTACTGAGGGAGATGGTAAAGAGCTAGAAAATAATGTTGACAAAGTTTGATCAAGCTACTGCAACAAAATCCTAAAGATGAGTGATGAGCCTGTTGTTAACCTTAGTTACCAATGTTCTATGACCCATTTAGATATGAAGGGCCTACTATTATGTTGTGGTTTACTCGCAAAACATCACATGTACGAATTTAGTATCCCTGAAGGGTCGCATCATGTCAACAAATTGTTTGGCCTAAACTCTATTGGCAGGAGGCCAAGATTTCACCTCCTATTGTTTCTTTTAAAGGCGGGTTTTACTCTTCCCTTCCCGAATTTCATCTAGTATGTCTTGTATGGCTTTGACATAGCACCGGTGCAATTGAAAAGGCTTTCTCGGTGACTCTTTGTTGGATTTTTCATCATGTTTTGCAAGAAGGGCATATACCATTTCAATTGGATGTTTCAGTATATGTACTTTCTATAGGAATTGAATGAAGATAGACTTTCGAGTTATTTAAGTTTTCCCTTCGAACAAGTTCTCCTTAGATAGAAAACTTGTTTTATGGCGAGGAAATGACAATGAATGTTAACTATAGCAAGTATATCCTTGTAGAGTTACAATTTGGTAGGATATTCAACTTTTCCACCGAATGGACACAACCCTCTCTCAGAAAATGCTACTATCATCCATATTTATATGACAATCTTGCGGGTTCCGGCCAATTTAAGATGATAAACTAAAAGGGATATTGGTGGTCTCTCTTAAAATCACTTTGAGAGGTGTCTTAAAGCATTGTCTTAGGGAGAAAAGTGTTTACGAGTGCACAACTTAAGACATGGCGGATGGTTTTCGGAACGATGGGACTATACCCATAATATCATATACATTCTCCTTTCACATCGAATTAAGACATGGTGGATTCATGAGTAAGAAAGAATGATTTATTTGTTGGAGGCACATTTTAACGTTTTCAATGGAGGGTTTGAAATGCAGACTCAGTCTTTGAGGGATGAAAGGGTTCGCCGGAAAGAGGAGGTGGAGAAGTAGGTTAAGATAAAAAAAAAGTTATATATATAATGGAAATGGTACTTGATGCTATGGAAACATCTTTTGACACGCTGAATCTTGTTGTGTTGAACTTCCAACCTTATTTTTGACATGCTTCAAGATAGTCATCATCTTGGTTTTGACGTATACAACCCTTACAGACCTGAATGAGAGAAGTTTCATAATTATTTCAAGAGGCAAGTGTACTACAGTTGGTGCTCTAACTAACATATATATTTCTTCACCCTAAGGATACTACAACTCAAACAAGACTATCCAAGAAGAAAATTACGAATTGTGTTGCCAATGAGGATACTTTTGGCTCTTTTGGTGATGATGACATTGGTCCTAATACCTGTCGTGACAAAGGGAAGGGTTCCATAAGTCAAAATGCTTCCCGTGACAAGGGAAAAGGTCATACTATTGAATAAACTTATATAAAATCTTTTTTGTATAGTTGTTTGTAATTTCTTCTTTGTGTACTATCCAATTTTAATAAAATGTATATGATATTCTTTTCTTTTGCATCTTTGCCTTTTTCTTTTATTTAATCACATTTGATGGTAACATGAAATTGCATTGACGGAATGTGACTTTCGGAAGATATTTTCTATCTTCGGACCGTCTTTTATGTTGTGAAACACTTTACGTATCTTTCTATGAAACAATTTTAATTGTTCATGCTTAAATGTTTGGCTATTTTCATTTATCATTTGAAAGGGGTCAACTTTTAGCATGTCAATCATAAAAAAGTTTATGTGTTACATAAGCCTTTTGGAAGGACATAAAGTACATTCAGGGACATTTAATTTGGGACCTAACGATAAAGGCTGGAAACTGGTACCAATGATGGTGCTTCACCTAGAATGTCCCATTCGACCTCAGCATTGGATGTTGCTGGGACATTATTTCTTTCACTTGAAATACACCGTTTGATTAATAAAGTATATAAAATCCCTTTTATTTCTTCTTTAACCATTTTTTTCTTGCATTAGTATTTTGTTGCTTTGCTTTCATTTTTGTTTTCTTTTGTTTGAGTCTTCTTGATTTTGTTGTTGTTTTCTCGTCTTCTTTAAGTTTATTTTTAGGTCAAGAATATTTCTTCTCTTGGTTTTTATTTTTTTTTTTTTGTCTATCACAATGTCTTCTACTTAGACTCAATTGAGTTCAATGGAGGTTTTCACTTCTTCAGTGACCAAAAATCATGGGGGTGAGGCAGGGTTTTCCAAGGGTGCTCACGGTGGTGAAGAAGAGAATCTCCCTCAAACAAAGCGGGAGGTTGTTGTTAATGGATGTTTTCGATGCACCATCATGCCAGAGGAATCTACGATATTGCTATAAGTCTGATTGCTTCGTCACAAAATGGACAAATACGACATTTCGTAGGTTGAAGGGAAGTACAGTGGGAACAAGAGTTACAAGGATCCTCCTAGTTTTCTCATTTCTTTGCATTCCTTAGAGAAGGCTTTATCCTTTCGTTGTATCTTGTTGCACAAGAGGTGTTAAATTTTTATCAAATAGCTCCTCGACAACTATGTAAGACTTCTTAGTGGATATTGACTGGATTTATTATTTTCTGACAAGAAAGCAGGAAAAACTAGTAGCTTTAAGTTTTTCAGAACTTGTATTAACTATCCAAGGGGAACCAAAAAGAAGCAATTAGGTTTATTATGGTTTTGTTGTTGGTATGGAATCCTCTAGTTAAAAATATATTGTACGGAAAGACCAACAACATCGAGATTGATCATTGCAAATCTGTTTCTATTCAGTTGAACTTTGGGGATGACTTTAATTTTCCTACCAAATGGGTTTTGGCCCTTAGGGATATATCCAACTTCAAGCTTTCTCTAGCTGAAGATCTTAAGGCTCAAGAGCAGTTTAAAATCATTGACATAGTGGGTTTGCTTGTCATTCCTTGAGAGATCACTGTCTGGAGGGTTTTTAAGTACTGCTTATTCGATGCGGGTGGTTGTATGTACACTAAAGCAGATCTTGCGAAAAGGTTAATCGAGGAGATCGTTGGCAACCATAAGCTGAATCATATCCTTTCAATTGAAGTTCTCTCATTGTTCAAATGTTAACGGGGAGGGCCCCAAAACCTTGGAATCATTTGGTAACTATAGGGGCCCATCTTGTTTGAAAATGGTTTGTGCCTGGATTAGCAGTGCTGGATCCTTTACCTCTCGACCCCCAAGTAGAGGTCTTTATAAGAACACATTTGAGATTGGATTGAGAAGTTCTTAGAGAAAACATATTTTATTTTTCCTCCTGCTCAATCGCAAAGAAAACTTCGTAAGAGATCTTCTTATTTTTTGTCTTCACTAAGTTTCTAATTTCTGACTTTTTTTGTTTGTGCAAGGTCAAACATGGACAATGAGATTATTCAACATAAGGCCAATGTTGTGCCAAAGAGTATGCTCAAGGGAGTATCAACGTCCCTTTTTGCCTAAAAGAGGCTGGCCAAAGAAAAAAAGGAAGTGAGCTCGTTCTGAGGCAACTAATGATGGGGATCAACAGCAGGAAGTTGCTCTTGCTCATATTGAGGATCTGATTGTTGAGCTTGGTCCTTAAGACGATGTAGGTGGTAACACCTTTACCCTCTCGCTAATTATAACTGTCGATTTAGGTGCTACCCTTTCCACTTCGGGTGGGTCACCTGCTCAGACCATTGGTACTGCGAGCATTGATACTTTTTTTGAAGATATCTCTCCTACGCTTCCTACCGTGGTGCTTCCTTCTGCGATTGTTGTTACCTTGGGTAATTTCCATAAAATTTGTTGTTTAGATAAATTGTGTATATTTTGGCTAATGTTGAATGTTTATGTAGGCTCTATGGATCCCATATTGGATTTGAAACTAGCATGTGACCGGATGGCCCAAGAATATCAGCGTGATACGGCCTACCATTCGGCCTGGTACACAGCCGTGTGGCGTTGACAGGTTTTCGGCACTCACCTGGTACATATTTGATGTAAAAGCAATAGGAATGATTCTAGAACCTAAAACGATAAATCAGAGACCAATTAAACAAACATTCCCCTACGTAATGCTAGAATAATCTCTTAGAAATCGAATGAAGTCGACAACTTTTGTAACACCCCTAACCCGTGTCCGTCGCCAGAACAGAATTACAGAGCATTCTTAGAGTTTTTAAAACATTTACAGATAATTCATGTCAATTACTATTCATTTTCCGAGATTATTCATAACGTCCCTTGAATGGACCCTTGAAGCCCAATATGAGTATTAGAATCGATTCGGGACTAAATCGAGAATTCAAAGAATTTTTTGCAAAATTTCTAAAATTTTCCTAGTTATAGGGCTCACACGCCCGTGTGATCCAGGGACACGCCCGTGTGACCCTAAGACATGCCCGTGCTATAGGCCATGTTTGAAATCATGTAGCTCTCTAACTTGTGTCACACGGCCAGCCACACGCCCGTATGAGTAGGCCATATGATCAATTTAATTTTCAAAAATTAGGTGCAACGTTTACACGACTCAATTCTGAGCACTCTGTTTCTCAATTTTAAGATGCAGGGGACACACGGCCAAACCACACGGCCATGTGCCAGGCCGTGAGTGACACACGGTCATGACACATACCCATGTGTCTACCCGTGTGGACAAAATAAAGCCATTTTCTAGCTTTATTTCTCACCCAAATTTTTCCAATAACCTACACCAAAACTTACAAGTATATACCAACCAATTCAAGCATTAAATCCAAGCCAATGCTAACATCTAATATGATATTTTATCATATGCATTCATGATTATGATCTTACCTTTGTTTAATTTATATGTTAAGCATAACTTCACTAACCATATTCAATATACTTAACACATAGGTATTTGCCATAATATAACCTTATAAGTATATCAAAACAAAACATTACTAGCCATTCCAATAGCTAGTTTACAAAATCACATTCATATACCAACAAAGGTCAAGTTGCGTATGCATGCCATTATACCAAAATAAGTTTACTATTTATACCAGAACAAGTTAGCAGATAGTGTGATAATGCTCCAACTGATCTCCAACCTTCGCGAGCTTCTGAGCACTATAAATCAGAGAAAATAAAACCTAGTAAGCATTATATGCTTAGTAAGTTTGTATAACAGGAAACAAAATTACCAATCTCATTTATTAAAATTAAGCATACAATAACATATTTTTCCATCAACTTGGTAAATTGCCTAAACACATACACTCAATCAAACAAGTTAGTTACATAAGTTTCATGTAAATTAAATAAGCATAGATGAGCTCATCATAAAATATTCATCAGATTACTCAGAATCATTCAAAATATAATTTTATTTATCTCATCGCTTTCTCTTGTCAGAAGTTTTATCTGTTGAATTACAGAAATACCGATGAATACATAAATAGTACACTCAAGGTGTACAAATCTATAAACCATCAATTCTTATTCAAGGAGCATACTCTCGAGCCACATGCCAAGATACTCAAACAAGCCATGTAATCATGTAATAGGACACTTATCCGAGTTAATCAACAAACTCATAAGAGTTTTTACTCAAGAAGCTCATAGAGCCTTTCAGATATCTCCGAAGAGATAATATCAGGGAGCTTCAGATAAGGTAACAGAGAGTTCAAGTGAGCTTAAAAGGATGCCCATGAAGAGCTATGTTTGTGTCCGCATTATATGCTGGATCACAACCGATCGAAACATGTAACAGGACGCTCACAAAGAGGTACGGTAATGTACAACAAATGCAAAATCATTACCGATCAGGATGCTCACAGGAACTATATATATATCAAGATGCTCGAGAGTTATATCGGGATTACTCGTCCGAGCTAAATCCCATCTACAGCATATGCAGAATCTCATTCATATAGGGGAAATCATACGTATCCATCGATTTTCATTATTCCAACGGAATTTAACATTTTAATAACCTTTCAAATTTTGTGATCATTCCATGAATTTATAATTTTCATATAAATCACATAAAAGTCTACCACATTCAAATCAAATACAACACTCAATTAAAACATATTAACATGTATAATTAAGTTACATGAACTTACCTCGATAATAGTTCGTTTAAGAAAATCTACTAATCTGAAACTTTCTCTTTTCCTCGATCTAGCTTTGAATTTGAATTATCTGGATCTATATAAATGAATTTAATCATCAATTAGCACATTTCACATTCAATTGAACTCAATTTACATCCTACAAAAAATTACCATTTTGCCCTTAAACTTCTCATAAATTCCAATTTCGTCTCTAGGCTCGGAAAATGAAATTCATGCAATTTACTCCTTATTCCAAGCCTAACCAAAATTTCAATATAAATTTTACAGCACATGTATTCTATAAAATTCAGAATTTTTCTTCAATTTTGACAACTTTACACTTTAGTCCCTAAATCAAGTTTTCATCAAGATTCACTTTGTAAAAGTTGTTTATCTATCAACATCCTTTCATTTTCTACCATAAATTTCAAACTTTAAGCATATTCATCCATGGAATAACTCTATACTTTGATAACTTTTCAAATTAATCCCCCAAATAGATAGATTAGACTATCCCGGTTTCAAAAATATAAAAATTACTAAAAACGGGACATGAATACTTACCCAATTATGCCAAGAAAGGTTGTTTTCTCTTTCCTAGGGTTTCCATGGAATATTTGGGGAAGAATATGATACGAAATGATTTTTATTTCTTATTAATTATTCATCATCTTTTAATTATTTCTATTTCCAATTTAGTCCTTAGCCTTTTTTCATTTTTCCATGGATGATTCACCAAAAATATCTACTAACTTTTCTTTAATGGTCTAATTACCATATAAGGACCTCAAGTTTTGAATTCCATAGCTATTTAATCCTTCTAGCTACTAGAATTCACCTTTTACATTTTATGCAATTTGGTCCTTTCTGTAATTAAGCACATAATCGGCAAAATTTTCTTCTCAGAATTTTCATATGACATTCCTATCATAATACAGACCACACAATAATATTAAAATAAATTTTCTTTTCAGCTCAGATTTGAGCTCCCGAAACCACTATTCCGACTTCACTGAAAATGGGCTTGTTACAACTTCAACACCAAAACTCCCCAAACTCAAAAAGACGATTACCTGTGCAAGACTCAGAAATTTACGAACCTAAGACAGTTGGCGAGTCGTCATCCTCGAGGCCTTCTCCTAGAGAGCACCAATCGTACACATAAATAGAGAATTCAAGCATGATAATTAGATAACCCACGTTTTCAACAAGGACAAAAAACAACAAATGTTAACAAAATCCAACAATTGAACTTACAAATTTACCTACAAAACGACATAATGATAAAGTAGAACTTCCAAATCGACTCGATAACAAATCACGAGGCAAGCAAAAAGGATAAAAGAAAATAGGACTAAAAAGAAAAGAAATGACGGTAGGGAAAGAAGAAAGAAAAAGAAAGAAACCTATAAAGATTTTAAAATTAACCCGAAAACTAACACTTTCCCAAGTCACATAAAAATATTCCTTTAACGCATACAAAACGACTCGAACACATGACCAATAGGTATACAGATGCTTAACCAGTGAACCAGCAGGCTCATTCTTAACACCGATTCACATAGAATTAAACTTATGTTAATGGTTTAAGGATAGAGGTTAACTTATATTAAAATAGCAAAATTTTCCAAAGATGCGACTCGAACCCCTGACCTCAATCGCGCAAACAGAACACTTAGCCACAAATACAAAAACTTAATTATAACAAAATTCAACAATTAGACATTCACATTTTTGGGGCGTTACATAACATTTTTTGCTCGGGTTTGTTATTGGACCAAGTGAGGGGTGTTACAACCTAGTCCTCTAAAAAAGAAAAAGAAGAAGGGTATTACTGAAGCCAATAAAAGAGCCACCAATCTAAAAGGGAAAATTAAAAGTATGATTGAAGAGGTGTGAGCTTTAAAAAGTTAGATAAAGAAGAAGATTGAAGCAAAGGACCACCAGTTGAAGGAGAATGGCAAAAAGCTTGAAGATAAAAATAACTAACTAGAAGCTTCACAGCTGAGCTAGTGAAGGAAAAGGAATCTCACCCCATTGATGAAGTTTCTTTTACCCTTTCAAGTCGATTAGTCGAATGACTGACCATGTCGGGGTACTACTCGACTAGACTTTAGACTTGGTGTACTTATTGCTTGAGTTTTAGATCTTTTATCACTTTGTGTGTTGTTCACAATGCTTCAAACCAAAATGAATATTATTCTTATAAACATCTCCTCATTCATGTGCACAATATTAATTACATACACATCATAGTTGAAACAAGTCCTTGAATTTTTACAACTTCAGGAGCTAAACATATAGGTCACCTCAGTATGTACATGTTAAAGCCCCAAAAGTTACTAGGCTCACGATAGAAACAACATATTTTGGCTTAATCCCTCCCCCAAAGTTCAAAATAGATTTTGTTACTTAAAAAAAAAAACAAGAAACATGGTAAGTTTAAGATGAACTTAGTGAGTTCACATGACATTTTCTCGCCCACACATACAACTTGCGTGGAATATAGTTTACACATAAAGACAACTAATACGTTAAACAGTTCAATTATGGATATATGCAATACACTTACAATACACTTCGCTCATATAGACAACTCGTGTAACGCCCCAAAAATTTAGGGTCGTTGTTTTTGCAAGCTTGGACGTAAATATCATGGTTGTTGGTGGGTCAGGTAATCTGGGCATGTTTTGGTGATTTTGGGAAGCCTGGGTTCAAGTATGGCCTCTGGAAAAATTTTGATTTTTGCTCTTAGGGAAACCTGGATGTTAGCTTAAAAGGCAAAAATTAAGTTGTGTTTGTTTTGTGACACAAGAGATCTTGTGTTGTGGTGGCAAGTGGCGTGTTGGAGCATTTAAGAGGGAGTGGATTCGAATCACATGGCATGCAAAAAGGGGTTTTTATTTTATGTCTCTGTGGCGTGAGAGGTAGAGTTTGATTCAAACTCTGCACAGGTGGTTAGAGAATTGGTCATCAGAATTTGAATGGATTTGAATGGGGGTTTGGAGTAAATCTAGGATAGATCGATAGATATTTTCAAGGAGTTTGAAGGCTTGAGAAGTTGTGCCAAAATAGGTTTCTTACTCTTGGAAATTCGGCTAGGGGCTTTTGTTAGGTATACCCGAAGTGCCGGAGTTGTTTTCTTTGCTTACTCTTTTGTATGTTGCCGATTGGTCTCTCCTTTTCAGCTTTAGTTTTGCTTCTTTTCTCCAAAAGAAACCGAATATTGTTTCTTCTTTGCTTGAAACTTTCTACTCATCTCTTCTTTAATCATTTTCTGCTATAGTCGACCTTCTCTTTTACTTTCATCTCTACTTCTTTCCAATTTCGTTTTTCCTTTCTCTGTTAGGCCGAATTCTCATACTCTCTCCCTCTCAAATCTCTTTGTTCTTCTTGTTTCGGGCCGAATCTTCTTGACTGACTATTGCCGGAATATGTTTGTTTTATTGGTAATGGGGTGTTACAACCACTTTATTATTTCGTTCTTAGTCAAATTCTTTTGGTTGTATTATCAAGCCTCGATTTTCCCTTTTCTTTCTCTTGGGGGCCGAATGTATGGTTGTCTTCTAACAACTTGTGATCTACCGAATCATGTTAGGAGGGGGAATCGCCCTTGATCAGCAGTGAGGCGCTAATATTTGTTAGTTCTAGCAAGGTGAGTGTTTGTGGTTTAGAAAATAAAGTTTATGGATTAAGAGTATACGTTAATCTTGTGTTGTGTTGGTTATAGGTTTTGTGCTCCAGATTATTCGCACTCTTCGTTGTTGCAATCAGGTGTGTATTTGTATGCGGTATTCGATGATCGGCTGAAAAGCCAAAAGTATGTGTTGTTTACACTGCTATGACTGTAGATCGACAAAATGCCGAAAAGCCGAAAATATGGTGTATGATGCCACACGAGCATGCGATCGTACGTATGGTGAACCGAGCCCACAAACATGGGCGTTTGACTGTAAAGGCACACGAGCGTTCTCGTGGGCTTAGGTCGTAATGGGCCTCGTTGGGCTGAGATGGGTCATGTGGGCCCAATGGGCTCATGGGCCCCACATGGGTAAAATTCGCAATAAGTGAATAATAATGGATTTGGCTGTGAAGTTCGTATAGCCGTGACGGAATTTGGGCTGAATGGGCCACACGAGCGCGTAGGCCCACTTGAGTCGAGTAATGGACCTTGGGCTCAATTACACTGTTTTGGGCCATATAGGTTATCTGAGTCGTTCGAGACAACTGTAGACCTTTTAATGGTTGTCATCTGTGTCGAGACCCTAAAAGTAGTTAAATGACCAAAATACCCCTAAGGGGTGAAATTACCGTTTTACCTCTAACCGACGAAATGACCATTATACCCTAGTGGTAGTTTAATTGATGTGTATATGATATCTATATGACTAGTTATGAATATGACATACTACACACACGTAATATTTATGACACGACATTTTGCATTGTGGTTGGGATTCTGATTTGGAGGAAGTACTGTACTAGTGGCTCTGCCACGTTTTTACTGTTCTAGTGGCTTTGCCACGTATTCTGATTTTTGTGGCTGGGCCACGTTTACTGTTGTTAGCAGCTTTGTTGCGTTATTATTAGCAGCTATGCTGCGATATTGGTGTGTTGGTTGGATGGGTCGACTTAGTCCCCACATGGTGTGTTGGTTGGTACGGGTGGTGTGTTGGCTGGATTGGGTTGGGTTGCATCTCTGTTCTGTACTGTTATAATTTTGGGCTTAGACCCACACTGTTACTATATAGGGCTAAAGTCCAGACTAATTTGTTACTGTATAGGGCTTAGGCCCAGTCTATTTCTACTCGCACTGATTGTTATTTGACTGATAGGGGATTACACACTGAGCTTTCGCAAACTCACCCTTTCTTTTAACTGTACAGGTAATCCCCAGCCTTCAACGAATTGGAGCCGCGAGGGACCCGGAGGTGGCCACTTGAACACTGATTTTCTACTTGAGATTTAAATATTTTAAATGTATACTTGGGCTTGATTATGTAATGAGGTCATTTGAGGTTTTAACTTTTATTTGGTTTTAACTTCTTACTTCAACCTACTAGATTAGGAAACACGAGTTCTCAAAATAATAACTGTTTCCAATTAAAAATCACGTATTTCAAATTTTAAAGTTTACAATTAGAAAAGCTTCCGCGGTTTTTAATTCAGATTAATAAACTTGTAACAAATGATATGACCATTAATTGGCCAACATGTTTTGATTTTACAATACCAACGTTTTCAATAGCAATTAGTTAAAAGGGACCTAAAATTTAGTCATGAACTTTCATCGACAAGACCAATTTTCAAATCAACACTTCGATGTGACACGTCAGATCCAGTCGTAATGTCTAGGTCGGGTTTGGGGTGTTACAATTCGCCTTCACCCTATGCGAACAATGTGTTATGGAAAGTCTAGGTGGATTTACCCTTGCAGACTTATACAGAGTGTAAAATCTATGCAAAAACATACTTGGCTACCTCACCAAACACATGTATGTGAATTCATACTTATGACTTCATATCGGCGAGCTCATACCTATAGACTTGTACCTACGGATTCATACCTTAGCCCGCATATATGAATTCATACTTACAAATAGTCCTAACAGACTCACACTTGATGGATATTCCTCGTGGATTTCTGTTTGGAGGACTTAGACTCACAGACTCGTACTGGGCGAATTTGTTCACGCGGGCTTGGATTTGGTGGACTTATTTATGGTAACTCTCATATAGCAGAGTATTAGTGGATTGACTTAGCCTAGGGGCTTGAGAACAAGTCCTACAGATTGCCTTAGCTTGCAAAAGAGTCCTTACAAACCCATACTTGAAAAATATTCCCTACAAAATCATGTTTGCGGATGATCCTGTGAACTCATACTTCGATGATAATCCATGAGGACTCTTATTTGAATGACGATCTTTACGGACCCAAACACGTAGATTCACATTTGGAAAAACCAAACTTGCAATCACATACTTAGTGAACTTGTATACGCAGATTAATTTTTTATGGATAGTTATTGTGGACCCATGCTTGGTGGATTATCATATGTGTGGATAAATACTTGTACACTTGAAGACAAATCCTGTGGACTATCATAACCTTTAACTTGAGAACAAGTGCTACGGACTGTGATATATTGAAAACTTATGGACAAGTCCTTGCGGACTATCATAACTTGCAAACATGAGGAAAATTCCTTATTGACTGTCATACCTTGTAATCTTGAGGACACTTCCCTCCACAACGCCAGAATTTCTTCAATAAACATCTTGCCAAAATATCAATACTTCTTTTAATTGAAACCCCACCACAACACCGATACTTCTTTCATTTAACGTCCCGCCACAACGCTAATATTTCACAACCTATCATAATTCTGGACACAATATTTAATATCAAGAAGACATACATATTTTTACATTAACATGAACTCTATTTCGAGTTTTACAGTTCACCAATACAAGAGCAATTCATATACAATCTGGCCATATCAATCAATAACTACAGACTTACAACAAAACAATAATTCACTACCAATCAATACCTCCACGATATAAGGTTTGCATGCAATATCACATTCAACTGCTCATGTGGACAACAATTAGACACACAAGAAATCTTCAATTTAGACTTTGTATTCACACTCAAACACAACAACATCGACGACACTTTCACACAACAACAACAAAGTTCATCATCTCCAGATTATATAACAAAATTTTCAAGCAAAACATAACCTAACTATCACAACCCTGTAACATGCAGAATGAAAACTAAAAGTTGGAGTTCAGAAACTCACCCGCAAAACACCCGAATGCCAAAACCCTACACCTACTTAGCCTTTCCTTTGTCACTCAGGCCTTCTCCTTCTTGGTCAACTAAACAAAATAACCATCCGACAATAAAAAATGATAGCATTCATAAGTAAGACAATCGGAATCCAATATGCAAAAAAAAAAATCATAAACTATCTAAGATTTTACTATCCAAAACCATGAATTTTTTAGTAACTCACAAGTTTCTTTCCTCTTTCCTTCAACCAAAAGGTACAAAAAAGTTAGAAAATTACCAGCCTACTAGATTCTTAAATACTCAATTTAATACACTCATTTTCTACCCATGAATATCACTCCTTACTTCCTTACTAGCGCTCCTAAAAATTCTAAAAAAAAACATGAAATGAAGAATATGAAATCCAGAACAAGAGAATGAAAAAAATAGCATCTCCGATTCTCATACTTATACTCCTCTCACTTCCATTCACTAATTTCAACAATCAATATAAAATATTAAAGCTATAATCATGTTTTTCCCCACCTATACTATCTAGCTCAAATGTAACAAAAACAGAATTGTAATTCAACTTATCTATTGATCGGTACACAAGATTTAATAATTCATCGTAAGCCTTTATAAATTGAAAGTTTCTTAATTTGATACCCCTGCTTACCATAGGATTAAATTTAAAACAAATATTTTAATCAATGTCTTCCCTATAAGTTATTTATGGTCCTTTTGATTTTTGCCAAATAATCTTGACTCCTTTTTTGGGAAAAGATTTTGAAGAAATGGACTTCGATTTCACGAAAATTTTGTATTGCTTTATTTCATTTTCGGTTGTTTGTTCTATTTATTTGTAACAAAGTTTCTTAGTTTAAGTAAACTGGAGATAATTGCAACCTTCCACCATTTAAAATTTACATTATTGGCTTGATATAGACTTATAAATTCACTTAATAAAAACTTGTAAACCTTTTGACTTAATAAAACTTGCAAAATCTGAAGATAATTGTTTGGAAGGTCTTATATTATTTCTCATCATTTCTTGATCGAAACTTGTTGCACTTACTTGTGTTGAGTAAGATTCATTGAATAACCTTGTTGATAGGTTATTTTTGGAACTTTGAAGTGTTGCTTGTGATAAAGATAACTTGTTCAATTGCTTTGTGTTGTAAAAACCTATAAAGAGTCACCTTTCCACGCATGGGGGAAGGCTTACAAGAGGATGCGGATGCTTAATGATGTATGTAAGATATCTAAATGACAAGCTGCTTAATTTTATTCATGTTATTCAAAATTATACAGAGGAAAATAGCAAAAATAATTTACAATTTAAGACTACATACATGTCATTTATGCATAGAATCTTCGTAGGATACGAACATTCCAAGTCCACGATATAACTATCTCAACCATTCACTCTGGCCAATATGTTTCGAATCCAATAACAATTGCCACTCAATAGGTCCAAGCAAAAGGTTGCTCGATAACAACTTGGCCTCTTCTTGAGCTCTAATTCCTAAGTGAAAGGCTGCTTGATTTTTGGCTTTTTCTAAAAAGTCCAAGTTCTTACGGAGTATTATCTCATTGCCCTGAGAGGTATAATTTAACACACGAAGAGTGTTCAAGCCAATCTCTGCTAATATTGCTGCTTTAGCCCCAAACATAAGGTTGAAAGGAGTTTCCCCAATTCTAGAATGCAAAATCATTCGAAGAGTCTTTTTATTGGTAGCTTCAACTTGACCATTAGTCTATAGTGTTTTAACTGAGTTATGAGCTAAGGAAATGTGAAGATTCCCACGAAAATCCTCAAAATTCCCTTGAAATTAGGTCTTGTTGTTTGCGATTATCAAGCACGGGATCCCACATCAATAAATAATGACCTTCCACACAAAACTTTCCATTTTTTTATCAATGATGACTAAATTTTCTTCTTCCATCCACTTGGTGAAGTATTTGACGACCACCACAATGTATTTCTTCTACAATACAACAAGTGGGAATGAGCCAATAATATATATTCCCCAAGTGTCGAAAGGCCAATGACTAGAGTTGTTGTGAAGAGGTTTTATTGCTTGTTGGGGTATTGGTGAAAACTTCTAGCAGGGTTTGCACTTGGCCACATACTCTATTGCATCCTTCTGCATCAAAGGCCAATAATACCATTGTTGCAGGATTCATTGTGTGAGGGCTTTTCCGCCTAGATGGTGCTTCGGGTGATCTCAAACATTTAAGAAGTGGATGCAAGAAACCCTTCTTATACAAAACTACATCAATCAAAGTATAGTTGGAGGCTACTCGTGTCATCTCATTATATTCTTTCTGATCTTCAGATACCTTTTCTCCTTATAGGAAACTCTATATGGAGGTGACCTAAGAATCATCTATATCAATGGCGAGAACTTGCCTTATTGCTTTATAACTTGGATACTATTTATGTTCTAACTGAATTTTCCCCTCTCAATGATGTTAATGGTGGCAACTAGCTTTGCTAGAGTGTCGATTCTAACATTCTTTGTATTGAGAATTTAATTCACTTGAACTTTAGGGAACTTTTTCAACAGGTCCATCTCCGGAGGGTAGTATTTGGCCAGGGTTGGCTCTTTGACCTCATACTCTTCTTAGATTTACTTTGCAACCACCTAAGAATTTGTATGGAATTGAAGGTTTTAGATGCTCAACTTCTAGGCTAGTTCTAATAATGCAATTAGGACTTCATACTCCATGATATTATAAGAGGTGTGGAAAGCAAAAGATGAACTATATTGCCATTCTTCCCTTTCGGGACCAATAAGCAAAACTCCAGTCTGAAATCTTCATTTTACTGTGAAGCCATCAACGTGAAGCACCTAAGGCTTTTCTTGCGGCAAAATGAGGGTTATGGAAGGAACTTCTAAAGAAGTTTTTTTTTTTTTTGACAGATTCTTAAGAAGTTTTTGTTGGACTGTTGGTGGGGTTGTTTTCTTCAAAACTTTTAAATGGTTGGGAAAATGAACATTTGTCTACAAAGTTTGCCAAGGCCTGGGCTTTGACTGCCTTTTGTGGCGAGTATTCCAACGCAAATTCACTCAACTAGACACTCCATTTCATCACCCTTCTAGAGATGTCAACTTTTCCTAAGATATTTTTAAGTGGTTGATTTGATAAAATAATATAATGGGATGAACTTGGAAATGGGGGCAGAGCTTCCTTATAGCCACTATCAAAGTAAAAACAACTTTCGCCACTCGAGATTAATTCAGTTCTCCATATTGTAGGACCATGCTAACGTAGTAGACTAGATGTTATTGCATTTCATCTTCTTTGACCAATACTATTGCAACTGTTTCATCAGATGCAATGAAATAGACATATAATAAGTTTCCAAGCGAAGGAGATTCTAGGAGCAGAAATGTACTTTAGTCTGCTTCAGTTGCTCAAAAGATTGGTAACATTTTTCTATCCATTAGAAATGATCCTTCAAGGCCTTGAAAAATGAAAGGCATCTATTAACCATAGTTGAGAAAAATCGACTTAGCGTTACTATCTACCTAGTTGGCCGTTGAATTTCTTTGGTTTCTAGGGAGGATTCATTTCAAGGATTGCCTTGATTTTCTACATGTTGGCTTCAATCACTCCGTCGGATATCATGAAACCTAAAAACTTCTCGGTGCTGACTTCGAAGGTACATTTACTTGGATTGAGCTTTATGTTGTATTTGTACAACACTGTGAATACCTCTCGAAGGACATTTATATGTTTTTCCATGGTAGCACTTTTGACTAATATATCACACTTACATTTTTATAGATCTCCCTATTTGGATCTAAAATAGCTTGTTCACCAACCGTTGGTTGGTTCTAGAAGGACCCAACAAGTTATTTAAACTCGATGGTTACTTCCCTTGATGGATCCAACTACTCACTCAATTGGTCACATCAATTTTTTCTTCCGTAAATCGATTATGACAATTACAAATCGTATCGGTTCTTCCAAGTATACACCGTACAACACCAAATCAACAAGCCATTTTTGGCTTAATGTTGTTACAACTCTGTGAGACAACTAAGCCTATATCCTAAATCAGGAAAATAAAGAATACTGAAATGAAAGGCTTTGGGTATGATTATAAGTTTCATGGTTCTCTTTCGAATTAATTATCAACCTAAAGTTAGATTAAATCAAACTGCTCATAAATTGAAGAAGAAAAAGAAGAAGAAGATAACTAAAAGAGAAACTTTATTAAAATAATATAAAATAAAGTTAACAGGAATATTTTGATGGTTGTAGTGCTTCCCCACAAACTTACACCTACACCTATATGATGATAATGATGATGATAACCTAACATAATATTAACTCCCCCAAACTTATACCTTTTCCTATATATATAATAACCTAACATAATATTAACTACCCTAAACTTATGTCTATACCTATATATAATATATTATTATTATTAACTCTCTATAATAGTTTATCGCCTCCTTAATTTTGAGGCCAAGTAAAAATATTCAAAATAAAATCTTAAAATAAATGTGAAGATAAAATATAAGGTTAAATATAAATTTGGCACCTGAACTTGTCCACTTCTCCCAAATTGGTGCTTAAGGTTATTTTGTCCCAGATTGGTACCTAAACTTTTTCTTTGTCAACTAGTTTGGTACTTTTCTTGAACACTGTTAAGTCTAGAACAGATGGCAACACCAGACAATGACACGTGTTATTAGTGACATCATGATGATGCCAATAATCTAAAAAATAAATTAAAAATTATTAATAAATTTAAAAATATATACAAAAATAATAAAAATATACTGCCTCGTTTCTTTTTTTTTTAATTTTTTTCATTTCCCCATTTCTCATCTTCTTCTTCTTTTCTCCTTCTTCCTCCTTCAACCCTAGCCAGGACCTAGCCTATGCCATCATGATTGGCCGCTTTTCTGGCCTGAAAGTGGCACCTAATTGTTGCTCTCCATTCCCTTTTTTGAATGCTCCAATTAGATTTCTTGGAAAACTTCCCAAAAGCCACAAAAATGCCTTCAACTTTTGAACTTCTCTAATGCCGATATAAAGATCTAACCATTGAACCATCTTGTAACTTTGACCACAACTTCTCCTTGGTATGATGAACTTCTTCATCACTCAGATCTCTCAAATGGGTTTCATCGCTCAGATGGGTTGGTTGTTACAACCATGGTGGTCAGTATTTGACCCTTTACCGAATCATTTTCTACAGTTATGGGGTTTGAGGGTCTTGGTGTTATGAAGGATTAAAGGGTTGATTGATGGGGCTTAGGAGTTTATGGTTTAAGTACCTTAGATCCCATTGTTGTAGTTTTTTGTAAGCAAACAAAATTGTTGCAAATTTGGGGGGGGGGGGGGTTTCACAATTTCAAATTTGAGTTTTTTTTGTTTCTTCATATTCTAATTAGTTTGTTGAATATCCATTTCAAATTCTTAGCAAGCGAATGTAATATTATTAAGTTTTCAACATTTTTCTGAATTTGTGTCTGTCTGTTATCTTGAATCAACATTGCTTTTTTCAAAACATTGCATAGAAAACTAGTTAATATTAATTTTCTAAATGTTTGTCTATTATCTTGAATCAAGGTATTATTAGGTTATTGATGAATGTTCTTCAAATTTATTTGTAAAATCTCATAAATTTTCAGAACATGCTCTCCTTTAACGTGAAAAAGAATCCTTCGATGAAAATAAAATTGATAAAAAAGACAAAGAAATGGAAGTAGGAGATGAAAGACAATGCAAGCATTGGAACAATTCCATGGAGATATTTAGAAAATCTGAGAAAGATCTTTTTAATTTATCATTTTTATATACTTTTTAGATTTGTAAAATCTTAAAAAAAATTAAATTATGACATTTAAACTTTTTTATTTTTAGTATATATTTTAAAATATGACATTATCATAATGTCACTAATGACACATGCTATTGTCTGGTGCTGCCACATGTATCAGACTTAAAGGTGTTAAAAAAAATATCAAGTCAAGTTGAAAGAAAAAAAGTCCGGGTACCCATCTAGGATAAAAAAAAAACCTTAAGTACCAATCTGAAAGGAGTGGACAAATTCAAGTACCAAATTTATATTTAACCCTAAATTATAAAAGCCAGGTAAAAAGTCATCACTTGCTCCTAAATTTAAATCTAATATTAATTAATCTCTAAAAGAGATATGTCCCAGATAAAATATAAAATAAAAGAATCCTAAATTCTAAATGCCTTGTACGCCAACTTTTTGATTCCACGGTAAATTCATGTTTTTAGCTTGTATTTTAACATTTCGAACATGCGTCGTACCTATATAAAAAATAGCCAATAAAGTGCCAAATTAATAGCATCCATGTCCAAAATTAATTAGAATAAATCACTAAAACATTTCATTAAGCACATCATCACCAGTTCAAGGATATTATCTGGCTAGTGGGTTCATCTCCAAAATGGCCTTGATCTTTTCTCAATTAGCCTCACTTCCCAAGTTGCACATCATAAACCCTAGACACTTGTCGGTGCTGACTCCAAAGGTACACTTAGTGGGATTTAACTTCATGTTATATCTTCGGAGAACTATGAACATCTCCCATAGGTTGTCGACAAGTTGTTCGATCGTTGCACTATCAACACAGACCTCCATGCATCTCCTAATCTAGTTGTTGAAAAATTTATTAACCAACCATTTATATGTGGCCCTTGTATTCTTAAGACCAAATAGCATGGCCTTGTAGCAAAATAGCCCATCTTCAGTACTGAAAGTTGTTTGCTCCTGGTCTTCTTCAATAGAAAAATCTGATTTCACTCGAAGAAGGCATCCATAAAACTCATATATTGATTCCCTATGGAAGCATCTACCAACCAATCAATGGAAGAAAGAGGAAAGTTGGCTTTGGGGTAGACTTTATTGAGATTGGTGAAATCAACACATAGCCACTTATTGACTGGCATGGGTACCATCACAACATTCGAAACTCAATCCGGATACGTGACCTCTAGGATAAATCCTGTAGCCAACAATTTATTAACTTCCTATCTTGTAGTGTTGACTGTTACAACAGGGAATTTCTTGTTCTTTTGTTTAGTAGGCTTAGCTTTAAAATCCACCCATAGGGAATGATTGATGATGGACAAGTAGATTCTTGGCATGTCTACTGTTGACTAGGAAAAAACATCCATGCACTCCACTAACACGGAACTTAACAACTATTTGTGTGATCTATTCATGTGAGCTTTTTTGGGTCGTTGTCACATAACTAGACAACTCCGATTTGATTTGTTGCTTTAGCCTTGAGGAGTTTAGCTTCAAACTATACATCCAAACTATCTAGGTTCATCGTTGTTTTCCTTATCATATTGACCCTTACTGGAGACTTGGAATGAACACTACAACACGTCGAAGGATGGGGAGGAACGAACTCTCCTCTTTAAGCTATAGGGAGATGATATGGAACTCTCTAGTTGTCCACTGATTGGACTTGGGTTGTCGTCAATGGTGGTATTGCTCTAACATTCTCTTGCTAAGATAGTATGAGGTTGTTATGCCTCAATGGTCCCTTCTTGGAGGTGAATGCGTTCCCACTAAAAGCAAGTGGTTAGAGGACAAGGTGTCTAGATGTGACCACTCGGGTAATGTAAGATGGGGGACCGCCCGGGTCATCTTCAGGTGGGGAATTTGCCAAGTGATGCAAGGAGGAGGTTCATCTACGAACGTCTCACAAGTATCTTCTCGTGGTGCCACGTGTTTACGCCAGTAGGGCGTATAACATATATTAATGTATGAAAAAGGTAAATGTTAAATCTAATATTTTTCCAATTGAACCTTAACTCAGTTGACACTATTACTATTGTTACAATCGGGGCTATGGGTTCGAGTTTACATATATATCTAAAATCTAATATTTTGTATAATGAATACATCATGCATACATTATTGAATTAAGTATTCAAATAATTTTATACTAATTTTCAATAATATCTTATGTTGACATTAATTTTAGAACCAACGCATTGTGTTTAGTTGAATTTGTTGAGAATGTGAGGGCATTGAATGAAAAGTAATTTTCTAAGGTATAATATTAATTAATGCTTGCAAGTGTATTTTAAATACAACTTAGAATTAAAAATGGTTTCGGAAATTGACTGACTTTGACATCATTTTTAAAATTAGTTGGTATACTATCTTATAGTGATAATATTGTAATGAATATATCGGCTTACAATTTATTCGTGGATAAGTTATTGATCCAGTTATGAAAACCTGTCAAAGAGCAAACCCAAGATTAATATCAAAGCCTTATTTTAAACCCTGCAAAACTAATCGCCTGTACTAAAATAAAACTTTATCCATCTTTTTAATACATTAAATGATGATATTTTTATATATTTCGGTGATATAAGATTATCATAATTATCTAATTACTTGGTGATATAAGATTACTATGATGATCACTATTGATTTTAAATTCTTGTACTTGATATAATATTATAAATTATTGATGATTCCAAATTACTACATTTAGTAAGGTGTTAAAAAAATTAAATGCCCAAATATTTGGTGACTTCCTTTAGATTCATTATTAAAATATTATTTGTTAAAGGGATCGGTTTTTTTAGAGAAATATTTGAAGTGTCGTCTTCAAATATGTCGATTCAATTTCTCAATAGTAGAAGGGATTGTTCTCCGAAAGAGGGTTTTGTCTCCCACTCTACGGAGAGTCATGTACAGTTCACAAAAAGAAGCACCTCAATGATACGTGGACGTATGACTATCCACCAAGAGACGACATTAGCATGTCACCCTTATTGGGATTCAAACCCTTGACCTATGCCATATAGGTTAATCGTTGGGGTATAAGGCAGAGGCAAATCTAAAAGGGGCTAGCAGGGGCCCCGGCCCCTTAAAATGAAAAAAATGCTATTTAAGCCCTTTAATTTTTTAAAAAAAATTTAAATTAGTAAATGTAAAATTACATTTTGGCCCCCTTAAAATTATAAAAATTTGATTTAATCCTTTAAAAATTATAAATATATATACTATAAAAAATTAAAACTTCATTCGGCCGCCCCTAAAAAATTATTCTGACTTCACCCCTGGTATAAGATATCACTTTGGCTCCCTTCATTGAATCGTACATGGCTCTTCACGAAGTAAGAGACAAAACCCTCATTGAGAGAAAATACCTTTCGTTGTTAAGAGGGTTGACATCTCTGAAGACGATACTTCAAAAACTTCTTTTAAAAGAGTTTGTCCGCCCTCAACATTAGTAAATATATAACACCCAAAATATTTTTTAATAATAATTCTAAGTTAAACAAAGATAGATTAGAGAATATAGAGAAGTTGATACTTGGTAATTATTACCAAACATCTGGATAATTAGGACTCACTAGCTTTGTTCTTCTATAAATAACAAGCCCCTCTCCTCTCTTTCCACACAAATAGCAATCAAATAATCCTATATACTGGGAAAATTAATGGCTAAAAAAGCAGGAAAAGGGTTTATCCTTGTATGCCTTCAACTCTTGCTCTGTTTCTCTCAAATCAACTGCATAAGAGCTAAAGGGGAGGATGGAAGTGATGATGAGATCAAAGGTATGTTTGTTTTTGGGAGCTCTTTGGTGGACAATGGTAACAACAACTACCTTGAAAACTCGACGGCTAAAGCTGATTTCTTACCCTATGGGATAGACTTTCCAAAGGGACCATCTGGCCGATTTACAAATGGAAAAAATGTGATCGATTTACTAGGTGAAATGCTGAAGCTTCCCTGCCTTATTCCACCCTTTTCTGACCCTTCAACAAAGGGAAGCAAAGTGGTTCATGGTGTCAACTTTGCCTCTGGTGCTTCTGGTATTTTGGATGATACTGGTTTTCTAGCGGTAAGACATATTCGGTTTTTACTACCTTTTTCGCCAAGCACCGCTTGCAGTTTTACATTCACTATATCTTCGTCCTCTTGTCTTTTTTTTCTTTAAAATAGTCTTCTCCCAAGGGTTCCTTTCTTCAATCCCAAACCCAATCTTGTAAAAAAAAATTGTGCAGAGAGACTTTTTCCATATTTGTGTAGAATTCAACTTCACTTTGGAATAGTTTTCTTTTTTTTCGGAAAGAAGACTTTGGGATAGTCAAATATAGAATATAGGTATTTGATAACAAGGGCAAAAAATTTTACACAATTAAATTATAAATTTTAAAAAATCAAAGTTTTATCAATTTTGAAAACATCGGGTGATTCTTTTTATTTTTGACAACCAAAATATAATTTTATCAACATTAACCTCCAATTTTAAAATTTTTAGAGTAAAAAGAAAATTTTCTATTTTTGGATGTACCCACACCCCTATCTGCCCGTGAATTCACATTGTTAAGACCAGGAAAAAGAATTGTTAATTAGAAATTAAATACATTATTTTCTATATTTAAAATTTTTTAATATATATATATATATATATTACTAAATCTAAACTTGATTGATAATAATATTTTTGTTTATATTAAACATAAATTTGAGTACGTATAATCGTATTTATTCTTTTATCCAAAGATGAAAAAATTTTAAGATATACAAATTATTTCTTTAAAAGATAGTATGTTATATTTATTAAATTGTGAGATTTTACTTAAATATCTAATATGATATGAGATTTTTTTAAAGATAAGAGTAAGGGTTACTTTAGAATGAAATAATGTGAATATAAATATTTTATTACTTTAATTATGATTCACTTGAAAATACAGTATGAAGTTTTGTTTTAGGTTCTTTTATATTAATTGCCTTAGCCCTTGAGAGTTTGTGGCATGATAGCAAATAAGTTGAGGAGGAATGGAAATTGCAGGGGCAAGTGATAAGCCTAAATCAACAAATAAGGAACTTCGAGACGGTGACGTTGCCGCAAGTGCAAAAACAATTGGGGGTTAATAGAAGAGAGAATAGGAAAGCGATGAAAAAGTACATGTTCATAATGGGAACAGGAGGCAACGACTATTTATTCAACTACTTTGAGAGAAAAGGGGAGTACAATGTCAGCCTTGAAACCTTCACTGTCAATCTCACCACCTCTCTTTCCCTTCAACTCAAGGTGCATTCCTTTTTCCCTCTATTCTTCTTTATATGCTTCTATTGGTATCTCTTTAGTTTTTTTCATTTTTTATCTCTCAAAAAAATCAAAGTAAATTAATCTCTATCAATTTAGAAAGTAAGCAATTAAGGATATTTAATTACATTGTTAATATTTTTCATAATTTACATGTTGTATCAATTTGGTCATGATTTAATATATTTAACTCAATATTTTTTTTTTGTAAATGTTGAACTAAAATTTATTAAATTTTTTAAAATAAAGATCAAGTTAATAAAATATGTAAACATCGAGAGTTAAATTTATTATTATACTAATAAAAAATCATACACAATTGACAAAAGAAATTAATGTCATGACTAATTTCCTTTATTGCTAACTTTCAAGATAGACAGAGATTAAATTAATACTTCAATTTTTTTAGGGAGACTAATTTGTTCAATTTTGAAATCGAGAGAAACCAGATAAATCTTTTTAACAACAAATATATATTTATTATAAGTATTTATATTTGTTTTCCATGCAATATAAACATATAATATATAATATAAATAATAGCATATTATAAACTTTTAATAAAGCCAAAACTTTTTTACTTTTAACTTATTTTTCAATATTTTTGTTCAAATAACCTAAGTATCAATTTTAGGTTTGGACAATTGATCTTCAGAGTCATTTAGTTTAAATAAGTCATATTTTATTTATTAAATACATTATTTTAAGAAAGTTAACTAATAATTGAATTTGAGTGTAATTACATGTAAATATAAATGTGTGACATATTTGAGTAATTATTCTAATTAGTAGGTTTCATGGATTCATTTACACTCTACAATTCTTATGGGGTGTTGAGAATTGAAGTAATTATGTGAGTAGTTACAAGTAATTATAATCAAAATCAATTATCATAGGATTTTTCAAGTATACCTGTCAGGAGTGAAACTAGAAAATTCTTTTAGGGTGGTCGAAATTATATTGTAATTTTTACGATAACAGAAATGTAATATTACTATTTTAATAACCTATATCTTTATAATTTTTAAAACATTAAATCAATTTTTTATATTTTTAGGGGGACAAAGTGGAATTTTACCTTTACTAGTTTAAAATTTAAAAAAAAATTAAAGGGCCTAAATGAAAAATTTTCTATTTTAAGGGGCGTTAGGCCCTGTCAGCCCCCTAGTTTCGCCCCTGACACCCGTACATAATTTAAATTTAAAAAGTTATTTTTATATAATAATGATAGAATATTTTAATTTTTAGGACATATATTTTATATTTGTAAATGTAACTAAATGTTATATTACTAATCTCATTTAAATAATCTTCAAATTTTATTAACAAGAGATAACTCTGTACATTTTGACCTACTAAATATTTAACTAGAGTATATAGTATTTATTATTAATTAATTATATTTGGTCAAAGATTAACTGATAATGACAAAGAGTGTATGTATAATGTTAGAGAGAATAACTCAACAAATATAAAATGCTAGAGTAATTAGATTAAATTAGATATAATACTATTATTTATTAATAGTATTGTCGAATACTTTCTTAAACTAACATATTACATACAATGATTTGATTTTTAAGCTTTGTTATTTGTTTAGAGAATGTTTTTTTTTATAATTTAAATTTATTTAGTTATTAATTACAATTTATACTCTTAAATATAACATATATGATTAACTAAATTTGATAATTGTTGGATTATTGCAGAAGTTGTACAGATTAGGAGCAAGGAAGTTTGTATTGATGTCAGTATATCCACTTGGATGTTCTCCAATGTTGAATGCAATGCGAAAAGATGGGTGCATCGAAGTTATGAACCAAGCGGCGATTCTCTTCAATGATGGGTTGAAATCAATAATAGACGCGGCTAAATCTGACATGCCAACTTCTAATCTTGTTTTGGTCAACTCTTACAATATTGTAACTGATATCATTCAAAACCCTAGTTCCAAAGGTAAGAAAATGATAATTTAGTACGAGACTGGACCGGTTTGATTTAAAAAATGATGATATTGTGTTGACAGGCTTCAAAGATGCTAACAATCCATGTTGTGAAGTGGTGCCATTGACACAATTAGCAGGCAATGGAGTTTCATGCAAGAAAGGTGGGAGGATATGTATGGACAGGAGTGCTCATGTGTTCTTTGATGGGCTTCATCCCACTGAAAAAGTGAATGTGGAAATAGCAACCAAGGCTTTCACTTCTGATCTTAAAACCGAAGTTTATCCCATTAATGTTAATCAACTTGCCCAACTTTAAGTTACATTTCCAAGCTTCACATGTATTGTTTTCCATAACTTTCTTCTATTTGTGGGGATTGTATCTTTCGACCTTAATCAAACACGAATAAAGTCAAATTAAGCTCCTCTTAAAAACTGTCCAAAAAGATGTGGGTTGGGCTGAGCTTTTTATGAAATTGTGAACAGGGTTCCTAGGAGGGTGCATACACTACAAAATCTGTCCCCCACACTTTAATAATCGACTTCTTTTCTTTCAATACTCTTGCGAAGGTAGTTTTATATTTAAGTTATATCTTAATTTTCAGGGTTGAGTTCGAAGTGGGTAAAATTATATTTAAGTCAGATCATATTGTGTTAGGATTATATTATATTATATTATATTATATTGGGATTGACGCAAGCAGAAAACATCTCCGCCCACTCTGTTGCCATCTTTAGATCCACACATATTGTATTATTGGGTTATTTCACATTCGAATCCTTCATCAGTTTTAACTTTTATATTAAAGCCTTTTTCTGTATATTTCATTAGAAATACCTTTAGTTTCATACACCTTCAATTCCTTTTCTAACAAATTAATGTTGTAGTAATTATTACTTACTTTCTTATTCCTTTCAAAATTCTTCTCTATATTTTCACAAATAGAAAGTAGGACCATTTTTTAAATTTTATTATCTAAATATTATAAAAACTATAATGTATTTAACATATGTTTTTATATTTGTTTTGTTTAATATTATATTTAATATAGTTATTAACATGTCATTATAAATAACCTTCAAACAAATAATCTTGAGAAATAATTCAAGAATTTATTGTGGAGACAATTCTTTACAAATATTTATATTCTAACATGCTTGATTATGCAAAGATGTAAAGATGTAAAGATATATTGGACAAATATGATATAGAGTTATTGATGTCTGGACAAAATGGGCCGAGAGAGTTAAGAAAAATGTAGCTATTAACAATGAGTTGTACGATAAAGAGATATGTTAATTTCTACACTAGATACTCTTTATGCTAAAAGAAGTTCATCGATTTATTAAAATCTTAAATTAGTACGACAATGCAAGAAATGAAAAATGATAGTAGTACTAACTACACTTAAAGTTCTAAAGCTAATAGTTTCAATTGGTAAGAATTATTAATTGCAACAAATAGTGATTAGTTGTCTCTCGCTAATGATGGATTGATACCTACAGAATTCAAACAAACAATTCTTCGCCAAGTCACTTTCACCTCTTGATCTCAAATAATTAATCGAAGTGCTAAAATGAAATCTCCTCTCAATTTCATTCATTCAAACCTAATCAAATTGATACATACTAGATAGGATGTCCTCTCATCCTATTCCATCTAAAATTTCACTCAAACTTTGTCAATTTTGAGTGATAAACACAATTGATTTAATCTAATCCATGCACTCAAATTAACACAATGCATACAATCACATCAACAGTAATCAAGAAAACCAATCACCTAAAGGATTTAGTTCATATCCAAGGCAATTACAATCATACGATAAAATTCCATTTAGTTCAATATAATTAAATTAAAGGAAAATAAAATAAAAAAAAGTTTAAGAAATGCTCGTTGAAATGAGAATTCCTTGGCTTGAGAAGTCCAATTGTATTCAATCCAAGCAAAGTCTTGATGCCCAATAACATTAAACACCAATTGAAGGTAGAAAATGGAAAAATCTATTAATTGACTATAAATTCTAACCTAGAAATGCAATAAGCAAAAACTAAAAATAAAATTTGTTGACTGAAAGTTATCTCTACTTTGATGTCTTTCTTTTGTTGATTATAAAGTGATATCTATAATAAAACCCTAATTAATAATTCAATTACATTAATGCCCTCAATATAATTATCAAATTAAGGCATTTTTTATTCAATTTTCCATTGACTACCCCTAATAATGATATCAGATTCTACAATTACGAAAGGCGTTGTTGCAACAATGGGATCCATGGTCGCGAAAATGGACTGTCTGTTCCCCAAAACTTGCTCCAATTAGTTGATCATTATTGCAACACTGAAGTTTCACGGTTGCAACAACAATCTCTCTGATTGCCTCTTAGCTCCAGTTAGAGCCTTCGTGGTCACAATAAGGACTTGTTATGGTCACAACAATGGCTTAGTTGAGGAAACTCTTTGGCAAGTCAACAAGGTCGTAGTCGTGAAAAGACATCTCATGGTCGTGACAAGGAAGTCATTTCCTTGTGTTCCTCCATTAACCTCACTCAATTAAGCTCTACAATGCCCTTTGCACACTTTTGTCCATATATAAAGGAAATTAACTATTTATTCAAAATTAAACAAAAACTTATCAAAAACAACATTTAAACTAAATCCTAACATTAATGTGAAAACTTACAAAATGACTCTAAAAGCTACTTGAAAACATGCTCCTCGGATGAAAAGGGATTAAATTTATCATATCTAATTATGACATATCACATCCCCAGCTTCTTAGTGTTCTTCAATCAACTACTCATTTTAAGCATTGTTCAAGTCAAGCAGGCACTGACATTTCTACTGCTCCTAGAACTAGCGCTGCTGGTCGAAAAGCTTTTCTTCAATATGTCACATTTTCTCTTGCATCTCAGTGACTTGATGCTGAGAGCCAAAGGGTTGTTGATGAGAGGCTTTATCAACAGGGGTGGTGGTAGCAACCACTTGGGAGGGTGGAGTGAATTAGCAGGACAAAAGAGAATACTGCATGTATTGTGAAAGGAGCTTTTGAAGGGCAGAAGAAAAAGCACTAGTGGTTGGCTGGAGCAGGGATGGGATTGATTGACCAGGGTAGTTGAGAGAGTGATGGAAGAGGGTGAGGAGGTAGTGCAACAAACTGGGAGAGAGGCAAGAAAGGTTGGGAAAATGGCATAGGAGATCGAGAGAACGACACTGGGGGTTGGTAGAGAGGTACAAAAGGTTGAGTCGAAGTAAGTGATTGGGGTTTTGCTTGAAAGAATCTTATAAGCGATAAGGTTGATAGGAGTCATTAGGGTTATTGAGTTTCCTGGGTTGAGATAAGTATTGGTGGGAGAAGAAACCATGGTTCGATCCACGCTCACTACACCAATTATTAATATAAAGTATTAGGAAAAGATAAGGAAGAAGGAGAAGGTGGTGGTGATAAAAAGGCCAGTTCACCTTGATAGGCAAAGGGCTAGAAAAGAGAGAAAAGAGAAGAAAGAGGAAAGGAGTAAGGTGGTTCGAAGACAAGAGGAGTTGGATGCAAGAGGTAAGTTCTTAGGGTTGCTGAGTAGGCCAAAAGATTCTTAATTCATCGTTCTACAAGGTATTTATAGAAAACGAGATCTGTTGTCTAGTAATGTCATGTCACCAACAAATTTGGGACATAGTGATCGTTTGGTTGGCTAGGTGGCAATACCGTTGTACTTGGGTTGTCGTCGAGTGTGGTATTACTCTAACATTCTCTTTGCTAAGGTAGTATGAGGTTATGGGGTTGTTACGCCTTTTTGGGAGTGAGTACATTCCCGTTAAAAATATGTGACTTAGAGGACAAGGTGTCTAGATGTGACTAGCTGGGTTATGTAAGGTCGGGATTGTACTAGTGATCTTCATATGAGGAACTTGCCAAATAACGCAAGGCAAATGGTCATGTGCGAACACCTCACAAGTATCTTCTCGTGGTGTCACATGTTAACGTCGATAGGGCATATAGCATATATTAATGTACGAAAAAAGTATATGTTAAATCTAATATTTTTCCAATTGAGCCTTAAATCAGTTGACACCATTATTATTGTTGCAATCAGGAGTCGTGGGTTCTAGTGTATATATATATATATATATATATAATCTAATATCTTGAATGCATCATACATACATTATTGATTAAGTATTCAAATAATTTTATACTAATCTTCAATTATATCTTATGTTGACATTGTTAGAATTAAGTGACCCGAATCCTTATTTAAATAAAATACAATGGTAAAATAAAATAAAAGAAGAATCCCTATAGAACTACACTTCTTTTATTTTATTTTAAATAAGGTTTTTTAAACCTTATTAAACTCCATCTATTTGATATTGATTAGAATAAGGAGTTTTAATCTTACTACACTCCTATTAGAATATGGCTTTACAAGCCTATAAATAGACATAGTCTATTCCTCTTGTAATTGATTCGAATTCGACATAGTGAATTTTCTTCTCCTCTGCCCGTGGTTTTTTCCCGAAAGGGTTTCCACGTAAAATCTGTGTGTTCTTTATTTTTATTTTTATTTTATTTGCGAAATATTTGTCATTACCGATGTTATATTTTTTCACAAATTGGTATCAGAGCTTCCGGGTTTTTTTCATCTCGATCACAGTAATGGCGTCTTTGAAGTATGAAATTCCGCTGTTGGATCGCAACACCAGATTCACGTTGTGGCAGATAAAGATGTAGGCAGTTCTTACACAGATGGATTTAGAGGAAGCCCTACTAGGGGTAGATAAGATGCCTTCGACATTGACGGAGGAAGAGAAGAAGCGCAAGGATCGAAAGGCTTTAACACAGTTACATTTGCATTTGTTTAACGAAATTTTACAGGATGTGATGAAGGAGAAGACCACCGCTGCATTATGGAAGAGGTTAGAACAAATATGTATGTCGAAAACTCTAACTAGCAAGTTGCATATGAAGCAACATCTTTATGCTCATCGTTTGGAGGAAGGTGCGTCTGTGCACGAACACTTAACAGTGTTTAAAAAAATTCTCTTGGTGGCCATGGAGGTTCATTATGATAAGGAAGATCTAGGGTTGATTCTACTTTGTTCGTTGCCCCCGTCTTATTCAACCTTTAGAGACACGATTTTATATAGCCGCGAGTCTCTCACAGTTGATGAGGTTTATGATTCTTTGATCTCGTATGATAAGATGAAGCATCTTGTGGTTAAAACTGACTCTCAGGGAGAGGGTCTCATTGTTTGTGGGAGACAAGATCGGAATGCTGGTGATGATCGTGGAAGGACATAGGATCAGAATCCTCGCGGTAAACCTAAGGGTAGATCGAAGTCTTCAAACAAAGGTCAAACTTGTAACTTCTGCAAGAAGAAAGGGCACATTAAATCTGAGTGCTATAAGCTACAGAACAAGATTAAAAGGGAGGCTGCAAATCAAAAGGGAAAACAACAAAAAAATTTCGATGAAGCTGATGTTGTAGAAGACTACAGCGATAGTGAACTTCTAGTCGCTTCTGTCAACAATTCTAAAGTGAGCAAGGAGTGGATACTTGATTCGGGTTGCACCTTCCAAATGTGTCCCAATCGGGATTGGTTTACAAATTACGAAACAGTGTCTGAAGGTGTTGTTTTGATGGGAAATAATGCTTCGTGTAAAATCGCAGGTGTTGGAACAATTAAAGTTAAGATGTTTGATGGAGTTGTCAGAATACTTAGTGACGTACGACATGTTCCAGAATTAAAGAGAAATTTAATTTCGTTAAGTACTCTTGATTCAAAAGGGTACAAATACACAGCTGAAAGTGGGATTTTGAAGATTTCCAAAGGTTCCCTCGTTGTGATGAAAGGGCAGAGAAAGACTGCCAAGTTATATTTTTTGCAGGGTTCTACTGTTATTGGTGATGCAGTTGTCGCTTCTTCTTCCTTGTCAAATGATGATATTACTAAACTTTGGCATATGCGCCTAGGGCATATGAGTGAGAATGGCATGGCAGAATTGAGCAAAAGAGGACTTCTTGATGGGCAAGGAATTTGCAAACTGAAGTTCTATGAGCACTGCGTTTTTGGGAAGCGAAAGAGAGTTCGATTCACTAGAGGAATCCATAACACGAAGGGAACGTTGGAGTATATTCATTCTGATCTGTGGGGGGCATCAAGAGTGCCTTTGAGAGGTGGACCTAATTATATGCTAACTTTTATTGATGATTTTTCTAGAAAAGTTTGAGCATTCTTCCTGAAGCAGAAAAGCGATGTGTTTTCCACATTTAAGTCTTGGAAAACTATGATTGAAAAATAGACGGGAAAACAAATAAAATACCTTCGCACAGACAATGGCTTAGAGTTTTGTTCTGATGAGTTCAATAAACTGTGCAAGTCAGAAGGGATTGTGAGACACTTGACAGTTTGTCATACTCCACAGCAAAACGGCGTTGTAGAACGAATGAACAGAACGATCATGGAGAAGGTTCGATGTATGTTGTCAAATGCCAACTTACCAAAGTCGTTTTGGGCCAAAGCAGCCTCTACTGCATGTTTTAGATCAACCGATCTCCATCCATTGCCATCGAAAAAAAGACTCCACAAGAGGTATGGTCTAGTAATCCTGCTAATTATTCTGATTTAAAGATCTTTGGATATCCTGCGTATGCTCATGTTGATAATGGAAAATTGGAACCGAGATCCATTAAATGTGTTTTTCTTGGTTATAAAGCTGGTGTAAAAGGGTATAAGTTATGTTGTCCTGAAAATAGAAAAGTTGTGATTAGTAGAGATGTTGTTTTTGACGAAACTGCTATGATACCTAACTTATCTCTTAAAGGCTCTTTTAATAAAGAAAATCAAAAGCAGGTGAAGCATCAGATTAATACAGAGTCGACTCCTCAAGCTAGTACAAAAATTGAGAATAGAGTTGCTTCTTCACCATAATACTCTATCGCCAAAAACAAAACTAGAAGAGAAATCAAACCTCCAAAAAAGTATGCCGAGGTTGATCTAGTTGCTTATGCTTTAAATGTGGCTGAAGATATAGATGCAAACTAAGAGCCATCTAATTATTCTGAGGCGGTTAGCTGTGAAGACTCAGAAAAGTGGATGTTTACTATGCAAGAGGAGATGGAATCACTCCATAAAAACAGAACATGGGATCTTGTGAAACTTCCTAAAGGTAAAAAGGTTGTTCGCTGTAAATAGGTGTTTAAAAAGAAAGAAAGGACTCCATGAGTTGAAGAAACCAGATATAAAGCAAGGCTTGTTGCAAAAAGTTACAGTCAAATTCCAAGAGTGGACTTCACAGATGTGTTCTCCCCAGTTGTAAAGCATAGTTCGATTCGAGCTTTGCTTGATATTGTGGCCATGCATCATTTGGAGCTTGAGCAGTTAGATGTAAAAACTGCATTTTTACATAGAGAACTTGAGGAAGATATTTACATGCAACAACCAGAGGGTTTTACAGTCTCAGAAAAAGAGGACTATGTTTGGTTGCTGAAAAAGTCTCTTTACGATTTGAAACAGTCACCAAGACAGTGGTACAAGAGGTTTGATTCTTTTATGACTTCTCATGATTTTAAAAGAAGTAGTTTTGACAGCTGTGTTTACTTTAAGAAAAACAGTGATGGCTCTTTTGTATATCTACTTCTTTATGTTGATGACATGTTGGTAGCAGCAAAAGATAAAGGAGAGATAAGAAAGGTCAAAGCCCAATTAAGTGAAGAATTTGAGATAAAAGATTTGAGACCAGCAAAGAAGATACTTGGTATGGAGATTCTCAGAGATAGAAAAGCAAGTAAATTGTACCTAAGTCAGAAGGGGTACATTGAGAAAGTTCTTTGCAGGTTCAATATGCAGAGTGCTAAGCTTGTTAGTACTCCTTTAGCAGCCCATTTTAGACTTTCATCGGCTTTGTCTCCACAATCAAATGATGATATTGAGTACATGTCACATGTTCCATACTCTAGTGCAGTGGGATCTCTCATGTATGCTATGGTTTGTTCACGTCCAAATCTATCATATGCAGTTAGTGCAGTTAGCAGATACATGGCGAATCTCGGTAAAGAACACTGGAAAGCAGTTCAGTGGATTTTAAGATACTTACGAGGTACTACTGATGTTTGCTTACATTTTGGAAGAACTAGAGATGGAGTCATTGGGTATGTTGATGCTGATTTTGCTGGAGACCTTGATAGAAGAAGATCTCTCACTGGTTATGTCTTTACAATCGGAGGTTGTGCAATCAGTTGGAAAGCTACTTTGCAAACTACAGTCGCTTTGTCTACCACTGAAGCTGAGTACATGGCGATTACTGAGGCTTGTAAAGAAGCTATTTGGTTGAAGGGACTCTTTAGTGAGCCCAATGAAGACCTTCAAATCAGCACAGTATTTTGTGACAGTCAGAATGCCATCTTCCTTACAAAAAATCAAATGTTTCATGAGAGAACAAAACACATTGATGTTCGGTATCATTTTGTTCGTGATATTATTGCTCGTGGTGATATTGTTGTGAGCAAAATTAGTACTCATGAAAATCCTACAGATATGATGACTAAGTCACTTCCTATAACCAAGTTTGAGCATTGCTTAGACTTGGTTGGTGTTCATTGTTGAAGTTAATCCCTTAAGGGGTTTTATGGAAGAGGTGGAGAACTTGTTCGTTGAGAGTTCGCGATGAAGAACTTGTTTATTGAGAGTTCGTGTCAAGGTAGAGATTGTTAGAATTAAGTGACCCGAATCCTTATTTAAATAAAATACAATGGTAAAATAAAATAAAAAAAGAATCCCTATAGAACTACACTTCTTTTATTTTATTTTAAATAAGGTTTTTTAAACCTTATTAAACTCCATCTATTTGATATTGATTAGAATAAGGAGTTTTAATCTTACTACACTCCTATTAGAATATGACTTTACAAGCCTATAAATAGACATAGTCTATTCCTCTTGTAATTGATTCGAATTCGACATAGTGAATTTTCTTCTCCTCTACCCGTAGTTTTTTCCCGAAAGGGTTTCCACGTAAAATCTGTGTGTTCTTTATTTTTATTTTTATTTTATTTACGAAATATTTATCATTACCGACGTTATATTTTTTCACAGACATTAATTTTAGAACCAATGCATTGTATTTAGTTGAATTTGTTGAGAATGTGAGAGCATTGAATGAAAAGTAATTTTCTAAGGTATAATATTAATTGATGCTTGGAAGTGTATTTTAAATACAACTTAGATTTGGAAATTGACTGACTTTGACATCATTTTTAAAATTAGTTACTATACTATCTTATAGTGATAATATTGTAATGGATATATCTCCGTTTACAATTTTTATTCGTGGATAAGTTATTGATCCAATTATATAAATCCTATAAAAGCGCAAACCCATTATTAATATCAAAGCCTTATTTTAAACCCAATAAAACTAATCGCCTGTACTAAAATAAAACTTTATCCATTTTTTTTAATACACTAAATGATGATATTGTAATATTATTTTATTGAATTAATGTCACATCAATTTAATTATGAAATGATTTAGAAAAAACATTGTTCTTAAAAAGCATCAAATATTACTAAAAAAGGTGTTTTATTCTTTATATTATATTATATATAAAATTATAAAAAAATTTGAAACTAGAATAAATCTCATACATTGTATTTTTAGGACTTAAACTTAGGACATGGTTTCTAATGCTTCAAATTTGACATTTTAATTAAAGACTCGTTAAATTCTTTCATAATTTATTTTAAAAAATATAATTTTTACACAATTTCTTTTTACCTCTATTATGAATTATTTATGGAAATGACTCAAGTTAAAATTTATGTATGAAAATGACTCATTTTCTATAGTGTCTGTCGGTACCGTCTAATATGCCGGCGACACCGCCCCCCCCCAATCATCAGTTTCTTAAAAGAATTTTTTTTTGTCGCCATTGTATCAAACAGTACCGGTCTGTATTTTTTAAAATACATGTTAAAAGAAGGGCATCTAGGGAGGGAAAAATATTTTTTTTTAAATGGGTGCTACCAGTTTGTCAGGCGGCACCAGTCAATAAATTTTAAAAAAAAATTGGTGCTGGCAGAGGCCTTTCGTGCCGATTTCGACACTAAAAAAAATTTTTTCTCCTTATTGACTTTCTATGATTCAGATCTCCTAGTAGCCGACTCCGAATCTTCTAAAACAATCAACAAAGTTTTGAACTACCATATCTACAATAGTTTTTTCTAAAATATCATTAGTGCTGACTGACATGATAGCGACACCTAAAAAAAGTATTTTTAAAAAAATTTTAACGAATGTCGTCTAACATACTGGCGGCACAAAAAATATTTTTTTAAAAAATATTTATCGGTGCTGACTGACAAATTGGTGACACCCATTAAATTTTTTCCCTTTTTTTCCCTCCCTGAATACTCCTATTTTTAACGGGTATTTTAAAAAATAAAGACCAGTGCCACCTAACACAATGACGACACCCAAGTTGACGACACCCAATGATTAGGTCATCATTGAGGGTCAGTGCCACCAATGTGTCAGGCAGCACCAATAGACACTATGGAAACCGAGTCATTTTCGTACATAAATTTTGATTTGAGTCATTTTCGTAAATAATTAATTATTTTGGATCAATTGGGTCAAAACAATTGGTGATTTCAAATTATTAGGTTTGGTAAGGTGTTAAGGAATCAAGATAAATATAAATTTTGGTTGGGGGAGGTAAAGTAAAAAATATATGTTAAAAATATTAAATGCCCAAACCATTGGTTAACCTCCTTTGGATCTATCATTAAAATGATTATTTGTTGAGGGGGATTGGCGCATCCGGGAAAAGTATTTGAAATGTCATTTTTAAGGATGCCATTCCGGTCTCTCAACAATAGAAGGCAGTGTTCTCTGAAGGAGGGTTTTGTCTCCCACTCCGCGAGAGTCGTGTACAATTCACGGAGAGGAGCACCTCGACCATACGTGGACATACAACTACCCCTCAAGAGGAGACGTGAGCATTTCACCCTTATTGGGATTTGAACCCTTGACCTATGCCATATAGGTCAATTGTTAGGGTATATGGTATCACTTTGGCTCCCCTCAGTGAATCATACACGACTCTCCGTCAGCGAAATGAGAGATAAAACCCTACTCGGAAGACAATACTTTTCGTTGTTGAGAGACTAGGTTGGCATCCTTGAGAATAACATTTTGAAAACTTCTCCGCATCCTCGAGAATAACATTTTGAAAACATCTCCCAAAAACGCGGATCCCCTCAACATTACTAAATATATAACACGTAAAATACTTTTTTAATAATAATTCTAAGTTAAACAAAGAATAGATTAGAGAATATAGAGAAGTTGATACTTGTAACCATTACCAAACATCTGGATAATTAGGAGTCACTAGCTTTGTTGTTCTACAAAAAAACAAGCCCCTCTCCTCTCTTTCCACACAAATAGCAATCAATTAATCCTATATAGCAAGTCACACCCAACCAAAAAGCTCGGAAATATAATGGCTAAAAGAGCAGCAAAAGGACCCATCCTTGTATGCCTTCAACTCTTGCTCTGTTTCTCTCAAACCAATTGCATAAGAGCTAAAGGGAAGGATGGAAGTGATGATAAGATCAAAGGTATGTTTGTATTTGGGAGCTCTTTGGTGGACAATGGCAACAACAACTACCTTGAAAACTCGACGGCTAAAGCTGATTTCTTACCCTATGGGATAGACTTTCCAAAGGGACCATCTGGCCGATTTACAAATGGGAAAAATGTGATCGATTTACTAGGTGAAATGCTGAAGCTTCCCTGCCTTATTCCACCCTTTTCTGACCCTTCAACAAAGGGAAGCAAAGTGGTTCATGGTGTCAACTTTGCCTCTGGTGCTTCTGGTATTTTGGATGATACTGGTTTTCTAGCGGTAAGACATATTCTGTTTTTTACTACCTTTTTCACCAAGCACCGCTTGCAGTTTTACATTCACTATATCTTCGTCCTCTTGTCTTTCTTTTCTTTAAAATAGTCTTCTCCCAAGGGTTCCTTTCTTCAATCCCAAACCCAATCTTGCAAAAAAAATTGTGCAGAGAGAATTTTTCCATATTTGTGTAGAATTCAACTTCACTTTGGAATAGTTTTCTCTTTTTTCGGAAAGAAGACTTTGGGATAGTCAAATATAGAATATAGGTACTTGATAACTAGGGCAAAAAATTTTACACAATTAAATTATAAATTTTTAAGAAATTAAAATATAATTTTATTATATATGATTTTATCAATTTTGACAAGGATTCGATGATTTTTTTTTTTTGAAAATCAAAATATATTTTTATCAACATTAGCTTCCAATTTTAAAATTTTTGGAGTAAAAAGGAAAATTTTCTATTTTTGGATGTACCCACACCCCTACCTGCCCGTGAATTGACATTGTTCAACCAGGGAAAGGAATTGTTGATTAGAAATTAAATACATTATTTTCTATATTTAAAATAATTTAAGATATATATTCAATAAGTTTAAACTTGATAAAACATAAATTTGAATATGCATAATCGTATTTATTTTCTTATCCAAAGATTATGGTGAAAAAATTTTAATATATACGAATTATTTCTTTAAAGGGCGGTGTTTTATATTTATTAAATTGTGATTTTTTTTTTTTGGATTTTATATTTAGTTGAATTTTTTCACTTGTCCTTTAATTTTACTTAAATACCTAATATGATATGAGACTTTTTTAAAGATAAGAGTAAGGGTTACTTTAGAATGAAATAATGTGAATACAAATATTTTATTACTTTAATTATGATTCACTTGAAAATACAGTATGAAGTTTTGTTTTAGGTTCTTTTATATTAATTGCCTTAGCCCTTGAGAGTTTGTGGCATGATAGCAAATAAGTTGAGGAGGAATGGAAATTGCAGGGGCAAGTGATAAGCCTAAATCAACAAATAAGGAACTTCGAGACGGTGACGTTGCCGCAAATGCAAAAACAATTGAGGGTTAAAAGAAGAGAGACTAGGAAAGCGATGAAGAAGTACATGTTCATAGTGGGGACGGGAGGCAACGACTATTTATTCAACTACTTTGCGAGAAAAGGGGAGTACAATGCCAGCCTTGAAACCTTCACTGCCAATCTCACCACCTCTCTTTCCCTTCAACTCAGGGTGCATTCCTTTTTCCCTCCATTCTTCTTTTTATGCTTCTATTGGTATCTCTTTAGTTTTTTTCATTTTTGTTATCTTAAAAAAATCAAATTAAATTAATCTCTATCAATTTTGAAAATGAGCAACTAAGATATTTAATCACGTCGTTAATATTTTTCATAATTCGTACGTTATATCAATTTGGTCATGATTTAATAAATTTAACTTGCAGTATTTTTTTATAAATGTGTAAATGTTGAGCCGAAATTTATTGAAATTTGATCAATACCAAGTTAACAAAATATATAAACATCGAGGGTTAAATTTATTATTATATCAATAAAAAATCATGCGTAATTGACAAAAGACATTAACGTCATGATTAATTTCCTTCAGTCCTCATTTTCAAGATTGACATAGATTAAATTGCTTAAATTTTTGTTTTGAAATAGACTAATTTACTCAATTTCAAAATTGAGAGGAACCAAAGAAATCTTTTTACCTTATTCTTTTAATATTTTTTTAATATTTAGTAATTTTACAAAAAAAAATATTTATTAAATTTCTAAACAAAGACAACTTAGTATTTTTCATTTTAATAACAAATATATATTTATTACAAGTATTATAGTATTTATATTTGTTTTCCATGCAATATAAACATATAATATATAAAATAAATAATAGCATATTATAAACTTTTTAAAAAGCCCAATTTTTTTTACTTTTAACTTATTTTTCAATATTTTTTTCAGATAACCTAAATATTACTTTTAGGTTTGAACAACTGAACTTTGGAGTCGTTTAGTTTAAATAAGTCAAATTTTATTTATTAAATATATTATTTTAAGAAAATTAACTAATAATTGAATTTGAGTATAATTACATGTAATTATAAATGTGTGACATATTTGAATAATCATTCTAATGAGTATATTCCATGGATTTCAGTTACACTCTTTGATTCTTACTTCAATTCTTATGGGGTGTTGAGAATTGAAGTAATTATGAGTAGTTGCAAGCAATTACAGTCAAATTCAATTACCATAAGACTTTTCAAGTACATCTGTACATATTTAAATTTAAGAAGTTATTTTTATACAATAATGATAGAATATTTTATTTTTTTAGGACATATATTTGATATTTGTAAATGTAATTAAATATTATATTACTAATCTCATTTATATAATCTTCAAAATTTATTAACAAGAGATAATTTTGTACATTTTGATCTACTAAATATTTAACTAAAGTATGTAGGATTTATTATTAATTAATTATATTTGGTCAAAGATTAACCGATAATGACAAAGACTATATGTTAGACAGAGAAGAACTCAATAAATATAGAATGCTAGAGTAATTAGATTAAATTAGATATAATATTATTATCTATTAATAGCTTTATTGTTAAATACTTTCTTAAACTAACATATTACATACAATGATTTGATTTTTAAGCTTTGTTATTTGTCAAGAGAATGTTTTTTTTTAATTTAAATTTATATAGTTATGTAATTACAGTTTCTACTCTCAAATATAACATATGGTTAACAAATATGATAATTGTTGGATTATTACAGAGGTTGTACAGATTAGGAGCAAGGAAGTTTGTATTGATATCAGTATATCCACTTGGATGTTCTCCAATGCTGAATGCAATGCGTAAAAATGGCTGCATCGAAGTTATGAACGAGGCGGCAGTTCTCTTCAATAATGAGTTGAAATCAATAATAGACAGGGCTAAATCCGACATGCCAACTTCTAATATTGTTTTGGTCAACTCTTACAATATTGTAACTGATATCATCCAAAACCTTTATTCCAGAGGTAAGAAAATAATAATTAAGTAGGAGATTGAATCAGTTTGATTAAAATATGATGATATTGCGTTTACAGGTTTCAAAGATGCTAACAATCCATGTTGTGAAGTGGTGCCATTGAGACAATTAGCAGGCAATGGAATTTCATGCAAGAAAGGTGGGAGGATATGTAAGGACAGGAGTGCTCATGTGTTCTTCGATGGGCTTCATCCCACTGAAAAAGTGAATGTGGAAATAGCAACCAAGGCTTTCACTTCTAAACGTAAAACCGAAGTTTATCCCATTAATGTTAATCAACTTGCCCAACTTTAAGTTACATTTCCAAGCTTCACATGTATGTATCTCGTTTTCCATGACTTTCTTCTACTTGTGGGGATTGTATATTTCGACCTTAATCAAACACGAATAAATTTAAATTAAGGTCCTCTTTAAAACTTTCCAAAAAGATGTGGGTCAGGCCGAGCTTTTTATGAAATTGTGAACAGGGTTCCTAGGAGGGTGCATACACTGCAAAATCTTTGTTCCCTACACTCTAATAATCAACTTCCTTTCGTTCAATACTCCATTTCCAAGCTAGCAATTAACAACTTCTGCTCTTGCGAAGGTGGGGTTATATTTAAGTTATATCTTAATTTTTTTATATAAAAACAATTTTAAAAATTATAATACATCAAATGAACTAAAATTATTAAAATAAATGTTTCCCGAAAAATTGAAAATACATTAAAAATATATATTTATACTTAAATAACACTAAAATAGTTACAACTTAACAAGCAGATGCCTCTAAAATAGTAGCAAAGTTAACAATAAAATAAGAGATATACAATATCCAAATAATAACAACAATATAGTTGCAGCATAATAGCAAAATGACAACAAAACAACAGTAAAACAGCACCAGAAATTTTTTTTAAACCAAATTTGGGCTTGGCCCGGCCCATTTAGAAAACGAGTCTTATTTTTTGTCCAAACTCATTTTCAGGCATATATTTTTACCCAAACCCTCCCAATTTTCAAGCGGACCTTCCGGCCTCAGCGAGTGGCCCAACCCATGATCAGATCTATATAGTAGTACAAGTTTAAGAGAGAAAAAAAATACTCTTCATTATCTATAATATATATTAAAGCATGAGATTGGAAAAATTTTTAACTAATTAGAATACCATTTGTTTTCTATCATATATATTACTAATTTACATTTTAAAATAATTATAATATTTAAATTAGATTTATTAACTAATTAGAATACCATTTGTTTCTATCATATATATTACTAATTTACATTTTAAAATAATTATAATATTTAAATTAAATTTGTTAATAAAAAATTAAAATAAAATAGAAATTGAGATTATTATACATTTAAAAATAATTATAAATTATTTTACAATTATTATTAAAAAATTGTGTTAATTTAAAATATTTTAAAATAGATTTATACTTGAATAGGATTATAAGCATCTTAATTATTACTTAACTAATATTAGAGTTAATTATGTTAATTGATTCTTATTTTGCATAATGTTAATTATGCTAATATGTTGAATATGTAAAAAATAATTTAATTTTTTTAATTTTTTTCTATTATAATATTTGAATTGATAAATTAATATATTTTAATTAAATTCAATAATTCAAGTAAGAAATATTATTCACACTAATTACTGAAATTATAATACAATATTTAAAAAATTAATTAAATATTAAAGGTGTAAAATCATATACGACTTATGTTACATTAGAAGCTAGTACTATTAAATTAATATTTGAATAATAATTTTTAATTAAAATTAATATGTATTAATTTTTTATAATTAAAAATAATAATTTTTTATAAAATCATAACAATATATTAAAAAAATAATTAATAATTAAACAAATTCATATAGCAAGTCTTATAGCATTTGAAGAACTCTTACAAGACAACACTTAATTAGTAGTAATTCCAGCTCAAAAAATTTAATAGTGGATTAATTTAATAATTAAAAATTATAATGATAAATGAATAAGCTACGTACTTAATTTAATTTAGTACTATTATAGTATAAACCATAATGTTAAAAATTAATATTGTGTCCATAAGTAAACAATATATATAAAACCAATTCTTTTGAAAATCACTAAGAGGAAATAGGGTAATTTAGAGATTGAAAGTTAAAGAACAATTTAAATATTTTATCAAAAGATAATTAATTATTTTAATTATTATATTTTTATTTATTTATTCTTTTATTTTTTCTATTTATTTTAATTTAGGTAGTATTTTATTTTTAAAAAAAATCAAAGAATATAGTTTTGACAAAAAAATTAAAGTTAAAATAAAATTGTATCAATTTAAAATTTTAATATTTTGATTATATCTGCTCTTTTTGAGATAATACCTAGAACTATCGGTAGCTCCTCCTCAACCATTAAATAGGAGGATAATGTGCTTCGACGCACTCGAACTCATGTCCTATTGCATTAACAACAATACTCATACCAATCGAGTTAATTCCGCAAAATAATGATAAATAAGCAAGTAGCATACTTAATTTTATTTAGTATTCTTATATTAAACAAGCAAAATAGTTATTTAGAGATTTTTTTAGTGATAGATTTCTTCTTATTATTTTATGTTAATAATAATTATTTAATTAGGATTATGCTAATTAAAGTAAACTTAGCATTACAAAGAGATGCATCAAGGGCAACACTTCCAAATAGCATGTAAAGAAAATTAGAAAATCTCCCTAAAATGGTAAAATTTTAATTTAGACTCTTTATAATTTATAAAAGTTTAAATTAATAATGGTAAAATTACACTTTGATCATCTAAAATGATAAAAAATTGATTTAACCCTTTAAAAATTATAAAGATATAAGCTATAAATATGAAATTACATTTTTATTATCATAAGAATATATAATTTAATTCTGAACTCTTAAAAATAAGTTTCAAGCTCCGCCACTGTTGTTAAATTTTACTTCTATTATGGAGATTGTTAATGTTAATAAGTTAAAAAGCTTCTCAAAAAATAATGTAATATTAAAGTGTTGGTGCTTCAAAGAGGGGAATAGGTTATATGCGAATTATAATAGTATAAGAGAGATACGAAATTTTAATTAATGGTGAGTTGATATTATATTCATAATATAAATTTGATTTTTTTTTATATTTTAAATTTTACTCATATTCTTTCTTAAAATTTTCTTTTAAAATTTCAAGGAATTAAAAATGCAAATCATGAAGTTTAATGATGTAAATGGAGGGGTGGATAAGTTTATTAATATTAATAATAAACTTCAACTATCATTAATGAAGACATTTCTCCAATTGTTGTATGATTTTTGCCTATGCTCTCACTTTTCATAAAGGTGTACATGGGCCTTACATTAAGTACCTTCAAGCCCAAATGAATAGATGCAAAATGGATATTATAGATGTAACAAGATCAATGGAGAAGCTACCTACTCGTTTTTTTAATCCAAATGGTGTAAGCATAAAATGAAACATAAAATCTTGTGTTAAATATCTAAACATTTCCTATTCCCCTCTCAATAAATATATATATATATATAAAAATTTGAGATTGTTTAGATCAGATTTGAATTTGGTAAATATTTTCAATATTGGGTCTGGACTTTAAGGATTTTTAAAGGTTAATATGGATAATAAAAAAGGTTTAAGTTTTAATGCAGGAATAATTATTAGGTTTAGGGCTTAATTTAGATAAAAAAATTAAGCCTCAAAATGAAAAAATTGTCAAATTCAAACCCAAAAAATATTTTAACCTTTAAAATAATTTATTTTAATGACTGTTGAAACAAGATTGAACAATAAATGAGTTGATTAAACAAAATAAATAAATAAATAGAGTTAATCGCACCATTAATGTCCAAATTATAACTTTTATTTTAAACTATTTTTCAAACTTCAAAACATTCCAATTACATCTTACAGATCATCAATGTTATATTAAAAAGGTCCTTTTATTATTGAAACCATTAATTTAACCATTAAATGACACATAAAATTTTATGTGACATAATTTAAAATGAGATAGTTTCTGTAAAAAATTCTAAAATATTATAACCAAAATTTTTACAACATTCATTTTTACAATATACATTTTTCTTTAAAATTTTCATTTTAAATTACTACACATAAGATCTGATATCTCATTTAACATTAAATTAACGATTTGAAGGACCATATTGATATAATATCAATAATTTAATAATATAATTAAAATATTTTAAAATTTGAATACCAATTTATAATGAGAACATTAGAGATATTCGGTGTAATTAACTCAAACAAACAATATGAATAAAACGGGAAAATAGATTAAAATTAAAATAACTCAGTATTGAAGGTAAACAAAAACAATGAATAAATACTATCGTTTTTTTTTATATATAAACATGAATAAATATTAATTGATTAATCGTGTAACATCCTAGGAAGGGCCTATGCATTTTTCAGATCAATTGTATGAAATGACAAGTCTTAAGTTTTATGAATAAATTTTTGATACTTTTGGAAACCTAGAAATGAATGAAAATGGAAATGAAAATGAAAATGGAAATGAAAATGAAAATGGAAATGAAAATGGAAATGGAAATGGACATTTTTGGAAACTTAGACATTTTTGGAAACTTAGACATTTTTGGAAATGATTCAAAAATGGAAACTTGAACATTTTGGGAAACTTGAATAATAAGAGAGAAATAAAGGAGTTTTATTCACATAAATATGTGAATAATAAGAGATAAATAAAGGAGTTTTATTCACATAAATATGTGAATAATAAGAGAGAAATAAAGGAGTTTTATTCATATAAATATGTGAATAATAAGAGATAAATAAAGGAGTTTTATTCACATAAATATGTGAATAATAAGAGAGAAATAAAGGAGTTTTATTCACATAAATATGTGAATAATAAGAGATAAATAAATGATTATTTTCTAATGAGATAATTGAGGAGATAATTGATGGATTAAAGGCTTTTATCTTTTAAATAAAAGAGATAATATTATCAAAAAGAGGAGTGGTGGCCAAGTAAAGGACTCCTAGGCTAATAACTTTGGCTATAAAAGAAGGACAGGAGGGCTACTCATCAACATTTGCTCCCTCTTCCTCTCTGCCGAAATTCTCCCTAGGCAAAACCCCTCTCTGCTGAATTTTTATTAAGCAAAAATCCCTCTCTTTTTCTTCTATTTTCTTCTCCGTTCTACTGTTAAGCTGAATCTTTGTGGATTCTAAGAAAGAGGGCAATCATCCACAACATCAAAAGGGGATTTTTCGGGAAATCTAAGGATCTAAGGTAAGGATTATAAATATAAATATGGGGTTAAAGATTATGATTCACGTTTTCAAAGTTAGATCTAATCTAACACGAAGTTATAGGATTTCAACAGGCTTATAAAGGAATCCTCTTCAGATTTGGAATCCCATCATAAGGTAAGGGATATTCGGGCCAAGGCATAAATTGTTTAAGTGTTTTCCATTATTTCAAAACCGAAAATTGACTTGGTTACATACCTAGTATTAGCCGATTTCAAGGAAGAGGAATTCTAGCAACTGTTGGGACTTGATTAAATCAATTCGGCAACTAGGTAAGTAATTCTACTTCTAGTAGGATTTGGTTTTAAGACCAAATAGGTTTATTTATATGTTTTAATTAATGGCCGAATATAGGAGTGAAAGATCTAGATCGGTAGATCGCTCTACGGGAATTCACGGAAACTATTAAGCGAAAAAGGTGTGTACTCTTACTAACTTTCAATAAATTGCATGGCAATCATTAAATATATAAATATGTAACAGTATGTGAATGTGGCTAAGCACCACAAATGTGGTAAGGAGTACCCAGGTACGTTTCCTACTTTTGATAGGATTGTGAATGTGATATATTTTGAACATGTGATTAGTAACATGAATGAAATTAAGTATGTGAAATATGTTATGAAATAATTGGGGCATTCGGGATATTTGTGGAGGAAGAAAGTGAAGGTGATGACTACGGTCTCACCAACGTAAAGTGGTGACTACGGTCACATAAAGTGAAAAGTGGTAACTTCGGTTACATCCAGTGAATACAGTGTCTAATGACACAACATAAGTGGGCGATGAGCACGTCGACTGCAGCGACTGCCTTCGATGGTGTGTAGCGGATGGAGGGTCGACTTAGTAGTCCCCGCGGTGTACAGGTTGGTACGGGTGGTGCGTAGCGGATGGACAAATAGGTTTGGGTTTGGGTTGCATCATCCTTTATTTGTATGAACATGATATTGATATGACTTGTATGCCTGATTTGTTGGAAATTAGTACTATGTACACATTGAGTCTGTAGACTCACCCCGTTGGGGAATTATTTTTCAGGTGATGAGCAGTAATGGACCGGGTCGGCAGGAGCTAAAGGTGGCCATGCATCGCTTGAAGAAATTATTTGGAATTTGGACTTTATGAAATTTTAGTACTTTATTTTGGGTTTGAATGATGTAATAAGGCCATAAGGCCCAGTTGGATTTTCTTTATTCCTGTTTATTTTTATTTGAATATGATACAAATTATGTTTGATTAAAGATAAGTAAATTTATTTCTTTTAAAATAATAAACCCAAAAATTATTTTGTCACCTTATTTAAGTTGGATTTCCAGAATTTATTAAATAGGTTTCAAATTAAGCCCAACCCAAAACAATTTTTTTAAAATTACACAAATTTTCTCTAAGTCATTTAGAACATTCAAAACCGATTTATTTAAGGAACATACCAGATCCGGTTCAAGCTCGTGGGCCGGGTGTGGGGTGTTTCAGTTGGTATCAGAGCCCAGTTTTAAAACTCTCGGCTTGTGGGCTCAGGCCCAAAACGTTTTCAATTTGTTTCGCACTTCAATCGAATCCCCGACCCACCAACGTTCTGAGAAATAGACATGTGTCTAGGATCGGGTTATTTGCCGAATAGATCCTTGATGATTTAAGCGCGTTTGATTTTGGTCCTATTTTGTCTAGATTTATTACAATTTAGGCTTTAAATTTCGTTTTTATTTCGATTTAGTCCTTAACTTATTTAATCTTGACCTTTTAATTCATTATTTATTTATTCTGTTCTAATTATCTTTATATATTATTTATTTATCTATTTATTATTATTATTATTATTATTATTATTCATTTAATTTCACTATTGTTATTCGTTTACCATTATTATTAGTATTATTATTACTATTATTTTTTATCATTATTATTCGTTGTTATTATTACCACCATATTATTATTATTATTAATTTATTCCATTACTATTATTATTACCATTATTATTATTATTACTAGTATTATTATTTTTATTTTTATCATCACTTTTATTATTATTATTATCACTATTATTTATTTATTTTTTATTATTGTTATTCGTTTATTATTATAATTATTAATATTATTATTTTAACTGTTTTACCTAATATTCATTCATTTATTTATTTATTTGTTCACTATTAAATTTTAAATTATTTTTAGTTTTCATTTATTTATTTACTCATTATTTCTTTATATAATTAGTTGTCTTATTTATATTTATTATTATTATTTATCTTATTTTTATTTTTGCTCTTACTATTCCTTTTATTTTTGGTTTGTTTTATTTTTACTTTTACCCTTATTATTTTTTATTTCGATCTGCTTTATTTTAAAATTTTTACGCTTATTATTGCCATTTCATTATTTATTTATTTATTTATGTATTTATATTTCGTTGCACATACTTTCAAGTTTCTACTATTCATTATTGATATTTATATTTATTATTGTCATCATCATTATTTTGTTACATATAATAGCACCGAAATTCATCTTATATCTTGCCATAAGATCATATTCCATTTTATCCGGTCCATTAAAATTTTTGTTTTAAAATAAGCGAATACTCTGCGTTCTAAGGTTCGAAAGAAATCGTACCCTAACTTACTGGGTTTTGATTTTTCTCATCGAATCTAAAGAACCTATTATTTTCTTTGTAAAATCAAAGCATAAAAGTTAAATAAAAACTTATTCTCAAGAATCAAAATTGTCATGTCCTAACTAACTGGATGTGACGTTTTGTTATCTCGGGATAAGGATTTCTAAAAAACAAAGGCAATATTCTGTATTTGGAATTTCGAGAAATTGTTCCCTAACTTACTGGATTCCGGTTTTTCATTTGACCCAAATAACTGAATATCCTCCTCAAGCTTAAATACGAGTTTTAAAAGTCGAAAGACAAGCTCAGTTTCGGGAGCTCGAGATGTCGTACCCTAACTTACTGGGTGTGACATTTTACTTATTCGAAATAAGAGGGTCTTAGCATCCATTTTAATTTATTCAAGTTTTCTTTTAAATAAAAAGGATCGTATTTTAAAATCTTTTCAAAATTTCGACATAAAGACATCAAATAATCAATTAGGTACCAATTTTGGGCGTTGCGAGGGTGCTAATCCTTCCTCGTGCGTAATCGACTCCCGAACCCGTTTTTCTAAATTTTGTAGACCAAAACTGTTGTTTTAATAAATCAAATCTATTATTAAAATGACCGAATTACGAGGTGACCCGATCACACCTCATCAAAAAAGATTGGTGGCGACTCCCGTTTTTCGTTTTCATTTTCAAAGCCAAAGTCGACCCGTTTTACAAAAAAATGGTTACGACAGTGTGTATAGGGCTGCCCTTGGGGGTAGTTTGGTAGTGTTGTCACCTAGGGCTCAACGCTGGAAGGGGCCCAAAAAAAATTCTTTCTTCAGCTTTTAACGTGTGAAAATAATCTTCAACCTTTTAAGCCTTTTGATTGACACTTCATTGTAGGCAGAAAAAAAAAAGAAAAGAAAAGGGGCCTCCAATTCTTCGCCATAAACGCTTCATCTCCAATTCTTTGGCTTCTCTAAACCTCATTTAGTTCCAGAATTCCAACTCCTACTATTAAAGCTAGTGGAGAATTTCTATTTTCCCCAAAAAGATCAACGAATACTAGCATTCAACCTTCTCTATTTTCCCATAACCATAGCAACGAGAGAAATTTTCTATAAGTTAAATAGGGCCAAATTTCATTTGAGTAATACATCATTCATCAGCACCAAACAATTGAAGTTATTAATTTTTACTTTATATCTGAGAGATCGAGAGTTTGAGATTCTAAAATAATTTTTTCGGTGATTGATGGCGACTTTAATGCGGTAGTCTTTCTTTCACCTACCGTCCTGTGTGGCTGTGCCAGACTGCCATTATTCAACTGGTCGTTGCACCTACTTGCTACCAATGGTGCCTCCCATCTATGGTATGCTAGATATACTATTGTTATAGGTATGATTCTCCCTCATTCCTTTTCTTTCTTGTAATCTTTTCATTCTTAATTTGATAATATCTTTGGGTTTTAACCAATAAAGTCATTAAGTCAGCCTTATATTTAACTTCTCCCTCTAATTCCTTTTTTGATGAACCATAGTATAGTATACTATTGTATACCATTTCTTTATGACTTTATGCGATTGAAATTTTAATTGTTTTTGTTACTCATTTTTAATTTCTTAGTTGCATTTCCCTCACAAATAATTGGATATTGTTAATTATCATGTCTATTTGTAATTGATTATTATTGTAACAACCCGTTCTTAGGTCAAATCGGAACAGTGGTTTCGGGACCACAAATTTGAAGTCAAAATATTTAATTTATTATCATTTTAATGTCTACTGCTTGATAATATGATAGTGTGAAAATTTCGTAAAGAAATTTTATGGTTTGAGTGCTCAATTTGATAAAAAAGACTAAATTGCGTAAGATACAAAACTTGAGTTCTATTAGTAAAATGCATTAAATGGCTATAGATTTTAATTGTGTGAGTACTTGGATGGTAAATAGACCATTTAATTGATAGTGGACATTTATGGGAGTTGGTATTGTTGAAATTTGTTTTAAATTAAAAGGTTATAATAGTAAATAGATGTATACTAATTAATTAAGCAAAATAAAATATGATTATCATCTTTCTCCATGAACCACCACCGAAGATGGAGATGAAAAAAACCATGGATATAGCTTCAAAGGTTCGGCCTGATGATGTCATGAACTAGGATATAGCTTCAAAGGTTCGACCTGATGATGTCACGAACTAACTTAAATACGACTAAGGCAAGCGTACCTATCGAACAATAGTATAGCTATGGTGAATCCGGAATATCGTATCCATGAAGACTAAAAGTACTAGTAATTACTATTATTCTATTATTTAGCCTAATAATTAAGGAAGTGTTTTAATCTAAAATTTAACTAACTAATTAACTATGAGCGCGACAGAGATAAAATTGAAAAAATATTCAAAGAAAACCAATGAGAGAGATAATACCCAAGGAGAAATCTTCCTAGATTTCACTTATTATTATGATTCTGAATTAAACGATTTATTCACTTGCCTTGATCTGTAGAAATCCCTAAATTATGTTAATATCTCTTTTGAGACTACTAACAACTGATTCTAGGTTGATTAATTGAAATTTCTTTCTAATTAAAACCCATATTGTCGCATTAACTCGATCTATGGATTCCCTTATTAGATTTGACTATAATCCGGCAAATTTATGTCGTCCTATTTCTAGGATTGCAATCAACTTCGCTTAATTATGCTAGATCTACTCTTAAGTAGGGACTTTTGCTCCATTGATTAAGCATATCAAACTTGGATTAATATCCTGAAAATATTAAAGCAAGGATTAAGACCACATAATTAAGAACAAGAAAAAGTATTTATCATGTAATTTAGATAATTAAATAATAAGATTCATCATAGGTTTCATCCTCCTTAGGTATTTAGAGAGTTTAGTTCATATTTATAGAGGAAAACATCTCAAAATAAGAATAACAACAAGACATGAAAAACCTAATAAAACTTCAAAGGAAATTCGACCGGAGATCTTCAATCTTGGAGTGGATCTACTTCCGAGATGATTTCGACGGCCTCCTTCGAGTAATTTTTTCGTTCTACTCTACGTCTCCTCTTAGGTCTTCTTCTGGCATATATTTATAGGCTTTAGAAGATTCAGAAACCATAAAAATTGGCTTTTTCTGGGTGAAAACAAAGCAGGGTGCGACAGGGACACGGGCGTGTACTCAGCCCGTGTGAGGGTGTCCAGGCCGTGTGAAAATTTGCATGGTTCGCGATTGACACGTGCTGGCACACGGGCGTGCTTGTGCCCTACCCGTGTGGTTCTGGCTTAGCCGTGTGGATCCTTAAGATGACCCGTTTTGTCAGGTTTTGGCCTGTTTTCCACTCCTTTCGCTTCCCTATGCTCACCTAAGTATAGAAATATGAATTTAAAGGATTAGGAGCATCGAATTCACCAAATTATATAAATAAACATCCAAAAACACGCTAAGCGTGGGATTAAAATGTGTTACTTTTATGGTTTATCAAATATCACCACATTTAAGCGTTTGCTTGTCCTTAATCAAAATCTTCAACTCACAATTAAAATTAAACTTCCTTAATTCACAATCCTTATCAATAATGTCTTATCATAATTCACAAATAATTCATAGATTGATGATAAACCGTAAAAGTAACATATTTTAAGCCCACATTTAGCATGCTTTTGGATGATTTAAGCCTCAAATTATATAAATTGGTGCTCTTAATCTTTGTTTTCATGTTTTATACTTAGGAGAGCACCGGATGACGAAAAGAACGAAAAACGGGCCCAAAAAGGAGTAAATGGGCCATATCATGAAATCTACACAGCCTGGGCCCAAGACCACATAGCCGTGCCTCATTCAATAGGCTCGAACACAGCCTGGCCACGACTTACACGGGCGTGTGCCATGGGCATATCCCTGCCGTAGGAAAGAAGAGTTTCATTCGGATTTGGATACTTAGGGGCAAAGAAACATATTCAAAAGCCTATATAAACACCCTAAGTATGACCAGAAAAGGGGGAACCCGAGGCTTTAGTCAGGGGGTGTCTGACTAGGCCAGGGGAGGCAGATTTGTGGAGATTTACTCTAAGAGAGCCAGTTGATCCATTTCAAAAAGCCGGAGTTATACTCAAAACGGAGGATCTCCCCTTCAATTCCTTCAGGGGGTTTTAGGGATTTCTTATGTTTTATTTTATCTTTTCTTTTGAGATGTTTTCCTTTATTGTTATGAACTAAACCCTCAGATACCTGAGGGGATGAAACCTAAGATGAATCTTGTTATCATTTGCTGAGCTATATGATAAATATTTGACTTGTTCTTAATTATGTGTTCTTAATTCTTGTGTTGATATTTCCAGGATATTAATTCAAGTGTGATGTACTTAGGTGGAGGAGCAAAAGTCCCTGCTTAAGAGAAAATCTAGCATAATTAAGCAGAGTTGATCGCGCACCTAGAGATAGGGTGACGAGATTTTGCCGAATTAGGGTGAAACCTAATATGGGAGCCCATAGATCGAGTTAATGCAATTCTAGGGGTTTTAATTAGAAAGAGATTTCAATTAATCAACCTAGGGTTAGACGTTAGTCACCTCGAGAGAGGGATTAATATAACTTAGGGAATCTTACGGATCAAGTCAAGTGAATAAATCGTCTGGTTCAGAGTTAGATAACAAGTGAAGTGTAGGTGGATTCTTCCTTGGGTGTCGTCTTAATCAATTGGTTTTTCCTAAAGTTATTTTCTCAATTCCATTTAGATAACAAGTGAAGTGTAGGTGGATTCTTCCTTGGGTGTCGTCTTAATCAATTGGTTTTTCCTAAAGTTATTTTCTCAATTCCATTCTTCTTTGTCTTAGAGTTTTTAGATTAGTTGATAATTAATTTTAGATTAAATAAAGATCACTTTAATTCTAAGGCTAAATAATAAAGAGAGAGTTAGTATTAGTACTTTTGGTTCCTTTGGGATTCGACATTTCGGTCTTGTCTTAACTATACTACTGTTTGATAGGTGCGCTTACCTTAAATCGTTGTCATAGTTAGTTTCCAGGTTCGATCATTCTTTATACAAATTTTTAAGACTCTGACACGCGATCAATTGATAATTTAACTAAAAGAGTCTTAAAGATCCAAACAATCCAAGTCACAACTTTTTATATCACGAAAACATAGGTGTTTCCCCTTATCTAAATAATTACCTTTGATTCAAAACTGACAAGAATTGACATCCTCACTAAAGATTCACTCAAATACTCAAAGTGTTTAAGGTTCAAATTAAGCACTCAAAAGTCAAACATGAAAAGTTATTATCATAGGCTTGCATGAAAATCAAATCTCCACCACTATCTAATGAGATGATACACAAATCAAAAGGTCTTTGAAAGGGTTGTAATGGGGCTTGGGTTAAAGGTGTGGATAAAGGCTGAATTAGAGGGTTAAAATCGAGATCGAATTGACAATTTACCTAACTAGAAAAAACAAACTACTACTGAATAATTAAATCAATTAAAAACTTATCAATAATAACACGAGCTTCTTCTCAAAATGTGAAATTAATCATTTAGCTCAAATAACATAAAACTAGTAATAGTGAATATATATTTCCACTTTTTTTTACAATAATAAGAAAGAATTTAACAATTGAAATAAAGAACATAGTTAGGCAACTGATCAAATCAAATCTCGACAAAAAGGGGGTTAATACAATAGGAAAAATTCTTATTGAATAAAAAAGAATGAGTTTTGGGTTAATATTAAGGGTAGATCAAGAAATGGTTTATTAGGATCAAAGGGGTTCACTAAGGGTTAATTATGAAGGTAGGCTTTTAATGGAATAAGTGGGTTAAAACTTAGGTGCCTTTGATATACCGTAAAAGTAACATATTTTAATCTCACATTTACTATGCTTTTGGATGATTTAAGCCCTGATTTATGTAAAAAGGTGCTCGTAATCCTTTCTTTTCAAGTCTTATACCTAGGAAAGCACCCGAGGATGAAAAGAATATAAAACGGGCCCAAAATAGAGTAAATGGGCCGTATTACGAAATCGACACGACCTGGACTTAAGCTCACACGGCCGTGCCTTGTTGATCATCTAGAACACGACCTGACCCCCGATGCACACGGCCGTGCCGCATTAAAGAAATTCGAAACACGGCCTGGCTATGATTCACACGGGCGTGTTCCATGGCCGTGTCCCTGTCGCTGGAAAGAGCAATCTCATTCGGGAAAGGATACTTGGAGGCAAAGAAACACATTCCCAAGCCTATTCAAACACCCTAGTAGGAATTCTACTTAAATTAGGATACTTAGGGGCCAAGTAAGGCATCTTAAAGTCTATATAAACACCCAAAGGGGGCAACTTGAAAGGGAGTTCGGCAGAAGCCTTATGCCAGGGCTTTTGTCTAGGGGGCGGTTAGCTAGGCTAAGGAGCCAAGCCGAGAAGGTCAGATTTGCAGGAATCACACGAAGTTAGCCAGTTGATCCATCCCAAGAAGTCGAAATTCTACTCAAGACGGCGAATTTCTCCTTCAATTCATTCAGGGAGTTTTAGGGATTTCTTATGTTTTGTTTTATCTTTTCTCTTGAGATGTTTTCTTTATTTGTTATGAACTAAACCCCTCAGATACCTGAAGGGGATGAAACCTAGATGAATCTTGTTATTGTTTTTTGAATTATATGATAAATACTTAGTTTATTCTTAATTATGTGTGCTTAATCCAAATTTGATGTGCTTATGTGGAGGAGGAATAGACCCTGCCTAAGAGTAGATCTAGCATAATTAAGCGGAGTTGATCGCACGCCTAGAGATAGGGTGACGAGATTTTGCCAGATTAGGGTGAAACCTAATATGGGAATCCATAGCTCAATTTACTGCTATTCTAGGGGGTTATTATAAGAGAACGAGAGTTCCACTAATTAACCTAGGGTTAGATGTTATTCGCCTCGAGAGAGGGTTTAATATACATTAGGGAGTCCTACGGATCAAACTAAGTGAATAAATCGTATGGTTCAGTGTTAGATAACAAGTGATGTCTAGGTGGATTCTTCCTGAGGGTATCGTCGTGATCAACTGAGTTTTTCTTCTAGTTATTTTCCAATTTGTTCTTTTTTTTTGTCTTTGCGTCTTTAGCTTAGTAGTCGTTCATTTAGATTAAAGTAACTTCACTTTGTTTTAGGCTAAATAATAAAAAGAAAGTTAGTATTAGTACTTTTAGTTCCTTTGGGTTCGACAATCCGGTCTTGCCTAAGCTATACTACTGTTCGATAGGTACACTTGCCTTTAATCGTTGTCAGAGTTAGTTTCCAGGTTTGATCATTCGTTTTATAAATTTTAAAACTCTGATTTCAGCAATCAGCCTTTATCATCTTAGTATATCAAATCAAAGGTGTGGTCTTGACATGAATAATCGAAGCAAGTTCTAGAATAACAAATCAATATTGACACTCATAACCAAATAATAGTGAGCAAGAAAAGTGTATGCTAAAAAAGGCTCAAAATCTCACAAAAATTATGATTTTTGATGTCAACCTTTCAAAATTCAAACTTTAAAGTACTATTTAAATTTAGGGAAAACAACCTAGCAATTTTAATTCTGAAAATAGCCTTATCATGTTTGATTCTCTAATGTACCTATGACTTAATCCAAAACATATCAATAAATATCATAAATCAATAAAAATTTTATTTTAATAGTAATATGAGAAAGTTACTTAAGAACAAGACATAATTCAAGGATTTTTTAATAATGATATAATTAACCTCCCCACACTTAAGATGTACATTGTCCTCAATGTACCAAAATAGATAATGACAATATAAGAATATCATAAGAGAGGGAGAGAAGTGAAACTTCCTGATTTTGGATGAAATTCGTGAAATAGTGAACGCGGAATTGCAAATATAACAAAGTGAAGTGCATGATTCTGAGCAACTATTAAGAAAATAAACACAACTCTGGAAGAAGATTAAGGGATTACTCGATTAGGAATAATCATAAAAACTAAAATATAGTTAAAAATATAAAAGATAAGTCTTGGAAAATATGATACAAAACATAAAGGAAAATAGACTAAAAATAAAAATAAAAATAAAAATAAAGACCAAAATAAAAAAATGGACTCAAAGGTCTTCATCGTCAGATGCGTCGCGAGGTGGCAGTGGCGAAGGTGGAATATGGAGATGGTGGCAGATCTGCTGTAATGTGGCCTTGAGATTGTCGAACCGCTGGTAGCAGTACTGCTCGAAGCGAGTGAGACGCTCGGATATGTCATTCAAAGTAGTAGCAGAAAAATGAGGTCGATGACTCAGAGGTGGAGGGTGAGGTGGATCCTCGTGAGGGAGAGGGACATCCTCAATGATGTCCTCGAGATCATCCTGATCATCAGGGCAAGACAATCGGTACTGGGGAGGATCGAATCCATGACGTCGCTCGATCATCCTCATATGTAGCATGCTCGAGATGCCCTGAGGGGACATCTGACCAACCAGTGTAAGCGAGGAGGATTGCTCTGGTGTGTCGAGAAGACCGAAGTGTCGAGCGAGGCGAGTCACGTAAGGGCCTAGGCAGATGGGGCCCTTTTTGTGGCGGTCAGTCTGATGGCAGAAGGATAAACCGATAAAGTATGCTAGATCAAATACATGGCCATGTGCCATGCTCCATAAATAATATGCATCGTGTGTGCTCACGACTCCGGTGCTCTCTCTCCGTCCTGTCAAAGTATGAGCTAAAACGGCGTGAAGATACCCTAGAGTTGGAGAAAGGGAAGTCGCCTTCGAGCGACTAGCGTCATAGTTCGTCAGGCCACCCGTGAGGTCAATCCAACAATGCGAGGGTGAATAATGAATATGGCGATGGAGCTGAAGAAAGTCCTAGGGGCTCATGAACTCCTCCGTGTATAGTCCCAAAGCAGCACCAAATTTTGGGACGCGCATATGGCACACCAAACGCCAAGGTGAAATATGATGGCGCCGGGCTCGTCATGGACTGACATGACGCTCTGAAGGTGGAACGTCAAGCAGAACTCCAAAGTAATCTCCATATAAGTGAGCTCGACGATACTGAAGAAGCGATCCCATGGTGCTGTGATGATGCATGCGTGAACCTCGTCAGCGAGGTGAACCTGCTCCAACGCGACCCAATCAATGCAGCAGCCCAAACCTAGGGGTCGTACTCGAAGGAGCTGAAATAGGTCCTCCGGTGGGTCCGTGGTAAATTTGAGGTAAGGGTGGCGCACTTCAGCGGAGGCGCTCGAGGAGGTCACACCGAGACTCTTCCGCTTTTTTGAAGTGGGGACGGTGACTTTAGTCTTGCCTCGAGTATTAGTCATGATGTTCCTGAAAAAGGGAAAAAGGTTCATCAACAATAAATAAATCATTATCAAATTTGCAAATAAAAGTAAAGTCTAAGTAGTCTTAAATAGGAAAGTATGCCTAAACAATGTGTATTAATATCCTAGAATGCAAAAATTAGAAATGAAGTCATCATGATTTAAATTGGTGAAAATAATAAAAATAAATCAACTAACTAATTCTCAATTAGGAGGCAAATTTAAATAGTCTAAAACAAAGAAGAATAAGAAATAGAAAGCAATTCATAGATAAACAATTCGGAATGTGAAGAACAATTAACCAAGTTAATAAAATTAGTGAAAAGGTAATCCAATTAAAGAATAAGTATCATCTTAACACAGTAGCAAGCAAAATTATAACAAGAAATATAACTATCAATAATCTGAATAGAAATAGACAATAAACTAATCAATAAACAAAAAGCTAAACGAGTAAGGATATAAAATAATAGAATATAGAAATAAATAAAAAAAGAACTAAAATAAATAAATAATAATAAATAATATAGAAAATAAGATAATGGGCAATAAGGGAGAAGAAGAACCGACGGTGGCCAAGGGTGGTGGCCGGAGTGAGGTACGACTGGTGGTCGATGGGCATACGGCGGCAGGATTTATGGCAAGGGGGTTGCGGCAGTGTAAAGAAAGGGGGTTGGGGTGGATGGCAGTTAAAAGGAAAGGAAAAAGGAAAGGGGGAGAAGAGGAGGTGTTTGCACAAAAGAAAAGGAAAGAGAAACAGAGAAAAGAGGGGGGAGGTTATCGGTGCCGAAAGTGCGGTGGAACTTAGGGAAAAACGGCGGCTAGGGTTTGAGGAGGTTTGGGAAAAAGATTGGAAAAGAAAATAAAAAGAAAAAAATGTTTAAATAAGTGACATGGTCGTGTAACAGCCCGTGTTGGGCCACTCGTGTGTTTCGAATTTCAGCCCGTGTGTCCAGGCCGTGTGGTCCACACGGCCAAGGCCATTTTTGGTCGTGTGAGCCACACGGGCGTGTGGGCATGCAACATGGGCCCGTGGGCCCACTTTTGGAATTGTTCAACGCATATATTCATTATTTTTGGGTTTTACAAAAAGATGGAAATTTTTTGTAACGCCCCAAAAATCCCTTAAATATTTGTTTTAGTATGTTTGTGACACAAATCTGTCTATTCCAGTGGTTAAGTGTTCTAGGAAGTGTCTAAGAGGTCCCAAGTTCAAGCATTAGCTTGGGCAAATTTTTGTTTTTAAACAAATAAACCCTATCTCTGGACAGTAGGCTTTTAATTAATTAATTGTAAAAACATGTCAGAATGGGCCTGCTGGTCTGGTGGATAAGTGGAGTGTCTGACATTTTACTCTCTCCCTCTATTGCTTCATTTTTTCTTTTACATACTTTTTCGTTCTTCATCTCTACCCACTGCTGAAACTTTACCTTTCCTTACCGTTTCCTCTCGTTTTTCTTCTTTGGTTTCTCTTATTTCTCCCATTTTGCTCCTAAGTGCGTTTCATTCTTCTCTTTTGTGAAAAAGTTAGCCACTCGCGCGGTAAGTGGTAAATTGTTGACATTGTTTCGATTGAGTAATTTTCAATAAACTAACTATGGGGTTCTGGCAGCAACATATCGTGTGGGTTGAGGCTCCCTTCGTACTATTTCTTAGCAAGTCTTGGAAACCTTGCAGTAAGTGTTCATTGCTTTTTAGAGGAGTCCATTGGTTTCGGGATGTGTTGTTTTATTGTAAAGAAAGACTGATTGTGGTGTTGGATTGGTCAATTGTAGGTATTGAAGTGCTCAGGAAGGCTTAGGTACCGAAAACACTACAGGTGTGTAACCACAACACTGAAAACGATAATCAGAAAAAAGCCAAAAAAATGGGGCTGTCAAAGCCACACGGGCGTGTGGCCACTCGTGTGACCGAACAGGGAAGTGTGATCGTTGAGGCTGGTTATGTATGACTCATGGGTTGGGTTGAATTGGGTCGTGTGGGCCACACACAGGTTAATTATATGGGCGTGTGGGATTATTGGGCCAGGCCGTGTGATCCACACGGCCAAGGCCATTTTCGGCCGTGTCAGCCACACGGGCGTGTGGGCTCACATGGGCATGCAACATGGGCCTATGGGCCCATTTTCACTGTTTGACTGCTAAGGTTACACGGGTCGCCCGAGTCAACTATGGACCTACTGTAGAGTCAGTAATATTACCTAGACCCCTAGCTGAATGACTGTTATATCCATACTTGATATGTATATATATATATCTATATATGACTGTATATTGAGCATGTTACTTGTACTGTACTATATATATGTGATATACCATGATTCGGCATGACATAACTGTACGATGCATTGCATGCGGATGGGTTGATACTGATTGGAGGAAGTGAACTGAAAGGCTTCGAGCCTAATTTACTGGCAGTACAGTTGTAAATTACTGTCTAGTGCCGCATACGATACTATTTGGAATGTAGGGATGGGTGGGCTGATTATATCCCCACATGGAGTGTAGGGTTAGACGGAGATGGAGTGTAGAGATTGGTTGGGTAAGATTTTCTGATTGCATATCTGTTACTGTTACTTTACTGGGATGGGCTAAGGCCCTAATACATACTGTTACTGAAATAGGCTAAGGCCCAAACTGGACTTATACTGATACTGAAAAGGGGCTTAGTCCCAGACTGTGATTATTCGTATATTGACTGTTTGTTTTGCATGTGGGTTACACTCCGAGTTTACATAAACTCACCCTTCTGTTTAATCCGTATAGGTAATCCCCAAACATAGGCGGATTGGTGTGGCGAAGGACTCCTTCAATACTATTTGATACTTAATCATGATTTTAAGTTTATGTAGGTATTTTTCTGTAATAATGGCCTCTACGGATTTTTGGTTTAAATTTGGATTTTATACTGCTTTATGTTTTATAACTGCTAGTGGTAGGAGAAACTCAGGTTTTCAAAACTCGGCTGTGAATTTGAGTTTTAAAATTTGGGGTTTATAAAGAACTAGTTTCTGATAGTTAAATATTTTTACTAGATGTGTGGTATATCTAGTCTCCAGCGTTGATCCAGTAAGTTCTCTAAAACTGCCATGTGAAACTATTATATGTTTTTGACTGAACTGTTCTAGGTAGTATATACTGAGACTACTATAGATAAACTGTACTGAAAACACTCAAGTTAGTGTATACTGATACTGTAGTAAAACCGATACACTGCGATGTACGAAACAAACTTTAAACTTCTGATACTGTTTTCATAAAATATATAATAATTAACACTGGAACTGTAAACTAATGCATAAAACTGTTAATACTGATTAAACGCTATGAAACAATGAGCATAGAAGGTACTCATGGACAGGGTACAAGAGGCCGTGGTAGAGGCCGTAGAGGGGCTCGAGCGGGGTCCTCATCTTCTGGTAACCTACCCAATCTGGACACTAGTGAAATTCCAGTGTCGCCTGTTACTGAAATTGGGTCTGGGTCTCCTGATTGAGCGGTTGGGGATGACGCACTATCCCAAGCCATGTTAAGGATTCTGGAGAGGGTCGTAGAACCCAATACTAGACTTGGAGGCCGAGGGTCGGTTACGGAACGACTCCAGTCTAATGGAGCCGAGATTTTTAGGGGTATTGCTGGAGTTGCCCCTAATGTGGCTGAGTTGGATAGAGGCCACAGAGAGAATTATGGGTGACCTGGACTGCACCACCGAGCAAAAACTAAAGGGTGTTGTATCGCTGCTTCGAGATAAGGCATATTAGTGGTGGCTCACTGTTAAAGAGGGCACTCAACTCGACTGACTGACCTGGGAGTTCTTTAAGACAGCCTTCCAAGGGAAATATGTGGGGGCCAGTTACGTGGATACCCGTAGGAGAGAGTTCCTGAATCTGACTCAAGGGGATAGATCACTGTCCGAGTACGAGGTCGAATTTCTACGATCGAGCCGTTACGTGTGAGGAATGGTGGCGATTGAGTACGAACGATGTGTTCGCTTCGGGGATGGCCTCAAGGACAATCTGAGGATTCTGATAGCTCCACAGAGGAAGCGAGACTTTAAGGCACTAGTTGATAAGGTGAAGATTACCGAAGAAGTGAAGCGCGCTGAGCGCCAGAACAGAGAAAGGTAGGAATAAAAGAGAATCGGAGCTTTGAGTTTCGTTCAGAGGCCTAATAAAAAGGCCAGAGTGGATGGGCTGATTAGAGTTGAGGCTTCTATTACTATTATTGGACAACCGCCGTGTACTGATTGTGGTAGACACAATCAGGGCAAGTGTTGGAAAAGAACCGGGGCTTGTGTGAAGTGCGGTTCATTAGAGCACCGTATTAGAGAATGTCCGCGGAGGTTCGATCAGATGCAAGCTTCTGGCATAGGTACTGCACCACCACCGAGGGTAGTTCAACAATCACCGAGAGGCCGTAGTCAGGCCAGAGGTGGTAATGGTTTGGGCTATGGTTAGAGAGCACCGGGCAGATGTGCTGGTCATATCGGGGTGAGGCAGCCGACTCTAGTTTATGCTGCACATCGCGGAGAGGATTGAGATGCTCCAGACGTCATTATGAGTATGTTCTTTATTTACAATGTAACTTATACTGCACTGATAGATATAGGATCCACTCACTCCTATATAGCTTGTACTGTATCTGAAAACTTGGGTTTACTAGTCGAGAGCACTACAAGTAATGTCACTGTACTGAGTCCGTTAGGGCAGTCAATAAGGGTTAACAAACTATTTAGAGATGTTCCTCTAGAGGTTCAAGGAGCTATCTTTTTAGCTGATCTGATGGAACTACCTTTTAGAGAATTTGATCTGATACTAGGAATGGACTGGTTGGTCAAGCACTGAGTGAGCTTAGATTGTGCCACAAAAAGGGTTGTACTGAGAACTGAGGAAGACAACGAGGTGGTCGTAATTGGGGAACGTCAGAACTACTTATCGAATGTGATTTTTTCATTGAGGGTCGAAAAGTTGGTTCGTAAAGAATGTGAGGCGTATCTGGCCTACATCAGTGTTTCATATTTTGGGGATTCTTCGGTTAAGGATATAAGGACGGTTAAAGACTTTCCGGACGTCTTTCCTGAGGAGCTACCTGGATTACCTCCGGATCGTGAAGTAGAGTTTGGGATTGACCTCCTTCCTGGTACAGCTCTGGTGTCCATTGCCCTTTATAGAATGGCACCTAAAGAGCTTGTGGAGCTTAAGGCTCAAATTCAATAGTTACTAAGTTGTGGGTTCATCCGCCCTAGTGTGTCTCCGTGAGGAGCATCAGTTCTACTTGTGAAAAAGAAGGATGGATCCATGCGTATGTGTATTGGCTACCGTCAACTGAACAAGCTGACCATTAAGAATAAGTACACCCTACCGAGGATAGACGATCTGTTTGATCAGTTCTGATGTGCTTCAGTTTTCTCCAAGATTGACCTCCGATCAAGATATCATCAGTTGAGGGTTAAGGAGGCTGATGTACACAAGACAACATTTAGGAGTCGTTACGGTCATTACGAGTTCCTAGTGATGCCATATGGACTGACGAATGCACCTGCAGCCTTTGTGAACCTAGTGTTCTAACCCTATTTGGATCGATTCGTAGTGGTTTTTTTGATGACATTTTGGTGTATTCGAGAATGGAGTATGAACATGATGAACATCTCTGAGCGGTTCTGCAAATTTTGAGAGAGAAACAACTGTATGCCAAGTTCAGTAAATGAGAGTTCTGGTTACGAGAAGTAACATTTCTGGGCTATGTGGTTTCTGCTGAAGGGATTAGAGTCGATCCTCGAAAGATTAAGGCTATTCTGGATTGGAAGCAGCCTAGGACTGTATCAGAGATTTACAGTTTTCTGGGACTGATAGGATATTACAGACGTTTTGTAAATGGGTTTTCACTAATCGCCGCACCCTTGACTAAGCTGCTACGTAAGGGTGTGCCATTTAACTGGACTGATTCGCAGTAAGAGTGCTTTGAAAAGCTCAAGACTGTACTGACTGAGGCCCCTGTTCTGATACAGCCAAAGTCTAAAAAGGAGTTTACTGTTTACAGTGATGCATCACATGTCGGTTTAGGATGTGTGTTAATGTAAGAGGGTAAGGTGGTAGCGTACGCGGCTCGTCAGCTTAAGACTCATGAGGCAAATTATCCAATGCACGACTTGGAGTTGGCATTACCTGTATGGTGAAAAGTGTATCATTTACACCGACCATAAGAGCCTCAAGTATCTCCTCACTCAGAATGAGCTGAATCTTAGGCAGCGTAGATGGATTGAGCTGCTTAAGGATTACAATTGTACTATCGAATACCATCCTGGTAAGGCCAATATGGTGGCCGATGCATTGAGCCGTACGGCTATGTCTGATCTAAGGGCAATGTTTGTTCGACTCAGTTTATTTGATGATGGTAGTTTGTTGGCTGAACTTCAAGTTAAACCTACGTAGATAGAGCAGATTAAGGGTAAACAATTGGAGGACGAGTCTTTCGGTCTTTACTTCCGACAGATTGAAACTGGGAATACTGTGGATTTTGGATTGAATAGCGAAGGGGTACTCTGCTTCCGTGGGAGAATCTGTGTACCGAAGGATACTGAGTTGTGGCAATCTATATTGCGAGAGTGGCATAGTAGCCCTTATGATATGCATCTTGGCGAAAACAAGATATATCAAAACATTCGTGAGTTATACTAGTGGTCAGGTCTTAAACGAGAGATTACTAAATTTGTGGCCAAGTGTTTGACATGTCAACAGGTTAAGGCTGAGCATCAATTACCTTCAGGATTGTTGCAACCAGTCAAGATTCCACTTTAGAAGTGGAAGCGTATAACTATGGACTTCGTTAGTGGGTTATCCCTTACACCCACTAAGAAGGATTCTGTATGGGTCATCGTGGATCGATTGACCAAGTCCTCCCATTTCATACTGGTTCGTACTGACTACTCTTTGCAGAAGCTGGCTAAACTGTATGTGTCTGAGATAGGAAGACTGCATGGGGTACCGGTTTCGATAATATCATATAGGGATCCTCGTTTCACGTCTCGATTCTAGAAGAAGCTACATGAAGCTCTGGGTACAAGGTTGGACTTCAGTACTGCGTTCCATCCTCAAACAGATGGGCAATCTAAGAGGGTGATTCAAATACTGAAGGACATGTTGAGGAGTTGTGTGATTGACTTCTGAAGTAGTTGGGAGGATTACCTGCCGCTAGTAGAGTTTACTTGTAACAACAACTATCAAGCTAGCATTCAGATGGCACCTTATGAGGCATTATCTGATCGTAGGTGTCACACACCTCCATGTTGGACTAAGTTGGGCGAGCAACGTGTTCTAGGCCCTGAACTAGTTTCTGATACTGAGGACAAAGTTAGATTGATTTGAGACCGACTGAAAGCGACATCAGACAGACAGAAGTCCTATCCGGATCTGAAGCATCGAGAGATTGAGTATTCTGTGGGGGACTTTGTTTTTCTCAAGGTCTCGCCATGGAAGAAGGTAATGAGGTTTGGACGTAATAGAAAGTTGAGCCTTAGGTTTTTGGGCTTTACCGCATACTGAAACGTGTGGGACCGGTTGCCTACCAGTTGGAGTTACCTCCAAAGTTGGATTGGATTCATGACGTGTTCCATGTCTTTATGTTGAGGCGCTACCGCTTTGATCCCATGCATATTGTTCCAGTGGAAGAGATTGAGGTTAGGCCAAATTTGAATTTCGAGGAGGAGCCGGTTCAAATATTAGATCGTGATGTAAAGGTTCTAAGAAGGAAATCCATTCCACTAGTTAAGGTTCTATGGCGTAATCATAGCACTGAGGAGGCCACGTGGGAGGCTGAGGATGTGATGCGTCAGCAGTATCCTCATCTATTCTGATCAGGTAAAATTTTGAGGCCGAAATTTTCTTTTAAGGGGTAAAGTTGTAACGCCCCAAAAATCCCTTAAATATTTGTTTGTATATGTTTGTGACACAAATATGTGTCTGCTTCAGTGGTTAAGTGTTCTGGGAAGTGTCTGAGAGGTCCCAAGTTCAAGTATTAGCTTGGGTAAATTTTTGTTTTTAAATGAATAAACCCTATCTCTAGACAGTAGGCTTTTAATTATTTGTTTGTAAAAACATGTCAGAATGGGCCTACTGGTCTGGTGGATAAGTGGAGTGTCATTATGCTAGAGATCTTGGGTTTGAGCTGTCGCTGGAGTATTATTTTTGCTAAGTGGTCCCGTGTAGTGTTTGAACTCAACTGAAATGCCGAAGTGGTAGAGGTGTAATGGGAAGTGGGAAGTGTGGAAAGGAAATTAAGGGATTTGGATAGTGGGAGTGGTTGCACGGTTTTAGGAGAAATTTGAGGGATTGAGTGATCAGTTTTTCCCCAAATTTCCTCAAAGTTTCTGACGTTTTGCTCTCTCCCTCCTTTGCTTCATTTTTTCTTTTACATATTTTTCTGTTCTTCATCTCTACCCACTGCTGAAACTCTGTCTTTCCTTATCCTCTCTTCTCACTTTTCTTCTTTGGTTTCCCTTATTTCTCAACTTTTGCTCCTAAGTGCGTTCCGTTCTTCTCTTTTGTGAAAACGTTAGCCATTCGTGCGGTAAGTGGTAAGTTGTTAACATTGTTTTGATTGAGTAATTTTCGGTGAACTAACTATGGGGTTTTGGCAGCAGCATATCGTGTGGATTGAGGCTCCCTTCGTACTATTTCTTAGCAAGTCTTGGAAACCTTGCAGTAAGTGTTCATTGCTTTTTAGAGGAGTCTGTTGGTTTCGGATTGGTTGTATTATTGTAAATAAAGATTGATTGTGGTGTTGGATTGGTCAATTGTAGGTATTGAAGTGCTCAGAAGGGCTTAGGTACTGAAAACACTACTAGTGTGTAACCACAACACTGAAAATGGTAATCGGCAAAAAGTTGAAAAATGGGGCTATCGACGCCACATGGGTGTGTGCCCGCCCGTGTGGTAGGTCGTGTGACCGAACACAGGAGTGTGATTGTCGAGGCTGGCAATGTGCGATTCATAGGCCGGGCCAAATTGGACCGTGTGAGCCACACGAGCGTGTGGGCTCATATAGGCATGCAATATGGGCCTGTTACGGGAGTGTAGGGTTGGACGGAGATGAAGTGTAGAGGTTGGTTGGGTAGGATTTTCTGATTGCATGTCTATTACTGTTACTGTACTATGATGGGCTAAGGCCCTAATACATACTGTTACTTAAATAGGCTAAGGCCCAAACTGGACTGATACTGATACTGAAAAGGGGGCTTAGTCCCAGATTGTGATTATTCGTATATTGACTATTTGTTTTGTATAGAGGTTACACACTGAGTTTACGAAAACTCACCCTTCTGTTTAATCCGTACAGGTAATCCCCAGACATAGGCGGATCGGTGCGGCAAAGGACTCAGCAGTGGCCACACGACTCCTATACTATTTGATACTTAATCATGATTTTAAGTTTATGTGGGAATTTTTCTGTAATAATGGCCTCTACGGATTTTTGGTTTAAATTTGGATTTTATACTGCTTTATGTTTTATAACTGCTAGTGGTAGGAGAAACTCGAGTTTTCAAAAGAGATGAATGTTTTAAAAGCTTCCACAAAGTATAATATTTTGGGAAATGAATGGCGATTTGTAAATAAATAACGTTTTGAAAATGGATAACGTTTTGAAAACAAATGACATGATTTGGAGTTAACATAAGATAATGAAGAGTGGTTTGAATGGAGAAAAGGTCTTAGCATCGTTGCGATTTCAAAAGTACTATCATATGACATCGCTAGATTTGGCCATAACGTCTAGGCCGAGTTTGGGGTGTTACATTTTTGCTTAACAATGTCCCTGAATTAACTATGAAATTTTTATCTAATACATGTTGGGAGAGTCAAATTAAAAGTGTTAAACTATTAGATTTCAAACTCCCCAAATAAGATTGGATGTGTTAGAATTATATGAATCTTGTAATGATACAAAGTCAAAGACTGAAGCAGAGAGTTCGATCAATGCAATTGGGAGTTTTGACTTTTTTGCTTGGTATGGTAATTTGGCATGAAATTTTATTTGTTGTAAATATGGTGAGCAAGAAATTGGAATCTAAGTTTATCTGCATTAACATCATCATAAAGCAATTAGAAGGCGTATTGTCATATTATAAAAAGTATAGAAATGAAGGCTTTACTTCTAGTATGAATATTGCTAAAAGTATTGCACTTGATATGAATGTAGAGACTACCCTTCCAACAAAACGTCATGTTATTAGAAAAAAAAAACAATTTGATGAGAATAACCAAGAGGATGAAGAAATTCAGTCTGGTGATGAATTATTTAGAGTTGATTATTTTTTAGTTATTGTAGACATGACAGTTACTTCTTTGAAGAGCAGATTTAGCAACTAAAAACATTTGATAGTATTTTTTGGTTTTTGCTTGATTCAAACAAGTTAAAGTCATTGGATGAAAAGGAATTGAGAGAATGTTGTGCTACTTTTCACTCTACCTTTTCTCATGGTGATTCATCAGATGTTGACTTAAATGGTCTTTTCTCTAAATTGAAAGTGTTGCAATTTACTTTACCAAATGAATTAATGTTAGCCACAGAAATTCCTGAGTTTGTCAAATCTGCAGATTGCTATCCGAATGTTTCAATTGCGTATAGAATTTTTGTAATGGCCCCTGTGACTGTGGCATCATCTAAAAGAAGTTTTTGAAAACTAAAGTTAATCAAAACCTACTTAAGGTCGTCAATGTCACAAGAACGATTGCATGGTCTGGCAATTTTATCAATCGAGAAGGATATTTTTTGAAAACATTGATGTTGATGTCATCATTAATGATTTTGCATCTCAGAATGCTTGTAGAACCCTTTTTTTTATGATTTCTTGTGTTTTTGTAGTTGATGACGTAGGAGTAGATTGAATGAAAAATGTTTTTTTTTTAATTTTGTTAGAAAATATCTTATTCGCTTAAGGTAATAAAATTTATTATTTTAATGAAATTACTAGTATATATTTTTATTTTATTGTATTAAATATTATAATTTTTTTAAAAGAGATTCCAATTTATTACTTTGCCTAAGCCCCAAAAATATCAATAAGGGACCTGAATGTGTATTGTATCATATCATATGTATAAGTTACAAATATTTAAAGAAGTTCCTTTATATTGTATGACTATTTTTGTGAATAATTTTATAGCCAACATTTTTTTATTTTGAATTAATGTGACCCCATTATTTTATAAAACTTGTATGTTTAAATTTTTATATCATAAAAGAAACCAAGTCAAACAATTATAATTGTGTAAATAATAAAGTTTTAGGAAATAGTTCAAAAAAATAAAAATTGCATTTTTTTCAATTAATTTGTAGTTCAATTTTCATTCTAACATCAATTATCAAAATTTTAAAAATAAACAAATATGTTATTATATTTTAATATCTTAATCATATTAGCTACGGGGTTAGGTGAGATAGCAATGATCTTTCTTACCTTAACTAGTAGTCGAGGGTTTGATCCTCGTCTTGGGTATAGAGCAGCTTTAAAATTTGTGCCCAACATCTACTCCTTTAATGAATCTATAGAACTCGAATGGTTAGTCATCGGGCTTACTTTAGTGGATATTTTAAGAAACAAAAAAAATCTTAATCAATCTAAAATAAGATTTTGTAGTATTTTAGAAAATTTAGAGTTTACGAGGAGTTGTTATGGAAAATGACATTTATCATATGTCTCATTTTTAAATTTAAGTTTTAATTTTTATAAAAATTAAAAACTTAATTAAAATCCATTTTTATTTATAATGACGCATAAATCGAAATACAAGTTTAAATTAATAAAACATAATTAAATTTATATTTTAAAATTTTTAAGATTTGAAGTAATCAAAGATGAAGTTGAAAATATTGCTCTCCGTTCGTATACATATGAGACGTCATACACTCAAATGATTAATGGTTCGAGGATACTTGAAAATTATCAACCTCCAAATTCTAACAGGTTAATGACAAAAGATATCTACATCAACATGATGCACACTTTATGAAAACCTGCAATACATTGATTTTGAGCTTGAGATGATTATCAATTTGAAACAACTTGACCTAAAATTTCTCAACTTATTCACAAAATGCAATGTATAATTAACATAGTTAATGGAAGATGTGTCAATCATCAATTACATCCATTGCTGAAAGCATTTAAGCCTTTTAACTATAAAGAAATATTGTCAAAGTCCATATGCTTACAAGACATGATTTGAGGCTTGCACTACATTTTCTAAGGCATCAACCAAATGAAAGTTCAAAGAGCTAGCTTCTATAACCCTACTAATTTTGTGCTTTCAATGATAAATTTAAATAATAAAATGTTTCCACATCAATGGAACTGATACTAAGTTTATATGCTAGTTCCCATACCACCTTAAACAATGCCATCATTGCTTATTTGTTAAATTGCATACTCGTCCATAAAGATCCTACTAATCATGGTTTCTGTCCATCCTCGAGTGTTGATCGGTACGTGTTCCTTGTTAACTTTGACCCCAAACCTTCAATATCATCTTTCATCATGCAACTTAGTAAACCACTACTTCCAATCCTCCCTCACTCTGAACTTAGCACTTCATTCTAAAGCTTCTACAAGAAATTCGAGAAAAAAACTTGATGCAGACTGCAATACTCTTCAGTAACTCACAGGGGAGGCTCTTAGACCAATAACAAAGTAGGCCATTGATCTCTACGAACATTCAGAGGTTTGTTTTACAACAACTAATCTTAATTATTGGAGTTGAAGTACTTAACTTTTAGCTCAGCCTTATAATCCATTAATTTCTTTCTTAATGACATGAATACTCAACCGGTGTGACAAATGGAAAACACAAATTTATCTTGCCAAAAAGCAACAATTATTGAAATATGTGATTAAACAAAGGAAGCTTCTCATAAACAAATTTATAAATAATACTTAAATTGAATATAAGTTTTGCATTTAATACATGAGCCGCCACTAATTAAAATTAAAAGATGACCATATATCCCATTTTATTTATGCTTCTTTTAATATGATATGCAAGAATTCTTTAACCTCTATTTTCCATTGAAAAGAGATAAAGATAATGATCGAAAGTTTGGAGAAAATTTTCAAACCTCCTTTCATATTTTCTTTGCTTCTACTTGCATTTTATTTGAATTTAAAGGCAGATCATTATGTTGTGGGTCAACCTAAAAGCTAAGTTATTGTTATGACCATACATTAATCTAAAATTAAATTAATTTTAAAAATTTTTAATATGATTTATACTTGTTGAATTCCAATCTCATATTAATATAATGTTTTATTATTTTGTATACTTCTGAACTGTTTTGCCAAATCAATAAAATTATTTCGTTTATTTTCTTTTAAAAATTAATATGTTACCTATAATTTATTTAGAACTAGTTTTTCGTTTGTATATTTTATAAAAATTTTATTTATTAGAAAAAATGTTTTTAACTTGCGTAATTTATTTAAATTTTAATAAGTTATATTTTATTTTGTAGTTTAAAACCTTTTATTTAGAAAATATATATCAATATTTTGAACTTTAAAGCAAAAGAAATAACATGATTTTTTTTATAAATTTGGGGGAAATAGTGTAGTCAGCCCAATTTGCCCGGGCTCATTTTATTCAGAAAAGGAAAAATAAAATAATAAAATAATAAAAATAAAATAAACAGTCCATTTTACAAAAGCCCGAAACTGAAACCCGAAACAGTAGCCCAATGCCCAGAAACAAAATTTACAATCTGTTACACGCAAGCCCAAAAACCAATTCCCCTAAACTACCCGAGCCCACTTGCATTCAGACCCAGATCCTAACCACCCTACCTAGACCCAAACAAAACATGGCCCAAAAGAGCTCAATGACTAAACGAAGTCAGGAAACCTAGGGTTTCTTGAAACCCTCGCGCCGCAAGCCTCGTCCGGCCTTCAATTGTGCCGTGATTCGCGCCCGAATCACTCCGCCACCAAGATCAGCGCCATTTCCTGCACAAGAAAGGAAAGAAGACAGAAACAAAAATGGCAGGAACAAATGTTTTCCTTTTTTATTTTTATTTTCAAGGCTATTAAAGCCTGATTTACTTTGTAACAAGAGGGGATACAGAGGGAAACAAATACAAAAAATATTCAAAAAACAGAGCAAAATAAAACACCAAAAGCAGTTTACAGAGGTGATTTTCCATTTTTTTTGTGTGTTATTTTCTATTATTTCTCTCGATTTATGCATATTTACGTACAAAATAAATTAAAATAAAAAAGGCGAGAATATTACCTTCGAAAAAGGAGAGATTCGACTCTCCGATCACCGACGGTGGTGGCGCGTGAAGCGCGTGGCTTAGGAACCCGATGACCAAGCTCCAGTCAAAGGAGAGGAGAGTTTGAGAGCATCTGCTGGGATTTTTTTTAAAACAGGGTGCACAAATGTTTTTTTTGCCCAAATACTGACTTATATAGCAGTATAAAACGACGTTGTTTTCGCTTAAGTCAATAAGCGTTAAAACGACGTCGTTTCTAGGAGGATCCGCGTGTTGACCCGAAAACTCGGGTAGGATCCGCGTGTTTTTGTTAAAAGGTCTAATTGCCTCTTTAGTCCTCCCGTATTTTTATTAATTTTAATTCCATTTATTTTTTTTAAATTTGGCCTTAAATGTTTGTTCACATTTTAATTTAGTCCCTTGGGCTATTTAAGGGCCAGTAACAGAACGACGCCGTTTTGAAAATGAGGTATAATTGCCCAATTGATCCTTGCATTTTCGGCGCGCATTTCAATATCGTCCTTTTTTTGTATTTTAAATTTTTTTAATTATTTTAATTTAATCCTTATCCATTTTTTTTGTTTTATTCTTTTTATTTTTCATTTTGCTTTTATTTTTTTAATTATTTTAATATAATGTATATATTAAATTACCATTATTTATTATTTATATTTCTCACTGTTATATATTTTTTATTAGTTATTATATCATATTTTATTTTTATATCATATTATTATATTATATTTTATATAGCATTTTAATTATTTTATCATATTAAAATATTATATTATTCTTATTATTTGTATAAAATTCGTATATATATATATATATTTTTATATGTATTATTTATCGTTTTATTTGTTTAAATTATTTATTATATATTATTTGTAATTTATACATTAGTTATTATATTATATTTTTAAAATCTTATATATTATACAATACTATATTAATATCATATAAAATTTTATTTTTGTATAAAATTTATTTTTATTATATAACATGATTCATTTATATTATTTATATTATATTTTTTAAATATCTTTATTTAAAATTATTATAGATTATTTATTATGTATTATCTTTTATATTATTAAATTATATATTTATTATAATTTTTTTACTTTTTTTTTATATTGTTATACATATTAATTGTTTTATAAAATTATCATTTTTTTTATTTTTCTTATTTTTTTGTTATAATAATTATTTAGTGTTTAAATATATCTTCCTTTTTTTGTTTAATTTTGTTATTACATGAAAAATCTTAATTATTGCTATTTATTTTACCTCGTGTTTATTTATTTATATCCTTTTAATTGTTATCATTGCTCAACATAGATCTTTATATATTCATTCATGTTAAATTCTTTTATTATTTATTGTTAGAATAATTTGTAGTTATGTAGAATTGTTATTAAATATGTATGTTGTAATGTATTCATACAATGTCCTACTCAAACCATTTTTATAAAAATAGCTTTTAAATTAAAGCATTTTATTCAAATATTTTAAAAATACGGTGATATGTGATATTTGGGGACTTCGAGAAGAATTGTGCCCTAACTTACTGGGTTTCGATTTTTCTCGTAGAACTTAAGGTATTAGATATCCCTTCTCTTTTAAAACTGAAACTTACCAATTTCAAATTAAAACCTTATTCTTGGGAATTCAAGACGTTGTGTCTTAACTTACTGGATATGATGTTTTGTGTCTCGAGGTAGGAATTTTCTAAAATAAAGACGTGCCTAGTTTCGAAGTTATGAGATGCTATATCCTAACTTACTGGGTATAGTATTTTATTTCTTTGAGATAGGCAAGCCTTAGTTTTTCTTCTAATAAAAGGATCTTATTTTAAAAATTTTCAAATTTGCAACATTAGGACATGATCTTATCGATTAGGTACCAATTTTTGGGCGTTATGAGGGTGCTAACCCTTCCTCATACGTAACTGACTCCCGAATCCATTTTTCTTGTTTTTCGTAGACCAAAATCAGTATTCTGAAATAAAATGATTTTCAAGGTGATCCAATCACACCTAAATAAAAAGGGATTGGTGGCGATTCCCATTTTCATTTTTAAAAGTCGATTCCCGTTTTTAAATCAAATTTTAAAATGGTTTCGACAGCTTGGCGACTCCGCTGGGGAGAATAAGAGAGTCAAGTCGTAAAATTGATAACTTCATGTCCTTTTGTCCGAATTTAAAATTCTAATTTTTAAAAAAACATGATCCTTTTATTACATGTGGTTCTAAATATATCTCTCTGCATTGCACTGCATGACAGTCATGGTCACACCCTTAAGTGGGACCGAGAAGCTCTGCCTTCGTGAGGTTTTCACCTCCGCATGGGCTAGTGGACTGCTTCCGGAATACATCTGTACCTATGTCTTCGTGAAGTTTTCACTTCCGCATGGCCATAAGGAAATGTATTCCCCTGAACCGAACTCGGTCCATATGAGCCTATAATGGGTAAGGATCGAGGAATCTGCTGGTTCGGGTACCTCAACTTTAGAGCTAAACCACACGTAGAAAACATAAGAACCTACCCTAAGTAGAACTACGTCGAACCTTAGTAGTTACCTAGATTAATGTTTGTTTACTTTGCTTGCTTTATATTTTGCGGTTCTAACCTGTTGTGTTTCATTTTTTGTGCATGTCATTTCATATTTTAGAGGTATCGATTCACGGTCAGTTTCTAAAGTTAGAAAGCTAGTTATGGAGAACGAATTCCTTGATAAAGTGGAAGACAATGCAGTCGTCCGTATATGGTCAGAGCAAAGGCAATTAGAGAAATGAGATAGCTTAGCTGAGGGGTATGTGTCAGAACTACGAGATTTCGCTCGCATCAGTGTCACGCAAAATGAGCTTCAAGAGTTGAAGGGAATCCTAGTGGGACGATGAGGCAAAGCAGCTGTTCTATCGTAATTATGGTGATCTACCTTACTTGCTCGACGTCAAAGTAGATAAGTATCTGTTCCGCGCTATTACTCAGTTTTGGAATTCTGCTTATAGTTGTTTCACTTTCAGAAAAGTAGATTTAGTGCCCACGATAGAGGAATATATGACCTTTCTTTGTTGTTCGAGGATCCAAGTCGACAAAGTTTACTCTAGGGCTGCTAATGTTCCAACCTTTGTGAAGAAGTTAATGAATATCACGGGGATGAGTGAACAATGGGTTACAGCCAGAATTCAAGAGAAAGATGAAGGTAAATGCATTCCTTGGGAGAATTTGAGGGATTGGGTCCTAAGACATCCAGATGCAAAGAAGAAGGTTGACATCTTGGCCTTGTGTATTTACGGTTTGGTAATCTTCCATAAAGCTCTAAGACATGTAGATGAAGCAGTTATCGATTTATTCAATCGACTTGGTAGAGGAGTCACGCCTATACCTGCAATCTTAGCCGAGACGTTTAGATCTTTGAATGCATGTCGGAGAACAGGTGAAGGCAGGTTCATTGGGTGCGCCCAGTTGTTGTTAACTTGGTTCCACAGTCATTTTTGGAAGTGGAGAAAGTGTCTTGTCGGGTTTTTTCTGAGAGTTACTCTCTGTTGAAAGAGATAGTAGCTACACCGAGGAGAGAAGACGTATCCGAAGAAAGCTGGATGGTGCTCCTTCAAAATCTTCAAGAAGAAGACATCGAGTGGAGGGCTCCCTGGATGATTCCCGGTGAAATCCTTTATCGGTGTGGGAGTTTTGACTGGGTTCCTTTACTTGGAATTTGGGGAGCCGTTGGATATGCCCAATTGCTCGTACTGAGGCAATATGCATCGAGACAGTTCGTACCAACGACATATGGGCTGGCTCAGTGTGAGTTCTCCTATAGAGAGGAAAATTATAAGAAGAGGGTTAAGGAGATTTCTGCTGCTTGGAATCAGATTCGTAGGATGAAGAGATTATCCGCGGGACCAATGACGACCCTAGAATACAGTAGATGGAGGATTAGAATGATTAATGATAATATCCCCGAACTGAATTCAGAAGACGCCCGATCAAGAGATGAATGTTTGCAAGTGGTCCCATAAGAGTTAGAAATTGTGAAGCAAGATTTTGAAAAGAAGAGTTCAGAGCTTGGAAAGAGGATAGAGAAGCTTGAAGAGGAAAAGATGTACCTGAGGCTAGATGTGGATGTTAAAAAATCAGAGGCCGAAAAATTAAGGAAGGAAAGGAGGAGGATAGAAGAAGATCGAGATAGTTTGAAGATAGAGTATAAGAAGATACGTCTAACGATGAAGAACGCTGGATTGGGAAAGACTTCGGAACAGTGGCAACAAGAGGTCCAAGAGGAAAAAGCCAAAGCTAAATATTGGGAGAGGAAGTTTCGAAAAATGCAAGCACGAAACGAGGCTTTAGAGAAAAACTTGGCAGAAAGTTTAAATGAAAAGGGAGAATTTAAAGCTAGAGTGGCTGAACTTGGACGGTCTCTTCATCACCATCGAAGTCGTAATTCCGCGATCGAGTTAAAGTAAAGCCTGAACAAGATCAAGGAAATGAAGGGTAAGATTAAAGAGTTAGAAGCAGTATTGCACAATTGTGAAGTTCAGATCGAGCTTCTTGAAACAAGAGAAGGGCGTTGGAAGGAAAAGCTTCACCATTCCCATGACCAAGTTAGAAGTCGGGATTACCTCATGAGTGAAGCAATAGTTCAGATTCAAGAGGTAGCTGATCATTTACAGACTTTGGCACCACAGGCTGATACATTGAGCATGAAGTATGAGCTACAGTCCGATCGTAGTCAAGAGCTAGCTTCATTGCTTGGAAAAATCAAAACTTTAGGACTTAGGGCGAAAGCATATTTGTAGTCTGTTTTATGTAAAGGATTTTGTTTTCTAAATGAAGTTGAATCAGAATCGATGTATCTTTGCATTCATGCATTTGCATTACATCATATCATATGCGTTTAAGTCAATAGAGAGAGTCTAATTAGCTGAAATTATAACAGAGAGAGAGAGCGAAAAAAAGAAAAGGAAAATCTGGAAGCTGAACACCCCTGCGGTACACGTGCAAAATCGAAGAAAATAGATCAAAGATTGGAACAATTCCAAAGAGATATGCAAGATAAGATGCAAGAGCAAATGGCAAAACTCCAACAAGAGATGAGGGACCAAATGTTGGAGGCTCAAAGGAACATGATGGCCCAAATGGCCCAAATGTTGAGTGGGGCAACGGACAAAGGAAAAGGCCCCATAGTCAATGCTAAAAGACAATGAGGATTTTCCTAGGGGATTCACTCCACCACATGTGCAAACACAACCTGAGGAATATCCCAGAAGGCCACCTGTCACAATTAGGCCTCAGTAAGGGAAAGCTGACACTGCAGTGCCCATGAATATTCAAGTTGGCATAGGATCCAACCCAGAGGATAATCCTGCTAATCCTGTTATCGCTGACCTAGACATAGCACAGAGAGAGGGGATCAGAACTGAATCTTCAAGACAGTTGGAAGATCGCTGTAGATATTTGGAAGAAAAATTCAAGGCTTTGGAAAATGCTGACCATCACCATGGTATTGACTCAAAGGACTTGAGTTTGGTCCCAAATCTGGTGCTTCCTCATAAATTCAAGATGCTGGAATTTGAGAAGTGCAATGGGACTAGTTGCCCTGAAGCCCACATCACTATGTTCTGTAGACGCATGACTAGTTATGTGAACAATGATCAACTTTTGATTCATTTTTTTTAAGACAGTTTAGTTGGGGCGGCATCCAGGTGGTATAACCAACTCAGCCGCACTAACATTAGCTCCTAGAGAGACTTAGCTCAAGCCTTCATGAAGCAGTATAATCATGTCACCGACATGACGCCTGATAGAATCATGTTGCAAAACATGGAAAAGAAATCGAATGAAAGCTTCAAGAAATACGCGCAAAGATGGAGGGAAGATGCCATGCAAATTCAACCACCTCACCTAGAGAAGGAAACCACCATGTTGTTTATCAACACTTTAAAGGCACCTTTTATCACTCATATGATAGGAAGCACCACCAAGAGCTTCGCAGATATAGTGATGGCAGGTGAAATGATAGAAAATGCTATAAAGGGTGGTAAGATTGAAGCAGGAGAAAGTACTAGAAGATCTGCTCCTAGAAAAAAGGACAATGAGGTGAACAATATGAGTACATACAACAAAGGGTACTTAAAGGCAGTCACTGTTAGCCAGCAGAAACTAGTTACTTCTGGGCAATAAGGGTCGACAAGACAAGAATCAGGCCCTAAGAAAAATTTTGAAAAGCTCCAATTTACGCAAATCCCAATGACGTATAAGTAGCTATATCGAAGTTTATTGGATGCATGCGTAGTGTCCCCATATTATCTACAGCCGTTACAAACCCCATACTCTAAATGGTATGACTCCAACGCTCATTGTGATTACCACGCGGGAATATTGGGGCATTCGATAGAAAATTACACTACCTTCAAAAAGGTAGTTGAGAGGCTCATCAAGATGGGGATTGTCAAGTTTGATGATACACCTAGTGCAGAGAACCCGTTACCAAATCATGGAGATAAGGGGATAAATACGGTTGAGGAAAATGTTGTGAGACAGATTAAAGGAGATGTCTCAGAAGTAAAAACTCCGTTGAGAATAGTGTGGAAGGAAATGGTAAGAAGGGGACTGATAAAATCAAGTCTCGAGGAAATAGGTGAAGAACCAAGGAACTACTATGAGTTCCACAAAGCTGAAAGACATGAGATCCAGGAATGTGCTGAGTTCAGACTATTGATACAAAGCCTCATGAACAATAAAGAGCTGGAGTTTTACGAAGAAGGCTCAGAGGGAAGAAACATACATGCAACTGAAGAAGAGTTGACAATTCAAAAAGTCAATTATCTGAGGATCATTATTTCCCGACTGAGAAATACAGAAGGCGGAGCACAAATCGCGCCTAAAATTGTATTCCAGATACCTGTGTCCTTTCCTTACAAGGATAACAAGATGGTACCATGGAATTACAATTTAACGTGACGACATCGGGGGTAGAAAACTCAGCTAGCACTTCCAATGAGGTCCAAAGTGAGGGATTCTACACACGAAGTGGGAGGCGTTACGACTCGGTAAACGTCGGAACCGAACCAGCAAGGTTAAAGACTGTGACATTTGAACCAGAGAAAGGACCTGGTGCCCTTATCAACGAACCTGTGAAGGAGGAAGAGGCTAAAGAATTTTTAAAATTCTTAAAGCACAGTGAATACAGCGTGGTAGAGTAGCTGCGCAAGCAACCGGCTCGCATATCGGTGCTAGCCTTACTTTTAAGTTCGGAAGTACATCGTGAGGCTTTGATGAAAGTACTAAACGAGACTTATGTTACTAAAGATATATCTATCAACAAACTTGACCGATTAATTAGTAACATAAGTTCTGATAACTTTATTTCCTTCAGTGACGATGAAATTCCACCTGGAGGTATGGGGTCAACCAAAGCTCTACACATTACCACTCGTTGTAAGGGATACACTCTGCCAAGTGTGTTAATCGACAATGGATCAGCCTTGAATGTCTTACCGTTGTCGACACTGAAGAGGTTGCCGATAGACAGCTCTCACATGAAGACATGCCAGAACATAGTGAGCGTTTGATGGCACCGAAAGAAGAGTGATGGGAAGAATTGATATACCATTGCAGATTGGGCCAAACACATATGAGGTGGACTTTCTGGTGATGGATATCAAGCCCTCGTACAATTGTTTGCTAGGAAGACCCTGGATTCATTCAGTAGGGGCAGTACCCTCATCTTTGTATCAAAAACTGAAACTGGTGACGGATGGTCGACTGGTCACTATAAATGCGGAGGAAGGCATCATAGCGACTGTTACCAATAATGCACCATATGTAGAGACAAATGAGAAGGCCATTGAGTGTTCTTTCCGGTCTTTAGAATTCATTTTGGAAGGAAATAAAGTTCTGGTGCCTAAGATATCCAAGACCACAAGGATGAGCCTACAAATGATGGTGGGGAAAGGAGCCCTACCAGGAAAAGGATTAGGCAGACATCTCCAAGGGGGAGTTCAAGTGCCGCTGCTGAAAGAGAAAAGAGACCGTTTTGGCTTAGGTTCAGGCCAGATGCCAGGCAAAGGAATAGAGAAATCGAGAAGAAGTCAAGTGGGAATCTATGACGTTCCCCCACATATCCCAGACCTTTGTATCTGGAGGGATAATTCACCTTGAGAGAGGGTTATTGGAAGGTCCCCACAGCAATGCCATACACGGGGAAGAGGTTGAGCAAAGAAACCTGTTGGGCATTCACCCTTATGAACCTGGAAGCGTTTTGAACAATTGGACTGTAGAAGAACTTCCTGTAGTTTTTAGAGATTATACAGAGTAATATTTGGAACGCTCTTGTTGTTTTTAGCCTAGGAACAATAAGATTTCTTTTGTGAAATAGGCTCATGTTCAGAAATTGTTGTTTTAATAAATAATTTTTTTTTTTTGCTAATTAACTTGAGCAAATATTCTTTCATTACATTCTTTTGACTTTCTAATTTCATTCAGAATCTTTTATCTCTCATTCATATCATGTGAATAGTTGTCCTCGAATTCATTTGTTCTTTGTACATTCTTTGGTACCCATCACAGGTCCCTAGATATCCATGATGTGAGCAATGATAATACAGATCCAGAGGTCCACTTTGAGCAGGACATGTGTTTAGAGGAATATCAAGATTTTGAAGGTGACCAAAATTGTGATTTATCTCCAGATCTGTTAAGAATGGTAAAACAAGAGGAGAAACAAGTCTTACCCAGTGAGGAGATGTAACATCCCAAAATAGGGCCTAAACGGAACAGTGGTTGCGAGACCACAAATTCGAGTATGAAAAATATTTTAATATTATTTTCCGTGTTAATTATGTGTGAATTATTATGTGTGAAATTTTCGTGATTTAATTTTATTGTTTGGGTGTTGAATTATTAAAAAGGGCTTAATCACGTGAATTGAAAATTTGATAGTTTAATGTGTAATGGCTAAATTGTTGATGTCTTTTTAAATAGAAGCATTAAAGTTGTAATTTGCCCAACTTTAACTATAGTGGACGGCATGATTATGCTTCAGTGACTATATTATATGAAATTGTATATTATAAATGTTATTATTATTAATTATACATTATATTAAACTTATAATAACAAAACATAATAGAAAGAAAGAGAACATGCAAAAGTTCATCTTCTTGGCCGAATGTGAGAAAGAAAAACACCATTTTTGATGCTTTAAGTTTTAGCATCTAGGAGGCTTAATTCGGGTATGTCCTTTGTTCGGTTTTTTATAATTTTTACGTTTTTGAGATCGTTGCTTCGAGTGCTACAAAACCCATGTTTGAATTTTGAATTTTGATGAATATTTTGAGTTATGCCATTGATGAGAACTTGTGATTTTTGATGATTGATGGTAGATTATGCATGTTTATGAGTAGAGGAATGATTTTTACTAAGTGATTTTTTGGTGAAAACGAGTAAAACTAGCTAATTGGTAAAAGTTGTTATTGTTCATGAATATGTGTTATAGTAAGAATTTGAAGTTGCTATAGAAGGGAAAAATGTTCAGCATGTTATAAAACATAAGAATAAGGGCTGAAGTTTAATTTCCGAGCTTTGGGGCAAAATCATAAATATGTAAAAGTTTAGGGGCAAAATTGTAATTTTTCCAAAGTTAGAGTTAAGGACTGTTTTAGTAAATGTGAGTATTAAATAAGCTAAATTTTCTATTATAGATAAAGAAGAACAAAATCCAGAGTTAGATCGGGGAAAGAAAAAGATAGTGGACTAAATCGATATAGTTTATCGTATTTTGGTTTCGAGGTAAGTTTGCGGTAAATAAATGCAATATTCTATTATTTTACATTTAATATTATTAAATTCCAGCATTTACATATTTATTCAGTAAATTATTATTTAAAGACTCAAGCATGAATTGACGGAGAAGCAATCTCAGAAAGTTCCGGTTGAACCTTAGGAATGTGTAGGATACAAATGTCATGACATTAGGGTTTAAGGAAATCATGTAAGACCATGTCAAGACATGGCATTGATAAGTTACTATAAGGCAAATGTCCCATGTAAGACCATGCCAAGGCATGGCATTGGTGAATTTATGAGGCAAAGGTCCCATGTAAGACCATGCCAAGGCATAGCATTGGTGAGTTCATAAGGCACGGATACCACGTAAGACCATGTCAAGACATGACAATGGTTAAGTTTCATAAGGAAAGGTACTCGCGTATCCTTAGTATTCCAAAGTGGTTCAACGGGAAAATTCAAGGAGTATTCCAAAGTAAAGGTAAGACAAGTTCAAGCTGAAAAGGTAAGGTAAGATAAACTCATGTTAAAAGGTAAGGTAAGAATACAAGTTTAAGTATATTGAGTTAAAAGCTTAAGTGATCTTAATAAGAAAAGCATAAGATAATTCATTAAGAATGTTGTTATCTATTTACATGTAAACTTACTTACTAAGCTTTATGCTTACTTCTATTCTTTATTTTTTTTATAGTATTACGAGCCAATTCGGGGATCGCAAGGACGTCGGAGATCGTTACACACTATCAAAAGATTATATTGGTATTTTGTGATTCGAACGTTTTAAGTTATGGCATGTATAGAGACTTAGCCATTTTGTGTGTATGACCTTATGATATGGCTTAATATTGGCTTGTAAATGCTTGGTAATGATTAGCCATTAAAATGGTTAATTAAGAACATGTTTTGGATGTTATGAAATGCCTAGTTGATAGTTATTTTAAAGAAATTATGTAATTATATGCAGGGAAATAGTTGGACAGCAGTAGTGACGTGATTTTGAAAAATCACCAAAAATAGTAGAAATGGAATTAGGTTGTGCAAGAGAACATAGCCTTGGAGGAAGGAAAGGTTGTGAATATTGGCACGCGCATACCTTGTTGAGTTACTACGGGAATTCAAGGATGTCTTTGCATGGTCGTACCAAGATATGCCTGGGCTAAGTACCGACATTGTAGTACATCGCCTTCCCATAAGAGAAGAGTGCAAGCCAGTTCAGGAAAAGCTACGAAGGATGAGGCCTAATGTAGTGTTGAAAATAAAAGAAGAGGTCCAAAAACAGTTCGATGCTGGTTTTCTACAAGTGGTCAAGTATTCAGAATGGGTTGCCAACATTGTTCTTGTCCCTAAGAAGGACGGAAAGGTCTGGATGTGTGTGGACTATAGGGACTTAAATAAAGCTAGCCCAAAGGACAATTTCCCTTTGCCGCATATAGACACATTGGTGAATAATACGACGGGATACTCACTGTTTTCTTTCATGGACGGTTTTTCGGGATATAATCAGATCAAGATGCACCCTGACGATATGGGGAAAACTACCTTCATAACATTGTGGGGGTACATTCTATTATAAAGTAATGTCATTCGGACTAAAAAATGCTGGGGCAACATATCAAAGGGCCATGGTAACATTGTTCCACGACATGATGCACAAAGAGATTGAAGTATATGTTGATGATATGATTGCCAAATCTCAAACAGAAAAGGAACACATTGAGGTTTTGAAGAAGTTGTTTGTGAGGTTGAGAAAATTTCAGTTGAAGCTCAACTCGGCAAAATGTACTTTTGGAGCTCGGTTAGGGAAATTACTGGGTTTTGTGGTCAGTGAGAAAGGAATCAAAGTTGACTCAAACAAAGTTAAAGCTATAAAAGAATTGCCTCCACTACACACTCAGAAGGAAGTCCGAGGTTTTCTTGGAAGATTAAATTACATTGCTCGGTTTATTTCACAATTAACTGAGAAATGTGATCCCATATTTCGTCTTCTCAAGAAACACAATCAAGGTGTATGGGACGATGAACGTCAAAGAGCTTTTGACAAAGTCAAACAATATTTGTCAAACGCACCACTACTATCTCTGCCTAATCCAGATAGACCATTGATACTGTATTTGTCAGTGTTCAATAACTCCATGGGATGTGTGCTTGGTCAACATGATGATTCGGGAAGAAAAGAAAGGGCGATGTATTATCTCAGTAAAAAGTTCACTGATTGTGAAATGAGATATTCGTCAATCGGGAAATTGTGTTGCGCCTTGATTTGGACAACTCGGAGGTTGAGGCAATACATGCTATATCATACTACGTGGTTAATTTCGAAGCTTGATCCATTAAAGTATATCATGGAGTCCACTGGTTTGAATGGAATGATGGCTAGGTGGCAGATTTTGCTGTCTGAATTCGATATAGTCTATGTGAACCAAAAGGCTATAAAAGGGAGCGTAGTAGCAGAATTTTTGGCTAGCAGAGCTTTAGAGGATTATGAACCTTTGAGCTTTGATTTCCCAAATGAGGAGTTGATGCATGTGGCAAATACTGAAGAGTGTTCGTGGAAGCTAAACTTCGATGGAGCATCGAATGCTGTGGGAGATGGAATTGAGGCAATTTTGGTATCCCCAAGTGGTAATTATTATCCATTCACATGCAAATTCGATTTTGATTGCACGAACAACATGGCGGAATATGAAGCATGCATCATGGGAATTCGAGCAGCCGTAGAGCGTAAGATCAGAGTATTAGAAGCAATCTACCAACTTAAGGAGAGTGGGAGACAAGAGATCTCAAACTAATTGATTACCGAAAAACAATTCTGGGATTGATAAAAGAGTCCAATGATATTACTTTTAATTATCTCCCACGTGAGGAAAACCAGATGGCAGATGCTTTGGCAACCCTGGCTTCTATGATCAAAGTGAATAGACCAGAGGATGTGAGCCCTATTTAGATAAGTATCTTTGAAGTTCCAGCTCATTGTTATAATGTAGAAGAGGAGGAAAAAGATGATCACCCTTGGTATCAAGATGTATTACGATACGTAAAAAGTCGTGAATACCCGGAGCATGCCACTGAGAATGAAAAAAGAACTTTAAGAAGATTGGCCTCTGACTATGTTTTAGACGGGGATATATTGTATAAGAAGAGAAAAGATCAAGTGTTGTTGAGATGCGTTGATGCCGTTGAAGCTAGAAAAATTCTAGAGGAAGTTCATGAGGGCGTTTGTGGAACACACGCTAATGGTTTCACAATGGCCAGACAGATAATGAGATTTGGATATTATTGGTCCACCATAGAAGGGGATTGTATCAGCTATGCTAAGAAATGTCATAAATGCTAGATTTATGGAGACAAAATTCATGTGCCTCCATCACCTTTGCATGTTATGACATCCCCATGGCCTTTTTCCATGTGGGGTATGGATGTTATTGGACCAATCTCACCAAAAGCTTCGAATGGACATCAATTTATCTTCGTGGTAATTGACTACTTCACGAAATGGGTAGAGGCTGCTTCTTATGCTAGCGTCACTAAATCAGCAATTAGTCGATTCTTGAAGAAGGAGATCATTTGTCGATATGGAATGCCCGAGAGGATCATATCAGACAACGCACTGAATTTGAACAACAGTACGATAGCAGAAGTTTGTAGTCAGTTTGGGATCAAACACCACAACTCGTCTCCATATCGTCCAAAAATGAATGGGGCAGTGGAAGTGGCGAACAAAAATATCAAGAAGATAGTAGGGAAGATGACTGAGACTTATAAAGATTGGCATAAGAAATTACCGGTTGCACTCTATGCTTATTGGATGTCCGTCAGAACCTCTACTGGGGCAACGCCTTTCTTGTTGGTCTATGGAATGGAGGCAGTTCTACCGATTGAAGTGGAAATACCTTCTCTTCGGGTTTCTTCAGAAATAAAGTCAGATGAAGCTGAATGGATTCAAGCTCGATATGATCAGTTGAACTTAATTAAAGAAAAGAGGCTAAGGGCTATTCGTCACGGTTAGATGTACCAAAAATGAATGATGCGAGCCTACGATAAAAAAGTTCGCCCAAGAGAATTTCATGAGGGGGACCTTGTACTAAAAAAGATTTTTCCTATACAAAAGGATTTTAAAGGAAAATGGATGCCTAATTGGGAAGGACCATATGTGGTGAAGAAGGCTTTCTCTGGAGGAGCACTGATTTTGACCAAAATGGATGGGAAAAGTTTACCCAATCCTGTGAACTCGGATTCAGTAAAGAAGTGTTTTGCTTGAAAATGAGAAGAGGCCAAAGTGAAAACCCGCAAAAGGCGCTTTGAGTTTCTAAAAAAATAAAAAATAAAAAAATAGAGAGGCCAAGGTGAAAACCCTCAAAGGGCGCCTTAAGACCAAAGGGGTTTTGAGTTGAAAACCCAAAAAGGGTGACTCAATTTCTGAATGGACACACAGCCATCTTGCTACACTTGAATTAACAATGAAATGAATAATGTTGCATATCGGGGCATCAACAAAGTACTTTGGGTCTTCTAAACACATGTTGAGTTCAAGGCAGTCTTCATAAAGTTTGTATATAGAAGCTCAATCGACGATATATAGGGCATCTGATTTTATTCATTTTACTATCTTGGGATTCTTTTTCTTCTCAAAGATATGTTCTTAGTTAATTTTCTTTGTATTTCTGATAATTTATTCAATTTCATCCCTTTTTGAGATCAATTTATTTGTTACACATTATTCATAAATGTGTTGCATTGAAATAATGATTGACGAACTAATAATTTCACAAAAAGAAGTTCTACATATTACTTTGGAAATTTCTAGATAAGACAAGGAACCAAAACAGGACAATTGTTTAGAATTTCCATGTGCATAGAAATATTTGAGAAAAAAGAGTCTGGATAGAGGCTATTTCTCTGAATTCATTGTCTAATTGATAATTGGATAAAATAATGAGTTGATGTGATGAAAGTAAGTGATGTCATTAAGTCATAACATTTGGGGAATGGTGCAACGAGCTAAGAAACCCTGAATTGTGATGGAATTGGTTGAATTCGAAATAAACCCTATACCTTGAAAATTGCAGATGGGTTAGATTGAAAAAGTTTCAACTCCCATTGTGGTAGGATGATACAAGCCTTGTGTTCTCAAGATTCAAGTAGAGTTGACTCAGAAATTACAATGGGGCAAGCTTGTTGAGTAGAGCATGATTGATGAACAAGAATGAAGAACAAATGAGTGATAACACCTAGTGTAGGAATCATACTCATAACATTTTTGTATCATAGAAAATTAAATTAGGAGCATTTGATTCATTCCGATCATTGCATCCTAATCCTTTAAAAGGAATCATTTTCATGACATGTTACATGTAGCTAGAAATATTTGATTCATTCTGATCATAGCATCTTATTCATGTGACATAAAAATAAGGAACCGAGTCTACAGGACATATCCCTCAATGGACGGTGTAGCAATATCGGTGAATTTGCAGATCTTGTCTTCTTGAAGTTGCAGGAAGCAGATCGAAGACACTTTTAGTCTTATCTCCCTGAAGTTGCAGTGGAGTAGACTGAAGACAGAAGATCTTATCTTCCTGAAGTTGCAGGAAGCAGATCAAAGACCCTTTCAGCCTTATCTCCCTAAAGTTGCACCGGAGTAGACTGAAGATAGCAGATCTCATCTTCCTGAAGTTGCAGGAAACATATCGAAGACACTTTCAATCTTGTCTCCCTGAAGTTGCAGCGGAGTAGATTAAAGACAGAAGATCTTATCTTCCTGAAGTTGCAGGAAGCAAATCAAAGGCACTTTCAGCCTTATCTCCCTGAAGTTGCAGTGGAGTAAACTGAAGACAAAAGACCTTATCTTCCTGAAGTTGCAGGAAGCAGATCAAAAGCACTTTCAGCCTTGTCTTCCTAAAGTTGCAGCGGAGTAGACTGAAGACAGCAGATCTCATCTTCTTGAAGTTGCAGGAAGCAGATCAAAGACCCTTTCAGCCTTATCTCCCTGAAGTTGTAGCAGAGTAGACTGAAAATAGCAGATCTCATCTTCCTGAAGTTGCAGGAAGCAGATCAAAGACCCTTTCAGCTTTATCTTCCTGAAGTTGCAGCGGAGTAGACTAAAGATAGCAGATCTTGTCTTCTTGAAGTTGCAGTGGAGCAGATCAAAGATAATAGGTCTAGCATTCTTGAAGTTGCAAGAAGCAGATCAAAAACATCAAATCTTGTCTCCTTGAGTTTGCAGTGGAGCAGATCAAAAGATAGTGGATACTGCCTTCATGAAGTTGCAGTGAAGCAGATTGAAGCTATCAGACTTATTGAAAGTCAAGATGAAGTTCCAATACCTTTGAAGTTGCAATGGAGTTGGAAGCCATCTGAAGAAGACGAGGACCAAAAGTCAAGACTCGACAAAACCGGGCAAAATTGGACCTTTCATAGTCTTTGTTCTATTCTCGTTACACGACAATAAGCAAAGAGGGGCAACTATAGTCAGCCCATTTTGCCCGGGCCCATTCTATTCAGAAAAGGAAAAACAAAATAATAAAATAATAAAAATAAAATAAACAGTCCATTTTACAAAAGCCCGAAACTAAAACCTGAAACAGTAGCCCAATGCCAAAAAACAAAATTTACAATCTGTTACACGCAAGCCCAAAAACCATTACCCCTAAACTACCCGAGCCCACTTGCATTCAGACCCAGATCCTAACCACCCTACCGAGACCCAAACAAAATATGGCCCAAAAGAGCCCAATGGCTAAACAAGGGGGATACAGTGGGAAACAAATACGAAAAATATTCAAAAAACAGAGTCAAATAAAACACCAAAAGCAGTGTACAGAGGTGATTTTTCATTTTTTTGTGTGTTATTTTCTATTATTTCTCTCGATTTATGCATATTTACATACAAAATAATATTAAAATAAAAAAGGCGAGAATATTACCTTCGAAAAGGAGAGATTCGACTCTCTGGCCACCGACAGTTGCGGCGCATGAAGCGCGTGGCTCAGGAACCCGATGACCAAGCTCCAGTCAAAGGGGAGGAGGGTTTGAGAGCATCTGCTGAGATTTTTTTTTAAAACAGGGTGCACAAAATGTTTTTTTTTTGCCCAAATACTAACTTATATAGCTGTATAAAACGACGTTGTTTTCGCTTAAGTCAATAAGTGTTAAAACGAAGTCGTTTCTAGGAGGATCCGCGCGTTGACCCGAAAACCCGGGTAGGATCCTCGTATTTTTGTTAAAAGGTCTAATTGCCATTTTAGTCCTCCCGCATTTTTATTATTTTTAATTCCGTTTAATTTTTTTAAATTTGACCTTGAATGTTTGTTCACATTTTAATTTAGTCCCTTGGACTATTTAAGGGCCAGTAACAGAACGACATCGTTTTGAAAATGAGGCATAATTGCCCAATTGATCCTTGCATATTCGGCGTGCATTTCAATATCGTCCTTTTTATATTTTTTAAATATATTTTTTAATTATTTTAATTTAATCCTTATCCATTTTTTTTTGTTTTATTCTTTTTATTTTTCATTTTGCTTTTATTTTTTAATTATTTTAATATAATGTATATATTAAATTCCCATTATTTATTATTGTATTTCTCACTGTTATGCATATATTTTTTTATTAGTTATTATATCATATTTTATTTTATATCATATTATATATATTTTATATAGCATTTTAATTATTTTATCATATTAAAATATTATATTGTTCTTATTATTTGTATAAAATCCGTGTATATATATATTTATATGTATTATTTATCATTTATTTGTTTAATATTATTTTATTATATATTATTTGTAATTTATACATTAGTTATTATATTATATTTTTAAAATCTATATATTATACAATACTATATTAATATCATATAAAATTTTATTTTTGTATAAAATTTATTTTTATTATATAACATGATTCATTTATATTATTTATATTATATTTTTTAAATATCTTTATTTAAAATTATTATATTATTTATTATGTATTATCTTTTATATGTATTAAATTATATATTTATTATAATATTTTTTTACTTTATTTTTTTATATTGTTATACATATTAATTGTTTTATAAAATAATTATTTTTTTATTTTTCTTATTTTTTGTTATAATAATTATTTAGTGTTTAAATATATCTTCCCCTTTTTTTGTTTAATTTTGTTATTACATGAAAAATCTTAATTATTGCTATTTATTTTACCTCATGTTTATTTATTTATATCCTTTTAATTGTTATCATTGCTTAACATAGATCTTTATATTCATTCATGTTAAATTCTTTATTATTTATTATTAGAATAATTTGTAGTTATGTAGAATTGTTATTAAATATGTATGTTGTAATGTATTCATACAATGTCCTACTCAAACAATTTTTATAAAAATACCTTTTAAATTAAAGCATTTTATTCAAATATTTTAAAAATACGGTGATATGTGATATTTGAGGACTTCGAGAAGAATTGTGCCCTAACTTACTGGGTTTCGATTTTTCTCGTAGAACTTAAGTTATTAGATATCCCTTCTCTTTTAAAACTGAAACTTACCAATTTCAAATTAAAAACTTATTCTTGGGAATTCAAGACGTTGTGTCCTAACTTACTGGATATGATGCTTTGTGTCTCGAGGTAGGAATTTTCTAAAATAAAGACGTGCCTAGTTTCGAAGTTATGAGATGCTATATCCTAACTTACTGGGTATAGTATTTTATTTCTTTGAGATAGGCAAGCCTTAGTTTTTCTTCTAATAAAAGGATCTTATTTTAAAAATTTTCAAATTTGCAACATTAGGACATGATCTTATCGATTAGGTACCAATTTTTTGGCGTTATGAGGGTGCTAACCCTTCCTCATACGTAACCGACTCCTGAATCCATTTTTCTTGTTTTTCGTAGACCAAAATCAGTATTCTAAAATAAAATGATTTTCAAGGTGATCCAATCACACCTAAATAAAAAGGGATTGGTGGCGACTCCCATTTTCGTTTTTAAAAGTCGATTCCCGTTTTTAAATCAAATTTTAAATTGGTTTCGACAAATAGAATTAATAATTTTTTTTGCTGGAAAATTTAAAATATTTGAAATTTGAAAAAGAAAAGTTAATAAGTAGTAAAATTTGTGCATTAATACAAAAATAAAATCATATATACACTTGTTAAATGGGAAAAAACTAAATATAAATGATAAAATTGCAGGACATAGTTTTTAATTAAAATAATAATAAATTTACCTCAAAAAATTTATTTATCTCATATTTTAAAACTAAAATTTTAGATTTTATAAATTTATATCATATTTTGAAATTACAAATACATGATTTTAAAGTTAGTTTGTAGAGGTAAAACGTAAAAAGATTAAATATATACATTTTTTGCATTATTATGCGAAAATAAAAAAAAAATTATAAAAAAGGTAAAGTGACAAAAATATAAATGATATGTAGAAGACTATAGTTAATAAATTTAGAAATTCTTGAGTGAACATTAGTCACATCTTATACACAATTCTTGACATTGTTGTAAAGAATAAATAGTTTATTCATGATTAACGTTTGTCAATGCTCTTCATGATAGATAAAAAATTGTCCATGATCCTATATAGTAAAACAAAATATGACCAAGCGTTTAATTTTCTTCAAAAACTACATTTCTCTCCCACTTTAATTAAAAATAAATTTGATAAACCATAATTTACACATATTTTGGTCCATGATTAGCTTATTTTTGGATGAATTTTCATTAGATTTAATGAATTCGATGCTCCTAATCCTTTAATTTCATGTTTTACACTCAGAAGAGCTTAGGGAGTCGAAAAGAACGAGAAACGGGCCAAAAAGGGACAAAATGGGCCTACCTCAAAAATCAATACGGCTTGGACTGTCGCACACGGGCAGACCACACGGCCATGTGTGACGAGTAGAATCGAACACGGCCTAAGCTTTCGCACACGGGCGTGTCCCTACCGAACCTAAGTCTAATTCTATTCGGAAAAGACTACTTGTGGGCCAAGAAAGGGGCTCCAAAACCTATATAAACACCCTAGGGAAGGACTTAAGAGAGGACGGAGAGAGGAAAGCAGAAAATACTCGAAAACAGCCATTGGGAGCAGCTTGGAAGAAGGATCTCCATCAAGACTGAAGATCTCCTATCAATTTCTCTTGAAGTTTTTGGGTTTTCTTATGTTTTGTAGTTTTCCTTATTTTAAGATGTTTCCCTCTATCAGTATGAACTAAATCCCTTAAATACCTGAGGGGATGAAACCTAGATGAATCTTATTACTATTTGATTTATAAGATAAATACTTGTTCTTATTCTTAATTGTGAGCTCTTATTCTTGTTTTGATAATTCAGGTTATTGATTCAAGTCGAACGTGCTTATACAAAGGAGCAAAAGTCCCTCTTTAAGAGTAGATCAATGCAATTAAGTGGAGTTTAATGCAATCCTAGACATAGGACGACGTAAATCTGCCAGATTAGAGTCAAATCTAATAAGGGAATCCATAGATCGAGTTAATGCGACAATAGGGGTTTTAATTAGAAAGAGATTTCAATTAATCAACCTAGAGTCAGTTGTTTTTAGTCTCGAAAGAGATTAACATAATTTAGGGATTTCTACGGATTAAGTCAAGTGAATAACTTGTATGAATCAGAAGTAATAAGTGAAGTATAGGTGGATTCTTCCTTGGGTATTGCCTCTTTCATAAAGTTGTCTAAAAGTATTTTCCCAATTCATTCTCTATTGTGCTTTTAATTAGTTTTAGTATAAAAGGAATCACTCCAATTCTTAGGCTAGATAATAGGAAGATAATAATTACTAGTACTCTTGGTCCTTGTGGATAAGATATTTCCTGTCTTACCATAACTATACTATTAAACGATAGGTGCACTTGCCTTTATTGTGGTCATAGTTAGTTAGAGACACATCAAGTTTTGGCGCCGTTGCCGGGGACTAAGATATTAGGAACACTAAATTTTTATTACTCTAGCCATTATTAATTTTTACTGCAATTTTTTTTTATTTTAATTTGCTAATTTTTCTTTTATTTGCTTCTGGCAGGTAATTTTAGTTTATGACTCGAAGAAACTCGTCAGGACTTTTGCTTTTTGATAGTAAGATAGAAAGCACCGCTCGCAGAAATCGTAGGGAGATAAGGCGAAGTCTACAGTATATAGAGGAAGAGCAAGAGGACGATACCAATAATACCGCTACCTCCTGTGGTCGCTACAGATCTAGTAAATTAGAATCCTGCTCCTCGAACTATGTATGGTTATGCTAAGCCTACTTTAACAGGAACTGAACCAAGTATTGTTAGACCTGCTGTTGCTGCAAATAATTTTGAACTGAAACCTAACACTATTCAGATGATTCAGCAGTTTGTTCAGTTTGATGGTTTGCAGGATGAGGATCCAAACAATCACTTGGCAAATTTTCTGGAATTCTGCGACACTTTCAAGATTAATGGCGTTTCTGATGATTCCATTCGCATTCGGTTGTTTCCCTTCTCGTTGAGGAAAAAAGCTAAACAGTGGTTGAACTTGTTACCACGGGGATCAATCACTACATGGGAACAAATGACTAAAAAATTTTTACTTAAATATTTTCCGCCGGCTAAAACGGCTAAGTTGAGGAATGGTATCTCTTCTTTTGTGCAGATGGATTTAGAAACACTTTACAATGCATGGGAGAGATATAAGGATCTACTGAGAAGATGCCCTCACCATGGGTTACCACTATGGCTACAGGTTCAAACCTTCTACAATGGTGTGAACCCCTCAACTAAGCAATTAATTGATGCAGCCGCCGGCGGGACACTAAACAACAAAACACCTGAGGCTGCCTACGAATTCATTGAAGAGATGTCACTGAATAACTATCAGTTGCATGTTATGATGACGAAGCCAACAAAGGCAGCCGGCGTTTTCAACCTCGACGCAGTTACCATGCCATCAAACTAAGTAACACTTACAATCCAGGTTGGAGGAACCACTCAAATGCTTCATGGGGAGGACAAGGAAACCAAAGACAGCAACCCCCTCCAGGCTTTCAGCCACCTTACCAATAGGAAAAGAAGCCGAAGCTTGAAGAGATGCTTACTAAATTCATCTCGGTGTCAGAAACGCGCTTCCAGAACACCGAAACCGCACTCAAAAATCAACAAGCATCGATTCAAGGTCTGGAGACTCAAATAGGACAGCTTGCTAGGCTAATATCTGAAAGACCACAAGGCAGCCTGCCAAGCAACACTGAAACTAACCCAAATGAGCAACTTCATGCCATTATTGCTCACGATAGTGAAGGGTTAAACGAACCAAAATTGAGGCAAGAAAACGTGGTAGATAAAGGTAAGGTTGAGGTAAGCCATAATAAACCAAAACTGGTAAGTACAGAGTACAAACCTCGTGTGCCATATCCCAATGCAACAAAGAAAGACCACACAGATGAACAATTCGGTAAATTTCTTAAACTGTTAAAAAAGTTACATATTGACTTACTGTTTATTAAAGCTCTTCCGCATATGCCCAATTCAGTAAAATTTTTAAAAGAGCTTTTGGCAAACAAACGGAAGTTAGACGATGCGTCGCATGTGGAGCTAAATGCAGTTTGCTCAGCAATTTTACAGAATAAACTACCCCGCAAATTAAAAGATCCAAGGATTTTTACGATTCCTTACTTAATTGGTGGTTTATCTGTTAATAATGGTTTAGCTGATTTAAGGGCAAGTATCAATGTTAAGCCTTATAAAATGTTTAAACAGCTAAGTCTTGGGAAACCCCAACAAACTAGGATGAGCATTCAATTGGCTGATAAAACCATTAAATTTCCTAAAGGTATAATTGAAGATTGATGGAGCTCGAAACTAACTATTATTTCGACAAAGGCAAGTACACCTATCGAGCAGTAGTATAGTTGTGGTGAGTCCGGAATATCGTATCCTCAAGAACCAAGAGTATTAGTATTAACTATTTTATTATTATCTAGCCTAATAATTAAGGGGATTTATTTTTAATCTAAAATTAACTAACTAATTTAACTAACTATGAACGCGACAGAGAGTGAATTGGGAAAATACTTTTGGACAACTTATATGAGATAGGCAATACCTAAGGAAAAATCCACCTAGACTTCACTTGTTACTTTTGATTCATGCGATTTATTCACTTGACTTAATCCGTAGAAATCCATAAATTATATTACTACCTCTTTCAAGACTGCTAACAACTAACTCTAGGTTGATTAATTGAAATCTCTTTCTAGTTAAAACCCTTATTGTCGCATTAACTCGATCTATGGGTTCCCCTATTATGTTTGACCCTAATTCGACAGATTTTCATCGCCCTATATCTAGGGTTGCAATCAACTCCGCTTAATTGTGTTGATCTACGCTTAAACAGGGACTTTTGCTCCACTGAATAAGCACATTCGACTTGAATCAATAACCTGAATTATCAAACAAGAATAAGAACTCACAATTAAGAATAAGCACAAGTATTTATCTCATAAATCAAATAATAATAAGATCTGTCTTAGGTTTCACCCCCTTAGGTATTTAAGGGATTTAGTTCATACTAATGAAGGGAAACATATTAGAATAGGGAAAACAACAAAACATAAGAAAACCCAAAAACTTCTAAAGAACTTGATGGGAGATCCTCAGTCTTGATGGAGATTATCATCCTAATCTGTTCCTGACGGCTGTCTTGGAGTCTTTTCTTCTTCTACTCGGCGTCTATTCGACGTCCTGTCAATCTCTCCTTTTAGTTTGCCCCCTAGGGTGTTTATATAGGCTTCGAGATGCCTTACTTGGCCCACAAGTATCTTATTCCGAATAGAATTCATCCTAGGGTTGGCAAGGACACGCCCATGGTCGATAGCCCAGGCCGTGTTCGATCCTGCTTGTCACACACGGCCGTGTGGTCCGCCCGTTAGTAGTGGTCTAGGCCGTTAGGCCCATTTTGTCCTTTTTTGGCCCGTTTCTCGTTCTTTTTAACTCCCTAAGCTCTCCTCGGTATAAAACATGAAATTAAGAGATTAGGAGCATCAAATTCATTAAATTCAATCAAAACTCATCCAAAAGTAAGCTAAGCATGGGGTTAAAATATGTATAAATTATGGTTTATCAAATATTCCCACACTTAAGCCTTTGCTTGTTCTCAAGCAAAATCCTCAACTCACAATTAAAATTAACTTCCTCAATTCATAATTCTTATCAATAATGTTTCATCATAATTCATAGATAATTCATACATTGATAATTTAACTAAAAGAGTCCTAAAGATTCAAACAATATAAGACATGAATTTTTATAGCACGAAAATATAGGTGTCTCCCCTTACCTAAATAATTATCTCTGATTCAAAACTGACAAGAATTGACATCCTCACTAAGGATTCACTCAAATCACTCAAAAGTGTTTAAGGTTCAAATTAAGCACTCAAAAGTCAAACATGAAGAGTTAATCCCATAGGCTTGAATGAAAATCAAATCTTCACCACTATAAGATGAGATGGTACACAAATCAAAAGGTTTTTAAAAAAGCTTGTAATGGGTCTTGGGTTAAAGGTGTGGATACAGGCTGAATTAGAGGGTTAAAATTGAGATCGAATTTACCAAATACCTAACTAGAAAAATAACTAATGCTGAATAATTATATTGATTGAAAACTTATCACTAAATAACACGAGCTTCTTCTAACGATATAGAATTAACAGTTTCAGCTCATAATCACTAATAATGAATAAATCTTCTACTTTTTTTTTAAGAATATACAATGATAAGAAAGAACTTTAACAACTAAAATAGAGAACACAATTAGGCAACTGCTCAATTCAAATCTCGACAAAAAAAAAAGGACGTTAAAAGATTAGGGGAATTAAAATTTTGGTTTTTGGGTTAATATTAATGGTGAGTCAAGAAATGGTTTATTAGGCTAAAAAGGGGTTCACTAAGGGTTAATTATGGAGGTAGGCTTTTTGTGGAGTAAGTGGGTTAAATCTTAGGTGCCTTTATCATCTTTAGTATATCAAATCAGAAATGTGGTCTCGACATTTATAATCGAAGCAAGTTCTAGAATAACAAATCAATGTTGACACACTCATTATCAATAAAGTGAGCAATAAAAATATATGCTCTAAAAGGCTCAAAGTCTCACAGAAATTATGGTTTTTGATGTCAACCTTGTAAATTTCAAACTTCAAAGTGATATTTAAGATTAGGGAAACAACCTAATTAATTTTAATTCTGAAAATAGACTTATCATGCTTGATTCTCTAATATCTTAAAGTTTGAACTATCAATGCACAATTACCTATGAATTAATCCGAAACATATCAATGAAAATCATAAATCAATAGAAGTTTCATTCTAATAGTAAATATGAGAACATTACTTTAAGAACAAGACATAATTCAGGGATTTTCTGGTAATGAAATCAATAACCTCTCCACACTTAAGATGTGCATTATCCTCAATGTATAAAGATGGATAATAACAATATAGTAAGAAATCATAAGAGAATGAGAAAGGTGAAACTTCCCGAATCATGGATGAAATCCTTAGAGAGATAGGCACGATGGACTAGGTAGAGGTGCACGGTGGATACTAGGGTCATGGTGTGGAGATTCCCTAACAGCCTTTTGAACCTAAATCAAAGAAATCAAAATATAACAATATAAATTAAAGACAAGAAAGATAAATTGAAGGAAAATAAAGGATAAGAGAAAAGAATAAGAAAAAATAAATGGACTCAAAGGTCCTTGTCTTGTCGAGTTGATGAAGCGGCTGGCATGAACTTATGTGGATCAGTCTCGTACGGGGAGACTATACTAGGGTCCTTTCGCTTCTTCGACATGGAGATGGTGGCGTTGAGGAAGAATGAGGGAAAGGGGAAGAGGAAAAATGGAAGGATAAAGGTAATAGAAAGGAAGAGGGGTGTGGTGGTTGAAAAAGAATTTGGGGAGAATGTGAGAAGAAGGGGGTTTAAATAGAGTAAGGGATCTGGTTGCTGCCCACGCCCGTGTGCCATGGGCGTATTGGGTCACACGGCAGTGTCGCACGACCGCGTTATGCTTCTTTCGTTTCTCCCAAGCCCGTGTAGAGGTCGTCACGCCCATGTTGATAACTCAGTGTCGACCACAGCCGTATAACACGACCGTTGCATTTTATCGCCGCCCGTGGTTTGGGGATTTTTCATCCTTGGCTCGTACAAACTCTGTGACATCGGTGTGCAAATCCGTGGGGTCCACACGGCCACAGCCACGCCCGTGTCTAAGGCCGTGTGGTAGGGAAACCTATGTTTAATTTATTTGGTTAGTTTGTAGTTAGGTGCTAAAAGTAAAAATAAAAATAAAATATGAAAATTAATGGGATTAGTGTTCGAGCTGCCTTCCAAGAAGTGCTCGTTTAAAGTCTTAAGCTAGACTTACCTCTCATTCGCGTATTCATGGTAGTTTGAGGAGTTGAAACTCCTCTCCCCTGCTATCAGTCCTATGATCATTATATAGTTCGAGTCGAGTAGTGTTTACCTTAAAAGTGCCAAACTTAGGATTAGTTACCTCGACTGTTCCGTATGGGAAGACATTGAGTACCTTAAAAGGGATTTCTTCATTTGTATTAAGTTCTGAAGTGGAGATTCAATGGTCTTTCTTATCCAACAATACCTGATCTCCTATCTTAAACTGGGTTGTCTGATCTTTAAGTTTGACATGGTTTTGCTTTGGTTCCTCGTGTTTTTTCAGTTTTTCCTTGACGTGTGGCTTCCACTCGTCTAGTTCATCGGTTTGAAGCCTTCGTTCATCATGATTTACTTCTTTATTGGCACCAGGTCTAGGATCTGGCTCAGTTGTGTAGTTTCGTGGTGTTTCCTGTAAAGAAGGTTGAACCAAATGGCCATTAATAGAGTTTATGTTTTCACCTTGATTACTCGATGTCCTAGCCGAGTCAAGAGCCTGAAGAGTGTTCGTTTCGTCATCCACACGAAATGTGAGTTCACTTGTACCAACATCAATTTTAGTTCTAGCAGTTGCTAAAAAGAGTCTTCCTAAAATTAAAGGAACATTGTTATCCTCATTCATATCTAAAACGACAAAGTCTACTGGAATATGAATTTATCAATTTTTACTAGTACATCTTCGATTATACCCCTAGGAATTCTAAAGTTTTATCAGCTAATTGAATGTTCATCCTAGTTTGTTTGGGTTTCCCTAGACCTAGTTGTTTAAACATTTTATAAGGCATTACATTTATGCTTGCCCTTAAATCAGCTAAAGCATTATCAACAAATAAACTACCAATTAAGCACAGAATTGTAAAACTCCCTGGATCTTTTAATTTTCATGGTAGTTTATTTTGCAAAATTGCTGAGCACACTGCATTTAACTCCACATGCGACGTATTGTCTAACCTCCGTTTGTTTGTCAAAAGCTCTTTTAAAATTTTCCTTGAATCTGACATCTGTGAAAGAGCTTCATGAAACGGTAAGTTAATATGTAATTTTTTTAGAAGTTTAAGAAATTTACTGAATTGTTCATCTGTGCGGTCTTTCTTAATCACATTGCGGTATGGCACACGAGGTTGGTACTCTGTAATTATCGGTTTTGGTTTATCATGTCTTACCTCAACCTTACCTTCCTCTACCACATTCTCTTGCCTTAATTTTGGTTCATCTAACCCTTCACTATCTTGAGCGGTAACGGCATGAAGTTGCTCCTTTGGGTTTGTTTCAGTGTTGCTTGGCAAGCTACCTTGTGGTCGTTCATATATGATTTTAGCAAGTTGTCCTAATTAGTTCTTGATCCCTTGAATCAATGCTTCTTGATTTTTGAGTGTTGTTTCGGTATTTTGGAAACGGGTTTTTGACACCGCAATAAATTTTGTTAGCATCTCCTCATAGTTCGACTTCTTCCCTTATGGGTAGGGTTACTATTGAAAGCCTAGGAGGGGTTGTTGTCTTTGATTTCCTTAGCCACCCCATGAAAAGTTGGGGTGGTTCCTCCAACCTGGATTATAAGTGTTACTATAAGGGTTATTCTGAGGTGTAGAATTATAAACCATATAGTTCATCATTTGTTTTCTATGCCCAGGTTGTAGGGTGGATATTCTATATTGTTCGTCCCTGCTCCATTTGTATCGCACTACATCACTGGATGTACCTGCGAAGAACCATACAAACCATCAATCTTTTTACTTAACATCTCTACCTGATTTGATAGCATGGTTACTACATCGAGGTTGAAAACACTGGTGGCTTTTGTTGGCCTTGTCCTTGTAACTTGCCACTGATAGTTATTTAGTGACATCTCCTTTATAAACTCATAATCCGCTTCAGGAGTCTTGTTATTCAGGGTTCCACCTGCGGCTGAATCAATTAACTGCTTAGTTGAGGGGTTCACACCGTTGTAAAAGGTTTGAACCTGTAGCCACAAGGGTAACCCATGGTGAGGGCACCTTCTTAGTAGATCCTTGTATCTCTCCCATGCATCGTAAAGTGTCTCTAAATCCATCTGCACAAAAGAAGAGATATCATTCCTCAACTTAGCCATTTTAGCCGGTGGAAAATATTTTAATAAAAAATTTTCGGTCATTTGTTCCCATGTAGTGATTGATCCTCGTGGTAACAAGTTCAACTACTGTTTAGCTTTATTTCTTAATGAAAAGGGAAACAACGGAAGGCGAATAGCATCATCAGAAATGCCATTAATCTTGAAAGTGTTGCAAAACTCAAGAAAGTTTGCCAAGTGATTGCTTGGATCCTCATCCTGCAAACCATCAAATTGAAAAAAACTGTTGAATCATCTGTATAGTGTTAGGTTTCAGTTCAAAATTATTTGCAGCAATAGCAGGTCTAACAATACTTGACTCAGTTCTTGTTAAATTAGGTTTAGCATAATCATACATAGTACAAGGAGCAGGATTTTGATTCACCGGATTTGCGGCAACCACAGAGGTAGCGGATTATTATCAGCCATATCTTCAGTAGTGTTGGTACCGTCCTCTTGCTCTTCTTCTATGTATTGTAGGCTTCGCCTTATTTCCCTACGATTTCTGTGAACCGTACTTTCAATTTCACTGTAAAAAACTAAGGGTCCTGAGGGGTTCCTTCTAGTCATCAACTAGAATTACCTGCCAGAAGCAAATAAAGAAAAATTAGAAAAGTTAATAAAATAAAACTAAATTGCAAATAAAAGTAAGAATGGCTAAAGTAATAAAAATTTAGTTTTCCTAATATCTTAGTCCCCGGCAACGGCGTCAAAAACTTGATGGAGCTCGAAACTAACTATTATTTCGACAAAGGCAAACGCACCTATCGAACAGTAGTATAGTTGTGGTGAGTCCGAAATATCGTATCCTCAAGGACCAAGAGTATTAGTATTAACTATCTTTTTATTATCTAGCCTAATAATTAAGGGGATTTATTTTTAATCTAAAATTAACTAACTAATTTAACTAAATATGAACGCGACAGAGAGTGAATTGGGAAAATACTTTTGGACAACTTATATGATATATGCAATACCTAAGAAAGAATCCACCTAGACTTCAGTTATTACTTTTGATTCATGCGATTTGTTCACTTGACTTAATCCGTAGAAATCCCTAAATTATATTAATACCTCTTTCGAGGCTACTAACAACTGACTCTAGGTTGATTAATTGAAATCTCTTTCTAATTAAAACCCCTATTGTCGCATTAACTCGATCTATGGATTCCCTTATTAGGTTTGACCCTAATCCGGCAGATTTTCGTTGCCCTATATCTAGGGTTGCAATCAACTCCGCGTAATTGTGTTGATCTACGCTTAAACAGGGACTTTTGCTCCACTGAATAAGCATATTCGACTTGAATCAATAACCTGAATTATCAAACAAGAATAAGAACTCACAATTAAGAATAAGCACAAATATTTATCTCATAAATCAAATAATAATAGATTTGTCTTAGGTTTCACCACCTTAGGTATTTAAGGGATTTAGTTCATACTAATGAAGGGAAACATATTAGAATAGGGAAAACAACAAAACATAAAAAAACCCAAAAACTTCTAAAGAACTTGATGGGAGATCCTCAGTCTTGATGGAGATCATCCTCCTAAACTGTTCCCGACGGTTGTCTTGGAGTATTTTCTTCTTCTACTCGGCGCTTATTCGACGTCCTGTCGAACTCTCCTTTTAGTTTGCCCCTTAGGGTGTTTATATAGGCTTCGAGATGCCTTACTTGGCCCACAAGTATCCTATTCCGAATAAAATTCATCCTAGGGTTGGCAAGGACATGCCCGTGTGACACGCCCGTGGTCGATAGCCCAGGCCGTGTTCGATCCTGCTTGTCACACACGGCCGTGTGGTCCGTCCGTGTGTAGTGGTCTAGGCCGTGTAGGCCCATTTTGTCCCTTTTTGGCCCGTTTCTCGTTCTTTTCGACTCCCTAAACTCTCCTGAGTATAAAACATGAAATTAAGAGATTAGGAGCATCAAATTCATTAAATTCAATCAAAATTCATCCAAAAGTAAGCTAAGCATGGGGTTAAAATATGTGTAAATTATGGTTTATCAAAGATGTGCTAGTCAAAATTGATAAATTCATATTCCTAGTAGACTTTGTTATTTTAGACATGGATGAGGATAGTGACGTTCCTTTAATTTTAGGACGACCCTTTTTAGTAACTGCTAGGACCATTATTGATGTTGGTACATGGGAATTAATACTTCGTGTAGGTGATGACATGATTAAACTCCAAGCACGTGATTTTGTCAGAATATCTGGTGATCAAGATGATACAAGTCCTGTTAATGTAAGTGAACTTAATGCTCAATCTTCTTTGTAGGAAATTCCTCGAAAAAAGATAACAGAGCCATGGTCTAGCTCTCATATTAAGAACAGAACTGTTCATGAGGAAAGAAAGCTCCAGATTTAGGAATTAGATGAATGGCGAACATAGTTTAAAGAGAAATTGAAAGTATACGATGAACCAAAGTAGAGCCATGACGAGCCTAAAAATAAAATGAGTCAAATTAAGGTTGGAGACCGAGTTCTAATGGATAATGCAGATCCTCGTGTTGCCACTTCTGAACCTAATGGAACAACCTCTTTCGTAATACTTAATATTTTCCCATACGGTACAGTTGAGGTAACTCATTCCAAATTTGGCACCTTCAAGGTAAATAGTACTCGTTTAAAACCTTATTTTAACAAAATTGATAGCAGGAATGAGGAGTTTCAACTCCTCGAACCACCATGATTATGCGAATGAAAGGTGAGTCCAGCTTAGACTCTAAATAAGCGCTTCTCGGGAGGCAACCCTAGCACTAACCTCATTAATGTCCACATTTTTTATTTTTAGCACCTAACTAAAAACTAAACAAATTAATAGGCGCAAGTTTCCCTACCCACACGGCATTACACACAGGCGTGGTCGTGGCAGTGTGGACACCACGAGTAGGTATATCGGTGTGGCGGAGACCGTGCAGAAACAAGAAGAAAATTTTCCCCAAAACACGGGCTGCGATAAAATGTCACGGCCGTGTCATGCGACCATGTCAAAACTGACTAAAGAACACGGGATGCGATAAACCCACACGGGCGTGCCTTATGACTGTGGGCAATACTGAGAAAATGACACGGGTGTGTGATGCGCCCGTGCCCAGAAGCAGTGGTTAAAACTGAGTAAGTCACACGGGCGTGGGAGAAATGAACGAAGCCTCACACGGCCGTGCGATTTGGACGTGTGACCCAACACGCCCAGGGAACACGGGCGTGGGCCAAGACTCAGACATGCCCTAACCAACAAGTTAGGAAACACATGGGCTAAACACAGGGCACACGGGCGTGGACTGCAACCGTGTGTCCCAATCTCTATTTAAACCCCCGTCCACTGTTCACTTTCTTCCCTAAATTTCCCCCCTAAAACCCTAGCCGCTCTCACCCAAACACCTTCTCTACTCCTATTTCCCTACTCCGGCCACCACCTCAACGACCCCCCTACGCGATTGAAATATCCCCCATATCCTCTCATTTTTTTTTCCTTCCTTCTTCTCCCTTTCTTTCCCCACAAGCACTAGCCCTCGCAGTACACCCCCGTACACGACCACTATGCCCGTGCGCCACCGCTACGTCCACCTCCTTAACACCTCCATGAGTTTACTCTTCCCCCTTCCCTTTTTAGTTCATTGTCTATTTTTATTACTGTGAATCCATTTTATGAGTCCCATTTCAGATTTAGGTTGAGTTACTAAGTATACTCAAATTAATTATTAGTTTGCATTTGTCACATTTTCATTCTTTATACTAATTGATACTTGACAATGATTTTTGCTCTTGGTAGCTTACTGATTTTGATAATGCCATGCATTCGGGGATTCCCATTAGTCTTGCTAATTAGTCTCATTACTATAGCACTTTTAGGCTCGTTGCTATTTATTCATTATTAGTTGGTATCTTACATTGATAAATCTTCGCATCTAGGAACCACAACTTCATCACAGGTAATCCCATTTTGACATTCTGGTTCACTAGTTTATATTCTGAATTTTTGATATAGTTGGGAACATATTCGGTGATGTTTCTACCTTACTTTACTAATGTTGAATACTTTATCTTGCAGGCACATAATGACTCCTCCACGTGGGAAAAAGATTGCTGTCCCCGCTTCGAAAAAGCTGAAGAAACCCGGAGCTACCTTTGCGAGTGCATCTATTGACTACTGACCCATGGGGGCACTTTTTCGAAAAAGTACGCCACCCTTTTCTACAGTTTCCCTTGGAACCCCAGGAGGAACTTTTTCAGATACTTCATGCACAACCCTTCAGCGTTGGGAGATGTATTGATTGGGCCGCCTTAAAGCAGGTCCAACTAGCTGACGCAGTTCGGGCCCTATTGACTACTGACCCATGGGGGCACTTTTTCGAGATTGTCGAGTCGACCTATTTAGAGCTTACTTTGGAGCTCTGTTCCACCTTCCACCTTAAGGCAGTCATGACAAATTTCGACGACCTAGGCACAGTCCAGTTCCGCCTTCGAGGCCTAGTACGAGAGTTGAGTATCCCAGAGCTTGGGGTCGCTTTGGGATTATATACCAAGGAATTCATGGAGGACGATGACTTCGAGACCCTTCATCGCCACATCCACTACTCCCATTCGTCCTGCTGGAGAGACTTAGTCCCTACCTCGGCTACCTACGATCCCAGTCGCACCAAGGCATCAGCTCTCGCCCCATCCTTGAGGTACTTACCCACCATCTTGGCTCACACTTTGACAGGTAGGCGAGAGAGCACTGGTGTCATCAACACTCACAACGCCTACTTTTTATGTTGCATGGCACATGGGCACGTGTTTGATTTAGCTTACTTCATCGCCCTCGCCATTCAGCATCAGACGGAGCGACATAGGAAAGGAATCCTCTCCATTGGCCCATATGTGACGCACCTGGCTCGATACTTTGGCCTCCTCAACACCACAGCTCAGTCCTCCTCGCTCACACTTATTGGGCAGATGTCCCCACGGGGCATCTCAACGATGCTTCATATGAGGATGGTTGAGCGTCGTCATGGGTTTGATCCTCCTCAGTATCGTCTATCGCGAGCCACCGATCAGGGCGACCTAGAGGACATTACTGATGATGTCCCTTTACATCATGAGGAGCCACCTTCTGCGCCACCACCGCCACGCTGACTAGTTCATGCGGTTGCTTCACTGGCTGACATCTCTGAGTGCCTCACTCGTTTTGAGCAGTACTGCACTCAACAATTTAATGACAATGCTCGACGATTCGCTAGCATCGAGGCGACTCTACAACTTATTTGTCAGCACTTCCACATATCACTACCACATACACCTCGCGAACCATTTATTGATAAGGACCTTTGAGTCCATTTATTTTTTTCGTTTTCTTTTATTTTAATTTTTAAACTCTTTCTCTTTCTCTTTCTTGTCTTTAATTTATATTAGTATATTTTGATTTATTTATATCTCTGGCTATTTATTATAGAGTAACCATAACGAAATTCATTCATAAAACCCCCTAGATGACTCCGCGGTTTCAAAAGGTTTAATGTGCTACTAAGGAAATAACAAAGCTACTGGAGTATTCTCCCTCACCTTCACCTCTGCCTAGTTCATCATGCTTCTCATTGGACCTATTTCTACAATTTTCATTTTCCAAGGATTTCATTCATAATTCAGGAAGTTTCACATCCTTCCCTCTCTTATGATTTTCTACTTACATTGAAATTATCTAACTTTGTACATTGAGGATAATGTACATCTTAAGTGTGGGGAGGTTAATAATAGTATTATTAGAAAATCCATGAATTATGTTTTGTTCCTAAGTAAATTTTCTCATATTACTATTAGAATAAAATTTCTATTAACTTATGATTTTCATTGATACATTTTAGATTAAGTCATAGGTAATTGTGCATTGATCGTTTATACTTTAAGACATTAGAGAATCAAGCATGATAAGTCTATTTTCAGAATTAAAAATTTGTTAGGTTGTTTCCCTAAATTTAAATTTTACTTTGAAATTTGAAGTTTGTAAGGATGACATCAAAAACCATAATTTTTGTGAGATCTTGATCCTTTTAGAGCATATATTTTTCTTGTTCACTTTATTGGTTATTAGTGTGTCAATATTGATTTTTTTTCTAGAACTTGCTTCGATTATGCATATCGAGACCACACTTTTGATTTGATATATGGAAATGATAAAGGCACCTAGGTTTTAACCCACTTACCCAAAAAAAGCCTACCTTCGGAATTAACCCCTAATGAACCCCTTTGATCCTAATAAACCATTTCTTGATTTACCCTTAATATTAACCCAAGACCCATTCTTTTTGATTCATTGAGAATTTTTCCTATTTGTTTTAGCTCCTTTTTGTCAAGATTTGATTTGATCAGTTGCCTAACTATATTCTATATTTCAATTGTTAACTTCTCTATTATTGTACATGATAAAAAAAAGTTGGAAACATATATTCATTATTACTAGTTCTATGTTATTTGAGCAAGAAGGAGCTCATGTTATTATTGAAATTATTCATTATTAGTTTATTTTTTCTAGTTAGGTAATTTGTCAATTCGATCTCGATTTTAACCCTCTAATTCAGCCTTTATCCACACCGCTAAACCAAGCCTTATTACAACCCTTTTTTTTTAAAAAAAAAAAAGAGACTTTTTGATTTGTGTATCATTTTATTTTTTATGGTGAAGATTTGATTTTCATGCAAGCCTATGGTAATAACTTTTCATGTTTGACTTTTGAGTGCTTAATTTGAACCTTAAACACTTTGAGTGATTTGAGTGAATCTTTAGTGAGGATGTCAATTCTTGTCGATTTTGAATCAAAGGTAATTATTTAGATAAGGGAAACACCTATGTTTTTGTGCTATAAAAATTTGTGACTTAAATTGTTTGAATCTTTAGGACTCTTTTAGTTAAATTATCAATGTATGAATTATCTGTGAATTATGATGAGACATTATTGATGAGAATTATGAATTGAGGAAGTTAATTTTAATCGTGAGTTGAGGATTTTGCTTAAGGACAAGCAAAGGCTTAAGTGTGGGGATATTTGATAAACCATAATTTATACATATTTTGACCCCCATGCTTGGCTTATTTTTGGATGAATTTTCATTAGATTTAATGAATTTGATGCTCCTAATCCTTTAATTCCATGTTTTACACTCAAGAGAGCTTAGGGAGTCGAAAAGAACAAGAAATGGGCCAAAAAGGGACAAAATGGGTCTACCTCAGAAATCAACACGGCCTGGACTGTCGCACACGGGAAGACCTGTAACATCCTAGGAAGGGCCTATGCATTTTTCAGATCAATTGTATGAAATGACAAGTCTTAAGTTTTATGAATACATTTTTGATACTTTTGGAAACCTAGAAATGAATGAAAATGGAAATGAAAATGAAAATGGAAATGAAAATGGAGATGGAAATGAAAATGGAAATGGAAATGGACATTTTTGGAAACTTAGACATTTTTGGAAACTTAGACATTTTTGGAAATGATCCAAAAATGGAAACTTGAACATTTTGGGAAACTTGAATAATAAGAGAGAAATAAAGGAGTTTTATTCACATAAATATGTGAATAATAAGAGATAAATAAAGGAATTTTATTCACATAAATATGTGAATAATAAGAGAGAAATAAAGGAGTTTTATTCACATAAATATGTGAATAATAAGAGATAAATAAAGGAGTTTTATTCACATAAATATGTGAATAATAAGAGAGAAATAAAGGAGTTTTATTCACATAAATATGTGAATAATAAGAGATACATAAAGGAGTTTTATTCACATAAATATGTGAATAATAAGAGAGAAATAAAGGAGTTTTATTCACATAAATATGTGAATAATAAGAGATAAATAAAGGATTATTTTCTAATGAGATAATTGAGGAGATAATTGATGGATTAAAGGCTTTTATCTTTTAAATAAAAGAGATAATATTATCAAAAAGAGGAGTGGTGGCCAAGTAAAGGACTCCTAGGCTGATAACTTTGGCTATAAAAGGAGGACAGGAGGGCTACTCATCAACATTTGCTCCCTCTTCCTCTCTGCCGAAATTCTCCCTAGGCAAAACCCCTCTCTGCCGAATTTTTATTAAGCAAAAATCCCTCTCTTTTTCTTCTATTTTCTTCTCCGTTCTACTGTTAAGCTGAATCTTTGTGGATTCTAAGAAAGAGGGCAATCATCCACAACATCAAAAGGGGATTTTTCGGGAAATCTAAGGATCTAAGGTAAGGATTATAAATATAAATATGCGGTTAAAGATTATAATTCACGTTTTCAAAGTTAGATCTAATCTAACACGAAGTTATAGGATTTCAACAGGCTTATAAAGGAATCCTCTTCAGATTTGGAATCCCATCATAAGGTAAGGGATATTCGGCCAAGGCATAAATTGTTTAAGTGTTTTCCATTATTTCAAAAACCGAAAACTGACTTGGTTACATACCTAGTATTAGCCGATTTCAAGGAAGAGGAATTCTAGCAACTGTTGGGACTTGATTAAATCAATTCGGCAGCTAGGTAAGTAATTCTACTTCTAGTAGGATTTGGTTTTAAGACCAAATAGGTTTATTTATATGTTTTAATTAATGGCCGAATATAGGAGTGAAAGATCTAGATCGGTAGATCGCTCTACGGGAATTCACGGAAACTATTAAGCGAAAAAGGTGTGTACTCTTACTAACTTTCAATAAATTGCATGGCAATCATTAAATATATAAATATGTAACAGTATGTGAATGTGGCTAAGCACCACAAATGTGGTAAGGAGTACCCAGGTACGTTTCCTACTTTTGATAGGATTGTGAATGTGATATATTTTGAACATGTGATTAGTAACATGAATGAAAATTAAGTATGTGAAATATGTTATGAAATAATTGGGGCATTCGGGATATTTGTGGAGGAAGAAAGTGAAGGTGATGACTACGGTCTCACCAACGTAAAGTGGTGACTACGGTCACATAAAGTGAAAAGTGGTAACTTCGGTTACATCCAGTGAATACAGTGTCTAATGACACAATATAAGTGGGCGATGAGCACATCGACTGCAGCGACTGCCTTCGATGGTGTGTAGCGGATGGAGGGTCGACTTAGTAGTCCCCGCGGTGTACAGGTTGGTACGGGTGGTGCGTAGCGGATGGACAAATAGGTTTGGGTTTGGGTTGCATCATCCTTTATTTTGTATGAACATGATATTGATATGACTTGTATGCCTGATTTGTTGGAAATTAGTACTATGTACACATTGAGTCTGTAGACTCACCCCGTTGGGGAATTATTTTTCAGGTGATGAGCAGTAATGGACCGGGTCGGTAGGAGCTAAAGGTGGCCATGCATCGCTTGAAGAAATTATTTGGAATTTGGACTTTATGAAATTTTAGTACTTTATTTTGGGTTTGAATGATGTAATAAGGCCATAAGGCCCAGTTGGATTTTCTTTATTCCTGTTTATTTTTATTTGAATATGATACAAATTATGTTTGATTAAAGATAAGTAAATTTATTTCTTTTAAAATAATAAACCCAAAAATTATTTTGTCACCTTATTTAAGTTGGATTTCCAGAATTTATTAAATAGGTTTCAAATTAAGCCCAACCCAAAACAATTTTTTTAAAATTACACAAATTTTCTCTAAGTCATTTAGAACATTGAAAACCTATTTATTTAAGGAACATACCAGATCCGGTTCAAGCTCGTGGGCCGGGTGTGGGGTGTTTCAAGACCACACAGTCGTGTGTGACGAGCAGAATCGAACACGGCCTAAGCTTTCGCACACGGGCGTGTCCCTGCCGAACCCAAGTCTAATTCTATTCGGAAAAGACTACTTGTGGGCCAAGAAAGAGGCTCCAAAGCCTATATAAACACCTTAGAGGAGGACTTAAGAGAGGACGGAGAGAGGAAAGAAGAAAATACTCGAAGACAGCCATTGGGAGCAGCTTGAAAGAAGGATCCCCATCAAGACTGAAGATCTCCTATCAATTTCTCTTGAAGTTTTTGGGTTTTCTTATGTTTTGTAGTTTTCCTTATTTTAAAATGTTTCCCTCTATCAGTATGAACTAAATCCCTTAAATACCTGAGGGGATGAAACCTAGATGAATCTTATTACTATTTGATTTATAAGATAAATCCTTGTTCTTATTCTTAATTGTGAGTTCTTATTCTTGTTTCGATAATTCAGGTTATTGATTCAAGTCGAATGTGCTTATTTAGAGGAGCAAAAGTCCCTGTTTAAGAGTAAATCAACGCAATTAAGCGGAGTTGAATGCAATCCTAGACATAGGACAACGTAAATCTGCCGGATTAGAGTCAAAACTAATAAGGGAATCCATAGATCAAGTTAATGCGACAATAGGGGTTTTAATTAGAAAGAGATTTCAATTAATCAACCTAGAGTCAGTTGTTTTTAGTCTCAAAAGAGATATTAATATAATTTAGGGATTTCTACGGATTAAGTCAAGTGAATAAATCGTATGAATCAGAAGTAATAAGTGAAGTCTAGGTGGATTCTTCCTTGGGTATTGCCTCTTTCATAAAGTTGTCTAAAAGTATTTTCCCAATTCATTCTCTGTCGTGCTTTTAATTAGTTCTAGTTTAAAAGGAATCACTCCAATTCTTAGGCTAGATAATAGGAAGATAGTAATTACTAGTACTCTTGGTCCTTGTGGATACGATATTTCCGGTCTTACTATAACTATACTATTAAACGACAGGTGCACTTGCCTTTATTGTGTTCATAGTTAGTTAGAGACACATCAAAATTAAATTTACTTAAAACTACATTTATCTCATATTTAAAATAAAAATTACATTAATCTATCTATTTTTAAAATAAAATATTAAGTTTTATTTTTTCTGGTTTTATTTCTATAACCTAGGAAAAATATTTTATGTGTAGTAAAAATTAAAAAAAGTTTACTTTTTCGATTTTTTTAAAAAATGTATAGATTTTTCTACATTTAAATCTACAATCCATAACTTTTTTTTTAAATCCTTTTTCTAATTTTTCAAAAATGGTTTTAAGAAACATTAATCCAAATTTTGAATCAAGAAATACACTGATCTGCCTTAATTTGATATGTCAAATTAGGTACTCTTGAGTGCTTAAAGAACTTGTTTTCAAGTAGTTTATGAATCTTTTAACGCTTTTTACCAATTCTTAAATTCTAGTGTTAATGATAGTTTCTCTTATATTTTACATCTTTTGAGACCTAAATTGGCAAAACTATGTCATTGAGCGTCCAATAGTTGATTTGAGCTTGTGTAGGGAGACAACAACGGTCAAACATTGAGTAAAGTTGCATCTAACGTGGGTGTCATGACAATGATGTCAAGATCTCGTGACACCGAATCCTTTACCTTAAGGATGCAAAAACTTCAACAAAATCAACATAGGGCCTACTGTCGAGAGAGTCGGGATACCGAGGGTAGGATGTCGTGACATCAAGCCAAAATTGCGACACCGAGCTTTCAAGGTCGTGATAGCCCTGAAGGTGTTCAAGTGAAAAAATGGGGGCCATCACCAATGATATCACGACTGACACCGACCAGGGATTGTCGCAACACTGAGATCCCCTAAAGCCAAAATTGTGCCACTGTCAAGGGTGTCGCAACACCAAAGCCTAGGTGTCGCGACACCGAAGCTTGATGATGAAACACTACAAGGGCAATTTTGTGTCCAAACAAGCTTAAGTCGTTTCTCATTAAAGGGCATAATTGTCAATGTTGGGTTAAATGTTAGTAGGTTATAAGTACATTACCTTATAAGCTTTTGAGAGAAGATTGTTGGTGGCTGAACATTTTTCCCCTTAGTTTTTCATAGTTTTAGGTTAGGTTTTCATTTCTTTCCATTTTTAGATTAGATTTTTCCTTTTCCTTTTCCTTTTAGAAAATATTTTATTTTTGTTGTTTTATTTCTTCCTTCTTGTTGAAGACTTTGCAAAAGAGAGATGATCAAACTTTTGGGCTTAATTGGATTTCCATCAATTAAATGAGTATTTTCTTAAACTATTCATTTTTATTTTATGTCAACTATGTGCTTGATAAAATACTTGTTTGAAATTTAAGTTTGACTATATGCTAAATTGGTTGATGGTTGGTTGATTGGTTATTTATTAAGTTAATATTTATTCTTGATTAATTGATTGTTTGATTATATCGAAATGCTTAATACACTAGAATTGATGCCTCTAGTGGAAAACCTAAATAAACGAGACTGAAAGAAGAGTTTTTCATTATATAGTTCAATATACTTGTGTCGAATAGTGAGACCGAGAGGAGATCTATATTACTAGGTGAGACCAAGAGGAGAACCTATGTGGTATCTTTTAGTCTAGGATGAGATAGAGAGGAGATTCTTAGCTAAGAGTGACAAAAAATATTAAGGTATAAGTTTATTAGCTTAGTTAGCAATTAACAAATCAATCGACCATCATTTTATTATTTACATTGGCTAAAACAATAGGGAAGAAAATTAGATTATTTTGTTTAATTGTTAATTTAAGTCTAGTTTATAAACAATTTATATATGAATTTACACTAATAATTTTCGATTTAATTAGATTAGTAATTGTTTAATTTGTAATTAACTCGATAAACACATTTACCAATTTGGCAATCCCTTGGATTCAATCCTTGAAATACTCCAAAGTGTTCTATTGTAACACTTAAAAATATTACAACTGACTTGTCACACTTGCAATATACAGCTATAGTTATAATTGTATTTGTGTTGATTCATAGCCTCGATGCACGTACGTTGGGGCGTGGTCACACACATGCAAGTCAATTTAAATTTTAAAACATAAAATGAAAATAGGTTTTCCACCATATATTTCACATTATTTTTTTCATTGGCTAAAACTTTTCCTGAAATTTTTTTTCCCTCGAAAATATTTCAAAAGATTCAAGCTTCTTCCTTTTTTAGCTAAAAGTAAATTATTTCTTAAGTTTATTTCCTTATTTAGGTAGGATGTAAACGTCCAATGATGATATTGAAATCATTAAAGGCATTAAACTAAGAATCTAATTGGGTCAAACAGAATACCAATGAAATAGTAAAAGAAAGTGCATGTTTGGCATCTTCAGGGGGTCTTGTTAGGGAAAATGATGGCAGATGGCTTTTTGGCTATAGTCATGGTATTGGTAGTTGTAATGTGGAGCAAGAGAAACTCTGGGTAATTTACGATGATCTCAAGATGCTTTAGGATAAAGGCTTTTGTCGAGTGATTGTCAAAAGTGATTGTCTTTGGGCAGTGGGGGTTTATAATGGTCTCTTACATAGCACTGCTAATTGAGCTCTGGCAAGACGGATTTAAATGCTCCATGGAATACAATGGATTATTTCTTTTTGGTATATTTTTTAGTCGAACATAGCAAACAATGCCATGGAAAGTCAACTAAAAAGTAATCAAATGGACATTCACCAGTTTTTGCAACCTCCAACAATAATAGTAAGTAGCGAATTTCACAAGAAAAGATATTGATGATATAACACCCCGATACTCGACCCGATCACCTGTTTCAAGCTATATATGATGTCAAATTTGTTTCTGGAGCAACTATGAACAATTACATTCAATTAGAATCATTAAACATCCAAATATGAGTAATACACGTGAATAATATGGTATGTAATCATTCTCGGGTCTTACAGGAACTTACGAAAGCCCTTTTTGCTAACCCGAGATCGAACTAGGATTAAATTGTAAGAATTCAAAATGTTAGGTTAACATCGTGACTTCGATGATCCCTCGTCGCAACTCAACTCATTGACTAAGTCTCGTCGCAACGTTAAGAGTATGTCATCGCGACGTGACTCTCTGTTTTGAAAATGGCCAAAATGGCATTAACTTGCATCACTTAGAAAACAAATTCATCACAATCAATCACCAATTTAGCCAAATATGCCATTCTCAATGTTCAATCTTAGCATATCTCATAATATATACCTTTATATTACCTAAACTCACATATTAACAAAAACACTTATACAATTACCATTGATTTACCAAATTGACATATATATATTCACATATAATCTCAATATTGCAACCATTCATACAAACCAAATAAGTATCAAATCCATATATGCAATTCAACCATTTGACAGTTTTCAAGCTTCAATTTTATGCAAAAACCGGCTCAACCTAGGTACATGTTGTATAACGAACAAATGAGACTTTACAAACATTTATGAGTCATGGATCTCAGACCGGATGTTGGAATCACTTCTTGGGATCTCGGACTGGGTGTTGGAATCACTTCTTGGGCACAGGAAAAACAAATTATACATTGAGCGAAAACGCTCAATGGTATTTCCATGATTCAAGTCAATATAACATAAGTTAAATCAATTTCAAACATTCAAATCAAATTCCATTTCCATCCAACTATTATGTTATCATACTATTTTTTAATCAACGTTTCAATCTATATATGCAACTACAAGCACCAAATATACCATATGAATCAATCTATACACATTTCAATTAACCAACCTAAAGATTATACCATATTAACATATCATTGATTTCACATTTCTACTTAACTTATAGCATTTGGTCATATCAACATGCCATTTTGAATCGAATAAATTGATTTGTCATATTTTCATATCAGCCCTTCGGGCTCGTATATTCGGTTCGCATGATCTTTCACTTGTTATCCATATTCATATATAGTAATTCATCTTTGTAACACCAAATGACATTATCGATCCAATTCACATATCATTTATCAATTTCACACATTATATCCCTATTAACCTGACTCGAACTCAAACGAATACATGGATCCCATCCAAACACACCAATTTGGCACCCATTGCCTCATCAGAAAATCTAAAGTAAATAAATTGTGCCCAGCGTTCATCGACATATACTCTAAGTAATCTCATACTCAATCTATCCTATGGCATGCCAACTATATCCTAGAGTGTCAAGGTGAGTATATGTTGATAGTATGACATGTTTTGATTGATCTTGGTATGGATTATCGGATAGAGGACTAAAATGAATAAAATGGAGAATGGCATGAAATGCTTAAATTGTGATATGTTATATAGAAATTGAAATGAAATATTTCTATAATATGAAATATATGTATTTCATGATGAAATGAGATTGTGATTATGCAAATGGTATGAGATATAACGTGGATTGAATTGTAAAATGAAATTGAACATTGGTACCTTATTAGTTGTTTGGGTTGTGTCGGATATAGTTGGCATGCCATAGGATTGTGTATGGTTTATACACTTACGCGCTAGGATGCACTTCGTGTGCCAATATGTGTTTGTGCACCAGGATGCGTTTCATGTGCTAGTATGCACTTTACGTGCCAGTTTCATTTATTTCGACTTATATGATAATGCACTTTGATGCCAGTCTGGTGTGTTGGTTGGAAGATTTAAGTATCCGTCTGAGTTAGGTTAATAGGAGTTATAAATGGTAAGTATGATTATAATGCTAAAAATGAAATTGGTAATGTTATGAAATTAATGGAATAATCAAATATGGTTTGTAATTTGAAAAGGTTCATGATTCAACTTGCAAATTAGCTGAAATGAGGCATAGGGCCTGAGACGAATATGGATGATTAGGTAGACTCTAGAATTGAATGGCATGGTTATATAAATATTTGTGTTTAATTCTTAAAAGTATTATATGATTGATAATTAGTGAACAAGTTCAAATTGAACATATATAAATATTGTTAAATAGGTTGGTTAATAACATGTTGGTAAGCTCATATATATATATATATATATATAAAGAGAGAGAGAGATAATGAACTATAATTGATCATTTGGTATATGTTTTCGTTAAATTTTGAGTACATAGATGCATGATTTGTGCTAAAGCTCATTGTTAATGTTTATGTCTTGAATTATAAATGTATCACTAAGTCTATTGCTCATTGTACAGTTTGTTTTCTCAATGTGTAGGTTTAGGTACCTTTGAAGCCTCGAGAATTGAAGTCAGCATCCAAACCGACATTTTTTACTCATCAAAGTTTGTATGTTTTGTTTTGTGGTATGTACCTAGGGACTTTTGGTCAAGTGTCTTAAATGTTTAAGTTGTATATGATATAGTCTTTTGCTAATGATTGAATTTGTTTTTGGTTGTGTTCAAATAGTTGATTTAGGCCTAAGATTAATGGTTATGCACTTAAATGAATCTTGAATTGGTTTTGGATATATGAATGGTTGAAATTAGATTGATTAGTTGTTATTTTGAAGTTTATAAATTGGTGTATTTTCACTTGAGAATATTGGTAAACTATGAAGTGTTTGTATGAGAATATATATGTGATTCCAAGTCTCTTTTAGCTTGTAACATGTTAAAGTTGGTAGTAAAAGAATATCACGTTGCAATGACGAACTCCTGGCGTCATGATGAGGACCAGTGCAAGATTCTCACGGTGATGTTGTTACTTCGAGGTCACGACGAGCCTTTACAAAGAGTCACGTCGCGATGTTGACTCGAAACTTTGTATTTTTTGCATTTTGGTTCATATCGACCTCGAGTTAGCAAACGAGCTTTCGTAAGCTTGTATAAAACTCGAAAATGACTATATAAAGTTTAATACATATTTTTTATTTGTAATTTAATGTATATTGATTGTCGAATTGAATGTTAAATATTGCAGTTGCTCCAACAACGAATGTGACACTTTGTAGCCCGGACCTGACGATTGAGTCGGGTATCAAGGTGTTATAACTAACCGAGATGGTGACCCAATTGAAAGTGATTCCAACATAATAAAACACTTAATAAATAGTATGAATATTAAAATTTAAATTTTTACTTGTTAAAAACATACACGTAAATTCCTTAAAAGAAAAAAGGACAGAACACAAAATTCTTAAGAAATCACAACTAACTCATATAAGAAATCAAGAAAACACGTAGGTAGTAATAATAATTAAATGCACATGATTCCATTATAGAGGTGTGCATGGGCTGGGCGGCCCGACCCGGCCCGAAGGCCCGCCTGAAATGTGGGAGGGTTTGGGCGAAAATATAGGCCCGAAAAATGGGCTTGGACAAAAAAATAAGGCCCGTTTAAAAAATGGGCCGGGCTCGGGTAAGGCATTTTTGGCCCGGGCCCGGCCCGGCCCGAATTCATTAAAGGCAAAAAAAAATTATTTTTTAAAAAATATTTTCTTATTGTTTTTCTCTTTATTTTGCTACCATTTTACTATTATGTTTCTATTATTTTGTTGTTATTGTTTAGATATTATATAAATCTTATTTTATTGTTAATTTTGTTATTATTTTAAAGACATTTGTTAATTTTGTTATTATTTTAGAGGTATTTGCTTGTTAAGTTGCATCTATTTTAGTGTTATTTAAGTCTACATATTTTTTAAAATTTATTTTCAATTTGTTGAAAAATATTTATTTTGATTTTTTTAATATTTTTGATGTATTATATATATTAAAAATTATATAAAATAATATAAAAAATTAATACGGGCGGGCCGAGCCGGGCCCGGGTTTTAGTATTTTTATATGGGCCGGGCTTGGGCAAAATTTTAGGCCCATTTTTTGGGCCCGGTCCGGCCCGAGCCCAATAAACGGGCCTAAATTTTTAGTTGGGCCCGACCCGAACCCGGCCCGGCCCGGCCCATGCACACCTCTAAATTCCATTTCCATACATATTCCAACACCAATAATTATTTGTAATTTATGATTATGGTTAAAATTTGTTGCACCATTTCATATAAGTCGAAATAGGAGTGGACAAAAGTCAGAGGTGGACAACAAATGCTTCAAACCAAAGTTTTCACTCTTAATATATAGATTTGGTATCTTTCTTTGTGCCATGGTGCTTCTCTAAAGACTGGTTAAATATTATTTATTTTCTGATAAAAATATTTATATATTAAAAATAACATTTATTACATTATGTTTATTTAATTAAAAATTATTAAATTAATTATAATATCATATATATTATATAAAATAAGGTACGTAAAAAAATATGTGACAACATAAAATTATGATAAATGAACACGTTTATTACTTGGCATTTATCCATATATAATTATTGGACCCATGTTTTAATTAATACATAATATTTAGGGGCGGAGCTGGGCTTTGCAGGGATTCGGCTCTCTAAAATAAAATTTTTTAATTTTAACTCTTTTATAATTTATAAATTTTAAATTAGTAATAGTGAAATTACATTTTAATTCTTCAAATATAATAAAAAATTAATTTAATTTTTTAAAAATTATAGACATATCGACTATTAAAATGATAAAATTATATTTTTATTATCGTAAAAATATACAATTTAATTCTGTCCCATTTTTATTTTATTTTTTTCTTCACACTTGATAATACTTCATTTAATTTAAGAATGAATATGAATAGTTCTTTTTATATTTAGAATCCATTCTCTTAAATTGGAAAGAAGGTTTAGTTAAATTTCATTTTTTAAGCCTTTTATTTAAAAAATCCGTTTATAATTGAAAATTTCTTCAAACTTTTTTTACAATAATTTAATTTGATATATTATTTTTTACTTATTATTTTTTAAAAAAATTACTTATTTTACTTATAAATACTTTTAACTTATTTAAAATTTAATACGAAATCATTTAATATATTTTAATTATTTCTTTTTGAAAAATATATTTTTAATTATTAAATACAATGAATTATGCATCGAGGATGAAACTAGCTATATATATATATATATATATATATTTAAATAATGGTATTAAAAATAAATTGCTATAAATCTATATATTAACAGTTAGTAAAAAAGGGCTATGAGGATTTAGTCTCCTTGTTTTTATTCTATGAGAAGAATTTAATTTAGTAATTAATAAGGATATGAATTACAACGATTGATTTTTATTAATTTATTATAAATAAATTGTTAGAAGTATGAATTTTTAATTTTGAGGATTTAGTCTCCTTATTTATATTCTATGAAAACTAAGAATTTAATCTAGTCATTAGTAAGCATATGAATTACAACAGTTGATTTTTATTAATTTATTACATATAAATTGTTGAACTGTTAATTTTTAGATTATTAATTCACGACAAGGTTTAATAGTATAATACAATTGATCTAACTTCTCAACTTTTTTGAAACATGAGGATCAAATTCTAACAAATTTTACTAGTTTTTTTGTATTATCAAGAAATTTTTATTTAACTCGTTTTTTTAGAATTTTAAGGAGTTTTACTTGGATTAAAATTTGGAAATTTAATCCAAGGCATAAGGATTGTTTTTGGCCCTCTAACCTTACAAAAAAAGAATAAATTTATTTTAGCCATTCATTAAAAATTTTGGCCTTTTTTAGTCTTTGAATTTGTATTTTTCTTTATCAAATCATCTAAAATAGATGGAAAACATTAACTTTACTAACATGACATACACATACACATTTAATTTTTTTAAAATTTTAAAAATATTTTAAAAATATACTTTTATACTTTTTTAATAATTTTAACATCATTTTTTATATTTTTAAAATTTTAAAATTTTAAAAAATTAGTTAAATATTTACGTGTCATCCACATAGCAATCTACATGTATATCAATAAAGTTAAAAATGTTAAACTTTTTCTTAAATTTTGGGACTATTTGATAAAAGATATAAATTTAAAAACTAAAATAAAAAATTTTTGTAAAGTTGAAGGAAGATGTTGATTATACCTTATTTTAATGGAACATTGCATAGGTGAATTGAATTGAGTTTCTTTTAGGCTGTAGACGTTCATGCTTTTTTTGAAGTTTGGGATGATTGGTTATTAAGAGTGATAATGTGAGTAATGAACATATTTATTATGCTTATTTGATATACTTTTTTAATAAAATGTCATTAACTTTGAATTTATTATTAAGTGTGGAGTAAAGTGGAGAAAGTCTAGAATAATAAAAAATTATGGGCCCTCAAATAATTGTTGGACACAAAAATAATAATACAGTACAAGAGTTTAGATATTTTTATTTAATTTTGGGATTTATTTAAAAAGATGATATTTTTAATATTTTGAGTAGGATTATATTCTTTTATCTTTTATTTTAAATTATTGAATGCAAGTAGAATTAAGATTTTATTTCTTATATGCGTGGGGAAGGGTGCGCCTCTGTAGTTGGAAATCAGAATTGAATTCCAATTCAACTTTTCCTTTCTTTCGTTTTCAATTCTGTTTCACCAGTGCATTATTGCGCCTTGCCCTATTAATTTTCTTTTCTTAATATCTTCATCCAATATACTTAATCTTGGGAATAGCTCAACCCCAATCCAGTGGATGGACAATTTGAGGGAGAGCCATGAAATTAGAAGCCCCACTTAAAAATATTCATTCTGGTTTTCCTTATTTTTTCAGTTTCATAAAATTATATTTAGAGAGTTTGTTAATTTAGTAGTGATAGATGTACAATTAGAAATACTGAATCAATCGTTTATTATATTTAATTTACTAAAAAACACATTGGTATGTCCAATTAAGTTGTTGGTTAGATCCATCAAGAAAAATGGCAATCAGATCTAAATGATCCACATGGTTGAAGTTGTTGGTTCGAGTTAGGCCTTCTAGTTCGCAAGGCTATCAGAAGGTTGGTGGTCTGAGGCTTTATCGATCACTATAACTAATTTATTGGTTCAAGTGGAAGACTTATTATCAAGGATTGGTTTGAAACCGGAGCCAAGCGTGTAGTCAATTAAAATAATTTTAGATATCTAGTCTTTGTGAAATTGTCCTTACTCCTTATATTTACTGATTAGGTGTAAGAATAATTTTTTTTGGTGGATTCAACACCCATCAAGAAGTAATATTGGAGAAATTACTTTGTGGACCCTCTCCACCACATCATCCATTGTCCTTTTTCAATTATTTAACGACATTAATTATTTTTTCCATGTCATTGACACATAATTTTAGTAATTTTGTTACTCTGAATCTCGAAACTCAAATCCCAAACATTAAATCATACACAATGAACAGGTTCAAGGTTTAGATTAGATTTGAGTTTGAATTTAAGGTTTGGAATTTGAATTTGAGTTCGAGGTCAATGGTATGTAAAAAATATTAAAATATCATTAACTAATTGAAAGGAATATAAATAATGTAACTATTTTTTAAAATTTTTTCTTATAGTAATTCCAATACAAATTGGCGGTGGGATTCTTAATACTTTAATTTGCCATAATAATTTACTTAGGGGGAGTTAATTAAGGAGCATTAAAGTTGTTTGTTGGTGTTTTCGGTGTCAAATGAGACTTGATCAACTATCTTTCACACGTTACCGTTCCGCAATCCTATATTCTATCCCTTTTCAGATATTGTTGTTTTATTTCAATTTTATAAATTATTTTCTTAATTAAAAATTTCAGCTTGAAGTCCTTTGTCACGCATCCAAGAAACTTCACATTCTTCCATTAATCCTAAGGATCTTTCTTCTTCTAACTCAGTTCTGGTCACTAAAATTTCCAAAAGAAAATTTCATCTTTTACTTAGCACAAGAAGTAAAATCCAAGCGACTACTTGGAGTTAAATTAAATCTTATGTTTTAGAGGGGCTTCCACCTACACCATTTCCGAAATCTAAATCTCAAATCATGCACGTATCATCGATACGATGAATGATGTTTGCCTTTCTGCCCCACTAACCCAATCTTCTTCTCGAAGCATTTTGTCTGTTTATTCACCCTCAAACTATTATCATTCCACTGGGTTTTTATTTACTATTATTATTTCCCTTTTTACTCTTGATTTATTCTCAGTTTCTTAGGGAAAAACTGAGTTTCAGTGACAGTCTCAAAAAAGGAAAAAGAAGTGCCATTTTCGAGAAAAAGTAACGCTTTTAGAAAGTCAAACTTAAAAGACCAGCCTTTTTTTTTTCTGGGAAACTGAGTTATTTTCTTGGGGAGCTAAGCTCAACATTCTCAGTGGCCAAACAACGAAACGAGAAATTTTGGATTTCACCCTGAATTTTCTATCGGTACGTTACCCCAATTTATTCTTATGTTTGAAGACGAAAAAGATTGGTTGTTATGGATTATTTTCTTCATATTTTGCCTTGATAAAGTTTTGTTTATGATTAGTGCTTTAATCCATTGAATAATAGCTCTAAAGGACCTAAAAGTTAGATTTGGGTCTCAATATTCTAGACATTCCGACCTTAAAAAAAGGGCTGCTTTTTAATATATTTCAAAGAAATTTATCATAATTTCAACTAATCTTTTTGATATTGCTATTCAAGAATCCTCTTTTTTTTAATCATTTCTTTGCTTTACTTAGTGAACAAATGAAAATCCATTCTAACAAAAGAATATGTGTAATAATGAGTAACTTCAAAGCCTGCTTAAGTCTCTAATATTCTTTACTCTAATAATAATTATTAATAATTAATTTATGGATACCGATAGTAATCCACAGCTACAAACAAAATTGACGTCTCAACGTCACATCCGTCTCTCTCTCTCTCTTTATCAGCAAAATTTGAACCTACTTCACTCAGATTGTTTTTTTGTATTAATGTTTTATGTTTATTTTAATGTTTGTTTGAATAAAATAATTATTCAGTATTTTTGTTCATGTAATTGTATGTCTTTCTCTCTCAGCTTTTGCCACTTGCCCAGGACGGTATTGGAATTATCGGCATATGTCAATAATTCAGCTTCCAAATTCTAATTTTTCAAGATGCTTTTAAGATCCTGGGCTTGGTATTATTAATTTATCATCAAGAATTCAACAATGGCTCAACACCCACTTTTCTTCTCCCTTCGATCTCTTTTCCTTGTTTCAATCTTGTTTTTAGTTGTTTTCCCGCCTTCTTTGTCACTCACCATTGAAACCCAAGCTCTTCTCGACTTCAAAGACATGCTGAAAGACCCTTTGAACGTGTTGGATTCCTGGAAAGAATCGGAATCTCCATGCGAATTCTTCGGAGTTATCTGCGATCCGGTTTCAGGCAATGTGACCGAGATTTCACTTGCGAACAAATCCCTGTCAGGCGAAATTTCACCTTCCATTTCAACACTTGGAAATCTTAAAACCATTTATTTGCCTCAAAATTTAATTTCTGGGAAGCTTCCTCCTCAGCTAAACCATTGTTCCAATCTCAGGGTTTTGAATCTTTCCTGGAATGGAATGATTGGAACCATACCAGATCTTTCTGGGCTTCAAAACTTGAAGGTTCTTGATTTATCGGTTAACTTCTTTTCAGGCAGGTTCCCAAATTGGGTCGGGAACTTAACAGGTCTGGTTTATCTAGGTTTAGCCAGTAACCATTACGATGAAGGTGAAATTCCAGAGAGTATTGGGAACTTGAAGAACTTGACTTGGCTATTTCTTGCTAGGTCCAATCTTAGAGGACAGATTCCAGAGTCCATTTTTGAGTTGAATGCTTTACAGACGTTGGATATTTCAAGGAACAAGATTTCTGGGGATTTTCCGAGTTCGATTTCCAAATTGAAGAACCTTACCAAGATTGAGTTATTTTTCAACAACTTTACTGGCGAGTTGCCACCAGGGATTGCTGATCTTTCTCTGTTGCGGGAAATCGACATCTCGTCGAATCAGATGCACGGGAGATTGCCGGAAAAGATGGGAAATCTGAAGAATTTGGTGGTCTTTCAATGTTATAATAACAACTTTTCTGGAGAAATCCCTGCAGGTTTTGGTGATATGCGTAATCTTATAGGCTTCTCTGTTTATAGAAACAATTTTTCCGGGGTATTTCCTGCAAATTTTGGTCGATTCTCACCGCTGGACAGCATTGACATATCGGAGAATCAATTTTCAGGTGAATTTCCCAGGTTCTTGTGTGAAAACAGGAAACTAAGGCTGTTATTGGCTCTTGACAACAACTTTTCAGGAGAGTTTCCTGATTCGTATGTCGATTGCAAATCACTGGAAAGGTTGAGGATCAATAAGAATCATCTTTCTGCGAAAATTCCTGATGGAGTTTGGGCACTTCCACATGCAACCATGATTGATTTTGGTGATAATGACTTTGAGGGAGAGATATCCCCCATGATTGTATTTTCCATTAGCTTAAATCAGTTGGTTTTGAAGAACAATAGGTTTTCAGGTAATGTCCCATCAGTACTTGGCAAGTTGGCAAACCTAGAGAGGCTTCTTTTGAATAATAATAGCTTTTCTGGCAATCTACCTGCTGAAATTGGTGCTTTGAAGCAGTTATCTTCCTTGCATCTTGAGCAAAATTCACTGACTGGATTGATACCAGTGGAAATAAGCGACTGTTTTAGGCTGGTGGACTTGAATCTTGCTGATAATGGTTTCAGTGGTAATATCCCATCAACAGTTTCATTGATGAGCTCTTTGAATTCTATGAATCTTTCTGGAAACCAACTTACAGGTCCAATTCCAAAGAATCTAGAAAATTTGAGGCTAAGTTCCATTGATTTATCTCGGAACCAGTTGTCTGGAAATGTTCCTTCTGATCTTTTGACTATAGGTGGAGACGAAGCATTTGTCGGGAATGGACTTTGCATTGACCAATATTCAAAAACGCTTGTGAAGGATACTTTGTTGAATGTCTGCAAGGAAGGGCAAGGGAAAAAGAGGGTGTTGGGGGGTAAATTAGTTGTTTTCATTATCATGGCAGTAACTTTGCTGCTTGTTTTAGCTGGCCTGCTGCTTGTGAGTTACAAGAACTTCAAGCTTGGTGAATCTGATGTCGAAAACGATTTGGAAGGTGAGAAGGGAGTGAATTCAAAATGGAAACTTGCATCTTTTCACCACATGGATATTGATCCAGATGAAATATGTAACCTGGAGGAAGAAAATCTGATCGGGAGTGGCGGTACCGGACGAGTTTATCGGCTGGATTTGAAGGAAAAGGGTAATGTGGTAGCTGTAAAACAACTCTGGAAGGGGAATGGAATGAAGGTTTTGGCAGCAGAAATGGACATTTTGGGGCAAATCAGGCATAGAAACATACTTAAACTCTATGCTTGCTTAATGAAAGGAGGATTGAACTATTTGGTATTCGAATACATGTCGAACGGGAATCTGTTTCAAGCACTTAGACGTGAGAACAAAGGTGGAAAGCCAGAATTGAACTGGTACCAAAGATACAAAATTGCGTTAGGAGCTGCTAAAGGAATCTCTTATCTGCATCATGATTGTTCCCCTCCTATCATTCATAGGGATATAAAATCATGCAACATTTTACTTGACGATGACTATGAGCCAAAAATTGCTGATTTTGGTGTTGCAAAGATCGCTGAAAAATCTCTCGAGGGATCTGAGTACAGCAGTTTTGCTGGCACCCATGGTTATATTGCTCCTGGTGAGTTTCAAAACACCTCTCTTTTTAGCAATATTCTGAGTTTGCATAGACATAGTTCACATATTTCTACTATATATGTGCGTGTATCTAATGTTAAACTGTATGATTTTCATTGGCAGAGCTGGCTTATACTCTAAAAGTCACAGAAAAGAGTGATGTGTATAGTTTCGGAGTGGTACTATTAGAATTAGTTACTGGTAAAGCATCAATTGAAGAGGAGTACGGTGAAGGGAAAGATATAGTTTATTGGGTTTTAACTCATCTCGGTGATGGTGAAAATGTCGTCAAGGTTCTAGACGATCGGGTGGCCGTTGAAACTGTTCAAGATGACATGATTAAGGTGTTGAAGATTGGCATCCTCTGCGCAGCCAAGCTTCCCAATTTGCGCCCTACAATGAGGGAAGTGGTTAATATGCTCATGGATGCTGAACCTTGCACTTCCATTTCTGCAGATATCAAATCGGACAAAACTGGTAACAGTTTTCTCTAGTTGTTTATATATATATAATGTTTGTACAGACATCTATCAAGGGTTACTCTGATGGGTTAAAATTGGATAAATATATAAAAACTCTTGTATTGAGAATTAATCAGGTTGTAGTTGTTGAAGCAGTTAAAGGCTTAAAGCTTTGCCTCCCTTGATGGGGTTTCTGGAAGTGGAAACCATTTTTCTTAAAATCTGATGCAAGCTTGTTATTATTATTTTTTTGGTAAAGGTGAATTTGACAATTTTTGTGAATTTAACTCTTCAAGTTGGATTTTTATTACGATGTGATGTCGTGAGATTCATGTCATGTTACCATTTTAAAATTTTTAAAAATTTATATAAAATCTAAGAAAGTACAAAAAAGAATGTATATTAAAATTATAAATTAAAAAAATCAAGTGATAATTAGATATTTATGTTATTAAGTTTTTAAACTAATATGAATAAAAAAATTTAGAAATGAAAGAGAGAAAAGTTATAGAATCCAGGATTAAATGTTAATTTATAATTTAATCCCTTTTCTTTGTGAATTTTATTTTTTTCAAATTTAATTTGAGTTTGAATAACAATTGCATAAAAAAATAAAACAATAAGTTTGAATTACTAATTTCTCTCATTACCTTTTAACAATCTATCTAAATTTGAATATCCTATTTTTTATTGGTATTAGTATGTATGATTACTTATTTAATTTCAAATTTATCATTATTTTTAAATATATAAATATATTTATAAATATTGAATGAGATTAACTAATTTTTTAAATATAATATTTACGGATTTTATTATATGTATGATTACTTTGAAATATTATATTTAAATTTTATTATATGTGCTGCTTTTATTTACGGATTTTATTGGAATATTTTTATGAGTTGATTTTAGTTATAGAGTTGTAATTACATTTCTAGTGTCTAAAGAAAACAAATATGAGGAACCTGCAGGTAGTCTTATTAAAGTACTCTTAGCCACATTTGGGGCTATTTACCCAACTATGAATGATTCAATTTCAAAAACAATAACAGAAATAACTTAAAATGAACTGTATAGGACGAAAATCGATACTTCAATAACCAGCACTACACCAATCATCCTCCATCATTACTTGTTGATTGCATAGGGGTTTTAAAAAAAAATTGGTGTCGGCATTGTAATGGAAGACACCTACATGTATTTTTTCTTTTGTATTTTGTAAAATACAGGTATTCTCCGATTCAAACGCCGGTATTGCCAAAAATAAAATTAATTTTTTTGTGTCGACACCATGGTGATCGACACCCATCTTAGGTAATTTGTTTTTGATCCCATGTTTCTAGTGGTCAACACCCCAGTAAAAAATTTGTTCTTTTATGGATCAGCTTTAAAACTCATTGCTAGCATCTACTCTTTAATGGGCCTACAGAATGCCGATGATTAATTACTGGGCTCGCTCCAATAGATACCTTAAGAAATAAAAAATTAAATAATTTTTCTGTGCCGACTTCTTTTTTGTCGGCACCAATAGACTATATATACCAGCCATGGATGCACTTTGGGTTTTGATAAAACGAGGAGTGAGAAAAAAATTATTGAGATTGTACTGCTAAAGAGAAAAAAATGGGGCAAGAGATTGAAAAAATTGTTTTTTTTCTGTTTGGGGAGTGTACCATTAACTAGAGATTTATATTATGTATTGGTAGTAATGCGCTAGCGGGGTTGAATTATATACTGTCACGAGAACTACAAAGGTTATGTTGTTAAGGAGCGAAAGTGTCAGTTACAATTTACACAAGTAGGTGACAATCTTCGCGGACCGAACCTTAAGTATCGCGAGAACCCCAAACTTGGGGCATGAGATTCTCGATGGAGTCATTTGAAGCTCGGCTCAGTATTGTTTGGTCTGAAGCTCGGATGCGAGAAGTCATTGTGATTTTTGCGCAATTAATAATAAAATTAAGCAACACCGATGTATTTGATTGAGGGCGGTCGAACCTAATCTTACTAAATGCAACGATAGACCTGATTTAAGAAGAAGATGAATTTGCCGGAGAAAATACTTTTCAAAATTAGTTAGTATTATTGCACCTGGAGAATTTTCATAAATTATGAAATTAGTTAGGTAAATTTTGTAAAAAAAATCGACAATGGTAGAAGTTAATAAATTGTTGAGTAAATTTTAATGTAAATAATAGTAAGATAAAAACGAAAGGAGTTATTTTTAAGTTAGAAAAAAATTATTGTTCATAAGTTCGTAAATTTTATCCGCAACCAAACCGATATAAAATCAAGAATAATAAATGAAGTCATGATATAATGTTTTTAAAAATATAAAAAAAGGTTAAAATACTAATATTATACCAAATTTTGTTATTTTTTATAAATACGAAATATAATACTAAACAAATATTCAAGTAATGAGAAAATATATTAAATAATGCTAAACAAATCTATTAATTGAATACAAAAGTTTTGTTAGTGTTATATTTTTTTAAAGAAAAAAAGAGAAAAAAATGAAAAAAAAAGGTTTGAATGAACAGTAGCCGCGTGATCGTCGGGTCACATCGGCATCAGGTGGCAGTAGCTGACGATCTGCTGTCCGGCACCGGCCTGCCACTTAATGTTGATGTGACCCAATGGTTACACAACTACTTTTCATCTAGACTTCTTTTTTCTTTCTCTTTTTCTTCTTCTTCTTTCTTCCCCACTATATGTCTCAATGGTCCCCTTCCCCCACCCATCCACCACCACATTCCACTGGCCGGCCAAACAGCACTCACTAGAGGTTTTTTTTTTTTTGCGCATTTTTGTATTAAGATTAAAATTTTAAAGTAATTTAGCATGTTGTTAATTTGAATGATTTGTTCAATTATTTGTTGTTATTTTGTATGGAAATTGATAATTTAATTGATATTTATGCAAAAACCGCAATGGACACAACGCTTATGATAAAGGAGCCTATAAATGTGGCCTGAGTCAGTTTTAAATAAAACCACATAATTTATTTTTTAAAAATGTTTTTGAAGTCGGACTCTTTAAAAAATAATCATTCATTAGTTAGTGAAAATTAAATTTGAAAAAATTAATAAATATCAGTTTTATTATGTATATAGGATGAGTATCAGATCTTGAGGCCTCAACTCCATGCTCTGATATATTTTCCTGACAATAGGATTATACCATACTTGGATGCCACCAGGTTTGGCACAACGGCATTCATTCAAATGTTTGACTTAAGGTCGGATTTAATATCTACCCTGGTGGAACGATGATGCCCAGAGACCCACACATTCCATCTTTTGTGTGGGAGTGCACGACAATAAGATAGCCGATACCTAAAAAAATCATTTTTTTCAAACACGGGTGCAGACAAATGGAAGGCCGGCGCAAAAATATATATATATATATATTTTTACTAGGGTGCCAGCCATTAGAAACACGGGATCAAAAAAAAAAATTTTACTGACATGGGTGCCAGCCACCACAGTGCCGTCACCAAAAAATATAGAAAAAAAAATTAATTTTTTACTAGATGCCAACCACTAGAAACATGGGATAAAAAAAATACCTATCATGGGTGTCAGCCGGCACAATGCTAGCCACTATTCCTTCAGATGATTCCTGTCATTGTTTTTAAAATTGGGTTATTCTTGTAAATATTCAATTTTTTAAAATTAATTGGGTAAAAAGCCCCATAATTTTTGGAACGTTTCTATTTCAACCAAATTAATTGAAATTTGAATAATGGAAAATATTGAAATAAATTATTCAATCCAAAGCGCAACCTAACGTCCTACTGAACGTGGTTGAAAATTGAAATGGTTTAACAATGAACAAAAACGAGTGAGCATAAAAAATATTAAGAAAAGAAGGGCTAGCTTTTAAATAAAACAAAAAGTAGGAGGCTCATTCTGTCAAATGATATATAATTATCAAGTCTACGTTAACTCACTAATTAACATTCATCTCTTACATGTAGAAATACTAAATTATGTTAGAACAATTAGCCAAACGCATATATAATTTAACTACCAACTCTGCTAAACAAGAAATTTATATAGAAAAACTCATGTAAGTATCCTTACAAAATTAAATTTAAATAATTTGTGAAAGGATTCAAATTTATAAAGATGTGCAAAGCTTTACTCGACTTGAGTAGCCTAACCAGGTTATATATACGCAAGAGTTTTGATATGAAGGTGTGGAGCCAAATTGGTTGGAGTTGTTGTAGTTGGAGGGTGTCTATGGGCGTCAAATGTTGACCAGACCACAATGCTTGCTTCTTCTGAAAAATCCTTGAAATAAAGTATTACATTTTCACAGGACTGGGTCTCAGTTCCACACTTGAAACTCCATCAAACTCTATAAACCGCGTGTAATTTCCCTCATGCTCCATTACTCTAACAATGTTGGCATTCTTTAATTTCCAAATATATAATCTTTCTCCCTCTCCTCATCAAATTACGTGTCGAAACAAGTTCAATGGGTTGTTTCTTCTGCAAATCCCACCCTTTTTCTCTCTTGATTTCTTCCTTTCTTTGTTTTATTTCTTTCAGTTTTTTCTTCTCCACAGTCTCTATATCTGAAACTTCTAACCTCACATTAGTGTGTGCTTTAGTGCCTTCTCCTGAACTCAACCGATCCTCCCTAAATTGTTCTAGCTTTCCAAGTCTTGGGATTCAAACCCCTTTCCATCCTAATGATTCCTTCACTGGGATTGTCTCTGGGGATGGGTTTTTATGTGGTTTCAGACCTTCATTTTCCTCATCCAATGTTTCAGTCATGCATTGTTGGAGATTCTTCAACAATGGCACTACTATGGAGTTCAAAAGGATTTACAGGGGTCCAGCTCTCAACCAACTCGATGCTGGAAACTCTCACATTTGTGGTCTTAATGCGACCAATGCTCTTGACTGTTGACAATGGCCCGAATTCAACCCAACCAGGGATCAAAACTTCTCTGAAATCGCTGTTGGTGAAGGATTTGTATGTGGATTATCGGAAGATGGAAAAATTAGCTGCCGTGGAAATGGTGCTGGTGTCAATGGCGAAGAGCCTAAAGGGAATTATCAGGTGATTGCTACGGGCTTTAGGCATGCTTGTGCCATCAGTAGAGGTAATGATTTACAGTGATGGGGGAATACGGTGGTCGACGATACGCCTTGTGGAAAATTCAACGCACTGACTTTGGGACTGAATCGGAGCTGTGCATTAAGGACTAATGAAACTATGGTCTGTTAGGGCCAAAATAACTTCAGTCTGCCACAGGAACTAGAAAGGCATAGCTTTATTACAATCAAAGCAAAGAGAAATGTTTTTTGTGGAGTTTCAACGTTATATTTTTCCTTGTTTTGTTGGGGTGACGCAAGGTTTAACTCCACCTCTATGGTTTTCTCTCAAGTTTTACCAAGGCCATGTAGAAATACATGTCCATGTGGTTCAGTGTCCAGATCAGGCTTATTTTGCAGCAATGGTGGATCTATATTCCAAGTTTGTGTGTCAATTGACCCGTCCCTGCCATCAGCTCCCTCGCTGCAACCTCAAAACAGATCCACAAGCAGTGATTGGAATGGCAGAATGACAACTTTCCTAGTTGTTGGTTGTGTAGGATCCTTCTCTTTGTTGCTAGTCGTCGGTTTATTTGTCTTCAAATATTGCAAAGGTAGAGGTTGTCGTGTTCATGATTCAAGTCGCCTGGAGGAAACCGCGTCCCCAAGTCAAACTAATCGCGTTTCCAATCAGCCCCAAGCCTCGTTAGCACACGCAGTTCTGGAGAAGCGTCCGAGCCAATTGACAAGCTTGGCAAATACAGGTGGTTTGGAGGAATTTTCTTTAGAAGTCCTGATTCAAGCCACCAACAATTTCTCTGAGGATCATAAAATTGGGACCGGTAGCTTCGGTTCTGTCTACCGGGCCACGATGGACGATGGGCGTGAAGTGGCCATCAAGCGGGCTGAAACGATGACGAGCACTTCATCGTATGCTGTCGGTACCGTGCGTCAAGAAGATAAAGGTAATGCTTTCGTTAATGAGCTGCAGTATTTGTCTCGCCTTCACCACAAAAACCTTGTCCGACTACTGGATTTTGTGAAACATCGGATGAGCGTGTATTGGTATACGAGTACATGAGGAATGGCACACTCCATGACCATCTCCACAAGCTCCTTAGTCCCTTAGTCCCTTACTTTTAACATTGTTACATTTAACATTGTTACATTTATTAATTTATATCGTATATCTTTTATTAAATTTGAACTATCGTTCAGATATAATGCTTTTGGTGATATTTAAATGTTATATTTGTTGTTTTGGGTTGAAATTATATGCAACAGCTGCTGTTTTTGGTTGGTTTTAATGCAGTAAGGGTAGGATATTGAAGAAAATAAGCATTGCAAATCTGTGCAAATTAGCGGCGTTTGTGTGAAAAACGCCGCTAAAAATCAAGACTTTTAGCGGCATTTTTTCCCATAAACGCTGCTAAAGTTTGCGGCGCTTTCATTAGCGGCGTTTTTTAGTGGCGCTTATAAACGCCGCTAAAAGCAAAAAAAAAATGCCGCTAAAAGTTTGTTTTGGTGTAGTGGCTACACGGCTTAGGATTGCATTAGATGCCGCCAGAGGGATCGAATACTTGCACGAATATGCGGTACCACCCATCATACACCGTGACGTAAAAACCTCCAACATTCTTCTCGATGCAACTTGGACAGCAAAGGTATCTGATTTCGGATTATCATTGATTGGTCCAGAGGATGAGGAGTCTCACCTCTCGCTGCAAGCAGCCGGCACAGTCGGATACGTGGACCCTGAGTACTACAGGTTTCAACAACTGACCAATAAGAGTGATGTTTACAGTTTCGGTATAGTATTGCTGGAATTATTAACAAGACTCAAGGCAATCCACCACAATGATGCACCGAGGAATGTGGTTGATTTTACGGTTCCATACATCGGGCATAATGAAATTCATAGAGTATTGGACAGCCGAGCCCCAGCACAAACCCCTTTCGAAATAGAGGGAGTGGCAAGTGTAGGATGGGTAAGAGCTGCTTGTGTAAGAGCAGAAGGTCGACACAGGCCTTCAATGTTGGAGATTGTAAAGAGCTTGGAGAAGGCTTTGACTGACTGTTTGCTTCCCCCAACTTTCTCTCGATCCAGTACAGAATCCTCAACATAACTCACCTCACATTTTGTATAACAAAGTACAGAATCCCTCTAATTCATTCCACTATATTCATTCTTTCACATTTTTCGTGTTTGTTGATTCATTTTTGTTCAATATTGACTTAAATTTTAATTGAAAATATTTAACTCTGATTCCTGGTGTAATTATTTTTGCTAAAGACTACTGTACAGATAAATTTATTTAATTAAGTAAATATTTCGAACATCAAACATATAAAAATTAGATTATTAAATTGTGTAGAAGAAAACCAAAGAGAGTTTTCCACAAGGTGTCGTTCGAGTTTGACATATTCATTACGACTTTTTCTCAATAAAACAACTTCTGAATAATTAAAACATGCATGCATAGTTTCTCATTATGGACCTACAATTTATTTTTGTGTTTGTATTTTCATGGAATTTGTATTTGTATTATCCGTAGTTATCAGATCTAAAATTATGAGGTAAACCCGCATAATGTTAAACATTAATTATTATTATTATTATGGTTTGTTTAGGGTAAGCTTTTTTTTCATAATTAAAGGTTAAACGTTGTTATTATGCAACCGAGATAATTGTTGAAAAAAGGGTTTTGCTAATTATGTGGTGTTAGTCACTTGGAGCGGAAGAAATGCTGTATATAGATCATTTCATATTTAGGTTATTAAAATTCTCATTCCATTTAAAACCATTTATTTGTTAGTTTTAAATTATCTTAAATTCAATTATTCAAGACTTGTATGTAACCAGTCCAGATTGCTCCCTCCAAATTCTTTTTCTTCTCTGTTGATTCAATTTGAATATTAGTCTTGATTTTGATTGTGCTAGGAAAGTCGATGCTTGCATGTTTCCTGTAAAAATTATAGATTGAGTGGAGTTTAATTAGTTAATTAATTATTTGTAATGATTGTTTTGATTAAAACTATCAAATATTTAGTTGAAACTTGGAAAAACTGTGTTTAGTTTTCCTTCATCTTTAATACATGTTTAATCATCATTTGTATAAAATTCAGAAGTCCATATTATCAACTCACTAATATCAATAATATAAGGATTAAAATGTAAATATCTAAAATATAGAGGGGTTGTCTAGATCTTTTAAGTGGGAAAAAATGATGGCGGGTGTAGTAGCTAGAAAATAGAAAAGAATTGGTTATATAAAAGGTGTAATCCTTGAATATTTATTTCCATTCATTATTTCCAACTCCAACTAAAACTTAAAGCAAGGAGAAGGAGAAGGATATCTATGAATAATTAATTGATGCATGCATTATTTCTCGATAAAATAAAATAAAATAAAAAGTTGACCGTAGCACTTTGTTTTTTTGTTTTTTTATTGAAGCCATTTATTTGCATATTATTTTATTGGGAAACATTAAAGGGAGGTGATGTGGACAGTGTTGGCGATATGGAGGATGGCCTCCACCCAACGGAGGCAAGGTGAGCAAAGCCTTCTCAGCGAAACATACGATGGATTCAAGAGCTAAAAGGTGCCGCCTGGTGAGCGGTATTCCTGCCCAAATACCATCCCTATCCTCTTTAAGCTGCCACCTAACCAATGGTGAAGAACCCACATCTGAAGGTGCCGGTGGAGGGAGGCAACCCAAGGTAAGTTGGAAGGTGAATTTGATTGGATCCAACACCTCAAAGCCTAACTCCCTTCAACTTACCCTCCTTGAGTTTGCTTGGAATCCACTTACTTTTATCTCATCATACTCAACTATGGTATTCTTACTCCTCAGCTTCACCTTGCAGCCTTGCTAACAATCTTTTTTTCATTTGGTTAAATTCTGCAATTACTCCTGTACTTTTTAAAAGATTATGGATTTATTTCCTGTCTTTTAATTTGATCAAATTTAGTTCTTGTACTTTTCGACTTGATCAGTTTTAATCTCTATACTTTATGAATTTTGAAATTTTAGCTTAACTCAAACAGTAATTGTTAACTCTATTTGTTTAAATTCAATTACTAGTTATGTATACCTACAGTTGTAGATTCAGTTCATATTTTAAAATTTTAGTCTTGATATAAATGATAGTCGTTAATCCATTAAATGAATTTTTAGTGAGTAATATATGAAAATAATAAGATAATATAAAATTTTAAAAACAACAAAACTTGATGAATTTAACCATTATCATTTCGTAAACACTGAAATCTTAAAATTTAAAGAAAAATGCATAAACTAAAAATAATTCAATTAAAGTAGAATAACTAAATCCACGACTTTCGGTAACTATAAAAAAACTAATAATAGAGTTCAATCTTTCCAGTTTTACAAATTGGGGACTTGACAGTGAAGTAACCCATTTGTCTTATACCCATTATTCATATTTTCGTTAAAACTACTCAAACTGATCAACAAAATTATCATATTATTAATAATTATATAGCACGCATGTGTGCATTTAAATAAATTGTTTGAACAAGGCTTGAGATATTGGAATAACTTTTAGTCTTAATTATATCAGATAAACCAATGTTAAGCAGGGTTTAAAGTTAATAGAGATGTTTGTTTCTTCAATTATAAAGCTTTATTGAAAACTTGAAAAGAAAGCATACAATCATTTATTAATATTGGTTGATGAGTTAAATGGTAAATTTGATCCATAAATTAATAATTAATTTTTTTCCATTGCTGGACCGCTGTTTCTTTTTCATTCATGCTTTTGAAATATATTTACTGTTCATAAGCGTTTGAAAATTCTAATCATTCATCCCTTTTTAGTAAAATGTAAAACCCCAAACCATATGTTCCAATTTGGGCATTACCGATATGACTCAAAATAATAAATAATAAGTTGAATCTTTACTAACAAGTTTAAAAGTCTCAGTTTTTATTTAATATAAAAAAATATTTATTTTATATTTCAACTATATATTTTTATTTAATGGGCCTACAGTACGAGGAAAATTAGTCATTGGACTCGCTCTAATAAATACCTTAAAAATTAAAAAAATATTATATCAAATAACTTTTTTATAAACTGATGAATCAAAATGATTTGATTAGTGAAATTCAATTCTCTTATATTATTTTATTAAAAATCATAAAAATAATATTAAATTATAACATATTCGTGAAAAATAAAATTACACAATAAATATATTATAAAAAAATTAACATATTATCTTTAATGGCTAATCCAAACTAGTTTTGGCATGTATATAGTATTTTTTAAATTTTATAAATATAGTTTTTCAATATTTATATTACAGTATTATATTTTTATTTTTTTGTAATATTTTTTATTTTTATATGATATAGATTATTTAATATTCTCTCAATAAATATATAATATATAAATAAAAAAATAACGTATTATAAAATTAGAAAACAAACCAAAACTTATTGAATTCAAATAATCTAAGTGTTGAATGATAAAACCTAAAATGATCAAACTCGAAAAACTTAAATATCAAACATGAGTGGCTTAAACTTAAAATAATCCAAATTTAAAATATTCAAACCAAAATTAATCTAAACTCGAAATTAATTGAAAATTTGAAACTCTAAGTTAACTAATCTAAATTAATCTGACCTAAAATAAACCTCATCTACCAATTGTAAAGAGCTTTATTGAGTTGGTGTCACTCATCAATCGAGTCTCAACTCAATTAGAAAATTACCAAAAATCATTTTATTTGCAAACAAAATTATATGATTATGTAGAATTTTTTTTATATTTTTATAAATCAATCAAAATTCGTTCATAATCAAATTTAAACCAATGACACTATGCATATAAATTTTTTTTCTTTTTATCATTTGAACTAAAACAATTTTTAGTTTTTACATGAAACTAATAAGTATATTTGTAATCTAAATTTGTTATCTATACTATTTATAACCCCTTTGCTGAGTTAGGGTCACCCATCATCCGGGTCTCTTAAGGAATTATGAAAAAATCATTTTATTTACAGAGTAAGTTATATTTTTTACTTTTTATATTTGTATAAAAATTTGTACATATTTCACTAGAGGTGGACCGTTTAAAGGGCATACAAGGGCCTGGTCCCCCATCCCCAAAATTTTAAGAAATTATGATTTTTCTCTTAATTAAGCCTCCAAAATTTTTGAAACTTTTCATTTCTCCTCGGAAGTTTTTAAAAAAAATTTAATTAGACCCCTTCAAATTTTAGAAAATTCCCATTATACCTTTTAAATTTTTTTTTTTTGATAATTTTAATTAAGACCACTTAAAATATTTGAAAATTATCATTAATCTCAGAAAAAATTAAATATTTTAATTAAACCCCCAATTTTTTTAAAAAAATCTCATTAAACTCCTAAAAATTTTGAAAATTTTACTAGCCCCCAAAAAAATTTAGTCCCGAGATCTGTCACTATATTTTATGTGTTATTATTAATTAATTCTAAACTATATATTTTGTTATTTAATGTATGTTATTTTTAAAACAGACCTATGAATTTTACATTGTGAGTTTCACACGCATACGCATGTGGTAAAATTTCTAATATACATATAACAAGTTTGTGAATTCAAATAGTTATAAATTTAATGCATTCATAATAGTAATATTGAAAAAAATATAATTGTAACTAGGGTATTCACCGTCAGTAGCAATGATTAGTCCTCTCATCACGGATGCTCTCTGAAAAGGTAAATGACAAACAATAAAATGTAGTCCAAGATCAAATTTTTAATCAAAGTAACCACATCTAATAGTTTAATCATGATAGTAATGATAATAGTAAAATTGAAATAGAAAAGATTGAATGTATTGGTAATAGTATCCCGTACCAATGTCACACATAATGTATAACCCTAGAAAAAGATTCTTTGATGGGAGAGCACGTTATTGAGTTCAGGCGCTTTAAATAAGGGATTAGAAAATGGAAACATGGTTGCCAAAGATGGTGCGAATTCGCACTCTGCTCCAATCCTCTTTCTTTTTTACCTAAAACTACATTTCCTCTCTTCCCTTTCCGCTAACTACAATTCCAATGTCTTTTTCTCTCTCTCTCTCTCTCTCTTGCTTTTATATACCTCCCTCAAGTCTCTCAAATCAAGCATTGTGAAACAAAAATCCAAACACTTTGGCCTTCTTTGGAATTTGTAATTTTCCGAAAGCTGAAGTGGCCGGAACTGTGGCCTAACCTCAGGTCTGTGCCCCTTTTTTCATCTTCTCTTTAGAAAAATATATAAAAAATAAAGAAAAAGGAAAAGGAAAACAAGGGGTCTGGGTTATATACTTTTTATAACACTACCCTATTCATCTAAATGCATGGTTTGTTTATTTGTTAAGAGGTTTATAGTATCAGCTAGCTAGCTTAGATCGGGTGTCAGAGCAAGGGAATCTTCTACTCCTTCCATGAAAAAGATCTCTTTTCTCAGCATAATCACTCACAAAACTCCTCTTCCAACAACAACAAAAAAACATATGATGGGGTTTTCTTCATATTTCGAACTAACTTCTTCTTCAGAGGATGTTGGTTCTTCTTTTCTCTGATAACTATAATAGGTTTTCGCTATGTTTTATTATGCTTTGATTTCCCTATATGTTATGTACAGATGTTTTAAATCTCCTTCAACTTCACTTTCTTTCATGCTGATAACCTACTGTTTTTTTTATCAGCCAAAAGAGATTATGTTTCCTTTGAAAGTTTCTTGGAAGATAGATAGCTAGGGTTTAAGTATAGCTAACTTTTTATCCACTCCCTATTTCCCTGGGTTTTGCATGGATCTGCTTCTACACTCATGTTCTTTTTCTTCTGAATACCTTTTTTTTTTTTTTTCTTTTGGCAAAGTTGTTCATAAACTAAATCTGACACGATCTTCTCATCTTCCAAAACCTTAAAAGCAGGAATATATAAAAGGGTGAAGATGGGAAGAGGAAAGATAGAGATAAAGAGGATCGAGAACACCACGAATCGTCAGGTTACGTTTTGCAAGCGGAGGAATGGGCTGCTGAAGAAAGCATACGAGCTGTCAGTCCTTTGTGATGCAGAAGTTGCTCTTATCGTCTTCTCCACCCGTGGCCGCCTCTACGAGTACTCCAACAACAAGTAATTTACCTTCTCAATCCCATTCCTTGAATATTATTTTCTTTTGGGCCAAATTACTTGATTTTTAAACATTTTTCCCTCGCTTGCTTTCAAATCTTGAAGATCCAAATCTTGTTTTAAAACTTAAATCAATTTTATTGTACTATAACATGAATCAAAATGAAATAAATTATTTTGGATTAGGCTAAAACCCCAATTTAATAAGTTAAATATCTAAATTCGTATCCACAAAAATAAAGTCGATGAGTATCTCAATTTAAATTTATTATCCATAAAAGTCTGAATATTAATATTGACTTCTGCTTCAAATCTGTTGCACATACATACTAGTTATAATATGATATGAATTTACACAAAAACAAATCAAATATCTGCACTATACGCTATTTAATTCATGAATGATCCATTTTATTTCAGAGGTAAACACAGACAATGGAAATGAGTGAGAAAGACGATGGAGTTGAGCCAACTCCAATCTAACATCTGATTCAACATGGATAAATTAAGCATTCCAACACTTAGATATAATACAATCATCATATTGATAAAAAAAAAATTACATCTTGCACCATAAACTAAAATGTAATACCACTAATAAACTTGTGATATAAACAAATTTCTTAGCCATGCAAATGAGGACTTCTCTCAATGGCAATATTAACATCTTAGGAACTTTAAGATCAGATTTAAGATTTATTCTAATTTCAGTTACTTTGAGCTAATTAAAATTGATTGCCGGACAAATAGAAGTAAAAGCATTTTTTAAGTATGATGGAAAGGGAATTCCAATATAGAAGAGCCTCTCCAATGGAAGTGTTTGGTGTAATTAGATGGTAAAGAGGTGCATGTGATTATAGAATCGGAAGTCAAAGCAAAATTTCATCCGATGTTGAAGATTTGACATAGATCCCATTTGGTTTAAACACTTAATGTCAAAGTGGAGTTTGAGTTCCAATACTTTCCAGTTGGGTTGTTTTGGACATCTCTGTTACTTCCTTTTGTCTGCTTCTATTTTCAAGCTAAAAACTATCAAACTCTCCAACTCCAATCTTTTGTTTGCTTATCATCATTCTCTTCACTGAAGATTTGGCAACCCATGTTTGTAAGCTTTTATTTGCTTCATTGCTAAATACAGCCATTTCAATCTATATGTCTCCTTTTCACTTCCATAGCTAAATCCATGCAAAAACAAAGTAGAGTGTTTTCTTCTCCCACCTGTTATATTTCCGAGTGAGCTAACTTCAATATCACTACTCTTCACCCAGTTATTTTATTCACGACTAACTTTAAAAATTAACTTGCGAATTATGATTAAACACATATTTATAAGATGGGTTTCTTTTTCGAATAGTAATTAAAGAAACACATGGTGGAGATCTTGTAAAGTCATTTTGGGCAACAAATCACTCTTCCTTTTAATTGAATCCAACTTTTATTAATCCAATATAGTCCATGGGGCGTGCTTCAAGTCCAAACTAAAATGCTCAGGATAGGGCTTATATGCATCACTTCCAGTCCCTAATGCACCATGGAATCACTGATTTTGTACTTGGATTACCCTAAACTCAAATGAACAAGGAGTTAATTATGGTGCTACTTTATGGATTCTATAAAACTAAGCATTCTTATAGTAAATATAATATTTGTGCTTTTTCTTTTTACGTCCATTTCCTATATCCCTGTTGATTTGATTTCTTGGGTGCAGCATAAGATCAACAATAGAGAGGTACAAGAAGGCATGTTCCGGTACCTCAAACACAAATACCGTTACGGAAATCAATGCTCAGGTAATTAATTATTTTTCGGGATAAGATAAATGGGAGTTTAGTATTTTGCATGACAAAAGAAATATTTATTTTACAATGTAGTATTATCAACAAGAATCAGCCAAGTTGAGGCAGCAGATTCAAATGCTACAGAATTCTAGCAGGTAAACTATGAGATGAACAAACGAAAAAGAAAAATGCAGTCTTAATTTTCAAAAATTAAAAGAACCTGACTTGTTCTTTCAGAGGATTGCATTGCCTGCTTTTCCTCCTTTTACATTTTGTTCTTTAAAGGCTAATACCCTATTTCTTTTTTACTTGCTTTCTTTCAAGGCATCTAATGGGAGATTCGTTGAGTTCCTTGACAGTGAAGGAGTTAAAGCAGCTAGAGAATAGACTTGAACGAGGCATTACTAGAATCAGATCAAAGAAGGTAAATATTTACATCCCAATGATTCATTTTCATTTTCATTTAATATAAAATAACGGGGATTTTCTTTGACTTGAAATCACTCAACTCAGCTTACTCTCCTACTTAATGTTTATATATTTATATCTGTGTCTTATCTGAGTTTGGTTGTTGGTGATGCAACAGCACGAAATGCTGCTAGCTGAAATTGAGTATTTTCAGAAAAGGGTGAATGCTTACTTTCTTGTTTACGTTACTTGTTTTTTCCCCACTTCTAAATTTAACTCTTTAACACACCTACCTTAAATTTTATATCTTCTAGGAAGTTGAGCTGGAAAATGAAAGTGTATGTCTCCGAGCTAAGGTAATTACATTCATATTTCCAAACACATCAACCAATTGTTTTTGTCATGCAATTTGAGTTTAGTTAAGGCTACTCAAATATTGAGTGAGATTTAACAATATCTCAAATCTCTTCAATTTAGAATTTAGTCCTGTACTAATTTTTCTACTTTTTTAGATTTCATTATTTAGATTCAATGGTTAAAATTATTATGTTAAATTCATATTCCTTACAACATTATTTTTTTAGTTATGTGCTTATCAAGTGAGTATTTTTTTTCTTTTAAAATGTCACACCAACAAATTTAAAAAAAAAAATTGACAGTGTTAACAATTGAACTTAACTCCTGAAATTTAAAAAATAGAAAGATTGAATTCTTGAAAATAAAAAAATATAAAAACTAATGTGCGAATTTAAGAAGAATACATATACTGATAACACATTTTAACCTTTTAAAGTGCTAGTTTCAAACATACCCAAAAATAGGGGGTTGATGGTCGGGCAAGGCCCAATTTCAAAAAAAAAAAAAAAAACCATTTTAATCCCAGATTAATAAGATTTATGATATGGGGATACAAAGCCTTGGACACTAATTCATAATTTTATTTTATTTTTTGTGAATACATGTTTATTGAAAAAAATGATTATCTGACCATATTTTATTATAACCTTGGAAATATAAAATTTGTAGCTTTATGATATCTTAAGAGACACTGAATGGGAGTTATGATTAAGAATAGATTGCAGAGATAGAGAGGGTTGAGGAAGCAAACATGGTAACAGGAGCAGAGCTGAATGCTATCCAAGCCTTGGCATCTCGCAATTTCTTCACTCCAAATGTGATTGAGAGAGGAACTCCCACTCCCTACTCCCACCATGACAAGAAGATTCTCCATCTTGGGTAATTGCCTCTTTCTAATGTCTTTGCTTCCAATATTGATATGAAACCAATCATTGGGTTAATATATATACATACATATATATATATATATATATATATTAATCTTTCTGAACAACACTGATTGCAGGTAGAGAGAGTTGGAGAGAACAAATCTGAAAAGGGTGTTGTGATATTGTGAGATTAAATAAGGATGCATTTCAACCATATGTACTCTACATATATTACGAAGCTGTCATGTAATTTGATACTTCTTTTGTTCTGTTATATTGTCTGAAAACCTATACTAGTCTAACGTGTTTAATTTCGTGTGTTAAACTGATTTTTTTTATATAATATTTAAAATTATTCATATTTCCTACCTAACTCTTAAATAAGAAGAAAACACGCTAATAATATTAAGTGACAGTCGATGACGATGGCCAAAAATACCGATACTAACAATTGTTTATAATAATAGTATTTCTTTTTATTTCTTATTCAAGTTAGAGAAATAAATATTTCGTTTTATCATAGAATAGTACCCGTCGAAACCATTTTTGAAAAGAAAAACGGGAATTGACTTTGGTTTTGAAAATGGATAAAACGGGAGTCGCCACCGACCTTTTATTAGGTGTGATCGGATCACCTTTGTTTTAATAAAACATTTCGGTCTACTAAAACAGGGCCTTTGGTCTACGAATGTTCGAGAAAATAGGTTCGGGAGTCAGTTACGTGCGAGGAAGGATTAACGCCCTCGCAACGCCCAAAATTGGTACCAAATTGATTGATCAATGTCCTAATGTCGAAAAGTTTGAAAAGATTTTGAAATTTCATTTCATCCTTTTTTGTTTTAATGACTTGATTGAATGTCGAGTTTCCCTTGTTTCGAAGGAATAGAGTCTCATATCCAGCACGATTGGACACGATAATCTAAGTCCTTGAATTCAAGATCATCTCCCAAGTTCTCCAAACTTATGCATTGCAATTTTGAAAGGATATTCGTTCATTTGGTCAAACAGAAAATCACACCCAGCACGATTGGGCACGATCTCTATGAATTTCCAAACTCACGAATCACCTTTATGAAACCCCTTTTTATGAATTTAAAATAAAATGACGAGTTGCGATTTAAAACCGTTTGATCCACATGAAATGACGCAAATACGAAATCAGCACTATTGGTAGTGAAAGATAAAAAATATAAAAGGATGAAAGGCAATATTGAAATAATAATAAAAGTTAGAAGGGGTTAGTGAAGATCGAAACAGTAAAAAGTATGTACAGTATGATAGCATGTATATGATAATAATAATAATAATAATAATAATAATAATGATAAATATAGTAAAATAATAATAATAGTAATGTGTACAACATAATAATATAATAATATAATAATAATAATAATAATGATAACACCAAGATAATAATAATGATATGAAGTATGTACAATATAATAATATATAGTAATAATAATAAAAATAAAGTTAGTATATACAAGTGATGATACCATAAAATAATAGTAATACAGCAAATATAATAATAATAATGATAATAATAATAATAATAATAATAATAGTAAGCATATATACAAGTAAAATCAATAATAGTATAATAATAGTAATAATGATGATGAAAATAAAGTAAACAATACATAAATACTCGATGAAAAAAAAGAAACCATTTTTTAATTTAAGGAGACAAGAAATTATGAAATAATATGTAAGTAAACAAATAAATAAAAAAGGAAATTGAAGTTAAGTAACAAAGGATTGAATTGAAATAGAATCAGAATTAGGGGGTTAAATTCACAACAAATTAAAAAAATAAAAATAATAAAAAGGCGCATAAGGACTGAAGTGATAAGCGCGAAAACATGCGAGGACAAAAGGGAAAAATATCCCCAGTCGCTGGACACGTGTCGACTCCCAGCTTGTCCATGGGTCAAAGACTAAATTAAAACAGGAAACAAATTATGCGGACAGATTTAAAAATAAGAAAAATAACGACCAAAGGACTAAATTAAGACAAATAAAAAGTCGGAAGGACTGAAAGGGTGAATAACCCTTTTTATCAAAGCACGCGGATCCTGAGGCCTACGCGGGTCGGGTCGGGTCGGCCTCCCCAAAACGACGCCGTTTTGGCGTATGGGGAGACCTTGCAAAACTACGTTGTTTTGCACAACCTATTTAACCCCAACATTTTCCTTTTCTCTTCATTTCAGCCCTCTTCTTCCAAAAAAAACAAAAATTCTTCCACAAAACTCTCTCCCCACATCCCAAGTCTGACCGAACTCCGGTAATTGGCCAACCGTTCGATCGCCGCCGGAGTCGCCGCCGGCCACCGCGCACGGTGGCCGGAAAAGGTAAAGTCTTGTTTTTATTTATATATATATATATATCCACGAAAACAAATAAAGGGAAAATAAAGAAAAATGGAAACCTTAGTTTTTCAAATTTTTTTCAAATGCTTCCTTTTTTTTTTATTTTTTCAAATCCTCAAAATTTCTCCTTTTTTTTGTTTGTAAAAGTTTCTTTTTAAATAAAATATACAAAGAAAATAAATAGAAAATAATAAACAATAACAGAAAATAAAAGAACTCAATCAACCTTAAGCTTCTATTCTTTTATTGATGATTTGTATTCTCTTTTGAATTCAAGAAAATCCCCCATTATACATGATTTCTTTTCAGTTTTTATAACCGAATATTGAAGGAGAAAAGAAAAAGAGGAAATAAAATACAATAGATTTCTCCTTGTTTGCTGTTGTTGTTTGTCTCGGTTCGCAGGTTATGGGGCGCCAGTGGAAGTGGAGTAGGTGGATGGCCGACAGAGGTAGGTGCGGTGACGGCGCATAGTGACGCGCGTGGAGGCCAACATCCAGGGGAGTTGCGGCGGCATTTTAGGGTTTCAAAAACCCTAAAAAAACTTAAGGTTTCAGGCCTATTAGGCCTTTTGTTATTGGGCCTTGTTTTTTATTCTTTGGGTTGGGCCCGGACATTTTGGGCCGTTTACAGTACCTAAAGTCTTAAAAAATTAATTTTACGAGAAAAAATGAAATGGTAGGGGGATCACCGATCATTAGCCATTTATTTAGGCTCCCTTTGGATGCAAAATAAGCCATGGTGAGATGGAATATTGAGAGAATATTCCTTTTCATTGCATTATTTTGATGTTTGGATATCTAATGGTGGGTTGCGGTTAAAAATTTTCATCTCACTGCTGGTTTTATTTTGACTGGAGCTAAAGGTACTAGTAGGAAAGAAAGCACCTGTAGTGGGAAACTATTTTCCCACTATAATCTTCTTGTTCTTATTCAAGTCCAATAAAAAATATTGTTTGTATTTTCATGATAATAAAAAATATTTTTAAGTGGATTTTTATAAAAAATAATTATGTAATTAATTAAAATATTTATAATAAAATATCAAAGATACATTTTAATATTTTATTAAATGAATTTAAAAATTCATATATTTTTAATAATCTCGTAAAAGTAAAATAATTATATATCCTTTTTAATTTGATGTCCTTAATAGTCATTCTCTATTCTCACCTCACCGCTACAGCTGCGTTTGAATCCAAACACACACTCCACCGCTATTTTTAATCCACCGCTATTTTTAATCCACCGCTATTTTTAATCTCACTACTACAGTATCTAATCTCACCGCTATAGTAATTAATCTCACAGCCACCGCTATTTTTAACCTTACCGTATATAAACACACCGCCCATCCAAACTAAACCTTAGAGAAGTTGAGTAAATGTGTATGCTCTCTCTTACCTAAAGTCTTCAATTTCAAACTCGGTAACATACAAAGACTACAAAACAAAGGCCCAAAAAATCAAAACCAGCCACCGTGGGAAGAGCTCCACTGGAGAGACCAAACCCCTGATCGACGGACAAGGCATTGGGGACGGTAATGAAGGCCTAGGGGCCTTGCCCCCATTTTTGAAAATTTTCTTTAAACCTTTAAAAAATTCTAAATTTTAATTGTCCCAAAATTTGGAATTTTTCATTAAACTTTTCAAAATTTTAATTAAATCTTCATTATGCCTTTAAAATTTTAGCTGGACCCCAAGCTTAACATGATGAGGGTAGAAAAAAGTTGGATGGTTAATAAGAAGAGTTAAATTAATTAGTTCAAGACTTGGGCTTTTTCTTTTAGCCTTTATTTTTAGTAACAGGCCTCCTATGTGGGTTACACCTGGCCCAAACGAGGTGTTATTTCCCTCTTATAATTCTTTTCTTTGACATTTGTAATTCGAAATTCTCGGACACAAGTTCACTTGATTATGGGTCGTGCAAAGCTCGAAAAGTGAGAAATTTTGGTAAAAATATAAGTTCGAAAAATGAGCTTGGGAAAAAAAATAAAGCTCTTTTAGAAAACGGGTTGGGCCTCATGTAAGGCTTATCCTGCTCGACCTAAATATGTAAAAAAAATGCTTTTTTTTACTCTATTTTTTACTATTTTCTTTTTTTTTCATTATTTTGCTATCATTTCACTATTATATTGTTACTATTTTATTGTTATTGTATAACTCTTGTTTTATTGTTAATTTTGTTACTATTTTAGAGACATTTGCTTATTAAGTTATACTTATCTTACTGTTATTTAAGTATACATATTTTTTTAAAAAATTATTTTCAATTTGTTGGGAAACATTTATTTTAATGTTTTTAGTATTTTTGATATATTATATATTTTTAAAATAATATAAAAAATTTAATACGGGCTGAGTTGAACCCGGATTTTAATATTCTTATCTGGTAAAATTTGGGCCAGGTTTGGGCAAAATTTTAGGCTCATTTTTTGGGCCGAACTGGGTACAGGCCTAAATTTTTAGTTGGGCCGGGCCCATGAGCACCTCTAGATATAAGTATATGGTTGAATATAAAAAAAATTTATAGTGTTTTTAAATTTATTTGGAATCTATTATCATTATTTTAAAAACAATTTTTACATTAATATTTTATCTCTTATAATTTTTAGATAACTGATTTTTTAATTACTATTAAATTAAATTTTAATTTATGTTTAATTCAAATACATATTAAATATTTCAAACTTTTTTTTCAATTTAAGCAGCTATTAATTGAGGTAAATGTACTAATATATTTTTTAAATAAACAAATCAAGATCATTTTAAAAATATTAAAACCAAAAATTAATAAAATTTGTATTTAATTGATGAGGGTAATTTGGTAGTAGTGGTGAAGGATCAGGATGGTCGATTAATAAATGGCTTGTCGAGTTATGTAATAGTTGTTTGAGACCCTCATTTAGTTGAAATTTATGCTATTCGAGCGGCCTTACAATGCTCTGCTAGTGGAGTTGAACTGCTTGCTTGCAGTGAATGCTGAAAGGGAGAAACGTAGTAATATGATCGAGTTTGCTTTGCTGGTTCAGGACTATTTGTATCTTCAATCATTTTTTACCGACGAAAAGTGAGGCTAATAAAGTAACTTATCATCTAGTGAGGATGGCTTTTATGGTTCGCGCCTTTTCATGATTTTGTGGAAGCGTTGGATACTTTATCTTCTATTATTGGTGTTGATGTTGTTGCATCTTCAAGTGGAGATGAGACATTTAGGATTGATTATATGGGGTAAGCCTATTAGCATGGGTATAGCGTGGTTCACCTTCATTTTTTTTTATTCGGACTTATTTTAATTAGATTTGATTTTTAAGTTTAAAAAAAAAAAAGTATTATGTTAATATATAAATATGTTAAGAATGCTTATCCTTCCCTAAGCATAACTGAATTTTAAAAAATAAAGTTTAAAGTTAGGCGATTATAATTGAAATAAATAGGATAGATAATTTGTGGCATCCCCTAATTAGAATTAGCCACGTGTAGCATGTGGCATTCTTGTTGAATACATTATGAGAGTTAGTAGGAAGTTTCCCAGATGATTCACTACGGAGCTTCAAACTTTAAAAACAAGACAAAAGACACAATACCAAATACATAAAACTTTACGCTACTAAGTTTCGAGAAGCCAATAACACATGTCATTGCAATATGGTCAACATGTTCGCACCCCACCCAATTTCACAACCATTCACACAATTGCCAAAAAACAAGATGATCTACCCAATCGGACATGAGCCAATATCCTTAATTATGCACATAATTGCAATATATAACGCAGACTTGGACATTCTCTACCTTAAGGCTGAGCAAGAATAATTTACTTGAATTGATTTATAAAATGCAAGTTTAATCACTATAGTTACTCCCACACCAAATTAAAATTTTATATTTTATTCTTTATTTAATATATAATTATTGCAATTATTTATGATATAAAAATAAATATTTTATATTTAAAATAGTGAAAACAATTTAAAAATTCTTGAAAATTCTTATTTTTTAGAAATATATATGAAAAAAACTTAAAAATTATATCAAATAATATTTAAAAGTCATAAAACAAAACTCATTTTATTAAAACAAATACAAAGTTCAAAACTAAAATTAAAATGAGAAAATAAAAAATCAAACTATAATCCATTTATAAAAAAATACTCAACTAAATCAAACCGATAGTCTGCCTAGTCACATACAAGCTAATATCATCATAAAATATGCACATAATTACAAAACAAAACAAACAAAAAAAAAAAGAAAAAAAAAGTATAAAAGTAATAACTAGCACAAATTATAGACAACAGAAGCAAATTTTATAAAATTATTTTTGAAGTCCTTTCAAGTTTTAAAAGTTTTAATTTTAATATTATAGTTACCATTTAAAAAAGGATAAATGTTTGTTTGGTCCTTTTAAGGTTTTTAAATTTGATTTTTTTATAGGATTTATAATTTCTTTATGATAAATTTAGTAACATTTTTAATTTCATTCAAAAAATTAATACAAAATAGTATCTAAATATTAATTTTGTAAAAATAAAATTTAATAATTACAATATCTAAATATAAATAGTATATAAATATTAATTAAATAAAAGAATAAAGGTATAGTTATAACGTCTAATACAAATTGAGCATTTAAATTGATGCAAGTGTTTAGGGTGCTTTTTTTTATTTTATATAATTGAATAAAAAATCATGTATATCCCACTACATATTCTAGTATATATATAATTCTAGAAACTTATCATTTAAAATAAATTTTACTATTGTATGCTACAGTGTAATTTCCTATAAAGTGTTTTTTTAAGGAAGTTCTTTTCTTCGAATATATATGAAAGTTCTTTTCTTGTTTCAAAAGTAATTTTGCTATTGTATGGTATAGTATAATTTCTTATAAGGTTATTTTATAAGAAAGTAATTCTTAAGGATATTTATTATCGTATGCTACAACGTAATTTCTTATAAAATATTTACTACTTCGAAATCCAAACAATTCTAGAGAGTTCCCTTTTTTTCATCTAGGTAAATATTTCATATTCCACTTTAAGTTTATTACTAGTTTTATTGTTTTAAGATTAAAATTTAATGTACAACTTTTTCAATTTTTCATTTTATTGATATATTTTTAAGGAACATTTTATGAACTAAATGTAATATATATATATATATATATAAATACAAATCCACCCTCGTATCTTATCTTTTTGGTCATTCTAGAAGCTTATATGGAGGAGGAGGAGAAGCTTCACGTAAGTCCTTTCGAATGATGCCCAACTACATAAAGGTGCCTATAAAATATGGAAGGCTCCATTAACATGTGATGGAAGTTGTTTCTGAATGGGTCCTATTGAGACTTAGGATAGAAGTGGAGATAAGTATAACAGTAGTCCCTCCCAGTTGAAGAAAGGTTATAAAGTGACCTTCCTCAAGATAATGCTTCTTGGTGAAGTATTTCTTATTTATGATTATAAGAATACCTTGTTGTAGTCTTAAAGGCAAATTTAGCAAAGTACGACTGAAAAGGCAAAATAAGACACTTTAGGTGAGCCTAAAAGTATAAGAGTTAATGCCAAGTAATAGTTAATATTGTAGGGCCCAATTTTGGCCCGGGCTAAACAATTTAATTAACAGTCTTTCACAACCCAGACCCAATTTTAAAACCAAACCCAAATTAAACTACCCAAACCCAATAACTAAACTTGGCCCAATAAAATGGCCCATAACCTAAAGCCAATTCAGAAAAGACCTAGCCCTAGCAACCCTCTTGCGCCGTACAGCCTTCATGTGCTAGGTCAGCGCGCTCATCGCCTTCTGACCAGCCGTCTGTCACCCACGCCAGCCTTCTGGCCGCCTGACACCTGCAAACAAGCGAAGAAAAGAAACAATACAACAGAGCAAAGACAGAAAGCAGCAGTAATGAAAAAACAAAGAAAACATATTTGTATTTTTTTCTTTTGGCTATAAATCCACGAAAGACCAATGTATTTGGGGAGGGATTTTTCTGAAATAAAAAAAGAAACAGAGAAATACACAAAAAAAACAATATCAAATACGAAAAAAAGATTGAAATTTAAAATCAAAATTTTCTTTCTTAGGTATTATTATTTCCTTTTTTCGCATATTTATGATATATAACATACATACATACAAAAAAGAGGTAAAAAGCTCTTACCTTTCGGGCGATCGAAAAAAAATGGAACCGAAAGGTTTCTTTGTCTTTTAGGATTTTAAAGGGTTTTTCTGGGTATTTTAGTGTTAGGCCAGTTTGGAAAGGAAAAAGGGTTAAAAATGACCCTCTTTTTACTCCCTTGCCACCATACAAGGCGGCCACCGTCGTTGACGGTGTAGAAGCCCGATGGCCGGACCGGAGAGCAAAGGGGTGGGATTTGAGAGAATCCTCAAGTTTTTTTGAAAAATAAAGGGGGAGAATGCTTTTTTTTTTCTGATTTCTTTTTCTTATACAAGGGTAATACGGCGCCGTTTTGAACTAGAGCTTTCATAGCCAAAACGACACCGTTTTGTCTAAACCCGAAAACCCGACCCAAATCAGCCTAGGATCTGCGTGTTTTTGGACTAAGGGTCTATTTGCGCCCTAAGTCCCTCCGCTTTTCCTAACTATTTCAATCGAATCCTTTTTTCGTTTTCTTTCTTTTTTAATTTGGCCCCAATGGTTTTTCTTTTACCTCATTTTAGTCTATACTGGAGTTGCGCGTTTCGAAGGACAAGGATAATTTCCCATATGGTCCTCGATTCTTTACGCGCCTTTTGGTTGGGCCCTCAATTTTGTTTAAAATCTGCCCTTTTAATTTCGTTTTACTTTTAATTTAGTCCATGGCCTTTGCTTGCTGAAACGTTGCGCACAAGGATCAGGGGGCATTTCCCCATGTAGTCCTCGCTAGTTTTAGCGCACTACACTCTAGTCCTCGTCAATTTTTTTATTTACAATCTATATCTTTTAATTTTCCTTTAATGTCAATCAAGTCCTTTTATTTTATTCTTGTATTTATTCATTTATTTTCCTGTTTAACTATTTATTATTCTTTTGTTTATTTATTTTATGTATTTATTTATTTTGCCATTCACATATCATTCGTTTATTTATTCACTTCTTTTTATATATTTTTTATCCTCATATATAATTGTTCGTTATGCTTTCTTTTATTTTCTCCATTCGATTTAGTTATACTTCCATTATTTTTACTAATTATTTATTCGCTATTATCATATATTCGTTTATTATTACCCCCTTTTTTTTGTATACTTAACAATTTTATATTGTATACGTTTTTTATATACCTATTATTCCTATTATTATTATTATCATTAACATTGTTTATTTTCCTTATTATTATCACGTTAGTATAGGATTATTGTTTGCTCATTCGGTATTATTATTGCCTACATTTTCGATATTTTAAGTTGTTTATGTCATCAATTTCATCTTTTCGTAACTACATCGTATACCATGTTTAAGCATACGTACGTTTCTTTTAATTTAAAAAAGTACTGTTTCAAACATCATTAATTTTTACCAAACATGTCAACGAAATTCTCAAAAAATAGGCAATGTTCTATATCCGAATAACTAGATAAAGTCGTGCCCTAACTTACGGGGTTTCGATTCTTCTCGTCGAATTTGAATCATTGAATATCCTCTAAAAAATTAAAACGCATAAGATTTCAAATAAAAATCAAAGACTAAATTATTCTCCAAGATTCAAAATGTCGTGTCCTAACTTACTAGATGTGACGTTTCGTTGCCTCGAAATAAGAAGGTATTTAATATATTTTCGACTTGTTTAAACTTTTCAAAGTAAAATATACATAATGCAAAGAAGGATCGTAGTTTAATTTTTTTTCGAGTTTTTGATTTTCGACGTAAAGACATCAATTAATCAACTAGGTACCAATTTTGGGCATATCGAGGGTGCTAATCCTTCCTCGTGCGTAACCGACTCCCGAACCCATTTTCTGTATTTCGTAGACCAAAAATCGTCGTTTTAGTAAATTCAAATTTTATTAAAATGATTAAATTACGAGGTGGTGGCGACTCCCGTTTTCGTTTTCATTTTCAAAATATAAAGTCGACCCCGTTTTTCAAAAAAATGGTTTCGACAAATATCTTTTAGGACTGTAACCCTCTACGTGTTCTTCCCTTCTTGTATTTTCAATTCATTTTTTTATTTGAAAGTGTTGCTATTTAACATCTTAGAGGTGAATTTCACAAAGTGAAATAAGACTCATTTAATGGTGAGCCTAATTTGGTGAAGCGAAATAAGACACCTTGAAAGGCAAGCTTAATTTAATTAAGTGAAATAAGACGTATATACTAAATTGATGTTTTTCAAAGAGTCTCTTTTAAGAGGGCATATTTATGTGCTAATCGCATATTTATTTTGAGTATGATTCTACTAATTTGGGCTATTTCTGGTCTTTTATCTTGTAGGGACTAAATTGGAGGCAAAAGCGAAATTAAGGGCCAAAAATGTGAAATTAAAGATAAAATGGACCAATGTGCAACAAAGGGAAAAGATGGTGCCAAAAGTGCAAACATGGAGGACAGAAGGATTGAAATGCAAAAAGAAGAGACTTTGCTTTATTAGACTCTATTTTAATTATATTAGGATAATTAATATTAGGATAATTATTGAGGATTATTTAATTTCTTTATTTATCTCTATTTATCTTTGATTAATTGTAATTATCTTTGGGAGTTTGAGTAGGACTAGTCCATCTATCTTAGCACTATAAATAGGGGATGAAGTGACTCATTTTGGTTGTTCATCTTTTTCTGAAAACTCTCTCCCTATAAGTCTTTTGTGCTTTCCATATTTTCTTTCAATAAAAATTCTTTTCTCCATTCTTATATATTTATTTTCTTTTACATCCCATCCATGAGCCACTAAAATCCATCTAGCTGAAGGTTGTCGAATACCCCAAAAAGGTTCTTGAGGCTTAGAATCCGCACTTAACTTCTCACCAAGTATTCATCGCTTCTCCACATTACGAGGCTGACGCTTCCGTCCATGTCCCTTTAAAACTGATCTTTTCAACGTGTGCAAAGAACGGCCGCTTTGTACAATTTGAGGAGGATGCACAGTCGGTTCGTTAACTTACTGCGTCAGAGGTTGGCGAGCCCAAGAGACAAAATGGCGTGGGATTCGCCATTGAGAAGCGTTGATCTAGCTTAGATGACTCCACAAAAGTGATTGCAGGTTAGAGTCAGGTTCCCTAAATTTGTAAGTCTAAATTCTTGGAGCTGGTGGTCGTAGGCGTCCTCTTCCATTATAACTGGCTTACTTGGGAAAAGGAAGGTCATCTAAAAGCTGAAGATTGAACCCAAGGCAGAACGAGACAACCGGATGCTAGAATGTCGCCAAATAAGAAACCCACTCTTCTCTAAACTCTTTTATTTTCCTTTTAATTTTCGCAATTTACTTTCACGATTTCAATTTACTTTATATTCTGTTTTTATTCCAAATCCAACCTTTTAATTCTGTTATTTTTATTTTTTTCAGGAACACAGGTTTTCTTGGGGACGATTCTGCCCAAGATTTCGAGAAACATGCATTTGTATAATCCGATCCCTGAGGACTCGACCCTACTTCCCCTTTACTATTATTTTCATTATTTTGCAGGGAATATGATATATTTAGTGCTTTCAACAACGCACCAAATTTTGGCGCCGTTGCCGAGGATCGGTAACGTACTAATCTTGTTTTTTATTTCTTATGACCAGATCTGCTCCAGGCACTCTTGCGTTTGACTCAGAGATTGAAAAGACTGCAAAGCTAATCGCATGGAAACAAAGCTACGGAAAAAGCAGTCAGCGGTGGTTGAGACTCAAAGTAATCCACCGCCAAAAATCAGAATCGATGACGAAGCAGAGTCTAAGGTTAACGAAAACCCTACTCAAACATTTGAAAGTAAAGTAGAAGAAGTTGATTCCCCAGAAGGAGTGCTTAACGCTAGGGTTGACGGAAACCCTAATTTAGCACATCCACCAATAGCTCAAACAATTCAGCAACTGGCCGAAGCTCCAACAGAACAACCGCCATTATGCATCGCATATCCTACTATGGATACCGATTTTGAACTGAAATCAGGGTTAATTCAGTTGCTACCAACTTTTCGAGGGTTACAAAATGAAAACCCCCATAAACATTTGAAGGAGTTTCATATGGTTTGTCTGAGTATGAAACATCAAGGCGTAATTGAGGATCAAATTAAATTGCGCGCTTTCCCTTTTTCCCTAGCAGATTCAGCTAGGGAATGATTATTTTATTTTCCTCCTGGATCTATAACTACTTGGGCTGATTTATCTCGTTTATTCCTCAACAGGTTTTTTCCAGCATCTAGAGCAGCTGAGCTTAGAAGAGAGATCGTGGGAATATGGCAAAAAGAAGTAGAGACTCTCTATGATTATTGAAAGCGGTTTAAGAAGTTGTGTGCGAGCTGCCCACAACACGGTATAACAGAGCAATCTCTCATCCAGTACTTTTATAAAGGTTTGAAACCAATGGAGATGAATATGGTAGACGCCGCTAGTAGAGGAGTGTTGGTCAACATGACCCCCCAACAAGCAAGGGACTTAATCTCCACGATGGCTGCAAATTCTCAGCAATTCCGAGCTAATCCTGAACCCCCTAGAAGGGTTCATCAGCTAAGTAATTCTTCTATAGAAGATAGACTTGATAGACTTACTAATATTGTGAGCTCTCTTATTGCAGAAAAAGCTAAACCAGCTCGGTTATGTGGAATATGTGCTACACTGGAGCACACAACTGATGCATGTCCCAGTTTGAATGATGACACTATGGCTCATTTGGATGCCGTGGGAAACATTCCTGGGCCACCACAAAGGCGTTATGATCCCTATGCCAATACCTACAACCCAGGTGGATGGATCATCCTAATTTAAGCTATGGAGCTAATCCATGGTCTAATCAGCCATACCAAAACTGACCTCTACAGCAGCCACAAAATCCAGGTAACTCTCTAGAAGCTCTTGTCAATAAATTAGCAACTAATGTTCTTGAGTTTCAACAGAAAACCGATGCGTCTATAAGGGAGTTAACCACATCGATTGAGAGAATAAGTTCTCAAGGGAAGCTCCCGTCACAAACAGAGCCAAACCCAAGGCAAAACGCAAATGCAGTGATGCTGCGCAGTGGAAAGGTACTAGAATTGATTCCCGACAGAAATCATGCCCAAGAAATCGCCCAGGAAAAGCCAGAGAAAAAGGAACAGGTCCGACCGAAACCCCCATTTCCCAAAATTCAACCTCCATTTTTAGAACGATTCAATCAGTATCGAAAAGGTAAGGAGGACAAGGAAATCCTCGAAACATTTAGGAATGTCGAGATTAACATACTGCTGTTGGATGCCATCAAGCAAATACCAATGTATGCTAAATTTCTTAAAGAGCTTTGCACCAACAAGCAGAAATTAACAGGTAATGAAAGGGTGAATGTTGGTGAAAATGTGTCAACAGTATTACAACGGAAAATGCCGGCAAAATGTAAAGATAGGGGCATGTTTGCAAAACTATGCAAAATAGGTCATTTGGGAATTAAAAAGGCTATGTGTGACCTAGGAGCCTCCATAAATGTAATGTTATATTCTATTTATGAATCACTTAACGCAGGTTTTTTTACTAAAACAGGTGTTATCATTCAATTGGCAGACAAGTCCATTGTACATCCCGAAGGAGTCCTCGAGGGCGTATTGGTAAAAGTTAACGAACTTATTTTCCCCGCAGATTTTTATGTGATAAAAATAGAGGAGGATAACACTCCTGGATCTTCCGATCTATTGTTGGGATGACCCTTCCTTAGTACGGCTAGTACTAAAATTGACGTTTGAAGCGGACCTCTCACGATGGAGTTTGATGGGGAAATTGTGAAATTTAACGTCTACGATGCCATTAGCAATCCCAGTGAAATCTTGAGCGTAAATTGTGTGGACATAATTGACTCATTAGTGGAAGAAAATTTTGAGTCGCTTTATGATTTTAAATCTGACCTTGATGAATTTGAATTTGTTAATGAGTTATTATCTACAAGTACTAAGCTTTTACCTTCCGTTATACAGGCACCAGAGTTGGAATTAAAACCGCTCCCTGAGCATCTGAAGTATACATTTTTGGGCAAAGATGATACCCTACCAGTCATAGTCTCCAATAGAATCTCCACGTATTAAGAGGAAAGTTTAGTTCATGTACTGAAAAATCATAAGGAGACGATTGGATGGAGCATTGCAGATTTAAAAGGAATAAGCCCTTTGACGTGCACACACAGGATCTACTTGGAGGAAGACACGAATCCGAGGCGAGAGGCGCAAAGACGACTAAATTCGAATATGATGGAGGTAGTAAAAAAGGAAATAATCAGGCTTTTAGATGCTACGTAATCTACCCCATAACGGATAGCAGATGGGTAAGTCCGGTGCAAGTCGTGCCCAAGAAAACGGGCGTGACAGTAAAGAAAAATGCTGAAGGTGACTTGGTGCCAACTCAGGTACAAAATGTGTGGCGTGTCTGCATTGATTACAGAAAGTTGAACTCTTACACTAGAAAAGATCACTTTCCCCTTCCCTTTATTGATCAAATGCTTGAAAGGTTAGCTGAAAAAACTCACTTTTGCTGTCTTGATGGATATTCATGTTTTTTCCAAAGACTGGTCGCACTAGAGGACCAAGAAAAGACCACTTTTACGAGCCCATTTGGTACATTTGTGTATAGGAGGATGCCGTTTGGTCTTTGCAATGCGCCGGCTACTTTCCAGAGATGCATGATGAGTATATTTTCTGAATATGTAGAAAAAATTATCGAAGTTTTTATGGATGATTTTACTGTTTATGGAAACTGTTTTGATGAATGCCTTAAAAACCTAACGATAATTTTGAACAGGTGCATAGAATTTAATCTTGTCTTAAATTATGAAAAGTGTCATTTTATGGTAGACAAGGGTTTAATTCTAGGCCACATAGTTTCTTCTAAGGGAACTGAGGTCGATAAGGCCAAAATTGACATTATAAATTCTTTGCCTTATCCCTCTACTGTAAGGGAAATTCGTTTTTTTCTTGGCCATGTAGGGTTCTACAGGCACTTCATAAGGAATTTCTCAAAAGTAGCTGAACCACTTTGTGAGTTGTTGCAGAAAGACAAGAAGTTCGAGTTTGGCCAAAAGTGTAAGAAGGCTTTTGATACACTTAAGCAGAAGTTGGTATCCGGTCCTATAGTGCAACTGCCAAATTGGAAGTACCTGTTTGAAATTATGTACGATGCAAGCGAACGCAGTGTAGAGATTGTATTAGGGCAAAGGATAGACAAGGAACCCCATGTCATTTGCTATGCTTCGAAAACCCTAGATGCGGCACAGAGCAACTACACCACTACAGAAAAAGAACTTTTAGCCGTTGTATTTGCTTTAGATAAATTTCGACCTTATTTATTGGGATCTAAAATAATTATTTTTTCTGATCATGCAGCACTCAGGTACTTGATTGCAAAGAAGGATGCAAAACCGAGGCCCATTAGGTGGATTTTGTTGCTCCAAGAGTTTGACGTCGAAATTCGAGACAAAAGGGGATGCGAGAATTTAGTAGCTGACCACTTAAGCAGAATAAAAGTACCTTTTGACGACGTCCCTATTAAGGAAGAATTCCCTGATCAAAGCCTATTCTCAACCGAAGCACATCTCCCATGGTACGCAGATATGGTAAATTTTCTAGCCACATGCTCGTTACCTACTGAGTTAGCACGTTCCGTGAGGAATAAGCTTAAACGAGAAGCTCGATACTACATCTGGGACGACCCATACTTGTGGAAACACTGTTCAGACCAGATAATACGACAATGTGTTCCGGAAATCGAGGTAACTTCTACCCTTAATTTTTGTCATGCTGAAGCTTGCGGAGGACATTTTGGCCCTAAAAGAACTGCTCATAAGGTGTTGGAATGTAGGCTATATTGGCCCACAATTTTTCGAGATGCGTATAACTTCTGTAAGTCTTGCGATAGGTGCCAACGTACAGGTAACATCACTAAACAAAATCAGTTGCCCCTATCCCCGATTCATGTATGCGAAATCTTTTATGTTTGGGGCATCGATTTCATGGGCCCATTCATTTCTTCATTTAGTAATATATATATAATTCTCGCAGTAGACTATGTTTCTAAATGAATAGAAGCAAAGCCTACTCGTAATGATAATGCCAAAACCGTTGTGGAATTTCTAAAACAAACTATTTTTTCCAGGTTTGGTACACCTCGAGCCCTAATCAGTGATCGTGGCACCCACTTTTGCAATAAAGTCATGGAGGCACTATTGTCGAAATATTGAGTTCATCACCGTATAGCTACGACATACCATTCCCAAACAAATGGACAAGCCGAAGTCTCAAATAGGGAGATAAAAACTATTTTGGAAAAGACAATTCGGCCCAACTGAAAGGATTGGAGTCTTCGGCTTAATGACGTACTGTGGGCTTATCGAACGGCATATAAATGACCAAATGGAATGACCCCATACAGGCTCGTTTATGGCAAAGCTTGCCATCTTCCAGTAGAGTTAGAGCATAAAGCCTATTGGGCGGTTCGACAATGTAATATGGAGATAGACTTTGCAGGAAAGACGAGGAAGTTAGATATCCAAGAGTTGGAAGAAATCCGTAACGATGCTTATGAAAATGCCAGTATTTATAAAGACAAGGCCAAATTGTTCCATGATAAGAAAATAGCTTAGAAGCATTTTTCGAAAGGACAAAGAATTTTACTTTATAACTCTGTGTTGAAATTATTTCCAGGTAATCTTCGATCACGGTGGCAAGAACCTTTCGTTGTTACTGAAGTATTCTCACATGGTGCGGTTGAAATAGAAAGTGAAGAATCAGGAAAGCGGTTCACAGTCAATAGCCAGCGGTTGAAGCTGTTTTACGAGAATTTTCGAGCTCACTCGATTGAAAAAATTTATTTGGAGCCTCCATAGAACCGTTTGAATCGTCGAGCTAATGACGTAAAACAAGCGCTTGTTGGAAGGCAACCCAATATTTATTTATTTATTTTCGTCTTTGCTATTATTTACTATTTATTGTTTTCTTTTCTTTTGCTTTAAATTTATTTTTCTTTTATTCTTTATTCTTGTTTAATTATTAATAAAATTCTTTTCTTTGATTAGGTCAAACGGAGCAAAAATTCCAAGAAAAAGGAAGACAAAACAGAGCCAAACAGCCCTATCCAAGGTACCAAACAGTTTCTATTCCAGGTTTTATTCCAATCCAGAATTCCATGTCCCTGTAGCCAAACAGTCCTATTCCAACCCTAGAACCCCCTAACCCTGCAACCAAACACCCCTTTTCAGCCAATTAAAACCCCCAAAACCTAGAAACTCTTCCCATTTCCCTTTCCCCCATTCCCTTGGCCACCGAACTCACCTCCCCTTCCCTTCCAATTGCCGTTCGCCGTTTGCCCTCCAACGCTTACCGCCGACCGTTTGCGATGGTACCAACACGGAGCCGCGCTGCCGCCGAACCTGCGTTCACCGTCAACTCGCGCCGTCTTCGCCTATCCGCGCCCCAAGCCATCGATTTAACCGACGTTCCCTCTCCTTCTTCTTCCTCATCGCCGCAAATCAACGCCCCAACCTCGACCAACTCTCCCTCTTCATCCTCTTCTTCTTCCTCCTCCATGACCGCCGCTCAAGCCGCCATGGCCTCACCATCATCGCCATCTCACGCAAGCCCGCTGACTATCGCGCCAACGTCCCCCTGCGCCGTTCGGTCTCTCTTCCGCACAATAGCAATGAAACCTCAACTTCCGCCCCTTCACGAGACAATCGAGTGCCAACCCTCCCACTAGCCCCACCGGCGGAACATTCTTCTCCGCCGTCACGCTACGTATCGCCCGAACCGTCGCATAGGCCTCGTCGTCGTCAACCCCAACGTGCGGCCCGAACAATCAACGCCACATCGGGCTCCTCCTCGAACGACTCTGTCGACCCCTCGACCCCGACTGACGAGAACCAGCCCATGCCAACTCGACCCCAAACATACCGTTCTGGCGTCAATATCTTACCCCCGAAGGGCCATTTGCACGATAACCTTATTTTCACTTCCGTTATTGCTCGGAACAGGTATGATTTTCTTCGACATAAAATGATAGTACCTTGTAAATGTCTGTCGATACCTGTTTTGGCTGCCTTGCACATTGAAACTGCTATTACAGATTATTTCAAAAATATTGGCTGGGTTGGAAATTTTGATGTGCCTCATTCTGCCTATTATGAACTTGTTTTTGAATTCTATTCTACTTTTCAATTTCATCGGCACAACCCTATTTCGATTGACACACTTGGTGTTGTCAAATGCAAGTTATTAGGTACCATGCATAGCTTACCTCTTATTGAACTTAATATCGCTTTATCTTTTGTAACTGAAGAGTATGCTGTGTCTCAGGATGTTCAAAACAGTTTGTGTGCATTTCCTACTGATTTTAAGGCTGTTGAGGCCTTTTCTTTGTTAACTGATAATATCGAGACTCTATATAGCCCAAAAACATCGAAGGATTTATGGTTTCGCGACCCTGCCTTATGTTACATACACCGTTATTTAGCTTACAATTTCTCCGGCCGTCGAGATGCTCCGGAAAACGTCTCAAAGACGGAATTATTCTTTTTATGGTGTATGTATACCGGTCATCCAGTTAATTTGGGTTATTGGTTTGCACTTCAATTCGAGCATGTTATCAAAGCTAAGCACCCTCTAATTTTAGGTTCTCTTATCACACAACTGTTGTTTTTTCTGCATGGTTCTAATGCTCCTATTTCAAATTTACATGTTGCTTGTCAGACCGATCCTTTAGATGCTCGATGCCTCGACTCAATTTGGCCTACTACTTGGCACTCCGTCATCCTTCCACTTTGTCCCTCCTGGTGTGCGTTCTACACCGTCCGAACTAGTCTTCCGACAGCGAAATCAACCTGACACACCAGCTCCCGCTCCAGCCCAACCACCATCGACTGTTGAGCAATGTTTAGAACGCATTGAAGCTCGACTCGACACTGTTGGCCAATAGTTCACTGAACTCATCGCTCTCCTCCGCAATCGACAGTAGCTACACGGGGAGTTTTTCTAAACTTTTCTACCTATTTATTTCTTTTACGTCCACATTGAAGACAATGTGTTTTAAGTAAGGGGAACTACTCTTCGTATTACTGTCATCTTCTGCTGTGATTTGTGTTTATTGGTTGAGGCTCTATTTTGTCCATATTTTTTTATAATATTCGGTCGCTTTTCATGCCCAAGAATTTGACCATGACTTGCCACTGTTTGACCCACATGCATGATTCTTGGCTACTGAGTTAATTCTGATTCTGTCTGATTAATTTTATCTCCACTGTTTTATTTTTATTAGGCTAAAAATAATTATGATTAATAAGTTAACTCTATCTTACTTTTTGTAAAATTGATCAAGTTTAATATCAAGTGGACACTTAATACATTTGCATGCCTAAATTATGTTCATGTCTTTTAGGTGGTTACTAAAACTTATTGTCGACACTTGATTATTTCTCTTAGGTCCTCTTAAAATTAAAATTTCGTGTAAATTTTATTTAATAAATGTTTCCAAGGTTATGAGTGCAGCTTAGAACGTGACTGACTGAGTAACCGGGGTAGGGTGTTTGGGTTGTCATTCTACTTCGCGTCAAAAGGTTGTGTGACGTGATAGGTAAAACTCTACTAACCAAGGTTATGAGTGCGGCTCAGAACGTGACTGACTAAGTAACCGGGGTAGGGTGTTTGGGTTGTCATTCTACTTCGTGTCAAAAGGTTGTGTGACGTGATGGGTAAAACTCCGCTAACCGAAAATATATTCCTAAGTAAAAAAAAAGGGAAAAAAGAAAAAGAAAAAAAGAGAGAGAAAAAAAAGAAAAGAAAAATAGCACTAATAAAATTTCAGTTGGGGACTAAAGGAGAAAATAAATAGAGTGTCTTGGTAGGTTTGGTAATTTACCTAAATAGCATGAAATAATTCAAGACGATTTTAATTTTTGTGTGTTAATTAGAATACTTTTTCTGTTTTACTTAAAGCAAGCTTAGAAGTTCTCTTATTTTTCATATGCATTTTTTACTGATTTTTATAAAACTTTGGAGTAGAATTTCTTTCAGGATCTAATTTTCACAGTGGATAGGAACCATACTTGAGGGCAAGCATGCGCTAAGTAGGGGGAATTTGATAATACTCTAGAACGTCATGTTTTTATGTGCTAATTGCATATTTATTTTGAGTATGATTCTACTAATTTGGGCTATTTTTGGTCTTTTATCTTGTAGGGACTAAATTGGAGGCAAAAGCGAAATTAAGGGCCAAAAATGTGAAATTAAAGATAAAATGGACCAATGTGCAACAAAGGGAAAAGATGGTGCCAAAAGTACAAAACATGGAAGAAAGAAGGATTGAAATGCAAAAAGAAGAGACTTTGCTTTATTAGACTCTATTTTAATTATATTAGGATAATTATTGAGGATTATTTAATTTCTTTATTTATCTCTATTTATCTTTGATTAATTGTTATTATCTTTGGGAGTTTGAGTAGACTAGTCCATCTATCTTAGCATTATAAATAGGGGATGAAGTGGCTCATTTTGGTTGTTCATCTTTTTTTGAAAACTCTCTCCCTATAAGTCTTCTGTACTTTCTATATTTTCTTTCAATAAAAATTCTTTTCTCCATTCTTATATATTTATTTTCTTTTACATCCCATCCATGAGCCACTAAAATCCATCTAGCTGAAGGTTGTCGAATACCCCAAAAAGGTTCTTGAGGCTTAGAATCCGCACTTAACTTCTCACCAAGTATTCATCGCTTCTCTGCATTACGGGGCTGACGCTTCCGTCCATGTCCCTTTAAAAGTGATCTTTTCAATGTGTGCAAGGAACGGCCGCTTTGTACAATTTGAGGAGGTTGCACAGTCGGTTCGTTAACTTACTGCATCAGAGGTTGGCGAGCCCAAGAGACAAAATGGCGTGGGATTCGCCATTGAGAAGCGTTGGTCTAGCTTAGATGACTCCACAAAAGTGATTGCAGGCTAGAGTCAGGTTCCCTAAATTTGTAAGTCTAAATTCTTGGAGCCGGTGGTCGTAGGTGTCCTTTTCCACTATAACTGGCTTACTTGGGTAGAGGAAGGTCATCTAAAAGCCAAAGATTGAACCCAAGGCGGAACGAGACAACCAAAGGGTAGAATCTCGCCAAATAAGAAACTCACTATTCTCTAAACTTTTTTATTTTCCTTTTAATTTTCTCAATTTACTTTCACGATTTCAATTCACTTTATATTCTGTTTTTATTCCAAATCCAACCTTTTAATCATGTTATTTTTATTTTTTTAGGAACACAGGTTTTCTTGGGCACGATTCTGCCCAGGATTTCGAGAAACAAGCATTTGTATAATCCGATCCCTGAGGACTCGACCCTACTTCCCCTTTACTGTTATTTTCATTATTTTGCAGGGAATATGATATATTTGGTGCTTTCAACGACGCACCAGCATACTAGATTGATGCCTTTTAGAAGCTCTCCTTTTAAAGTACACACCTAAAGAGGTTAAAGGATAGCACACTTGAAAGGGCTAAACTGATGCCTTTTAAAGGCTCTCCCTTAAGAGGGCGTACTTGAAGAGGTCAGATTGATGTCTTTTAAAGGCTCCCCTTTAATAACGCATGTCTTATGAGACTAGGTTGATATGTAAAGGCTTTTCTTACAAAACAAATTTTTAACAGTTTTGGCAATAACACGCAATTCATTCTACTTAAGAGATACTTGTAAACTTTTTAGGGATGTTCTTTAGATAAACACAAATAAGGCTTGGCGAGTATTTGAAAAGGCAGTCAGACAGATGCACAGAATTTTGGAAATAATATGTATTTCCATTCTACTTAAGAGATAAATAGAGCCAAAATAAGATGGTTGTAAAGGCGACTTTGGTGAAGAAAACTTGATTTTCTTGTTGTTCATAGGCTATTTTGGTGTGGTTTCCATTTTATCTTTCATTTATTTGAGTGGGTCTTGATTAGTTTGAAGACTTTTTCATTCCATTAAGGGTAGCTTTTTTGACATATAATAAGGATGATATGTAACACCTCTTACCTAGTCCAGTCACTAAACCCGAGTAATAGAATGCTCCAGACAAATACAAAACATTTACATGAAATTTATAGTTCAAAATTTCAATTCAATATCAATTTATCACACATGATCCAGTATAACATGCAACATTACCAAATTAGAGTTTAAATTGAGCTTACGAAAGCTTTAAATTAACTCAATATCAATCAAGCATCAATTTGAAACTAATACAAAAAGATGAGAAAATTTTGTAAATAAGGGTTACACGACCGTGTCCTTTGACCGTGTGAAAGGCTGAGGTCGTGTGGGTCAAAAGTGAAATTATTCAAAAATTGACACACGACTGTGCTGTTGGGCCGTATAACAGGCTATGACTGGGTGCGATTATGCAGTCATAAATACAACAGGTCACACGGGTGTGTTCCGACCCGTGTAACAACCTGATGCTATGTCATGGAACCGTGTGTGGCACACGGCCTTGTAGAACCAAAAGTGACCTACAAGTCCCCAAAATCAAGCTCAACATTTACCCATATAAAGGCATGATCAAAACATCATGAAACGTACTTATAACCTACATATAATTCACTTGTCTTTCACCAAAAATACCACATTCAAAACCATACCAATATGCCTCAAATAGCACCTCAACTCAATCAACAAAACATACATAAATTTAATCATTCAAGCAATCTCAAAATCAATCTTACCAATATGTACTAACTTACCAATTTCATCCAAACTTAACACAAGCATACCATTCATTTACCAAACCCTTTTTGTAACATCTTGTTTTTTATTTGTAAAAATGAAGAAAGCTTAAGAAGCTCAAAAAAAAGAGAGACATAACAATATAAAGAACCCAAATAATAAAATGAGATATATGAACCATCAAAAATAATGTAAGGGAGACACTCCAAATAAAAATAAGAGAGATGGAACCTGAAGGACTAATGGAATAACATTGAGGGGTTGAGCTTTAGATTTTTGCTCTTTTTTCACAAACATAACTAATTGTTGATGCAATGTTTGGTGATGAAGGTTGCAAACAGTTCACACCATAGTGGGGCTGAGAGCCACTAGTAATGTTTATAAAGATTGCATATATTGAGTTGAGATAAGGGCAAAGTATTTGGTGATCAGAAAAGCTTATATAGAAAATGATGAGCTTGATGTGGATCCTCTTGGAATGATACAATCCTCTATTACATAAGATGATCATGTAGGTATAGAGGGCTTCATTAGGATGTGATGAAGGGCACTTCCTAATGAGATTTTTTTGGGACTTAGGGTGGTAATGAAATTAGGTATAACAATAGTCCCTCCTCTAGTCAAGGTGAAGGTTATAAAGTCACCTTTCTCGAGATAATGCTTGTTGATGTGTGTCTCTTATTTATGGCTACACGAATACATTATTGTTGTAGACTTATAGGTGAATTTGGCGAAGTAGATATGAAGAGGCAAATAGCCTTGGAGGCAAGCCTAAAAGAAAAGATTTAATGTGAGAAATAGTTAATACCTTATTATTGTAGACTTGGAGGTAAATTTGCTTTGTTATCTAAAAGGATCATTATATGACATCTTAGTGATGGAGGTTGCGGATGGTTTGCACCATAGTGGTGCCAGAAGTCACCAGTAGTGTTTGTTGAAAATGGAGGTGTTGCTTAGATTTGCACAAGAGTACTAAAATATGGAAAGAGCCCTTGGAGGCCTTTTGGCAATGGAAAGAGCTTATATAAAAGAGGAGAAGCTTGACATAGATCCTTTGGAATAATGTACTACTCTTTAAAGTTGTTATAAAAGTTTGGAAGGATTTATTAGAATGTGATGGAGGGATCTCCAAGAGTTGTAGTGGAGCAAGATATATCAATATTAATTCAGTTATGTATTCACATAATAGTTTGTATTATTTTTAATTATATTTTATAATATGAGGTTATGTCAAATGTAGGTGAAAGAAAAAAAAAAGTTTATGTAAAAATATATTTATAAAACTTTATTCATTAAATGAATCATAGGTGCTGTGGTAAAAGATTTTTATGTAAGTCTCTATCAATTTGGGTGTGATCTTGTTCACTCAATTTATTTTTAGTAATAGTTTTTACTTGTTTATATAAAGATTTTACATAAAAATATTAAAAACAAAAATATCATTATAATAATATTTACCATCATTTAAAATAAAGTTTTTTATTAAAAAAATATAAATCTTTTGATTAACTCGTAAAATCAATTCAATAATTTTTTTTATGATAATATAAATATTATTTTCATGGATTCTAAACTAGATGATTGTGAATATATTTTATCATATCACAATCACATTTAAAATATTTTACGTTGATGTGTGTTTTTAAAATAATATTCATGTGTTTTTAATACATTAATAATTTATATTATATAAAATTTTATATATTTATATTATATTTATAATATTGTTAAACATTATCAATAAATATTGAGTGTCATAATAAAATATATTGTACTCTAAAAAAGACAGTAAATTCATACTTTAAAAACATCATTAAGGTAAATAACTTGATCATAAAAAAAAAATTACCGAGCATCGTGTTCCATAAATAAGTTTGACACTCTCATTTGAAGAGAAGATAGGAAGGTGTGGGAAACAAACGGGCGCAAGATAGAAGCGGTGCTTCTTTCTTTGTTTTCACACTAACGCACCAATTCATAAATGATAACCTTTTCATTTTTATTCTGATTTCTATATTTCAAACATTTTATATATAATTAAATATTATAATATTCAAAAATTAAGCGAGTATTATCAGACAAAAACTTTAATCGGAACAACTCTTAATGTCCTGCGTTGATGTTTTTTTTTTTTATTTAATCAAAATAAATCATGATATTTTTATTGCACACTGAGATCATGTCTTGTCTTAATGTTAGAATAGACATTGGAGCATAGGATTCCGTTTCCAAATATTACCGTTCCAGATATTTCCCTTGTCCTTATGACCCCTCTCTGCTTCACTTCACTCTCCTTAACTCTCTCATACAATACAACTAACAGACAAACCAACAAACATGGCCGATGAAACTCCAGCCCAGAATCCGCCTATGGCAGCAGCGCCGCCGCCTCCAACCTCTGCCACGGTGACCGACTCCGACTCACCTGCTGTTTTAGAAAAACAAGACCCTTCCCCGACGTCTCATGTACCAGCTGTGTCTGTTTCTGTTACCGAATCTGTTTCTACGACTATAGCTGAAAAAGAAGAGCAGGCTCCGCCGCCGGAACCGGCGGCATTGGAAACTGATTCATCGGATAAAGGGTCAGGGAAAGAGGAGCTGCCTCCGACGCCACCGCCGCAAGCAGTGGAGTCAGAATCTGAGCCACCTGCTGTAACCGAGGCACCAAAGGAAGAAAACCCACCAGCTCTAGCAGCAGAAACTGTAGTGATATCGGAATCCGAGTCGCAGCAACCGCCTGCTCCACCGCAGCAGGAGGTGGTTACGGAGTCGGAGTCACTGGCGGCGATGATGGAGAAAGAAGAGACGGGAGCACAAGCAGAGCCTAGCGCGGCGGGTACTACAACTACTACAACTAGTGCTCAAGAAGAGGTGGCTGCTGCTGTTGAAGAGAAAAAGGTTCCTCAAAATCTGGGCTCTTTCAAAGAGGAAAGCAACAAGGAAGCTGATCTATCCGATTCCGAAAGGAAAGCTTTGGAAGAACTGAAGCAGCTTGTTAGAGAAGCAATTGACTCTAACCTTTTCAATTCAGAATCCAAAAGTGAAGAAAACCCAGAAAAGGAAAAGAAACAAGAATCAAAAGAGGTATCCATTTGGGGTATTCCTCTCTTAAAAGATGAAAGGAGCGATGTTATCCTTTTGAAGTTCTTAAGGGCAAGGGATTTCAAAGCCAAAGATGCCTTCGTAATGATCAAAAACACGATCAGGTGGAGGAAAGAATTTGGGATCGATGAGCTTTTGGATGAAGATCTTGGTGATGATATGGAGAAAGTTGTGTTCATGCATGGACAAGATAAGGAAGGCCATCCCATTTGTTACAACGTTTATGGCGAGTTCCAGAATAAAGAATTGTACCAGAAAGCGTTTTCGGATGAGGAAAAGCGAATGAAGTTCCTGCGATGGCGAATTCAGCTCTTGGAGAAGAGTATAAGGAAGCTTGATTTCAGTCCTGGTGGTGTTTCCACCATTTTCCAGGTTAGTGATCTCAAAAACTCGCCTGGACCTGGGAAAAAGGAGCTTAGATTGGCAACAAAACAGGCTCTTCAGGTTCTTCAAGATAATTATCCAGAGTTTGTTGCAAAACAGGTGTGTTCTATGTCTATCCATATTTAACTATCCTATATATATAATGTGAAAATTTGACTGTATATTAGATTCTTTGGGAGATGCATTGATTTGGGTTTCATGTTCTGTTAGGTGTTTATTAATGTTCCTTGGTGGTATCTGGCATTCTATACAATGATTAGTCCATTTATGACCCAAAGAACTAAGAGCAAGTTTGTCATTGCACTGCCATCTAAATCTGCTGAAACACTTTTCAAGTGAGTGGATGTTTTTGATGAGTTTGAGTTATCAAAGTGCATATTCCGAGTACTTATAGTCCTTAGTGATTAATATCCTAAACTATACTATGTGTAAAACAGATACATACCATCTGAGCAAGTGCCAATTCAATATGGTGGTTTGAGTGTGGATTATTGTGATTGCAATCCAGAATTCAGTGATGCTGATCCTGCCACTGAGATGACTGTGAAACCAGGGACAAAGCAAACTGTCGAAATAACAATCTTTGAGGTGCAAATTTCATTGCTTCTTCATGCTATTTCTTCATGATACATGCTGGTCCATGTCCTCCTTTTCTTATTTACTTTTTTTAACTGAACATATTTGGCTAGTAAGCGTTTCAGTTTTGTGCCAATCATGAATGTAAGGTCTAATGGGAAAAACTTTTCATTGCAGAAATGTATTCTTGTTTGGGAAATCAGGGTAGTTGGATGGGAGGTGAGCTATGGAGCTGAATTTGTGCCTGATGCTAAAGATAGCTACGCGGTAATCATTCAAAAGCCGACCAAGATGACTGCAAAAGATGAACCAGTTGTGTCTCAAAGCTTCAAAGTTGGTGAACTGGGTAAAGTATTGCTAACTGTTGACAACCCAACTTCAAAAAAGAAGAAGCTTCTCTACAGGTTTAAGGTTAAACCCTTCTGCGACTGAGGGTATTACTCGTACTATGATTTAATTTATTCTTGTCTAAATTTTGGGCAAATCACTTGGTTCATTTTTCTTTGTTTTTGCATCTTTGTGAGGAGCATGGTTGACAGCAAGTTGCTCATGGTTTTGAAATTTGTCCTTGGCATGTTGGGTTACCCTGGTGTTGTGCATTGTACATTTCTCTGGTGTATCATGTCTATATTGTGGAACCTTTTACACTGTTATAGATTTGTAAGAACACAAGGGATTGTTTGGTTTATGTAATCTATTTTTCAGATTCCATAATTTCAATTTGATATTAATTTTTGGACCTATAATCATTTGAAATACTTTTTAAGTTGAGAATATTGATATGTTGCCTTCTTATTTGGTGTTTGGTTTTTGGTATTAGCTTAGTCTCCTTGTTCCTACCTCTTCAAGTTTCATCTTTGACCATCCAGCTCAATCATGGTTTCTAACTTTTTTTATAAAAACCATAACCTGCTGGACTTTTATAGGACATGCACTCATTGGGTATGACGTATGAATATGTTCAATTTGTAAAAGTTTTTAAAACTTGATAGTTTGTGTCATATACAAATATTTTTATAAAAATGAAAAAGTTCAGGTAACATAGCTTTGAGCACCCATAATTCTCCAGATTTCTGACTTCATACCTTTTAAGTTGTGTTATTATTGTTGTTGACTTGGATACTTAGAGTTGCCATAGATGAGTAATCATTCCCCATTTCTCCAGGAAAACTTGTAATGTGATCCCATCTACTGCCCAGGGTTATATTGGTTTGGTTTAGGTTCAGATAGGGATTTTCCATTCTTTAACGGTGATGTGAATTTTGGAATTGTATACCAAGTTTTAAGATTAATACAAAAGCAAAACTAATGATAGAAAAATCAGGTTCTATTTTATTGCTAGTTTTTATACATATTTTACTTTTATTTCCCCAATAATTGCAATCAAATAAAAGCAAAAGGTAAGAAATAATTATATTTGCATATATAATCTTTTAAAATAATTATTAATTTCATATTCAAGAACACTTTCTTTCTTTTCTTTTTCTTTTTTTTTTTTTTAACTTTTTTCCCCAAAAGTAAAATTAAATAGAAAGGGCACCGTTAAAAGAAATTAGGCATATACTTCAGCTAAGTGAAACACGTATCTTGTACATTTTGTCTCATTTATTAAAAAGATAGGCGGAATAGTCTTTATATATTGGATAAATTTCATTTCTTCAATTAAAAATTTTATTTATTTTTACTGTTAAAAAATTTATATTTGTATGTCAGCATTACTATTTGATTATTTCATTAGTCATGTCCGTTTTTAACCGTATAAAAGAACAAAAATTTTAACTAAAAAGGATTAATTTGCTCTTTGATCTAATTTGCATAAATTAATTTGTCCATTTTTATATAGAAAGAACAAAATATAATTCGACTCTTAATATAGGTTGTAAAGTAAAATTAGTGAAGACCATGAATGGTCAACATTATATTGTTTAGTTGTAAAAATATGAAGAACCAAACAAATATTTAGAGGCTGGAGAAAGTAAAAAAGTGGTGGAAAATAAAATGCGGGATAGGGTTCAATGTGCTTTTCTTCATTCTTTTCGGTTTGGTAATGATTGAGATTCCTGTTATCAATGGTATGTTTTTTTTAATTTAGGTACATGCATTTCCAAAAGCCTTTGTTCAAACTGCAGATTACCTTTTCATAATTCATATCAACCAAATAAATATTGGTTAAAGCATGTAGGTAGTGGTAGTGCTATTGTCAAAAACTCCATATTTTATACCACTAATAATTTAATATTTTAGCACATAGATTTTACTTGTTTGTATCCATATCAAACGTATACAGACCCAATTTTATAATATATGAGTTAAACTATACTTTTAGCATATTAATCAAGGATGCCTTGCATATTTTAATCACTGAAAAACAGATAAATTAATGTACCAAGGTGACAATTACGTCAAGAATTTCGGTGCCACTATTATAGATAGGTTCCTTTTTTTCTTTTTCGTACAAACTATAATCAACCTTAGATATTTTAACCAAACTTATTTTAAAGTAGAAAACGTTAACTATGCTTTCCACAACATTTATCGTGTTATGAATAAGGATAAAGTCAAAAACTTTATTTAGAGGTTAAAGATAAAGTTTTAAAATTTTCAGGGGTTGAAGATAAAAATTGTATTCTAAAAGAACTTAAATTGTACAATTTAATTTTTAGGAGAGGCCAAAATTAAAAAAAAATTCCATTCAACGAGAGGGAAAACTGGTGGAAACTGATTAAATTCCAGACATGGTTCGCTTATATCATATTTGTTCTTTGCTGACAAACTTGGTTTTCATATTGTTTGATGTGTGGCTCTTTCGAGGACCGCAAAGGACTAGGCAATTCTTATGGATTGCTTTACAGGATAAGCTCTTGACAAACATGGAGAAGTTCAAAAGGGAAATGTCCAATGACCCTTCTTTTGATGTTTGGGGATTCGCATAAGAGACTATGATTCATGTACTTAGAGATTGTTATGTGGGTCGATCTTTGTGACGCAAGTCAAGGGATCAGGCGGGTTTCTTTTCCAAACCTCGTAACCTTTGGTTATTTGATAAAAAAAATCCTGAGACAGATAGGATGGATTGCACTAGTGGGGGAGTTGGAGCTAGGACGACGGGGTCACAAAGGGCATATGTGGTAGAGGGGTCATTAGAGATGAATTTGCAAACTGGCTAGTTGGATTTTTGTAAGAATGCCGGCATCTGCAGTGTCAACCAGGCTGAGCTATAGGCGATATATAATGGCTTCTTGATTGCATGGGACAAGGGTTATAAGAGGGTGGTGGTTGAATGTGACAAATGAAGGAGTTGTTCAAATGCTGAACGATGGCATGGAGAAGGAAGTTAACTGGCCCTTGTAAGAAGTGTCTTGAGCTGCCAAGAGGGCATGGGATATTTGGTTTAAACATGTCAATCGGGAGGCAAATTTCATAGCTGATCGCATGGCAACCATTGCAGCAACTAGCTAGAGATGCAATTGGAAAAATCTATGGACGCTACTACTTGGGATAATTTGAGGTATAGTCGTAAGGGCTTTTCCTTCTTTTGTAACAAAAAAAAAAAAAGAGAAGAGTATAAATTATGGTTGCCCTTCTTGCCCAACTGTTGACTTCTCCCTAAGCTTGTCTGTCATTCTATTGTGATTGGACGATTAAAAAAAGTCTTGTGTTAGTTTCTTTATATATATATACATATATCACTTAAAAGGCTAGATTCAACTTTCAATTCTCTTGACCTTCCTAAGATAATGTTACTCCATCTTTTTCCATTCATTTGTTGCATAAATATATCTATAATTATTTGTGTCGATGATAGCTTGACATTTTGGGAGCAATGCAAACAAAACCGTTGATGCGGGTCTCCACAATGAATTATGATATTGAAGTCATCATGATTACTTGTGCTTAATTAGGTCTAATTCAAGCCAACACTTACCCTACATTGATGGTAAAGAATGGGTTTGTTGAGCATTCAATTTTTAGGTGAATTTGGTTGGGGGGGGGGGGGGGGGGGGGGGGGGGGAGGCACTATTCTTTCTTTTGCAACTGAAGTGAGCTTCTCAACATCTTTCATTTAAAACTTCTCCTTTATTTCTCTTTTATCACATCACAATCTATTATATTATATTATTTTATTTTATTAATAAAACCTTAAGTTGACCATTGAACCAAAATTTTATTTTATTAATAATATTATTGATTGAAATAATGTCACAAATTAACTCGACAATCAACCTAGGATTGATGATAATACCATGACAAATAATTGTATTCATTTAGTATGCTTAATATGATGAATTCATATGTTTAAATTTCATAATAATAAAAAAATTAACATCGTACATATTTCATTTGTTATTGTTAATTTATTTCAAATTATATATTTTATTATTTATTGTATGTTATTTTAAAATAGAAATCGATATTCTAAATAAATGGCGTGTGATAAAATTTGTTGTATTATTAAACTTTAGAAACTAATTATGAATATTATAATTAACCTTGTTTAATTTATTTCAAAAGTAGAAAAAGAAAAAGAAGTTGGCTTTTGTAGCCTAGAGGGACCTGCCTGGTTTTGCGGTACAATAATTTTCTTGCACTTATAATCATTTTTTTTTTAATGTGAAAAATTAAATCTAAAGTCCCAAGTGCTTTTCTTTTTCCATTCTTTATTGCGTGACTGAGATCCTCTGCTGGAATTTGCTAATTTATCAAAGGTTTAATTATGACTTCATTTTTATTTTTAAATATTTAAATTTTAATTTCTTTAGTTTTTATTTAGTTTCTCTATTATTTTAATTTAATCGAAATAATAATAGCATTAAAAATATTTTGGTAAATTAGATGGTGTTACTTTTAAAATTAAAAGTGGAATAAGCAAATAAAAACGTTTTTAAAAATGCTTTAAAGAAAACTGATATATATTTTTTATTTGGTTTAGACATAGATCCTAAGTGGTATTTTAAAAATATTACATAAATTGAATTAAAAAATTAAAAGTAGAGAAATGATATAAATAGTAAAAGCATAATTAGTTTTATCAAAAAGACATTGGATCCAGGGCAAGTATAAATAAAAAATTTTCAATTAGATTGATGAGATTTTGTTGTTTAAGATATTAAATTTGGGAATGAAGCAATATTTGAGAAATAAATTTTAAATTGACCACCACTATTCATTATACTTGGACTTCTGTCAATAACCCAAATTAAATTAAACAAAACGATGTTCACATATAAAAAAAAAATGGAATAATATTTTAAGTGTTTACAGTGCATAAAATGCTGTGTATTAGCATTAGCCCATGTGATAGTGAGGTGTAGATGTGTTGTTTATCATTACACTCACCTCTCATGCTTAAATCATTCATGTTGAAAGGAAAAGCAAGGTTGCATTCCAAATATTAAGGAAAAACACTATCTAGTTTTCAACTTTTGAGATTTAAAAATATTTTACAATTATCTCAAACCCCTTTTTCCCTCATCAACTACAATATTCATGTGACATTGGGGCGAAAGATTTTGTCATGTATTTCACTTGTAGCCAATCAATTTTACACAATGAAACAATAGAGGGCATTAAGCATGCCTTCTGCATTCTTATTTTCAAGCTTCATGGATCATCATTTTCCATCCTACCCTATAAAAATCAATCTTGATGAGGGGAGAGAAAATAAGAGAGATGTGTATATTAGTTCAAAATTATGCATTTTTCAACTCTACCAAGCAACAAATACAAAGGATTCTTTCTATTTTTTCCATCGAAAAATATTATGTTTTATATCATTCTAACTTTCCACCCATTCAATATTTCATTTTTCCAATTTTCTTTCTAATCTACCAAACAAATCCTTTATACTTGCTTGTTATAAGAAACTAATTACCTACCCAAAATGTATGTGTTGTTTCTATTAGCAATGATTAGTCTCCGAACAACATACAAAACTGCGTTTATTGGAATGTTTATGTCTTTTGATATCTATTTTATAAATTTTAAATAATACTTTAAACGTTTATTTAAAAAAATAAATCCTCCAAACTCCATTATATTTATTTTTAAAAACTTTACTAACTTTAATATGGGCACAAGTAACTATTATAGGGCTTAATCAAATTAATTCCTCTATTATTAAATGTTTCAATTTAATCTCTATAATATTAATAAAATAAAATATATCCAAATTATAACAAATTTAACATTTATTGTTAAAAATGACATGATTTTTTTTTATTTGCAGTTCAATTTTAAGCAAAAAAATTTCATTTGTGGAACCATAAAAGGATTTTAAAGTATTAATTTTGTTAACAGTAAATAACATTTTTTAGGATTAATCCACAAATTGGTACTTAAATTATACATTTTTTCTCATCTTGATGCCTAAACTTTTTTTTTTTCACAAGTGATACCTAACCTATTTTTTTTCCAAGTTGGTACCTCTATTAGTCCAACTGTTAAATTTATTTTAAAAAGGGCTTAACCCACAAATTAGTACCTAAGTCATATCATTTTTTCAAATTGGTACCTAAACTTTTTTTTGTCACAAGTGGTACTTAAACTATTATTTTATTACCCATTTTACACCAAAATATTATATCCATTAAAAAATTCCAGTCAATAATAAACCATCATGTTATATAAACAATTGCAATTAATTTTTTTAATTCTTTATTATCTTTTACATTATTTTCTCTCTTCATTTTTCCTACTTTTTCCTTTTTTTTCTTGTTTTCTTCCTTTATAATGTCTAGCAATTCCAACAATGTTTTAAATCTGCCCTTCTAAGGTCAAGACACTGACAATTAAATCTATTTTCGAACTTCATCGCTTGCTTGCTCGACCTAACAAGATCGAAAGTTATTTCATCAAACAAAATCAATGTTTTCAGAATCGGATCAGTTGGACCTGAAACTATTCGAGGTATTGGTCCAGAGATAAGGGTTAAACCAACTAACCCATGAATCGATACAGATCAATTGAACTAGACTTAAATACTCATTTAGCCCTTGAATTTGACACATTCTCTCAACTTGGTACTTATACTCTTTTTTTTTTTTTTTGTCCCAACTTGGTACCTAAATTATTTTTCCGTCCACCATTCTAGTACTTTTTTTGTAGCTCCGTTAAGTTTGAACACATTTTACTCTACAACTATAACAAGTGTCACTAATGATGTCATCGTCTAATAAATCTTTAAAAAATCCAAAAAATATATAAATTAATAAATTTAAAAATTAAAAATATGATTTCTATGATTAAATTTTTACAATTATTCTAAATCAATGTTTTTCAGGACTCCATCTAGGTTGATTGATTGATTTTCCATTTTTCTTTCAATTTCTTCAACTTTTTTCACAATTTTTTTCTTTACTGATTTTCAAAAAATCAAATCCTAAAACAAAATTTTTAGGAAAGACATTTTAAAGAAAAAAAATTATAACCTTGTTTTTGAACCTTCAGTGCTTTCAAAATCTCCTTCCCAATCTCTCCTTCAAACTAATTTTTAAGAGATTAAACTAAAATTTTTCAAAGCCTCAAACCTCAAACCTCAAAATTAAAACTTAAAAAATTTATTATTTCTACCCTAGAAAACCTTTAAATCGTTTATGGTGTTTGTAAGGTTGTTCTAGGTTTACGAAGAAGAGTGAAATTTTTTTGACACCCCTTTCATTCACTATTTTAGTTTCTTTCTCACTCCCAACAAAAATTGAAAACTACAATAAAAATAAAGTAATCAATACCTACAAATATTTTAATCCACGCGGGAAAATTTTTAAAATATGGGTCAGACCTAGAACCCTAATCGAAAACCCCTAACATCGTATTGTCATCAAAATCAAGATTAAATTCATGATTGCATCATAAAATAATGGAACGCATTTTATTTTAGTAGAACAATAAGTTTGATCTTCTTTGTCATCATTTAGAGAAGTGTCGGGTTTGTTCAAAATTACATTATCACCTTGGACTTCATCACTGGTTTTGTTATCTGAAAAGCAAAGTTGGTTCTCCGATTCCTCTACTGTTACTTGACTTAGATGGCTGACATAGTTTTGCTGATAATTTTCATTCACATTTTAAAATTTTTCACAGCCAGTAAATCTCATCCGTGCAGTTATAAACTAGATTTTGAGTTCCTCCCGGGGCTACCAAAAGGGGACAAGTTATACTCCGAGAGAGAAAGAATCCTCCCTAAGGAGATGGGAAAAAAAGTAAATAATTTAGATACCAATTTATAGGTTAAGCTAATATTTTTAAACAATAAATATTAATTATGTTGATATTTGAAAGATATAAAGATTAATTTTATGAATTATACTTAAAGAAGAATATATGATTAATCATGAAATGGGATGAATTATGAATGTTTTAAATTAAGGTGGTGGTGGGGAATGTGGTATTATTACAAACCCAACTGTATTATTCTCAATCCATAAAGCACCATGGAAAAGAAAGATTCAATTCACACTTGGGGTTGGGCAGGCCCCATACAGACAGCCATGCTCACAAATTATTTTTCATTAAGAGAATACTTTTTTTATATAATATATACAACATTAGGTTACAGCAAATTAGGTAAAATCTATATTTATCTTTTAAATCAATATTTTTTTAAGGATTATACCACAAATAGAATAAAATCACTCATCACAACAACAAGCTAAATATTTATAAATATATTAGAAATTATATCACGCACGTATATATGTAGAAGTTATGTATTTAGAACATAGATATTAGCTTAATTATATCATATAATATATAATAAAACATAAGGTTTAAAACTGATTAATAATAATATATGAAATATGTACGATATTTAAAAGGCGAAAGTATCCTCAAATAATATAACTTATTTTAATTACGGAAGAATATTTCCGTGATTTCTCTAACCGAGTTGGTGCCTGGATGACTCAGGACACTAGCTCAGTCAGAGGCTTTATAAATAGTATAGATGTACAATTAATAGAGATAATAAATTGTGCATATTAAAATAAAAATATATAAAAAAAACCTTTTAAAATAAAACGTTAGTTGAGTGATAAATTTAAGGTTTTATTAATTTAATCAACATTGGTTCAAATCCCACTATATGAATATTTTATAGGCTTTTATTAATTTAATTATGGAACGATATTTTTGTAATTTTCTTAATCGAATTAGTGCCTAATTGACTCATAATACCAACTCAATTAGTAACATAAATAATAGTATAAATGATACAATCCATGCATTAAGAAGTTTACAAAAAATGCTTCAAATGTAAAAGTTATCAAGGATGGTACAAATTATTAAAGTTGAGCTCATCATAAACATGTATTTTCTTTTGATTTTATTTAAAAAGGTAAAAAAATTCTATTAAATTAATATTTATTGTTTTATTAAATTAGAATCTAGATATAAGTGACATCAGTTCAGTCAAAATCTTTATATATAGGATAAATTATAACACATATAATACAAATACCATAAATATAATATGAATATGCAAATTGTTTTAGTTTTTGAAAGTTGGTTGAATGTAGGAATGGGTAGGTAGAAGGGGTTTGTAAAAATAAAATTCATTCCATCCGAATTAAGGGTGTAATTGAGTAAAGTTGAGCTTAATTCAAAGTTCGATTGAACCTTTATTTTTAAGCTTGAACGTGAACTCAATTTAATAATTATTAAATTATGTTTAAAATTTTAAAAATCAAAATTCAAATAATGTGTGTTTTAATTCAAATCAATTCCATGGTTTAAATGAGGAGGCGGATGAAATAGATGGAAAGATGCCAAACCCCGGCGCCATAAATGATTCACCATTCACACCCAACTCTCTCGCATTTCACGCTTTCGTCTTCTGCTATCCTTATTCTCATCCTAAGATCGTTTCTCTAATTACAATCCATCGATGTAATATCTGAAATATATGATTTATGTAAAGCAAGAACATTGAAGTTTTAATTGTGAAGCCTGAAAATTTCATCAAAATTTGAGTGTTCTTAAAAATGCAAGCAAATTTAATTCAGAATTTATAATTAATATTGACTAAATGATAACACAGAATCTGTACTTTCCAGGTTGATTAGATCCATGTAAAACGTATGCATCAAATTCAGAAAATGAATCCTCGGATCTCTGATGACAAAACCCAAAAAAAAAAAAGGATAATAAATGATTAATGAACAAAATAGAACGACATTTACACCAACTTTAGAAACAAAGAGTTTTCACAATAACAAAACAGTTCCTTCTTCCACATTACACACAGTTTCATCCCAGATTCATTTTTAATCAAATAAAAAACCAAAATCCCAATTAACTAATAAAATATATATATTTATAATAAAAATAAATCCCCAAAGATTCTAAATTTATAAAAATAATTTTTCCAATAAAGAAGAAAACAAAATCCAACCCCATTGATCATTTCAAAGCTTCAATCAGAATAAGGCTTGGTCTTGGACCGGTAAAGGAGTTTCTTCTTCTTTGATGTTTGATTATCAATGGTGAGAACAACCTTTCCACGCTCACCGGTCTTGAAGCTATCGGAGATCACGGTTTCATCCGCCGAAGAAACTTTCCTTGTTTTCGATACGATCACGGTATACCCATCTTCGGCGGTCGGCACGAATTCGGCTCCGTAATTGACTTCCCATCCCACTACTCGGAGTTCCCAAACCAGATTACAATTCTGCTAATTCAAATACCATTTATTGTTATTACATGAATTGTATACTGAATTGATAATTTTAGTAAAATGATACAAATGATACCTCAGTTATAGGGAATTCAACACTGTGCTTCGCTGCTGGCTTGATTGTAACCTCTGTGACGGCATCGGCCACGCTAAATTCTTGTTCACCTTCTCTGCTGAGTCCACCATATTGAACTGGTACTTGCTCCGGAGCAATATATCTAATATTTACCCCAAAAAAAATTTTAAGTTATATGAAACACTATGCACACACTAATTATCTATTTATGATTAAAGATCCATTCATATTAATCAAACATATTGCAATAAACGGCAAATTAATGTCTAGAGTAATAAATATAAACACTTGTTCAAGGGCCCTTTTTATGGTCATAGATGAAACATACCAATGTTCATAAATAGAATCCTACATGAGAAGGTCTTGGATTACCATTTGATGAAACAAGCAAAAATTAAAAGGAGGAAATGAATGGAAATCCACTTACTTGAAGAGGGTCTCAGCAGATTTGGCTGGACTTGCAAATACGAACTTGCTCTTGGTTCTCTGAGTCAGGAAAGGACTGATCATCCTATTGAAAGCCAGGTACCACCATGGAACGTTGATGAACACCTTCAAAATCCAGCACCAACATCTATATCAGTTCAAACTTTAACAAGCAAACAGAAATGATCTGACAAAGTTAAAAAATCATACTTGTTTGGCCACAAATTCGGGATAGTTATCTTGAAGTAAGTTAAGGGCTTGGTTGGTAGCTTGTCTGAGTTCCTTTTTACCAGGTCCAGGTGAATTCTTGAGGTCGTTCACTTGAACCATGGTATTGATACCAGTAGGATTGAAGTCGAGTTTTCGGATGCTCTTTTCCAGGAACTGAATCCTCCATCTCAAGAACTTGGATCGTTTTTCTTCATCAGCGAAAGTGTTTTGATACAGCTCTTTGTTTTGGAATTCTCCATAGACGTTGTAACAGACGGGATGACCTTCTTTATCGAACCCCTGCATAAAAACAACCTTTTCTAGTTCGTTCCCTAGATCTTCATCGAGCAAGGTTTCGATTCCGAATTCTTTTCGCCAGCTGACGGTGTTTTTGATCATAGTGAATGCGTCCTTCACCTTAAAATCTCTTGCCCTCAAGAATTTCAACAAGATCACATCGCTTTTCTCGTCTGCGAGAAGTGGGATCCCCCATATGGACACCTCCTCGGGTGGAGGTGGAGGAACTTGGGCTTCTTTGGTCTCTTCGGATTGAGGAGCCACTTCGGCGGAGGGCTCCTCCTTTTCTTTCTCTGCTGGAGGAGCGGCAACAGCGACTACAGACTCCTCAATCGCCTCCACCGTCTTGGCGCCATCATCATCTACGGCTTTCGCTTTTTCAGCCACCTCTGTTTCCACCACAACCACTTCGGCCGCAGGAGCCTCGGCTGGTGGTGGTGGAGGAGGAGGAGTATTCTCTTCTTCCTTGACTTCAACAGCGGCGGGTGCATCCGTTTCTACCTTGGGTTCTTCTGAAATTTCAGCAGCAGGTGCCTCTTCCTCTTTTTCTTCTTTTTTCTCTTCCTTGTTTTCTTCTTCTTTCTTTGGCTCAGGCTCAGCTACAGGTTTTTCTTCTGCTTTGGGTTTAGCAGTGAACTCGTGGTTGTTAAGGGCTTCTTGAATAAGCTGCTTAAGCTCATCAAGGGCCTTCTTTTGAGGCTCAGGAAGTTCGCCAGCGATATTAGTTTCCTCTTTGAAAGAAACAGACTGGGTTATCTTAGTTTCTTCCTTTTCTTCAACCTTGGGCTTCTCAACTTCAACAGCTTCTTCTTCAACAGCCGGCTTCTCGGGCACCTCAGGCTCCGGCAGGGGAGCAGGTGCGGAGGGTTGTGGCTCTTTCTCATTAACTTGAGGCTTCTCGACAACCACAGACACTTCCTGGGCGGGGGCAGCGGGTGCAGATTCAGAGTTAAGCGTCTCCTGGGCCATGGGTAAGTAAGAGAGGAAGAATGAAAGGTGTAAGAAAGGGAGAAGAATGAAGAGGGGGAAGAAGGAAGAAGAGGGGGCTTAAAAATGGAAGAAACAAGAGTGAGAGAGGGGAATGACAGCTAGCTTATCTAATAGGAGTGAGTTAAGGAGTGGACCCCCGACATTGTTCCTCTTCCATTTCCAAACCGCTATCTTTGCCACTCCTTATGCGCTGCCTTGCCCTTTTTTTTTTCTTTTTTTTTTTTCACTAATTTTCTTTTTTTCTTTTCAATCTTGCGTTACATCTGCGCTTTTTTTTTTTGGAAATCAATCCCAAATACATTCAGCTGAATATTTTAATTAAAACATTTTTTACTGTCAATTAGAAATAGATTTTTTTAGATTTTACTCAAAAACTCTACGTGCAGTGTGTCAGCCAGTAATGGAAGAACAAAAATACAAATAATAGAGGGGATTTCTTGTCACACCTCTGCCATACCTTTATTTATTTTCACGACATTGTTTGGGGGGGGGGGGTAAAATATTTAAATATACTAAAAAATAATTTATTTATGGAAAATGGTCGGTTTTTTTAAAATTTACGGAAAAGGGTCATTTCCCTACAAAATGCGTCCACGTCAGCGCGTTTTGTGGGAATGCAGCGGGAAAGCGCACCCTTGGAGGAGCGCTTTTGCCACATCAGCACAAAGCGTACTGACGGGGACGCGCTTTGCTGATGTGGCAAAAGCGCTCCCCCAAGGGCGCGCTGCATCCCCACAAAATGCGCTGACGTGGACGCGCTTTTACCCTCCTTCCTCGTCTGCCATTTCAGCTGTTTTTAGTGTTAGGGTATTAAATTTTAAGGTTTCTGGGATAGGGTTTATGATTTTTTAGGGTCGTTAGATTTAAGGTTTTTAGGTGAAATTTAATGGAGTAGATTAGGGTTAATTAGGGTTTAGTAAAAATATATTTAGGGTTTTGGGCAAAATATATTAGCCAAAAAAATTATTTTAATTTTTTTGACAGTTGTATCTGGCAAAATAATTTTGAGAAGACGTTTCTGAACAAACAGTGGCCAAAAACACTTCAAGCAGGATGCACTGTCAGCAAGAGTACTGAAAAGAGCTCCCACGTGGACGCCCTTTTGTTATAGTAGTCTCCGGTAAAATAATTTTGAGAAGACGTTTCTGAACAAACAGTGGCCAAAAACGCTTCAAGCAGGATGCACTGTCAGCAAGAGTACTGAAAAGAGCTCCCACGTGGATGCTCTTTTGCTACAGTAGTCTCCAGTAAAATAATTTTGAGAAGACGTTTCTGAACAAAAAGTGGCCAAAACGCTTCCAACAGGATGCACTGTCAGCAAGAGTACTGAAAAGAACTCCCACGTGGACGCTCTTTTGCTACAGTAGTCTGTGGCATTCCTTAGACTATAAATCAGCCAAATTTCATTCTCAGGTTGCATAACAGAAATTGAGGCAAAAGAAAAATAGAAATTGAAAATGAGTGAACGTATTAATGCTGTTATTTACTACGATAGTGAAGTTTGTGACACCGAAAATGGTGTTATTTTTTTATCGAAGAACACAACGCGACTGAGTTTTAATCGGAACATAGATTTGTTAGAACTTCGCAAAAGAATTAGGCGAAAAATCTTCGAAACAATGCCAATGAAAGTTCAGTCTATTAAGTATAGATTTTGCGCTTCGGTTGATCCAGTGAGATATGAATCATTCGACATCAAAGGTCTTCGGAGCTTTGAGGCAATGGTGGAGACTCATCTTGCCAGTGGATCACCCTATCTTGAGGTATATGTACAATTTTCATCGTCAAGTGATCTTCCTTCGACCTCAACATCTATTTCTGTTCGAGGGGAATACACGACCCCAAGCCGACACTCTGTTAGTGGGAGACAGAATACGGAAGTGCCTGTGTTTGATGGTAGTATGGAAAACATAACCCCTGCACGATACTCGTTGGTGGATGGGATATGCATATCCTTCCTTCGACGTCCGATGATAGAAATATGTATTGGAGAACATCATCAACTTCTAGTGGTTGGCAATCCACATATGATTGGGAACGTTACGAAAGATGTTAAAAGAGGGATAATGTACTCCCCACGACATCCACCGGTGAGGGGTCCTCGTTCGTTGCAGATTATGGTGGATCGAATGATGAGTCGGATGTGGATCCACCTCGAGAGCCCGGGCCTGATGGTGCAGAAGTTGGATTATTTTCTGAACCGGAGCCTGTTCCAACAGTACCTGAAGATGTTGAGGGTGGTTCAGACGAAAAAGAAGAAGATTCGCTATTCAAGGCATACTCGTCTCTAGCCCCACATGCATAATGTCGATCTATCTCTAGACGATACATTGGAGTTTTCCTAAACTACCATACTGGACGCGTGACCGTACAAATTTGTCGTTGGATTCGGGCGAATTAAAAGTTGGTAATGAGTTTTCCAACAAGAATGTTTTTCTTGCTACATTGAAACAATACAACATCAAGAACGGGGTTAACTACAACGTGGTTAAATCTAAGCTTGATAAATACGAGGCGATGTGTGCAGTGAAAGATGGTACATGTTCATTGAAAATCATGGCCTCGTTGAGGAAAAGGACAGGCTTGTGGGAGATCAAAAAGTACAAAGGTCCACATATATGTCTTGCCGGTACAGTATTACTATGTGTTCAATGTTTTTGAATAATACTAATATTACGTAATGTTGCATTATTTAATGTTCTTCGTTGACAGGTGTTACACAAGATCATCCGAAGATGGATTCAGACATGTTAGCTGACTTAATAATACCGACAGTGAAGGCCGATCACAAGACTACAGTGCCGGCCTTAATTGGCAATATTCGTAACCAATTGGGGTACACGCCCTCTTACAGGAAGGCTTGGATAGCCAAGCAGAAGGCGTTGGAAAAGTTGCATGGTCGGTGGAACGCTTCATATAATGAAGCGTGGCAGTGATGTCAGGTGTTGGAGAGATATGTCCCAGGCAGCATAACAGACCTTGAAACGAAACCGGCGTACTACAACGATCGTTTGCTCCGTGGATGCGCAGTGTTCAAGCGTCTTTTCTGGACATTTAAGCAATGCCGAGATGCATTTATATACTGCAAGCCATTGGTATAAATTGACGGTACCTTTATGTATGGTATATATACGCATCGGCTATTGCTAACTGTGGCACAGGACGGCAGTAGGAGAATCCTTCCGATTGCGTTCGCAATAACACCGAGGGAGTCAGCTGATGACTGGGATTTCTTCCTATCTAGGTTAAGGAGGCATGTTTGCCCCCAACCTGATATATGCGTTATATCGGATCGGGGCCCTGAAATACTAGCCGCAATAGAGCGCCAGGGAAGCCTGTGGTATCGCACACACCATCGATATTGCCTAAGGCATGTTGTATCCAACTACTACGGGCAACATCGATCTAAAGGCCAGCGACGGTAAGTGACCAATATGGGTATGTAATATCTATTAATATAATTTCGTTTGTAATATTCAATTTATTCTCAATTGAAGAGTGGTATGTAATATTCGCTATCAACGTATATTGGTAGGGTACGAGATAAATAAGGACCGTTTTCAGGAGATGTTGGCGAGTTTGCGATCAGATAACGAAAAAGGCGCAAACTACCTGTGCAATATTCCTTTTGAACAGTGGACACAATCATACGACGGCGGCCTACGATCTGGTCATATGACCTCAAATCTGGCAGAATGCATAAATTTTATTCTAAAAGGAATGCGTCACCTGTCGATAACATTGGTTGTGCGAGAGACATATTTTCATTTAGCGGCACTATTTCCGAAGCGAGCAGCGAGTTATAAAGGCCAAATGTAAGGAGGCCATGTATGGAGCATGAAGGTCTTGCGAGAAATTAACAGGGGGAAGGCACGGGCCAATACCATGCACACAGTGTGTCACGATTGCGACAACCTATGGTTTCGTGTGGCGGAGTTTGACAGACCGAACCAAGGTATTGTTGGCGGGCAGTATTGTGTACACTTGAGAAATAGGACCTGCGACTGTGGAATATTTGATGCACTTCGTTAGCCATGCGCTCATGTATTTTTGGCTTGTCAGAATCTCCGTCTTGATCCCATGAGCTATGTCGACGAAGTGTATAAATTAGAAAACATGTACAACATGTGGAGACACGTATTCCCACCAGTTCCAGATGAAAGTAAATGGCTGTCGGCATCGCTTGCACCATATAAGCTGTTGTTGGATAGACAACTGAGGCGCAAACCAAAAGTTCGACCTTGCGCGAGTAGAATACGCAACAATATGGATATCTGAGAAACGAGCAACCAACGTAGGTTGTGCGGATGGTGTAGAAACCCAGGCCAAACATCTCGCTCGTGCCAAAGTGGAATAGTTGACAGTCTCGTAACTTTTTTTTGTCTCTGGTGTCTATAAATTCTATTTATCAGGAAAACGGTGAACTTTGTAGAAGGACTAATTTGGAAAAAAAACCGGGAAGACAAGAAAATACAAATATTAGACTTATTTTTAAAATTAAATTGCAAAAAAAAAAACAAATTCTATTTATAAAGAGAGAAAAAATACAAAAAAAAAAAACAATTTTTAAGTAAAATAAAAATAAATTACAAAAAATAAAAAAATAAAAACAACTTTTTATTTTATTAAATATTAAAACTAATTACAAAAGTAAAAAAAAAAACAACTTTTAATTTATAAATATATTAAAACTAAATTACAAAAAAAAAAAAAATAAAAAACTTTTTTATTTTATTAAATATAAAACTAAATTACAAAAAATAAAAATAAAAAACAACTTTTTAATTTATTAAATATATTAAACTAAATTACAAAAAATAAAAAATAAAATAACTTTTTTATTTTATTAATATATAAAACTAAATTACAAAAATAAAAAACAACTTCTAATTTTATTAAATATTAACTAAATTACAAAAAAAAAAAAATAAAAACAACTTTTTTTATTTATTAAATATATTAAAACTAAATTATAAAAATAAAAATAAAAACGACTTCTTATTTATTAAATATATTAAAACTAAATTACAAAAAAAAAAAAAAAAACAACTTCTTATTTATTATATTACATATATTAAAATTAAATTATAATAAAAAAATTAAATAATTATTTATAAAGATATTAAAATTAAATTACAAAAAAAATAAATAACGTCTTTTATTAAATATATTAAAATTAAATTACAAAAAAATTAAACAACTATTATTTATTAAATAATAGAAAAACTAAATTACAAAAAATAAAAAATAACTTTTTATTTTATTATTAAAATTAAATTACATATAAAAATAAACAACTTCTATTTTATTGAAGATATTAAATTAAATTACAAACTCAAATAAAAAATAACTTTTATTTTATTAAAAAAATAAAAAAAATTTATTACAATTAAATAATAAAAAAGCCCGTCCGAATCAATGTTGATGCCAGTCAGAATCAGTGCCACACGGGGATGGTCGGCTGTTACGCGATGGATTCCTCCTTCTTCTAACTTCCGGCGGGGGTCGTGGAACCTCGGGCGGGAATTCTGGTTCCTCCGGCAGTGGGTCTGGTTGTGGGTGTTGGGAGGATGACCCACCTTAATAAAATAACGACTGTGGAGGTGTTTGCATAAACCACGGCGGGGGTGTCTGAATCCCGTACGGCGAAGGAGAATGGTAAAAAGAAATGCTCCCCGACGGCACCTCCTGTGATCCCTCACGCGGCGGCGGCCTCAAGATCGGTTGGCCAGTCGGAGTAGTAGGAAACGGACTCGAACCGGGCCATGCATTTCAACCTGGGGTGGGACTAGGAAAAGGAAACATATATGGGTTAGGATACATATAAGGGCTAAGGTACGCACCTGGCATAAAGGCCAAAGGTTGTGATGTCGGTGTCGTCGGCTGAAGTGATGGGCCCGGTGGCTGTGTGGGCGCTGTTGATGATCATGTCTCATCACCAATTCTCCTTGTATTTAAAAGGCCCTGTCGTTCCCTTTGTTCACGAAGTTGCCGTCGCATCTTTTCTTCCGACAACAAATACGGCTTACTATGGATCTTAAACCATGACATGTATTCCGGTATGCACGCTAACTCAGGAACGACGATCAATTCCCGGATAGGTAAATAGTCATACCGGTTCTCCCACATCTCGATATATGCTGACTAATATCTTGGCCAATCCGTGTGCAACTGCTGTAAGTCGACTTTGTGCTCATCATCGAGCACCTCAGGTGGCACGGAAATCGGTTGTCGGAATCCAAATTGTCACAGAACCCGATCTGACTGGTGCATCTCCACGGTCGCATAGTTGATTAATGGGACCTTCACGTGCCAAATGTTTTGATTTTGCAAGAACTCCTCCGGAATTACTGCCCGAATTACCGGATCCTCGTACGGTGTCCATTGAAACTATATTAACATGACCAAAATATTAGTTATATACATAATACTAAACACTAAGTATGAAATACTAAATTATAAATACGAAATTCGAAATTTACTTGTGATTCCGACAGTTGGTCCAGTAGAAGCCGTATATCTTCAAGTGAGATAGGTATTCCAACATAACTCGCCGAATGATTCCACCTAATTAAATGAATTTTTAGCATACAATTATACTTTAAATCTACATAATAATTGTAAAATATAACATTAAATTTACCTCGTTATCAGTGGGATTGAATATGGGTGGTCGAGTCGATGACATAAAAATGGAAATCGAAACCGTGCCCATAACTGCTGTAGTGATAGGTAACCTCTGATTTTCGCTTTACTCGGCCGCGTCGCCCCACACATCTCCCGATACAACTATGATAGCACGTCAGACCCCCAACTCAATTCACCGGCTGCTCTAAAATCAACAAGTTTCAGCAGTCATCTCAAGTGTACGAGGTTTCTAGACAGGTCCGACATTAGATAACCTCCAATTATCTCAAGAATGTATGCCTGAGTATACCGTATTCTTTCTATTTCGATCGAACCATCATTCGGCTCCGAGAATGTGTCTCGTAACCAGGCCATCTTGATTCGACCTCCATGAATGTTATCCGGAATGGCACCCAGAAGCTCGTAGCATACGACCATCCAATCAGTAGAAGTTGCGGACCCGGTGACCACCAACCCGTCCACCGGCAATCCCAATTGCAACTGCACATCTTCCAGAGTGATGGTACACTCTCCGCATGGAAGATGGAAAGTGTGCGTCTCGGGTCTCCACCTTTCTATCAACGCACTGATCAAGTTCGGCTCCAATTTGAACCCCCGGCCTATCGTGGCCACGTGCCAAAAATCCGATGGGGGACCAATTCTCGATCAACGGCAATGGGGGACCATGCATATTGTGAATATAGCATTGCAACACCCGATCTACAGACTGTTTAAAAAATTATAAAATAAAATTAATTAAAATTGCATAAACCTAAAAAATATTAAAAATATTGAAAATTAAAATTAAAACTTACCATTTGCATTTGATCGACGGAGATGTGCATGTTGTCTAGACGAATTAATTCCCCGGTCATTGGTAATACGATCGAAAATTTAAAAATATATTAAAAAAATTAAAAATGACTTTTTTGTAAATATTAAAGGAATATTTTGAAATTTGAGAGGAAGTTTCAAGGACTTAAAGAGAAATTTGAGAGGAATTTGAGAGAATGTTGAGTAAGGACTAAAATGTGAAAAAAATAAAAAGGTTGGTGGGGTTTTTATAGGGAATTTTTTAGACCGTTTGAGGCCCAACGATCAAAATATTTTTGACCGTTGCAGGGCTAAAGCGTGTCCTTGGGGAAGCGCTTTTGCCACATCAGCAAAGCGCGTCCCCGTCAACGCGCTTTGTGCTGATGTGGCAAAAGCGCTCCCCCAAGGGCGCGCTTTCCTGTTGCATCCCCAAAAAACGGGCTGACGTGGACGCATTTTGTGGGGAAATGATCCTTTTCTGTAAGTTTAAAAAAAATCGGCTATTTTCCGTAAATAAAGTTTTTTTTTATATATTTGAGTATTTTGCCCAAGGATTTGTATCCATTTAAAATTATCATTTTTATTTAAATAAGTTGAGGTGGAAAAGCAAAATATAAAAAATTGAGGTGACCCACTTATGACACAAGGACTTGTAATCATTTTGTTTATAAAGTTGAAAGTTTTCCAAATTTGAATTTTAAACATTGTGCTTAGTCTGTTGAAATTAATTCAAACTATTCACCAAAAAAAAATTTAATTCAAACTAAAAAAGGAAAAATGAGAGTGAAGCCACCTCATCGTGAGGTATGCATTTTTGCAAATCTTACTTGCCATTTAAAATTCTAATTACAAATATTATTTTCTTCCCCCTTGCGTTTTCTACCAAAAAAAATATTATATTACCAAATTTAAAATTATATTCCTTAAGCACATCATCAGCCCAATGGCAATATATATATATATATATATATATTATTAGTTAAATTTAATAAATCATTTCTTGTTTGGTTAAATTTAACATTTTTATCTAAATTAACATCTATGTCAAAATTAAATAAATTTAAAAATTATAACTCTTTATAAAATCATATTGCATCCAAATATTTAAAAAATAAAAAATAAAAACTGATTGTTAATATCTAGAAAACGAATTTTAAAAAAGATTTGAAAAAAAAAATGAATGATAATTTTTTAAATTTCTTGAAAATAAATTTAAAAATAGAAACTTCAGAATCCAAAAATAATCTCTTATTTAGGATTAATACATTTTTATTTGATTATGGGATCTGTTTTAGTGTAGTTATAAAGAAGATTGGAAGTTGTCTTGAGTTAAATTTTTTAGTGAGATATACAATAATTAAGTTTAAAATGATACTCAAGTTGTTTGTCACTTTATTAGAAAGATAGGGTTGGAAATGCATAAATTTCATTTTTTACACGGGGAAACAATTATAACGTTAGAGGATGTCACTTTAATAACCAACCTTCCAATGGGTGGACAATCGATAATAAAAAATAGTAACATAGACCTAGAGTTATTATGTTATTGGTTGTTGGGTGTTATGCCAATCAATAAGAAGAAAAAATACGTTGGGAATCAGGTGAAATGCACATGATTGTAGAAACCTGTCAAACCATTTAAATCATTAAGTAGATTAAACCATAAAGTAGATTAAAGAGATAAATCAATTAACTAAAATAAATAAACAAGGAAAAATAAATAAACGATTTAAATCAAATAACCAATCAAGAAGATTAACTCACTCCAAGATTTGTAATTAACTTTAGTTAGGGTTTTAAGGTGGGTTAGCTATCGATTAATCAATTATTACCTCCTAGCCTCTAATTAACTAATCGACTGATTGATACTCACCTATCTCCCAATTTCGTCTAGCCTATGATAACTTCTTAGGTTGTCATCTTAGTGGTTTAAGCACGCATAATCTATACTAACTAACTCTCTCGGGAAAACCCTAAACTCTAATAGATCAAATGACACATTTATATTGACAAATCTCACGTATGCACCAGAACATGACTAAAATTTAAAAGTAAAATAAAATCACACCTAATTTTTTTTTTTAAAAAGAAGATTTGACAAAACAAAATGTAGATGGCCCAAAACGTCCGGGCCCAAACCAAATAAAAAAAACAAAGCCCAAATAACAAAAGGCCCAATTGGCCCAAGACTTTAAGTTTTTCAGAAAAACTCTTAGGGTTTTTCTTGAAACCCTAAAATGGTGCGCCGCAAGCCCCCTAGTGCGCCGCTCCACTTGCCTCGGTCGCCATCACCCTCTCTACCTATTCCACCTCCACTGACGCCGTTCATCAACCTGCAAAAAGACAAAGGACAGAACAATAGCAACGGTGGCAAAAAATATTGTATTTTATTCAATATTCGGTTATAAAAACCGAATGAAACAATGTAATAAAGGATTTTTTTTTGGGGGATTTTTATTCGCAATCAATACAAAAAAAGAATACAAAAACAGATTCAAAAACACACAAAAAAGGGCATTAGAAATCAGAAAACAAAAACGCATAGCCAGATCTACGCCATTCGAAGGTATTTTTCTTGTTTTTTTTTCCGAATCCATTATTCCATAAATATAGATATAAAATATATATATAATAAAAAATATAAAAAAAGAGAAAAAACCCGTGTCTTCGCGATTTCTGGCCACCGCGTGCGGTGGCCGGCGACGGTGGCCGATGGCGAAGCTTCCTCGCCGGAAATCGCAGCAGCCAAGCTCTGCACAGAGAAAAAAGGAGAAAGCAAATCAGTTTTTTTAAAAAAGGAAGGAAACAAATGAAATTTTTGAGAAATTTTGGGTTTAAATAGCCCTAAGAAAACGACGCCGTTTCATTCAGGGGACGAAACCCGCGCGTCGACCCGGATCCGCCCTTGGGTCCGCGCGCTTTTGTTCTGGTGGGAAATTTGCACAATAGATCCTTCCCCATCGCTATGCCATTCGATTGGGCCCTTTCGTTATTGTTTTCTTTTTTCACAGATTTCATCTTTTAATTTAATTTGGTTTTCAAATGGGTCCTGGACCCATGGACACGCATAAGATTTTGGAACATTTTCCCGATCGGCCCATTTTGTTTTAAGAGCATTTTATCTTGGTCCCTATTCGTTTTTTTATTTCTTTTAATTTATTACAAATTTAACCCGTTTTCGTTTATTTTTTATAATTATGTCATTATTATTATTACTATCCCTAATCTTACCCTAATCCCAATTTAATCATTCTCTGTTCATTCTTGTAACTATATTGCTATTACTATTATTACTATATTATTATTATTATTATCATTATTATATTATTATTATAGTGTATATATTTTCTATTATTACTAATATTATTACTATAGTTATATTATTATCTTGTATATTATTATTATTGTATTATCACTTGTATATATTAATTTTATTACTATATTATGATATTATATTAGTATGTTGTACATATTTTGTATTGTTATTGTTATATCCTATTATTACTACTATACCATCATTTTATTATTATCATATTTATTATTATATATTATACGTATTATTATTATTATTATTATTACCTTTATCGTTACTAACATCTTTTAGTTTTTCATTTATTGTTATTATCTTAATGTTATATCCCATTTAAATCACCATTTTTTGAATCGCCTTTCAATATCTTCTTATTTTGTTTATGAAAAAAAGGGGCTTCACGAAGGTAATATTCATGAATTTGGAAATTTAAAAATTTGTGCCCAATCGTGCTGGGTGTGACTTTTCGTTTGACCAAACAAGTGGATAGCTTTTCAAATTGTGTTTCTATTTTCAAATAAGGTGATATTTGTGCGTTTGGAAGTTCGAAAAGATCATACCCAATCGTGCTGGGTGTGTTTTCTTGGTATGACCGAACGAGCAAATACCCTTTCCAAAATCTCAAAAATGTGTGCTTAGAGAATTTTGGAGAGGATCTTGAGTTCAAGGACTTAGATTCTCGTGTCCAATCGTGCTGGATGTGAGACTCTATTCCTTCGAAACAAGGGAAACTTGACATTCAATCAAATCATTAAAACAAAAAGGATGAAATGAGATTTCAGAATCTTTTCAAACTTTTCGACATTAGGACATTGATCAATCAATTTGGTACCAATTTTGGGCGTTGCGAGGGCGCTAATCATTCCTCGCACGTAACCGACTCCCGAACCTATTTTCTCGAATGTTCGTAGACCAAAAACCCCGTTTTAGTAAACCGAAATGCTTTATTAAAACAAAGGTGATCCGATCACACCTAATAAAAGGTCGGTGGCAACTCCCGTTTTCTTTATTTTTGAAACCCAAGTTCGATTCCTGTTTTCGTCAAAAAAATGGTTTCGACAGCTTGGCGACTCCACTGGGGACGTTCGAGAGTTAGGCCGTAAAATTGATTACTCTTTGTCCTTTTGTCAAGATTTGGAAAATCGTTTCGAAAAATCATGTTTCTTTTGACGCATCTGTTGGTACTATGATTGCAACAATGTCGAGTCTCATAGGATATCTCTGCATTCATATTTGCATGACCGTTGTGGTCACACCCTTAAGTGGGAGTAAGAAGCTATGCCTTCGTGAGGTTTTCACCTCCGCATGGGCTAGGGGACTGCTTTCGGAATACATCCGTACCTACAGTTTCGTGAGGTTTTCACCTCCGCATGGCCGTAGAGAAATGTATTCCCCTGAACTGAACTCGATCCGTATGAGCCTATAATGGGTGAGGATTGAGGAATCTGTTGGTTCGGGTACCTCTCTTTAGAACTGAACCACATGTAGAGAAACCTAGGAACCCACCTTGGACAGAACCATGCTAAACCCCTAGTAGTCACCCCAATATGTGTTTTATGTTTGCCTATTTCTCTTGTACTCATTTTGTCGCTTATATTCTCTTGCATTAACATGTTTTCTCTCGTTTTGATTGCATTGCATGTCATTTCACATTAAAAGGTGTCGATCTCCGTTTGGTTACTAAGATAGAAGCTTGTTATGTGGGACGGATTCCTTGATAAAGTAGAGGATAACGCGGCCGTGCGTATATGGTCAGAGAAGATACAACTCGAGAAAGGGGATAGTCTAGCCGAGGGATATACATCGGAGTTAGGGGACTTTACTCGCATCAGCATAACACAGAATGAGTTACAAGAATTAAAAGATATGTGGGCTCGTTGGGATGAGGGGACTAAGCAGCTTTTCTACCTTAATTATGGCGATCTACCCTATTTGCTTGACATCAGAGTGGACAAACACTTGTTTCGGGCCATATCCCAATATTGGAATCTCGCATATAGCTGCTTTACATTCGGGAAAGTGGACTTGGTACCTACCATAGAAGAATACACGGCTTTACTGCGTAATCAAAGGGCTCAGGTCGATAAAGTTTACTTTAGGGCCGGCAACGCCCCAACTTTTGTAAAGAAACTGATGAGCATCACTGGAATGAGTGAACAATGGGTCGTGGCACATATTCAGCAAAAAGATGAAGGGAAATGCATTCCATGGGTAAACTTAAGGGACTTGATATTGACACATCCCGATGCCAAGAGGAAGGTTGAGATCTTCGCCTTAAGTATCTATGGCCTAGTACTTTTCCCAAGAGCTTTGAGGCATGTGGACGAAGCAGTTGTTGACTTATTCGATCGTCTTGACAAAGGAGTTACGCCAATACCAGCAATTCTTACCGAAACGTTTAGATCTTTAAATGCGTGCCGGAGAGCAGGTGAGGGTAGATTCATGGGATGTGCATAACTATTGCTAGTTTGGTTCCATAGCCATTTCTGGAAGATAGATAGAGCTTCTTGTCGAGTTCACTATGAAAATTATTCCCCATTAAAGGAGTTGGCAGATAAGTCCAAGAGAGACGACATATCAGAAGAAAACTGGATCGCACTCCTTCAAAATCTCCAAGAAAAAGACATTGAATAGAGAGCCCCTTGGCTTGTTCCCGATGAAATTATCTACCGTTGTGGGAGTTATGATTGGGTTCCCCTGCTAGGAATTTGGGGAGCCATTGGGTATGCTCCTTTGCTTGTGCTAAGGAAATACAATTCAAGACAGTTTATACCGACAACTTACGGCCTAGCTCAGTTCGAGTTTTCGTATAAAGGGAATAATTCCAAGAAGAAGGTTCGGGAGATCGCCGATGCTTGGAAACAAATTTGCCGGATGAAAAGAATTGATGTAGGTCCAATGGTAACCCTAGAGTATAATGCCTGGTGGAGTAAGAGAATAAACGATAACGTCCCTGAACCGACACACGATGGTACTCAACCGATAGGGAAATACTTACAAGTAGTCCCTTCCGAGGTGGAGATTATGAAGCAAGACTTTGAAAATAAAAATTCAGAGTTGGAAAAGAGGATAGAGCGACTAGAAGAAGAAAAGATGCATTTGATGTTGGATATCGATGTCCGAAACTCAGAGGTTGAGAGATTGAAGAAAGGAAAGAGAAAGGCCGAAGAAGATCTGGAGAGCTTGAAGACTGATTATAGAAAACTGTGTCTGTCAATGAAGACTGCCTTGGGTAAAACTTCAGAACAATGGCGTCAAGAAATTCAAGAAGAGAAAGCCAAGGTTGATCAGTGGGAGGAAAAGTTCCAAGAGGTTCAAGCACAAAGAGATGTTCTAAAGAAGACTGCAAGTGAGAACCGAAGGGAGAATGAGACACTGAAGGCTCGATTAACAGAACAAGAAAAGACGTTCGACCGAAGACACGACTCTATGGTGAAGCTAAAATCAAGCCTAAACCAGATTGAAGAGCTAAAGGGGAAATTAGTATAGCTCGAAACGGCACTGGAGAATAGTGAGTTCCGGTTCCAACAATCTCAGAATCAGGTCAAAGAAAGGGATCACGTCATGGGTGAAGCAGTAACACAGATACGAGAAGTGGCTGAACATCTACAAGCCTTAGCGGTCCAAGCCGATGTATTATGTATATTGTATGAATCAAAGTCAGACCGGGGTCGAGAGTTGGCCTCGCTCCTCGAGAAAATTAAAATTCTAGGCATAAGGGCTAGGTCGCATATATGACTCAATTTTATGTAAAGGATTTTGTTTCTTAAATAAGCTTTCTATAAGAAATTGAACGTGAATTGACGCCTTTTGTATTCATTTCACGCATTTGCATTGCATTTCATCTATTCGCATACATCATATCATTTGCATTTAAGAGAGCCTCCCAAGCTAATAAATTAAAACAAATTTTAGAAGAAGAAGGCGAGAAAAGTGAAACCTGGAAGCTGAACACCCATACGGCACGCGAGCTAAGTCTAAGAAAATGGATCAAAGATATGAGCAACTCCAAAATGAAATGGCACAAACACAGGAACAGTTGGCCCAGATCAAACAGGACATGACAAACAAGATGATAGAGTCCGAGAAAAACTTGATGGCTCAAATGGCCCAAATGACCCAACTACTGAACGGGCTTGTGAAGAAAGGAAAAGACCCTATGGCTATTACCGGGGAAGAAAACGAAGGCACTCCTTCGGATTTTACCCCACCACACGCACCTGTACAGCCAGGAGAATATCTTCCGAGGCCACCTGTCACGATTAGGCCCCAAGGGGGTCAGGATAATATCAGACCACCCGCGAATTTCCAAGTAGGTTCCGGATCCAACCTAGGGGATAACCCTGCTAACTTGTTGTCCCTGATTTCGATATGATAGAGAAGGAAGAGACAAGAGCTGAATCCTCAAGACAGTTAGAGGATCGTTGTAAATGGTTGGAGGAGGAAGTCAAGGCTTTGAAAAACGCCAGCCATCGCCCTGGTGTTAAGGTAAAAGAGTTGAGTTTAGTCCCGGGCCTAATACTCCCGCCAAAGTTCAAGACGCCTTAGTTCAAAAAATATAATGGGACCAGTTCTCACATAACGATGTTCTGTCGAAAAATGGCAGGATACGCTGAGAATGATCAACTGTTAATTTACTGCTTTCAAGACAGCCTAGTCGGATCGGTGGCCAAATGGTATAACCAGCTAACCCGCGCTCAAGTTAATTCATGGGAAGATTTGGCACAAGCTTTTACGAAGCAATATGGTCACGTGACGGACATAGGGCCATATAGAATAACATTGCAAAACATAGAAAAGAAGCCAAATGAGGACTTCAGGCAGTATGCCCAGAGGTGGAGAGAAGTAGCTACACAAGTCCAACCACCCCTCTCGGAGAAAGAAACCGTTAAGCTATTTATCAGTACTTTGAGGGCCCCGTTTATCACCCACATGGTGGGGAGTACAACTCAAAGCTTCACAGATATAGTCCTGGCAGGGGAGATGATTGAAAACGCCATAAGAGGTGGAAGGATCGAAGCGGGTGAGGCTACTAGGAGATCCGTCCCTAGAAAAAAGGATAATGAAGTGAACAACATGAGTACGTACAATAAAGGATACTCGAAAGCAGTTACCGTTAATTCACCAAAAGTCATGGCTGTCAAGCAGCAAGGGACGACAGGGCAAGAGCCAGACCCAAGACCAAATTTCAAGAGGCCCCAGTTTACGCCAATCCCAATAACATACAGGGAGATGTATCGACGCCTGTTCGACGTACACATTGTAGCCCCATATTATCTAAAGCCATTACAACCCCCGTACCCCAAATGGTACGACCCGAATGCTGAATGTGAGTACCATGTAGGAGTAGCAGGCCACTCGATAGAAAACTGCACTGCCTTCAAAAAGGTAGTCGAAAGATTCATCAAGATGGGGATTATAGAGCTCGACGACCTGCCTGGTTCGGGAACCCATTACCCAATCATGGGGATAGAGCGGTAAACGCGATCGGAAAGGAGGGAGCAAGAAAGACCAAAGAGGATATCTCGGATGTGAAGACTCCACTAATAATCGTATGGAAGGAAATGATAAAAAGGGGGCTGATAAAGTCAAGTCCCGAAAGAAAAAGTGGAAAATCTGGAAATTACTGCGCGTTCCATAGAGCCGAAGGGCATAAGATCCAGGACTGCACAGAATTTAGACTATTGGTGCAAGGCTTCATGAACAATAAAGAGTTAGAATTTTATGAAGAAAGCTCAGAGGGAGGGGACATACATGCGACAGAAGGAGAACTGACCCGTCAAAAGGCCAAGTTCCCAAAGATCATTATTTCCCGCCCGAGAAACCCAGAAAGCGGAGCGATGCCCAAGATTTTAATCAAGAAACCCGCATCCTTCCCTTATAAGAATGATAAGAAGGTACCGTGGAACTATAATTGTAACGTGACAACGCCCGGGGTAGAAGGTTCAACCAGCACTGTAAATGAAAACCAAAAGGAAGGGTTCCACACACGAAGCGGAAGACGTTATGACCCAACAAGCGTCAAGATAAATACAGCAAAATTAAAGGCTATGACAGTCGGGCCAGATGAAGAACCTGGCACCCTTGTCAATGTACCTGTAAGAGAGGAAGAGGCGAAAGAATTCTTGAAGTTCTTAAAACATAGTGAGTACAGCGTGGTGGAGCAACTGCATAAGCAACCGGCCCGTATCTCGGTGCTAGCTTTACTATTGAGCTCGGAAGCACATCGCCAGGCGTTGATGAAAGTACTGAATAAAACTTACGTTACCAAAGACATATTTGTCAGCAAACTTGACCGATTAGTTGGCAACATAAGTGCTGATAACTTCATTTTCTTCAGCGATGATGAAATTCCATCTGGGGGCATGGGATCAACCAAGGCCTTGCATATAACCACTCGTTGTAGAGGATCTATCCTACCGAGTGTGTTAATTGACAACGGGTCGGCCTTGAATGTCCTCCCATTATCGACTTTGAAAAGGTTGCCAATAGATAGTTCTCACATGAAATCGTGCCAGAACATAGTGAGGGCATTTGATGGCACCAAGAGAAGGGTGATGAGAAAGATAGACATACCGTTACAAATCGGGCCAAATACATATGAAGTAGATTTTCTGGTGATGGTTATCAAACCCTCGTACAGCTGCTTATTGGGAAGACCCTGGATTCATTCGGCAGGGGCAGTACCCTCATCCCTCCATCAAAAACTAAAGTTGGTGGCAGATGGTCGATTGGTCACCACTAACGCGGAAGAAGACATCATAGCAACAGTTACCAATGACGCACCATGAGGAGGCCGTTGAATGCTCTTTTCGATCTTTGGAATTCGTCAATGCAACATTTATTTGTGATGGGGCTAAAATTCCGGTACCCAAGATATCCAATACCACGAAGATGAGCCTACAAGTGATAGTAAAAAAGGGAGCCTTACCGGGAAGAGGGCTAGGCAGATGTCTCCAGGGTGAAGTTCACGCGCCATCATTGAAAGAAAAGAGAGACCGTTTTGGGCTGGGTTTTAAGCCAAATGCCAGCGATATGAGAAGGGAAATAGAGAAGAACCAGGAAAGAAGAAAAGCACGACTGAATGGGAAAGAGGTCATGTGGGAACCAATGACGTTCCATCATATATCCCAAACCTTCGTATTTGGAGGAATAATTCACCCCGAGAGAGAGTTGTTGAATGAAGGTCCTCACATCAATGCCATAGACGAAGGAAAAACTGGACAAAGGAACCTGGCGGACATTCGTCCTTACGAGCTTGGGAATGTTTTGAACAATTGGACTGCGGAGGAATTGCCTGTAGTTTTTAGAAATCCCACAGAGTCCCTAGATATCAACGATGTAAGCAACGACACTACAGACCTAGAGGCCCATTTTGAGCAGGACATGTGTTTAGAAGGATCTCAAGATTTTGAAGGTGACAGAGATGGTGACTTATCCCCGGATCTGTTGAGAATGGTACAGCAGGAAGAGAAACAAATCCTACCCCATGACAAGGAAGTGGAGAATATATCCTTAGAAGAAGGAAAGATTGTGAGAATCGGAGCACGCATAACCGAGGAAACGAAACAAAATCTGGTGGAATAACTGCAGGAATTCAAAGATGTCTTTGTGTGGTCATATCAAGACATGCCGGGTCTGAGTACTGATATTGTAGTGCATCGCCTTCCCATAAAGGAAGAATGTATGCCAGTGCAGCAAAAACTACGGAGGATGAGGCCCGGCGTAGTATTGAAGATAAAAGAGGAAGTGAAGAAACAGTTTGATGCTGGTTTTCTACAGGTGGTCAAATACTCAGAGTGGGTGGCCAATATCGTTCCTGTCCCAAAAAGGGATGGAAAGGTTCGGATGTGTGTAGATTATAGAGACCTAAATAAAGCCAGCCCAAAAGACAATTTCCCCTTGCCCCATATTGACACGTTGGTGGATAACACGGCGGGGTACTCGTGGTTTTCTTTTATGGATGGATTCTTCGGATATAATCAGATCAAGATGCACCCTGAGGACATGGTGAGGACCACCTTCATAACGTTATGGGGCACCTTCTGTTATAAAGTAATGCCATTCGGGCTGAAGAATGCAGGGGCAACATACCAAAGGGCCATGGTAGCCTTGTTCCACGACATGATGCACAAAGAGATTGAAGTGTACGTTGACGATATGATCGCCAAATCTCGAACGGAAAAGGAACACGTCGAAGTTTTGAAGAAATTGTTCCTAAGATTAAGGAAGTTCCAATTAAAGCTCAACCCAACCAAGTGTACTTTTGGAGCTGGGTCGGGGAAACTGCTGGGTTTCGTGGTCAGCGAGAAAGGGATTGAAGTTGACTCGGACAAGGTCAAAGCCATACAAGATTTGCCTCCACCACGTACTCAAAAAGAAGTTCGGGGCTTTCTTGGAAGACTAAATTACATCGCTCGGTTCATTTCACAGTTAACCGAGAAATGCGTTCCTATATTCCGTCTTCTCAAGAAACACAACCAAGGGGTATGGGACGAAGAATGCCAGAGAGCTTTTGACAAGGTCAAACAATATCTGTCGACTGCCCCAGTACTATCTCCACCGAATCCAGATAGACCATTGATACTGTATCTATCGGTGTTCGATAACTCCATGGGATGTGTGCTTGGTCAACATGATGAGTCAGGAAGGAAAGAAAAGGCGATATACTATCTTAGCAAAAAGTTCACCGAATGTGAAATGAGATATTCGTCGATCGAAAAACTATGTTGCGCTTTGATCTGGGCAACCCGAAGGCTAAGGCAGTATATGTTATACCATACAACCTGGTTAATTTCGAAGCTTGACCCGTTGAAATATATGATGGAGTCGACTGCTCTGAACGGGAGGATGGCAAGGTGGCAGATTTTGCTATCTGAATTCGACATAGTCTACGTGAATCAGAAGGCTATAAAAGGGAGTGCAATAGCAGAATTTCTGGCTAGCAGAGCCTTGGAAGATTACGAGCCTTTGAGCTTTGAATTCCCCAATGAAGAGTTGATGTATGTGGTAAATGCTGAAGAAATGCCGTGGAAGTTGAACTTTGATGGAGCGTTTAATGCTGTGGGAAATGGAATTGGGGCAATCTTGGTGTCTCCTAGTGATGATCATCATCCACTCACATGCAGATTGGATTTTGACTGTACAAATAACATGGCGGAATATGAAGCTTGCATCATGGGAATTCGAGCAGCCATAGAGCAGAAGATCAGGGTGTTAGAAGTATATGGAGATTCTGCACTAGTGATTTATCAACTCAAAGGTGAATGGGAGACCCGAGATCCTAAACTAATCGAATATCGAAAAATAGTTTTGGGATTGATTGAGGAATTTGATGACATCACCTTTAATTATCTCCCACGTGATGAAAACCAGATGGCAGATGCCTTAGCAACTCTGGCTTCTATGATCAAGGTAAACAGGCCAGAGGATATGAGACCCACCCAGATAAGTATTCTCGAAGTCCCAGCCTATTGTTGTAATCTGGAAGATGAGGAAAGAGATGATCACCCTTGGTATCAAAATGTGTTGCAATATATAAAAAACCGCGAGTACCCAGAGCATGCGACGGAGAATGAGAAAAGGACGCTCAGAAGATTGGCCTCTGACTATGTCTTAGATGGGGACATCCTCTACAAGAGAAGAAAAGATCAAGTGTTACTGAGATGCGTTGATGCTATAGAGGCCAGGAAAATTCTAGAAGAAGTTCATGAAGGCGTTTGTGGAACACATGCCAATGGTTTTACAATGGCTAGACAAATCATGAGGTTTGGATATTATTGGTCCACCATGGAAGGAGATTGCATCAACTACGCTAAAAGGTGTCATAAATGTCAAATTTATGGGGATAAAATTCACGTGCCTCCATCACCTTTACACGTGATGACTTCCCCATGGCCCTTTTCCATGTGGGGTATGGATGTTATTAGACCGATCTCATCGAAGGCTTCTAACGGGCATCGATTCATCTTCGTAGTCATTGATTACTTCACCAAGTGGGTAGAAGCTGCCTCGTATGCCAATGTCACAAAATCGGCAGTCAATAAATTCTTAAAAAAGGAGATCATATGTCGTTATGGAATGCCTGAGAGAATTATATCTGACAACGTATTGAACCTGAACAACAGCACCATAGCAAATGTTTGCAGCCAATTCGGTATTAAACACCACAACTCGTCTCCCTACCGCCCAAAAATGAATGGTGCAGTGGAAGCAGCCAACAAAAATGTCAAGAAGATAATAGGGAAGATGACCGAGACTTATAAGGATTGGCATGAGAAATTACCATTTGCACTCTACGCTTATCGAACATCGGTCAGAACCTCTACTGGGGCAACACCTTTCTCGTTAGTTTATGGGATGGAGGCAGTCCTACCTATTGAAGTGGAAATACCTTCTCTTCGGGTTTTGTCGGAAGTAAAGCTGGATGAAGCTGAATGGGTCCAGGCTCGATATGATCAGCTGAATTTAATCAAAGAAAAGAGGCTAAGGGCTATCCGTCATGGTCAGATGTACCAAAAACGAATGATGCGAGCTTATGATAAAAAGATTCGCCCAAGGGAGTTTAAAGAAGGAGATCTTGTGCTGAAGGAGATCCTTCCCATGTAAAAGGATTTCAGAGGAAAATGGATGCCGAACTGGGAAGGACCATATGTGGTGAAAGAAGCTTTCTCTGGAGGTGCATTGATTCTGACTGAAATGGATGGAAAGACTTTACCTAATCCTGTGAACTCAGATTCAGTCAAGAAATACTATGCTTAAAGAGGCCAAGGTGAAAACCCGCAAAGGACGCTTTAGGTCAAAAAAAAAAAGAGGGAGAGGGGAACCAAGACGAAAACTCGCAAAGCGTACCTCAAGCTCGAAAGATCCCGCTGCACCCGAAGGGATGAGAAGCGAAGTTGAGGCACCGACAAAGTGTTTTGAGCCTTCTAAACACATGCTAAAACTCAAAATAGTCTTCATAAAGTTTGTATGTAGAAATGCAATCAGTGATATCTGGGGCATCTTACCTTTGTTATCTTTGATCTTTTCCTCTTTTCAGAGAGATATGTTTTCCCTTAGTTTTAATGACTCATTTGACTCTTTTCAAAATCAATTTGCTGCATTAAAACACTGATTAATGAGTTAATAATTTCACCAAGGAAGTTCTGCACATTACTTTGGAAATTTCTAGATAAAACAGGGAACCAAAGCAAGACAGTTGTTTCAAATTCCCCCAAGCGCGGACAGGACTGAATTATTTGAGCAAGATCAACAGTTGTGATTGAGATATACCTTTGGGTCGTTTAGAGGATGGTATTGCAGGCCGATTGTGAATCGAATGATAGACAAAAATGTTGTAGTTCCCAAAGGGGGATGATTTGACATACGACTTACAGCTCACAATTACCATAAGGGCCAAGTGTTTAAGAAAACGACGCTTCAAGATGGACGAAGACGAAACCCTGAAGGATAAATAAGCAATAACGCCTTAAAACTCATAACACGTTTGCATCATAACATGTCTAAATAGGAGCATTTGACTCGCTTTGATCCTGGCATCTTAATCATTAGGCATAAGCATGCACCCATTATACTGTCCTCTTTAGGACAGAAGATCTGGCATTCCTGAGCTTTGCAGGGAGTAGATTGAGGACAGAAGATCTGGCATTCCTGAGCTTTGCAGGAAGCAGATTGAAGACAGAAGATCTAGCATTCCTGAGCTTTGCAGGGAGCAGATTGAAGACAGAAAATCTGGCATTCCTGAGCTTTGCAGGAAGCAGGTTGAAGACAAAAAATCTGGTATTCCTGAGCTTTGCAGGAAGCAGATTGAAGACAGAAGATCTGGCATTCCTGAGCTTTGCAGGAAGTAGGTTGAAAACAGCAGATCTGGCATTCCTGAGCTTTGCAGGAAGCAGATTGAAGACAAAAGATCTGGCATTCCTAAGCTTTGCAGGAAGCAGATTGAAGACAGAGGATTGGACATTCCTGAGCTTTGCAGGAAGCAGATTGAAGACATTAAGTTCGGCAATACGGAACAGAACAAAACTCATCTCACTGAAGTTGTATTGAAGCAGTTGCGATAGGTCAAGACGAGACTACCAGAGGAAAAAGAACACTAAAAGTCAAGATTCAGTGGGTCCCGACAAACTTGGGCCTTCTTTATGTCTTTGCTCTATTCTCGTTACACGATAATGAGCAAAGAGGGGCAGCTGTAGATGGCCCAAAACGTCCGGGCCCAAACCAAATAAAAAAAAAACAAAGCCCAAATAACAAAAGGCCCAATTGGCCCAAGACTTTAAGTTTTTCAGAAAAACTCTTAGGGTTTTTCTTGAAACCCTAAAATGGTACGCCGCAAGCCCCCTAGTGCGCCGCTCCACTTGCCTCGGTCGGCCATCACCCTCTCTACCTACTCCACCTCCACTGACGCCGTTCATCGACCTGCAAAAAGACAAAGGACAGAACAATAGCAACGGTGGCAAAAAATATTGTATTTTATTCAATATTCGGTTATAAAAACCGAATGAAACAATGTAATAAAGGATTTTTTTTGGGGGATTTTTATTCGCAATCAATACAAAAAAAGAATACAAAAACAGATTCAAAAACACACAAAAAAGGGCATTAGAAATCAGAAAACAAAAACGCATAGCCAGATCTACGCCATTCGAAGGTATTTTTCTTGTTTTTTTTTCCGAATCCATTATTCCATAAATATAGATATAAAAAATATATATAATAAAAAATATAAAAAAAGAGAAGAAAAACCCGTGTCTTCGCGATTTCTGGCCACCGCGTGCGGTGGCCGGCGACGGTGGCCGACGGCGAAGCTTCCTCGCCAGAAATCGCAGCAGCCAAGCTCTGCACAGAGAAAAAAGGAGAAAGCAAATCAGTTTTTTTAAAAAAGGAAGGAAACAAATGAAATTTTTGAGAAATTTTGGGTTTAAATAGCCCTAAGAAAACGACGCCGTTTCATTCAGGGGACGAAACCCGCGCGTCGACCCGGATCCGCCCTTGGGTCCGCGCGCTTTTGTTCTGGTGGGAAATTTGCACAATAGATCCTTCCCCATCGCTATGCCATTCGATTGGGCCCTTTCGTTATTGTTTTCTTTTTTCACAGATTTCATCTTTTAATTTAATTTGGTTTTCAAATGGGTCCTGGACCCATGGACACGCATAAGATTTTGGAACATTTTCCCGATCGGTCCCTTTTGTTTTAAGAGCATTTTATCTTGGTCCCTATTCGTTTTTTTATTTCTTTTAATTTATTACAAATTTAACCCGTTTTCGTTTATTTTTTATAATTATGTCATTATTATTATTACTATCCCTAATCTTACCCTAATCCCATTTTAATCATTCTCTGTTCATTCTTGTAACTATATTGCTATTACTATTATTACTATATTATTATTATTATCATTATTATTATATTATTATTATAGTGTATATATTTTCTATTATTACTAATATTATTACTATAGTTATATTATTATCTTGTATATTATTATTATTATTGTATTATCACTTGTATATATTAATTTTATTACTATTATTATGATATTATATTAGTATGTTGTACATATTTTGTATTGTTATTGTTATATCCTATTATTACTACTATACCATCATTTTATTATTATCATATTTATTATTATTATATTATACGTATTATTATTATTATATTATTATTACCTTTATCGTTACTAACATCTTTTAGTTTTTCATTTATTGTTATTATCTTAATGTTATATCCCATTTAAATCACCATTTTTTGAATCGCCTTTCAATATCTTCTTATTTTGTTTATGAAAAAAAGGGGCTTCACGAAGGTAATATTCATGAATTTAGGAATTCAAAAATTTGTGCCCAATCGTGCTAGGTGTGACTTTTCGTTTGACCGAACAAGTGGATAGCTTTTCAAATTGTGTTTCTATTTTCAAATAAGGTGATATTTGTGCGTTTGGAAGTTCGAAAAGATCGTACCCAATCGTGCTGGGTGTGTTTTCTTGGTATGACCGAACGAGCAAATACCCTTTCCAAAATCTCAAAAATGTGTGCTTAGAGAATTTTGGAGATGATCTTGAGTTCAAGGACTTAGATTCTCGTGTCCAATCGTGCTGGATGTGAGACTCTATTCCTTCGAAACAAGGGAAACTCGACATTCAATCAAATCATTAAAACAAAAAGGATGAAATGAGATTTCAGAATCTTTTCAAACTTTTCGACATTAGGACATTGATCAATCAATTTGGTACCAATTTTGGGCGTTGCGAGGGCGCTAATCATTCCTCGCACGTAACCGACTCCCGAACCTATTTTCTCGAATGTTCGTAGACCAAAAACCCCGTTTTAGTAAACCGAAATGCTTTATTAAAACAAAGGTGATCCGATCACACCTAATAAAAGGTCGGTGGCGACTCCCGTTTTCTTTATTTTTGAAACCCAAGTTCGATTCCCGTTTTCGTCAAAAAAAAGGTTTCGACACAAAAACCACAAAAAATGTAGACAACTATAAAATTGTGGACAAAATATAACCACCGAATAAAATTACGATAACGTGGATTAAAATATTAATTGTAACAGATTTTTTTATAGGGAAAAAAAGGAAGAGAACTTAGTATGGGGCAATAGGAGAGTTTAATGACAAATCTTATCAAATATCACTCAAATTGATTTGAGAACTTGAATGAGGCAAATAATAATTCAAAATGATATTGATTGGTAATTAGAGAAATGTCAAATTAATTGATGAATGTAACTGAAACGGGGGTATACTTCTTTTAATCTTGGAAACAATGTGTGGTATCAGCTTAAGATAATGTCAAATCCTTCATTGCAAACTCCATTTTGCACTACAACACTGATGTTTTTATAACATTGACAACTTTGTTTTTATGTTTTTAACTCTTATTTTTGTTATTATTTATAAAATTCTTAAGATAAAAAGCAATTTAAATATTTAAAAAGAAATAACATTATTCATCTACTTTTCCTCTCACCAACTATTATTAAATTTTATAAGTATGATTTTTACATTTTATGTTGGGTTAATTACTTTTTAAAGTTAAATTATAGAGTAACAATTTTAAATGTAGAATATGTTCCTAAGTTTTTGTGCTTTTCGAATATTTAGAATTTAGTCACTATGTCTTCATTTTTAGAAATTTAATCTCTTTATTTTTCAAATTTAAAATTTCACTTTCAATTATTGAAACGATTAAAATTTTTCTGCTACATTCGTTGATACGATGTTTTGAAAAAAAAAAAAAACCTCACTTGATAGTTATATAACAAAAATAATATTGTAATAAATTTGAATTTAATAGAGAATTTAAACCGTATTAGCAATTATCAAAATTCACACAAATATTTAAATCAAAATAAAGTATCTAAATTAACTAATAAGCTGCCGAAATTATATCAAAAATTAAATATTAAATTTAAGAATAGAATAAGAACTAAAATTAAAACCGGATCATTATTATATAATCTTAAAACGTAAAGAAACTAGAATTGAAAATTAATATCGTTTTATAATTTCAAGAAAAAGAAGAGAAATATAATGAACAGGTATGTGAAGGAAGGCGTTAGGATTTCCTTATATATAGCAGTAATAGCATATATTATTCACATAATACATGAGTTAATTGCATCAAATATCTTTAAATTAAATATTTTTTTAAATTGGTCTTTAAATTTTAAAATATTTTATTATATTTTTAAGTTATCAATGTTATATTAATAAAATTATCTAATTAATTTAATCGATGTAACAACAATATCGATGTAAATTAAACTACAAGTTGAGTGTTATACTCTATTAGTTTTTATATATTTTTATACTATTTCTTATTTTGATTTATTTTATATGCTGAGAATATAGTTTTAAATTTACCGGAGTATATATTTCATGGCAATGATTTCCAGCCCGTGTTATAACGATGACCCTGGTTCTGCCACGTGTCTCAGCCCTAGAAACAGGCTGTTATTTTATCAAAACCACAATTCTTTCTTTTAAAATTTGAGAAATCTCATGATATCTTTAGGAAAAAAAAAAGAAGCCGGCCTATAAAATTGAAAAAAGAAAAAAAACACGCCAATTGGGCAAGTGGTTTTTTATTTCCTTTGCTTCTTAAAGCAAACCCAAAGCTGTCTGGTTTTTCTTTGCTGTCCTATTGAGGGCCCCTTTCCACAGTTTTCGAATTTTAAAAATTCAAAATTGTTTTATATATTTTTTATTTGTTTCCCTTAAAATAACAATAATTAATGGACCGTTTGAAATAAGGAAAAGACAAAAGACAGCGAAATTGAGTAGAGAACATAGGAACGTGCCAGGGCTGATCGTTGTGTCGGGACCCACAACAGGAAGGCTAAATGTTCGATTTCGCTCTGCTCTGCACTTGTTTACATTATTACTACCTTTGTTTTTCTTCTTATTTATAGTTATTGTCTTATTGCTTTATAATTAATTTAATTATATTCTTTTTGCTTAATATAATATTTTATTATCTTTTACCTACAATTTTTTGAGCCCAATTTTATATCTGAACTTAGTATTTTTTTCTAATTAGGTACGTAATCTTTTTTTAAGTTTAATTTGATATCTAAATTTATTAAATATTATATAAATGACGCAAAATACTAATTGTGTTAAATTTTTTTTGTTATGCTACAAAATATTGCCAATAATAGAGGAAATTCATGTTAAAAAAATAAGTGTTGAGCTATGTTTAACGAATTAATATTAAATAAGATTTAAAAAAAACCCAAATTAAAAGAAATTCATTATTTTCAATTAATAAAACTAAAATTAATTGAGCATATAAAGTGCAAAAAAAAATCATATAATCTGTTACATTTCGGTCATACATTGATTATCTTTGCTACCTCATAAATAAAATAGCATTGTTAGTATATTGGAGTAATTTGTAACACGTTTGACAAGTACCAAATCGAACAAAAAAAAGAGTAGGTACCAAATTAGGAAAAAGAGTCGAATTCAAGCACTGGATTGGATCCCCAAAAAGTTTAAGTACCAACTTAAAAAAAAAGTGTCAAGTTTAGGTATCACATTAGGAAAAATTGTCAAATTTGGGTACCAAATTAGACAAAAAAAGTTTAGGTGCTAAATTAAAAGAAAAGTGTCAAGTTCAGATACCAAATATTATATTAAACCTATTATTTTATCAATTTTAAAATATTTGTTAATTGCATTCATATATATATATATCACTTTAATTGATTGATTAATTAATGTCTTTGATCTATAAAATGTTGTATATTTAAAATTATCATACCCGTCATGACTTGTAAAGAATAATGATTAAATATTTATTTAACACGAATTTAAACTATATAATGTATTTCTAGTCTTTTAACTTAATTTAATTTAATTCCAGCTATATATATTTATAAATTGGATGGGTGGTTTTGGAAGGCGATAAATACTAGAGTAGTTTTCATTTAATTTTGGATATTCGTTAGGTGTAAATTGATGAAGTGAAGCAATGCAAAGATTGTATTATTGATGGAGTATATAGTTTAGATAACGCAGTCATAAATAAATGAATATATAAATAGAAAGAGCAGGCATTCCTTTTTATTTATTTACTCAATTTTAAATATTATAAAGACTCCATGCATTATAGTTTATGAATGAAAATAATTAATATTGTTATGATCTGGAGATTAAAAGCTACTTATATTGTTTTATATATAAATAAAGAGTAATAGTGAGACAGGTAGGATCCAACTAACATCAAAATGGTCAAATACGTAATCATAAATCATTGTAATCACAAGAATCCACCGATTTTGGTTTTTATTTGTTTTGTTGTCAAAAGTGGAAGTCTGTAAGAATGCAATGTTTTGCATGTTAAGAGTCGAAGGAATACAGCTGGGTATGATAAATATAGACCTCCATTATACATACATTTTCAACACTCTACTGTTTATGGAACACCACACCCATTACCTTTGTTTCTCAATATATAATCCTTTTTTATATATTATATATTTACTTTCAAGTTCGAATAAATAATTAAGATTAAAGATCTCATAAATCTACCTATGATATGATATACAATATTTGGGTTGTGTCAATAATCAACAAGTGTTAAGTATAATGGTAAAATATTTTGTACTCTCGAAAGTAGAATTCAAGTACTATTGAAATGAAAGTGCAACCATACCTAATTGAATTCAGGCTTTAAATTATTTTTTTTTTGTCTGAACTAGATATTATTATTTGCACTTGCAATGAATACTTTGGTTGTATATATAAAAAGTTTTAGTAGATATTACTATTTGGATTAAAATTAATTTACAATGGAATTCAAACTTTAAATTACTATTTGCTCACGTCATTAAATTTTTTCCGTCGAATTTTAAAAATATATAAAAAAAAAAACCAAAATTCCAACACAACTAGCCATTGGAAACCGAAAACAACATTTGGGATTACAAGAATTCCATATCTATATTTAACAAAATCATTACTTCATAATCACCCCAAATCATCAACCGATCTGACATAATCCGTGAACTTCAATTAAGTAATTAATCATGTATTGAAGTCTCAATTTTGAATAGGCTCATTCTTCATTCCAGTTTTAACCTCTTTCACCTTATGCTAATTTCTAAATTGCTTCCGCACAAAACCAGAAATGGTTGTACATTTGTTTTATTCTTGCACTGTTTTTTTAGTTTAAAACTTGTCTTTTAATTTAATCAAGATAAGTCTTTGATTTAATTATTTATGCGAAAAGAAATTATACTTCTAGCCTCTACCTTCCTTCTAAAAATAGCTGGAAAAAATATTTGGTCAAATATAGAAAAATTAATTTATCTTGGAGAGGGTCAACTAGTCATAACAAAATAAAGGAAATTTTCAAGTTTGATTCTTGTAGATAGAGAAAGCTTATCCTCTGGTTAGAGATCCAATTCAGTTCGACTCAAAATTTAATCAAAACACAATATGGCTATCAAATACCCATAAGTCTCACTCTCGTACTCATAAACAAACAAAAAAATATGAATCAACTTGAGTTGGATCAAACTTTAATATTAAATATATTTGTCTAAGTTCCAACTCATCACAAGAGACTCTTAAATTCTTTTCATTTTTATGACATATTAAATATTATAAATATTTCTATAGTGATATTTATATATTTTGATAATTAAAATTAAATAAAAATATTTTCATGGAGTAAACTAATACTTAAACCCCCCAATAGGCTTTGACGATGTCAAGAAAGGTTGAAGTTTATAGGCTTTAATAGTTTAGCTTTGAGTCTCACCATGCACAAATGCTATATATGAGCTCTCCTTAGTAATATTTTGGATATATGTTCTACCACGACTGAGCTCTTTTTGAATTTATTTTGGTCTAAGTCTAGAAATATTTTGGTTTTCAGTTTGTTATGTTTTGTATTAGATTGATTCTAATTCTAATCCTAATGTATTGAACATATATTAACTGTAATTTGTATGTTACTTATTGGCATACACCTCCACCAGAAAGACACGTGTCAAGTCCAAAGGACATTATTGACTCTGTATTGATCCTCTGAGCACAACTATACAGCTCACTTCAAACGAAACCTACCATTCGTGTTCACAGGAGAATGTTATTCTAATGTGAGCACACTTCCAAAATAATGAGACTATTTAGGCTTAATTACTTCATATTGATAGAATCTTATAATACGTGCTCGTGATTATCCATTATGTGTTTAACGAGATTAAATGCTTATCTAGTCAATATTATACCAGTGGACTAGGAGACTTTTTCCTATAAATATCTTAGAAAATTATGGGCAAAGGATCAACCATTTTTATACTCTAGAGTTACTTTGAGCATTTATCTTTTGAATCAACTTGTCCCATTATCCTTATTCTGACTCTCAACCTCTATAGATGAACCGATCTTCACTACACTATTTTGGTCTCCTCCTTTCTCTGCTTTATTTTCCTCCCTACTTATATTTTGTATCAACACTTAATCTCAAAAACTCCTTTAAAAAATAATAACACTGGGAGCGAAGATGAACAGTGACCCATATTCTATACTAAATCCAATTTAGTCTAAGGTAAGATTTAATTAATTGGATGATTGAACAGATTTAAATGAGAAAATATGGTTTTAATTTTATTTAGAAAGGCTGAGAGAATGTAGCTGATTTTGTATTCTACATATAGATGGAAAGGCCCAATGGACATCTCTATATCTAAAACCCCAACAACCTAAGGCCCACCGTGAGAAGAATCATCAGTTTTTTCTTTTAACAAAATAAAACTCAATTTCTCGACTAATTTTAAATATTCTCTCATTCTATGAACTAATGGTTCCTATTTTACATTTTTATAAATTTTTACACCACCTCAAAACGTGCATACCTTTGTTTTCTAAACCAATGGCATAGTGGGAGGGTTAAATTCACTAACTTATCCAATTATTAGTTTGTTTTTATTTTGATCACCAAATTGTAAAGAAAATATTTAATTTTATTACTAACCTTATCATTCATTTTTGTTTTGGTAACTCCCCGGTTAAATTTGTTAACGGAGATGGTGAGATGATCTTTTTTAACCTGATTAATCTTCAAATTGACCCAAATTTTTTAAAAAAAGTCACCTCACCGTTTATGTTAACAAGAGTGACCAAAACAAAATTGAATGATATTGTTAGTAACAAAATTAAAAGTAGTTGAGTATAGTTTAGCCGCACGGGTGCTGTAACATGAATCAAAGACCTGCTGTTCCAAATTAATGTTTCAATATAAACAACAAAGGCATCATAGAATATTACTGCTATTCCAAATTAACCTTTTTTTGGTTCGTCTTATGTCTAGATTGTATTTGATAGTTAGCATATTAGTTTTGTTAAATTAACTTAAATCTTTGAAATGTTAAAGTTGAATGTAATTACATGATTAGTCGCATGGAAAAGATGTTAATTGAAGCATGTTATTTACATTAAAGGTGTGATTAATTTGGAGATTGCACAAATTACTTGTTCTAATTGTTAAATTGAGTTGAGTTGTAAATAGAGTGTGAACTTTTCTACCTTTACTTATAGATATTTGCATGAGTATGTGAGGTAGATGTATTTCTTTTTATTCAAGTATGATTTATGGCTAAGATTACAACACAACAACTTGCTTTATTTTCTAATACAAAAAATGGAACTGCATAAAACCTATTATTTATAAAAGATATAGAAAAGTAAATGTACTTGAAAATCTTTTTGGAGAAATTATTTTATTTGCATGTCCCTTGTAATTGGGTTCCATATAAGATACATGGAATCATTATCCTCTTAACTTAAAAATCTTTAAAGTTGTGGGAGCAGCTAGCTAAACTTAAGAAAAAGAATTTTTTTTCCCTGATTGCATGAGTTATTTTGAGCATAGCGTTGCATTTATGTTGAAAACTCACATGCTAAATCTTTATTCTCAATACATTTGATACGAAATATATGGGTAAAACAAATATTATATTAAGTGTTAAATTCATAGGAAAAGATGATAATATAATGCTATCACAAAAATATTTTATCCAGGACTTTTTAAAGAAGTTTGAATACTGTGAAATTAAACTTGTGAGTACTCCTTAAGATGCTAATATTTAATTAAAGAAAATAGGGGTAAACCTTATTGCTCAGTCTAAGTGTACATAGATTATCGGGAGTCTAATGCATTTAATAAAATTTTCTTGATCCAATATAGCATATGTTGTATGTACATTGAGCAGATATACACATAACTCAAAATCATGAGCATTGGGTTGATGAGATACTTGAAAGGTATTATGATTTATGGTATTTTCTTTAGTGTAATTCTCGTTGTATTAGAAGGTTATAGTGACACTACCTAGATTTCATATTTAGATGAGACAAAATCCACTAGTAGTTATGTGTTCACCCTTAGCGGTGGTGCAATTACTTGAAAAGCAACCAATAAACTTTTATATCTAAATCTACCATTGGGTTAGAATTTAGTTGGTTAGTAATGAAGTTTTGTGGTGGGAAAACTTAGATGGTAAAGAATAAGACTTTTAATGGTGAAATAGATAAATTCTTGTAAGATATAGTATGATAGAATAACTTAAAAAAGATGGAATCATATCTATAAGACAGAAGTAAAGTTGGTCAATTCTCTAGCTAAACCTCTAAGAAGAACATTAAAAAAAACAAACGAGGGGAATGGGATTACTATCAACTTGAGATATCAATACTAATGGTAACATGACATATGTGATTGGTAATCCCATGAATTATTTCTATATGGGTAATAACCAGTCATTAGTTGAATCATTGAACACTATAAGTGATGTCCTTCCTATGATTTAAGTAGTGCTAAAATTCTAAAGAAAATAAGATAAAAACTCTTAATCAAATCCATATTCTTTATAGATGGTGTATTAATTTGCAGTGTTCACTTGATGAATTAATCTATATGAGTGTATAATAAAGCTGCTTCTATGAGATGTGCAGTGAAATCTCTAGAGTAGAGATGAACTGTACATAAACACACTTCAAGGTTCAGTTTCTTCGTTGATTCAAATATTCTATTTGATGTTGCTTTTGTTGTTGTAAGAGGTCCTATGACCTCCTTTTGAATGTGCCCTGTGCAATTTGAAATGAATCGATATTTGAGAGAAAAAAAGGTCATCAATATTCCAATATCATGCATAATATTAGTCCCTAAGTGACTCAACCAATACATGGTGATAGTGGGAGGCCTAAGCTAATGGGGATCCTATCCCAACCTGCTTTTATTTGCTGCCGTTCACTGCCATTTAAACACTTGATTTGTTGTTAATAAATTTCAAGTTGCCATACAAAATCACGTATTCAGAAGAACCATGCGCAAGCATTTTCACCAAATTTTTACAGAAAATAATGAACTACTTGATTAACTAATGAACCGCTTAGCTTGGGGTTACCTGTTATGCCTCTTTGGTGGCCCTCTATTGCAACAAGCTCTTTTTTGTCTTTTCTTTCTCTCAACGCATATAAAACCTAGCACACATTGGTTGAAATGTGATAACATACATCAACAAATATAGTTTTAATTGGTAGTTGTGAGGATGAAGAATTCCAGCTTCATTTGTTGCATAGCTATGCTTCTATTGGCATTATCGGGTACATTTTTTTAACCCTAGTATTTAGGGATTGCAATGGAGTGGAATAAGGAACAGATTGCCATGTCCATAACCGTTTCACCCACTCTTGTATGAATGTTGAAATCATCCATCCCATCCTAGTTATTTTCGTAAGCATTTCATACACTAATACATTGCTTCACTTTACTTTCTTTTTAATGATTTTTCAATATAATATAAAGAAATATATATTTATGTTTTAGTTATACATAATGGGATAGTATGATATATGCACGCCTTTTTTTCTTTAAAAAAAAAAAACTCTCCATTTGAAGTAGATCGATGTAAAATACTCGAATTTTATCATCTCTGTAATAAGATTTTTCTTTTTGAAGGAATGAATGAAATAGCAGGAGAGGCGAGGGAATTGCTGGTGGGAAAGAGTGGCGGGAGGTGCATTGAAGTGATGGACCCAAAGGGATGTAATCTGGTTTCTTGCAAACAGCAATGCCTTCAACTCAAGAATGGGAATGGAGTTTGCTTGGCTAATGTCAAACAGGGTTATCAATGTGTTTGTTACATCAATTGCTAACTGGAACTTGATTTGTGTTTATTAGAATGCATCAAATAACCCTCTTCGTTTATTTTGCTTTTATTCTTTCATGCTTCCTTTTCAATTGTTTGCACAACAGATCATTTTGAACACGATACCAAGCAAAATAATTATAGTATGATACAACATGAAAATTTATATAAACATAAAGCAAACACTAAATTATATCAAAATTTATATCTTAATGATACAAAGTTTGCATAAATATACACAAGAAAAGTAACGTGAATAACCGTTTACCGCATAAGCGATGTCCTGGTGAGACGGAGAACGACACTGTAGATTTGCTGAATGCTACTTTTTAAGGATGACCATACGAACCACCAGAGCCAAGCCCCGAGTTCCATCTACAAGGTACTTCCCCGAGCATAAATGTAAGATTTTGCAGAACATAAATAGAGCGCCAATCCCATGGCACTAAGTGCAGCCAGCAGCCAATAGAAGTAATCAAGATGTGCCCTATTAAGGTTATTTGCAAACCAGCTATCTTGGCCACCCTCACCAGTCATATTCTCAATGGCTGAGATGAGAAAGCTACTCAAAAAACTTCCAACACCAAAGATGCTAAGGTAGAGTGCAAGGCCGACACACCTTAATTCCTTCGGCACCTGATGATAAAAAAATTCTTGAAGGCCAACCATCGCAAACACATCAGACAATCCAGACAGTATGTACTGAGGGAGCAGCCACCAGATGCTCATTGGAACTGTTACATTTGGCTTGTCTACTAACCCACATTCTTCAGCAGTTTTAAGCCTCCTCATCTCTACTAAAGCAGCAATTAACATTGATATGGCAGATAGAAGCATTCCAGTTCCGATTCTTTGCAGCATTGTAATTCCAGCCGGTTTCCCAGTCAAGACTCTTGCTAAAGGAACAAAAATGCGGTCATATATAGGAATGAAGACCATGATTGTAAGGCTAATAAATGACAGAAGTGAAGCAGCAGGTATTTTAAACCCTGCTGTTATTGATCTGTCCATGGTAGCCCCTTGCTTGGTAAAGAAAGTTATCGTTTGCGCATAGACGATGGCATAAAACAAGCTTGCAGCCCATATTGGTGCAAGCCTTATAACTGTCTTCGCTTCTTCAACCTCTCCGGTGCTACACACCTTTCCTTGTTCTTTTGAACCATCAGGAGCAAGCAAAGCTTTATTGAGGAACCTACACGTTACAAAAACCATATCACCATTTGAGAGATGTCTGTAACTTAAAAATGTAAACAGGAACATTGTTTTCATAAACCATATCCTAATTCTCTCGTATGCAAAAATATCTCACTTACTTGAATTGCTTGGAACTTTCAGTTGGAAGAGTTCCTCGTGCCTCTTCCTCTGCAGCAATTGCAGAAGATGTTGTTTTCCAATTACTAACAGCCAAAATGAACACTCGACCAATTCTCAGAAATGGGTTTTCTTCATCACCTTTGATACTATATCTGTAAGTTGTGGTTCCAAGCACAAAAACAAGCAGACCAACTACCATTACAATAGCGGGTATCCCAAATCCAAGAGTCCAACTAAGATTGTCTTGGATGTAGGTTAAAATCCAAAGGGTTATGAAGGTGCCAGCACACATACCAAAATACCACCAATTAAAGAATGAACTTTGGGCTTTGCACTCCTCTGGGTCTTGTCTATCAAACTGATCTGCACCAAAAGCTTGAACACATGGCTTGTGCCCACCTTGTCCAAATGCTACTAGATACAGGGAGAAGAAGAATAGTATGACTTGAAATTGAGCAGAAGAACTTAATATGATATTATCTGTACTTTGGTCAGCAGAATTGCTGACAGAAGGAAGTGCGGCTGACAGACTCAACAAACCTAGACCCTGTTAAATCATTCCACATCAAGTCAGCACAGAAAACGTCTAGCAAGTACTCTAATCAATTACTGGAACAATTAAAATAATCTTGACCACCAAATTCCAGGCATTATGAACTCACTTAATAAAAGAAAGGGAAATTGTTTTACCAAGATGTAAAGAAGGGAAGCAAGAATGATGGTGCGATATCGGCCAAGAAAAGAATCAGCAATGAAAGCACCCAAGAGTGGCAGAAGTGACGCCGCCCCAGACCAGGCGTTGACTTGAGCGGCGGCGGAGGCAGTGGATTCGCCGAGAGGGCCCGTCAAGTAAGTTATGAGGTTTGAAGAGATGCCATAATAAGCAAACCTCTCAGCAATTTCAACGGCAATGATGAAAGAAGCGGATCTCCAGCCGCCGGAGTTAGAGCGGCGGACGGGACGGCCTTTGTAGTCAAGGGAGGCGTCAACGGTGTCATCTAAAAGTGGTGTTTGAGCAGTGGAGAGATTGGAGATCGCCATTGCTTTTGCAAAAGCCTTGCAATTTGGATGTACTTATCTCTGTCAACAGTAAAAGACAAACAAATTCATGTCGGATTCGCTCTGTGCTTTTGCTAATGTTAATAAGAATAATGTCAATCTTTTTTCTACCTTAAACTTTCTAAACACAAAGAACAAGAAAAAGGAAAGTTAAAATATCTGGTTGATTTTTGAAAATTTTTTTAGATATAATTCTGTAATAAAATTTTATAAAATTAAGTACTATTTCTTTCATTTAAAATTTTATCCATTTTCTATGTTTTTTTTTTAATTTTTAATGTATATAAGATAAAGGATTTTTATTTTAATTTATATAATTGTTCTAAGATAATTGTTTATGTCGAAACCATTTTTCTCTTCTTTTTAGGGTTTTTTTTTTAAAAATGGGGATCGATTTTAAAAATAGGAAATGGAGTCGCCACCGATATTTGACCAATTTCGAATCTCTCACTTCCCAATCTCCACGGATTTGGTAAATCACCAGTGCTGAGTCTCCGTACACCTCTAAGATTTCGATGTCTCGTTCAATAGCTGCACGAAGTCCCATGATGCAAGCCTCATATTCCGCTACGTTATTGGTACCGAAGAAATTTAATCTGGCAGTGAATGGGTAATGATTCCCCCCTGGTGACACTAAGACTGCTCCAATCCCATGCCCTAATGCATTCGATGCGCCATCAAAGCTCATCTTCCATGATTTCTCTTTTGACGACTCACATCCATGATTTCTCTTTTGACGACTCACATTCTTTTTCTTTAATGCACATCAAGTCTTCATCTGGGAAATCAAATCTCACTGGCTCGTATTTCTCTATCGTTCGAGTTGCTAAGAAGTCAGCTATTGCGCTCCCTTTTATCGACTTTTGATTCACATAGATGATGTCGTACTTTGATAGTAGGATCTGCCATCGTGCCATTCTTCCTGAGAGTGCAGGTGATTCCATCATGTACTTTATTGGGTCCAGCTTTGAGATTAACCATGTCGTATGATACAACATATATTGTCTGAGCCTTCGAACTACCCAGACTAAAGCACAACAGAATTTTTCAATTGACGAGTACTTTGCTTTATACTCTGTGAACTTCTTGCTGAGGTAGTAAATCGCCCTTTCTTTTTTCCTGACTCATCACGTTGCCCCAGTACGCAACCCATTGAGTTATCGAACACAGTTAGATACAATATTAACGGTCTCCTGGGAGTTGGCGGTACTAACACCGGGGGGTTAGACAAATACTGTTTTATTTTGTCAAAAGCCGTTTGACACTCCTCATTCCACTCTCCAGGATTGCGTTTTCGAAGGAGTCGAAAAATTGGGTCACATTGGTTGGTAAGCTGAGTAATAAATCGAGCGATATAGTTCAACCTCCCTAAAAATCCTCTGATTTCTTTTTGTGTCCGTGGAGGTGGTAGTTCTCGTATGGCTTTTATCTTATCTGGATCAACCTCAATACCTCTCTCACTGACAATGAAGCCTAGTAATTTTCCTGAGGTAGCCCCAAATGTGCACTTGGCTGGATTAAGCTTCAACTGGAACTTTCTTTAGTCTTTCGAACAATTTCTTGAGGTTCCCAACATGCTCTCTCCCCCCCCCAAGATTTGGCAATCATATCATCGACATAAACTTCTATTTCTTTGTGCATCATGTCATGGAATAGCATCACCATTGCCCTCTGATATGTTGCCCCAGCATTTTTCAATCCGAATGGCATTACCTTATAGCAGAACGTTCCCCACATTGTTACGAAGGTAGTTTTCTCCATATCCTCGGGGGCCATCTTTATCTGATTATAACCCGAAAATCCATCCATGAAAGAAAATAATGAATGTTTTACTGTGTTATCTACCAATGTATAGATGTGTGGCAAGGAAAAATTATCTTTAGGGCTTGCTCGATTCAGATCACAATAATCTACGCACATTCGCACCTTGTCGTCTTTCTTCGGTACTGAGACTATATTAGCTACCTATTCTGGATATTTAGAGACTTGTAAGAAGCCAGCATCAAATTGTTTCTTAACTTTTTTTTTATCTTTAACAGCATTTCAGGTCTCATTCGTCTTAGCTTCTGTTAAATACATTTGCAGGTTTCAGTGGGAGCCTATGGACCACTACATCCTCGCTCAATCCTGGCATGTCCTGATATGACCATGCAAATACATCTTTGTACTCATGAAGCAAGGCGATCAAGTCATGTTTGGTGTTCTCTGAAATGGAGGTCCCAATCTTCACTTCCTGCCTCTTTTCTTCATCTCCCAAATTTACTGTCTCAACAGATTCTTGATGGGGTAGAATTTGTTTATCTTCTTCTTCTATCATTCTTAGTAAGTCAGGAGACGATACATAATCTTCAGTATTTTTCTCAGCTTCGCATTCTCCTATTCAGGACTTGTAACGGGATTGTTCATGTCGTTGATATCTGAGCACCTGAGAGACGAATGAGAAAGAAAACTATAGAGGAGTATCAAAGTATTCGAACCACCCAAACATAATGTTATGGCATGATATGAGGTATATGTAAGGATAGGTCGTAAGAAGAGGGAGCAATTATGAAGTTAACGAGAACGAAAGGACTATGACAAAATGCGTCTCCATTAATGTTCATTCAAATGATAAAAGTCAAACATAAGTTCTTACAAAAGGATCCCACTATTACTTAGGGGCACACAAAAAGGAGAGCTAACATTGAGCATTACTCTGGAGAGGACTTAGAAACTACAAGAAGATCCACAGCAGTCCGATTTGTTCCAAAAGAATCCAGGAGGACAAGGGCGTATCATTGAGACATCTTTAATTGCGCCATCTCCTTTGTCACCACGCTCACGTTCCCTTCAGTATGGTTAGGGAGCAGATTTCCAGCCACATTACTAGTACCATCAAACCGTAAAATGCCTGTATCAATAAGACATTGAACCCTTCTTTTAAAGGCTAGACAATTTTTTGTAGAATGCCCCCGGTTTCCAGCATGGTACATGCAACTAGCATTAGGATCGTACCATTTTGGGTATGGAGGTTTCAGGGGTGCCACATAATGTGGGGATATTAATTGTTTTTCTAGTAGTTTCGGGTACAGCTCTCCATACGACACAGGAATAGGGGTGAATTGAGGTTTTTCAGGATTAGGCTTTGTGTTGGAATCCCGCCTAAGAGGGCCTTGACGACTGGTAGTTACTATCCCTAGCTGACTTACTATAATAGGCCTCGAATGGCCCTTACTCGTACTGCCCGCTTCTTTTTTCTCATTCTTCGGGGCTTTCAAAGTCCTCTCTCTCCCTTCTTTTGCCACTGTTTGAACAATCGGTTTGGCTCGATCATCTTTAGAGTTTAAGTACGAGCCCAACAGGGTCGAAGTATTAGTGTGACCTTGGGGTTTATCAATGACGGGTTCCCTTTGTGACTGTACATTTGGTTGAGCCAGGATATTTATCGGGGAATAAACAATTTCTTCACCATCATCCGCACTATCGACCACAGGGTCACTCCTTTTTTCAAGTCTTTCGACTAATAATTGGGTTAACTGGCGCATCATATTCATTTGATCTTGCATGTCCAGTTGAATTTTGGCCAACTACTCTTGCATCAGTATTTGTCTTTGCTCTAATCTCTTCAACCTTTGTTCCATGTTTTCTAGGTCACTAAAATAATTTCACCTAATTAGAGTCTTCCTATAAGTTTTAATGCATGTGGTATGATGTAATATGGATGCATGAAATGCAATGCAAATGCATGGAATGAATGCAAAAAGAAAGAGAGGAGTTGATTATACATTCAATTCCATTAGAAGAACTTGTCTAGAAAATACGTTTCTTTATATAAAATGGATCGCATATACAACCTTGTCCTCGTAGTCTAGGTGAAAACACCAATCCTCTTCTTTGTATCCGGCTGTTATGGTCGTGTCCCGTGAACTTTCTCAATAGACGTATCTTCTAGCTCTTTGTTGCTTGATCCAGGTCGTTCCTCATCACTCACTTATCCTCCGCGATACTCATAATCTTCTAATGACCCTTGAACAATCCTTGTCAGCTTGAATCTTCAGATAAATCCTTTTATTCGTATTCGGATGTTATGGTCGCGTCTCGTGAACTTTCTCAATAGACGTCTCTTCTAGCTCTTTGTTGCTTGGTCCAGGTCGTACCTCATCACTCGCTTATCCTCCGCGATGCTCATAATATTATGATGGCTCCCGAACAATCCTTGTCGGCTTGAATCTTCAGGCAATGTCTTGTCTCATTGTTTACCTAGACTATGTTCGGACGACCGTATTATAATCCATTTTATCAAGTAACACATTTCCTTATGACAAACTCTTCTATTTATCAATTGAATATGAATCAACACCTCCTTTCTATGGTGATGCAATGCAATGCAAATGCATGGAATGAATGCAAAAAGAAAGAGAGGCGCTGATTATGAATTCAATTCCATTAGAAGAACTTTTCTAGAAAATAAAGCTCTTTACATAAAACGGATTGCATATACGGTTTTGTCCTCATAGTCCAAGTGAAAACACTAATCTTTTCCTTCGTATCCAGGTGTTATGGTCATGTCCCGTGAACTTTCTCAGTAGACGCCTCTTCTAGCTCTTTGTAGCTTGGTTCAGGTCGTACCTCTTCCCTCGTTTATCCTCTGGGATTGTTCATAAGCTTCTTTAAGAAAGTCAAGACGTGACGACTCTTGAATAATCCTTGTTGGCTTGAATCATCGGGCAAAGTCTTGTATTCTTTTGTGGACTATCAACTTTCTCTTGTTATTCACTTGGACTATATTTAGGCAACCATATTGTAATCCACTTTATCAAGAATTTCATTTCCTTATGACAAACTCCTCTATTTAGTAATCGAATATTAATCAATACCTCCTTTCTTTGATGATGCAATGCAATGCAATCAAGACAGAAGAAAACACGTTAACACAAGAGTAATGAAAAAATAGAAAAGAAAACACGTTAGTGCGAGGGAAATGAACAAACACAGAACAACTATCTAGGTGACTACTAGGGGTCTGGCAGTGGCTCTACCTAAGGTGGGCTCTTAAGGTTCACTACATGTGGTTCGGTTCTAAAGTAAGGGTACCCAAACTAGCAGATTCCTCGATCCTCACCCATTATAGGCTCATACGGACCGAGTTCGGTTCAGGGGAATACATTTCCCTATGATCATGCGGAAGTGAAAACTTCACGGAACCATAGGTACGGATGTATCCCGAAAGCAGTCCCCTAACCCATGCGGAGGTGAAAACCTCACGAAGGCATAGCTTCTCGCTTCCACTTAAAGGGTGTGACCACAACGGTTATGCAAATATGAATGCAGAAATATCCTAAGAGACTCAACATTATTGCAATCATAGCACCAACAAAGTTGAAAACGGAGAACGAATTGAAAAATACGGTTATTTTTAAAAACATTCGAATGAATTGGGATAATCATCAAAGGCCATCTCATCTCGAACTGACGAAATGCCACATCTAGTAAGTTAGGACACAGCACCTCGAATCCTCGGGAATAAGCTAGGACACAATTTAGATCATTGTCATTTTGAAAATTCTTATCTCTAAGTAAGGAGATGTCACACCCAGTAAGTTAGAGCACAACACTTTGTACTCTCGAGAATAAGTTTTTTATTTTAAATCCTTTCAGAAATTCTTATCTCGAGGTAACGAGATGTCACACCCAGTAAGTTGGGGCACAACACTTTGAATTCTCGAGGATAAGCCTTTTATTTTAAATCAAAAGAAACATGTTTTTTTTAACCATTTTGCAAATTTTCGACAAAAGGACAAAGAACAATCAATTTTATGGCCTGACTCTCTCAATGTCCCCAGTGGAGTCGCCAAGCTGTCGAAACCATTTTTCTCTTCTTTTTAGGTTTTTTTTTTTTTAAAAATGGGGATCGATTTTAAAAATAGGAAATGGAGTCGTCACCGATCCTTTTTGTTTAGGTGTGATCAGGTCACCTATAAAATATTCTGGTCTGCGAAATTCGAGAAAATGGATTCGGGAGTCGGTTACGTGCAAGGAAGGGTTAGCACCCTTGCAACACCCAAAGTTGGTACCAAATTGATTAATATTGTCCTAATGTTGAAAACTTGAAAATATTTAGGGTAAAAAACCTTAAAAAAGGTTAATTAAATTGGAATTGAATCTCAAGATTAACTCGTTTCAAAGGGATAAAAGTACCATACCCAGCACGTTAGGATATAACACATTTATACTCTGACACCGAGATCATCTGTGATTTTCAAGACGTGCAATTGAAGAAGGATATTTGGCTATCTGGTTGAATAAGAAATTAACACCAGTACGTTAGGGCATCATTTTCCTACACTCCTAAACATACAAACATTGCCTTATCTTTGAAACAAATTTATGTACAAATAAATTTAAATAAAAATGTATGGATACACCTAAGTATATATACAAACAAATTTAAAATGAAAATATGTGAATATATAAACATATATATAAAATAATATATACATGAAATGAAACTTTGGTAAAATTATACTGTATAACATGATGCCGGAAAAATATTCATATTCAATATTATATCAACTTTAAATGGTACAAATAACTAAAAGAGGAATTGGAAATAAATATTTTTTATACAAGAAAATAAAATATATAATAAATAATCCGAAATATATCAAAGGTCAACATGCTAATTCAAAACAATTTATTAAAAACCAAAGAAAACAATCAACTTAACAATAAAAGAATAAAAAAAACTCAATTGAATTAAAGATAGAATTAAAAGGTCAATTTGTAAACAAGAATATTAAACAAAATAAGGATTAAAGTGTAAGGCGTGCAAATGATCAGGGATCAAAAGTATAAATATTCTTATGCCCAAAACGCAGTGTATTAATCGGATCAGATTGAAAAAACGAGCAAATTACAGATATCAATTGAAAATTAGGGAAACTATATAAAGGATCTAATCGAAAGTCGGTGCAACAAAAGAGGACTAATTGCGTGAATATCCCATCACCGCAAGAACGCGCGGATCCCCTGGGCGACGGATCGGGTCGAGCCGAGTCGAGCAATACTGTGTCGTTTTGAGGTTATGGGGATAAATCCCAAACGACATCGTTTAGTTAATAAGGAATAGTTTCCTTAAAGCAGAATTAAGAAAACAAAGCAGCCATTCCCTTTTTCTTTTTCACCAAACCCTAGCCTCTATTATTCTGAAGCCGAAACCCTTGTTTCATTTCCTTCCTCTCGCCGCAGTCAGGATCCGTCGATCACTAGAACGCCATTGAAAGAGGCGATTAGTGACATACAGAGATTGGATATACTTTTATAGACTCTGATCTGTCGTTATATGCCCTCACTCACACTGCTCTCCGTCCGAGATCTTCATCCAACTCCGATCGCGACAGAGAAGACAAAGATCAAACATCTCATTCGATAAACTCTTTCTTTCTTTTTATTTCTGTATATATATATACGCTTAAGAAACGAAACAGAACCCCCAAATCAAAGAAAAGAGAAGATGAAAATGACCCTTTAATTTATTTTCGATTTTTGTTTATGAAAGATTCAAAATAAGTAAAATAAAAAATAAAAATAAAAATGGTAAACAGTAAAATAATAAATCGGATCAACCTTCGAAATCTTTGCTTGTTTTTTTACTATTTCGTATTCGTAGTTCGTAAGAACCGAAGAGAGCCTACAAACGTTTTTGCTTCAGTTTTTTATAACCGATTTACAGATCCTTTTGTTGTTTTTTTATTATGTACTTCGTTCTCTGTTGCTTGCCATTTTCCTCTTGCAAGGCATGGGCGGTGGCATGCGAAGCGTGTGGGTCGAGAAGGTGCCAGACGCGTGTGGTATTGACCGAGGTGGGGGTGCTGGTGACAAGTCGAAAACGCGGGGTGTTGGCCGAGGGAGCGGCGGCTCATTAGGAAGGAACCCTAGGGTTCCAAAAATTTTGGGGTTTTTGGGCCATTGGGCCGCTGTAAATTTGGGTTAAGACATTTTGGGCTTGTAATTGGACATGGACTTTAATAATATTTGGTCTTGGTTTTTTAATGGGCCCCGGGCAAATTTGGGCTCTTACAGTTTAAATTAGTCAATTGTCTTTAAAATTCTATTAATCTATAATTTAGTTGTTTAATGTGACGCTTGTATTTACCAAAAATTATATATTTTAGCATTTAAAAAAGATAATTGTGTTTATTTTTAATGCTTAATTTGAGATTTGGAGTTAATTCAATAAAAATTAATAATAGAATAAATTTAGTGTCTATTGTAATTTGTTTAATTTTGTGCTTATTTGGTTAAATAAAGTCTGAAGGTTGTGATTCTTTTTCAAATTTTAAGATTGATTTGGCAAAAGTTAATTATTATTATTTAATTATAATTTATAACATTATCTTAAGGCTTGCCAAATATAAATACCGTATTGACTTAAAAATAAACACATAAATCACATTAAAAAAGTGTCAAACTAGATACCAAAAAATGCAAAATCATTTGTTTATTTCCTATATTATTTTTCAGGTTTTTTTTTTATCTTTTATCTTTTAAACTTTGTTTTTTTTTCTTTTAAGAATTAATATATCATTTAGTACATGAATTTAGTTTTAATGTTCAATTTAATACTTGAGTTGACTTCAATATTTAAATTGGTACATTGACCAAATGACATCATGTCCCGCAATGAATATTTGACATGTGTGCTCTAATAAAAAAAATGCAGGTACTTAATTGGGACAAAAAACATGCAGATACCAAATTGTACATTGAAGTCAAACTTAAATATCAAATTGAATAAATAAGCTCAAGGATCTGATTAAATATTAAAGTTAAACTCGAGTACCAAATAGTATGGTAACCCTTCTTTTAGTTATAATTTTTTGATTTTTATTGAAAAAATATTTATAAATTAGAAGATTAAAAAAAACTTATCAACAATATATCCTTGATATTTATTTTATAGTCTAGGAAGATTAATTCTTTTCAAGTTTTGTGACTATCTTTCTAAACAATATGATCTTCAGTGTTTGACACTGCGATCTCTTCATTGGAGTTTATTGTCTTACCATGGCATCAAATATTTGATAAATAAAAACTTATGAATACATTAAAAATGAAATTATTTTTAAGAAAAAAATGTTTTTCTAATCATTTTGGTAAAAATATATTTACAAAAAAGGTAGAGTCACAGGCTAATGGTAAGAGTTTCTTCTTTTGTCACAATTATGAAAAATTATAAAACAGTCTGCTAATTATTTGATTTTGTATTTTTTGGTCATCGGCCGTTAAATGATTAATTGGAAGATGACATGACAGCTTTTAGAATTGACATAATTGTAACTTTAATTGTCAATATTTATACATTATGTCATTTTAATTTTAATTTTAAAAAATATAATCCTCAATGTTGATACATTATGTAATTTAGTCTTTACTAATAATTAATCTATGGGTGCGTTGTGAGAGCTTCCCAGGTTTTGATGTAGCTTTGTTGCTTAGGATTCTGTTTCGGGGGCATTTGTTGATGTTTTTGTTGCAGGGCATTCCTTGGTTTTCTGGCGGTTGAAACCATGTATGATGGATGGCTTCACTTTGTCCTTTCCATGACTTTCAAGGTGGTTATCGGAGCCTGCTGTTAAGTCCCTTGCAATGATATAACATCCCTATTCCCTGCCCTGGTTGGAACTCGGCATGCCCATAATGTTCATATGAGGTTACTGATCAGCCGTGCTACCCTCTTTTTCGGTTGATTTTTGGTTTCATTTGCTTTTTTGTAACGCTTTCTTCTCTCCATTGAACAAGTGTTCTTCCATTAAAAAAATACTATTGACAATATAGTTTCTAAGCCTAATATAATACAAATCTTGTAACAACAAATTTAAATGTACTTCATTGATGCATTAACTTTTTCTTATAAATCTATCTTATTTTTAAAAGTGATGTGCCCTTGTTTTTATCCCTCCCCAATTTATACACGTGTTAGCAAAATAGATGGCTTTGATTTTTTCTTTTGTCTCCATCTGGAGTTACGACCTACTCAACCATTTGTCCTAGTTAAAGGAGTATAAACCTCCTGTTCTCATAGTCGCCCGCTTGGAAAGCCTTTTTAGCCAACCGCTCCACTTCTAAAAATGAGGTGAGCATCTGCCTTTTAAGTGTGAACGCACCTTCAAGCACATTGGGATCCACTTGGGCATAACAACCTTGTATTGAATAACATAATAGACTCCACTAGTGCACGTCCTTTGCATATTGTATGATGGTAGCGTCCTTTATAACATCTTATCACGTTATGCTAACAGATAAGGGGACCTCTTCTATAAATACTTTCCCAACGATGAAGAAGGGGTAGACCTCTAAAGCCTTAGGTATACTCTGGGCAATTATTCTCTCTTCTAGCAATTAGCCTATCTTGTTGTCCATTTTCGGCTCTCCGCCTCTTTAGGTGAACCGACCTTCTTAATGCCACAACCTACTCTTTCTTGTCTCCTCCCTTGTTGTATATTGTATCAACGACACTATTGTGCGAAATATATTTTAGTCTATGTACTTTTAAAATAAACAAAAAAGTCTATATATGTTAGAAAAACGAGCAAAATGATCTTTCTTAAAATAGTAAAAAAAAAGAAACCGTAACACTTCCTACCCCTAAAATGTTATCGGAACAGGGTTACGGAGCATTACTGGACCTTTCAGACATATTACGAACCTTACACAAATAAACAACGTACATATTGTAAAACATTCATAATGTCCCTTTTATGGACCCTCGAGGCCCAAAATACGTGTTAGAAGTGAACCGGGACTAATTCGAGTGCTCGAGAAATTTTTCATGAAATTCTAATTTTTTTTTAACAAATACAGGGCTCACACCGTGTAGACCGGATCGTGTGGGCTCAATATAACCCCTTTATAATCATCTAACTAACCCTGCAAACTTAAAACATACCCAATTCAAACCAATATCACAACCATTACAATTTTATATACAATTACATTTAAAACATATCAAGACACCAACCTGATAATCTATTCACTAAACATTCACAAGCAACATTAAGATTAGTTTAGAAATTTCATTCTATTTCCATTTCAAAGTTTAATATCATATGTGTTATTTTGTCTTCTTATTCTTTCATATGTCTATTCAAATTACATATGTCATCTATTACAACCAAAATCCACCATGACACATATTCATAACCTAGGTACATGTCATCTTTACCAAAAAGAAATATATACATCACCAAGTTTTTGAGGTCGGGTGTAATAGCTCGATTTAGACCCTAATCGGAATGGTGGTTTTAGGACCACGAATCCGAGTTAGAAAATTTTTTAAAAATTATTTTCTATGTTTATTATGTGTGAATTTATATGTGTTAAATTTTCGTATTTTAATTTTGTCATTTGAGTGCCGAATTAGTAAAATGGACATAATCGTGTAAATTAGAAATTTGATAGTTTAATGTGTAAGGGCTAAATTGATGTTGTCTTTTTAAATGGAAGCATTAAAGTAACAATTTACCCATTTTAACATATAGTGGGTGGCAATGGTCTAAAATATCCATTAGCTTTATGTTTATAAATATATTATAATAAGGTTAAATTAATAAAACATATAATAAGCTATATAATAATAAAACATATGTTAAAAGTGATTGTCATCTTTATTTGTCATGACCGAATAGAAAAAAACAAAAGAAAGAAATAAAAATCTTTATACATTCGGCACTTTGGAAGCTAAATTAAGGTATGATTTTAATTCGATTTTTGATAATTTTTACGTTTTTGAGATCGTTGTTAAGTTATCTACAAGACCAATGCTTGAATTTTTTATTTTGGTGAATATTTTGAATTATGCCATTGTTGAAAGCTTGTGATTTTTGTTGTTTGATAATGAAATATGAAAGATATGTTTTAGAGTAACATGTTTTGTATTGGAGTTTTTGACGATTTTGAGTAATTAGGACTAAATTGCAAAAATATTAATTTAAAGGACTAAAATGTGAAATAAATAAAATATGTGGATTTGTTTGAGAGTGGGTAAAATTCGGCTCAACATGGGTATGCTGAAATTTTGTGTATTTTATGTTTTCTGCAATAGGGACTAAATTGTAAAAAGTGTAAATGTTAGGGGTAAAATGGTAATTTGCCTATTTATGTGTTCTTAGACTAAATTGAATGAAATTATATTGAATTAATTTATTTTGAATACATTCAGATCAAGAACCAAAGAAATCAGATTTGGATCGGAGGAAAACTAAAATCGTCGATTTATCGTCCTGTTTCGATTACCGTTGTCCGAGGTAAGTTATAATATCAGGCTTTATGCTGGTGAATTATATCAAGCTTATTGTCTAGTAGGCTCTATGCCGGTGTATTATATTATGCTTTATGTCTAGCAAATTTTACGTGAGCAACGGTAAATGTAACACCCCAAACCCGGCCCAAACACCACGACCGGATCTGGTATGTCACTAAGAAAATTTTGGAAAACATGTCGTATTTTCAGAAAATAGTTTTCTAAAGTTTATCCTTTTATTCGAAAAAAATTAAATAGTTGATAGTCTAAATAAAATATGCCTTTATGAATTAAAAACCCAAATTTAAATACATGCATTAGTTCAATAAGAATTTAAATAACTAAAAGTAATTAAAGCCCAAAATTAAACAAAACATAAACTAGTGGCCCATGGCCTTATTACAACGAGATTTAAAATCTATTAATTTAAATAATATAAAAATAATTAACTTGAGCCTTTTTGCCAATCTTCATATTCTTCTGCATGGCCACCTTGCGTTCCTCTCCAGCCCAGTCCGAAGCACTAGGCATCACCTGAAATGTTAATTAAAAGGGTGAGTCGCGAGACTCAGTGTGCAACCCTCATGTACCACTAGATTTGGGCCTTAGGCCCATAAAACAGATTAATAATAATTTCATTTAGATAAATAACAAATAATATGCAAGGCCCAACCCGTTTGCTTAGGTTTCCATCCGCTACACGCCCCCGTACCAACCGTTCACACCATTGGGGATTTCTACAATCAACCCACACCGCTACACACCAAGATGGCAGTCATGCTGCTCATCAACATATTATGGCCGAAGCCCGTATGACAGATCACGGCATTAGCCGTTACAACATATAACAGATCACGGTATAAACCGCTACAGATATAACGTATAACTTCCTCCTTTCATCAACCCAACCCATGCAATCATATACAAGCAAATTACTTATAACATTTAATCAGATTATTCACTGACCTGGCGATTTGCGTTACCCTTTTTGGGCTTCCATCATTAAACCGAGATTTCGACATTCATCATAACATATAAACTTTTGAACAAGCATTTTATAAGCAGATCTAGATGATGGGGAGGTATTACACACCTGATATCGCAAAAAGTCCAATATCCCTAATTGAAACCCTTGTTATCCAAATCTACCACCTTCAACCTAAAGCCTTGCTTCAAAAGCCGGAAAACACATGAAGGTTTAGCCTTTCTACAATCGGCCAAGGTTAATAGATCCCAAATCACACGTTAGTACTAATAAATCCCCTTACCTTGATTTAACACGACCTGAGTATTACTGATCTTTAACTTAAAGATCTAGGCGTTGAACTCCTCTTTGGATCCCAAAATGCCGGAAAAATAAGAAAACCCTTGATTAGTCACTACATAACCATTCGGCTAGGAACCTTGAGAAGCTGGAAAAATATTGAAAACTTAAGATCAACATATACCTATTGTTTTCTTCAAAATTTCAGCACAGGTAAGTATCCCAGAATGGTTTCGGCACACACATAGAAGACTAGATCTCGCATTTTTGGCTTTTAGAAAATCTAAGTGAGGTGTTTCGGCTTTGAATAAAGTAAGCAAAAAGTAAGGAAAGCTTAGAGGTTTCTGCTAAAGAGTTTGAAAGAGATGAGAAAGATTTTGACAGAGGGTTCGGCCAACTGAAGTAAGAGAAAAGAGAGGGAAAGAATGGTATAGGAATTTTCGGCAAAGAAAAGAGAGGAAGAAAAGAAAATAATAGAGAGAAAGCTAGCTAAAAATTTCGGCACTTACCTCTTAAGCCAAAAACTGAGTGCCCTTCCCTTTTCAAATTCTCAATAATTTCGGCTAACATAAAACACCTCAAGATCGCTCATATCTTTCTAAATTTACTCATCCAAGAAGAGTCTTAACTAGCTCCAACACCTCCTTCAATTATCAGCTTTTTATCCACATAATTAAAACAATAAAACTCCTAAAAATTTGCCTTGTGCCGTCCACCCCTAAGGCTCCTAAGTGCCGAATTTTTGACCCAAAACTTGGGCTTCAAGTGGCCACAAATTGGGCCTCTTCCCCTTGCCTTTTGACGCCACCTTATGCCCACTTAGCTCCTCAAATTTTTGGGCCACAAGCCCAGCTTGTCACTTAATTAACTATCTACTTAAATTATGAGCTAACACCATTTATTAGCCACCTAACCCAAATTTTTAAAGCCCAAAATATCACTTAAATTACCCAGAACATTAATTTAAACCCTAATCCAAATATTTAATCAATGCCTCAGTTCAACCTCAAATTCTTAATTACAAATTAATCAAGCACCACATATAAATGCACAGGCCTATATTTAGGATATTACAGTTCTACCCCCTTAAAATAAATTTCGTCCTCGAAATTTACCTGATCAAAAGAGATGGGGATACTGTTGTCGCATAACATCCTCTGGCTCCCACGTCGCCTCTTCTGCGCCGTGATTTCGCCATAGAACTTTGACCAAAGGAACAGACTTCCTTCTCAACACTTTTATATCTCGATCCAAAATTTGTGCTGGTTCCTCCTCAAAAGATAAATCTGGCCTTACTTCAATTTCTTTCATTGGCACTATGTGCGATGGATCAGATTGATAACGTCTTAGCATCGAGACATGAAATACGTCATGTATCTGTTCTAACTCTGAAGGCAACTCCAACCGATAAGCCACTGGCCCCACACGTTCTAACACCCTATAAGGCCCAATAAACCGGGGACTTAGCTTACCCTTTCGTCCAAACCTCATTACTTTCTTCCACGGAGATACCTTTAAGAAGACTTGGTCTCCTACTGCAAATTCCACCTCCTTCTGCTTTAGATCCGCATAAGATTTCTGCCGATCAGACGCTTCCTTCAATCGAGTCCGTATTAACTTAACTTTTTCCTCTGTTTCCGAAACTAGCTCCGGACCCAATACCTGACGTTCACCCAAATCCGTCCAACAAGTTGGAGTACGACATCTCCTTCCATATAATGCTTCATACGGCGCCATTTGAATACTAGCTTTATAGCTATTATTGTATGCGAATTCAGCCAAGGGTAAATGCTCCTCCCAACTACCCCTAAAATCGATGATGCAACCCCTTAGCATATCCTCCAAGATCTGAATTACCCTCTCAGACTGACCATCAGTCTATGGGTGAAAAGCGGTACTGAAGTCTAACCTTGTTCCCATTGCCTGATGAAGAGCCTTCCAAAATCATGACGTGAACCTAGGGTCCCTATCCGATATGATCGATACTGGTACACCATGTAATATTACAGCCACGTACAACTTAGCCAACTTTTGTAGAGAGAAATCCACTCGAATTGATATAAAGTGAGCAGACTTCGTCAGCCGATCCACAATTACCCAAATTGAATCTTTCTTAGTGGGCGTGAGAGGTAACTCACTAACGTAATCTATCATAATTCTTTCCCATTTCCATTGGGGAATCTTTACCGGCTGCAACAATCCCGAAGGCAACTGGTGTTCAGCTTTGACTTGCTGACACGTCAAACACTTTCCCACATATTCCGTAACTTCTCGCTTCAAACCTGACCACCAGAACTGGTCTCGCAAATCCCGATACATCTTAACTCCTCCAGGATGCATAGCATAGGGGCTACTATGCGATTCCCGAAGAATCATCTGCATTAGCTCCTCATCTTTTGGCATACAAACCTTCCCACAGAAACACAAAACTCCATCATTGTTCAGACTATAGTCCCCTACTTCACCTTCCTGCACTTGTCAGATTCGAGTACTTAAGACCTCATCCAAAAGTTGCTTCTCCTTGATTAGACTTGTCCACATAGGTCTTACTTGTAGCTCAGCCACCAAACTACCATCCTCATACAAACTAAGGTGAGCGAACATCGCCCTTAGGTCTGTTATCACCTTCTTACTCAACGCATCCGCCACCACATTGGCCTTGCCGGGATGGTATTCAATCGAGCAATCATAGTCCTTCAAGAGCTCGATCCACCTACGTTGTCGTAAATTTAACTCCTTCTGAGTAAGGAGATACTTCAAACTTTTATGGTCGGTGTAAATTACCGACTTCTCCCCGTACAGGTAATGTCTCCAAATCTTCAGAGCGAACACTACCGCCGCTAATTCCAGATCATGCGTAGGGTAGTTCAACTCATGCGGTCTCAACTGTCGAGACGCGTATGCCACAACCTTTCCATCTTGCATCAGCACACGCCCTAACCCTGTGTGTGACGTATCACAATAGACGGTAAATTCTTTTCCCGCCTCTGGTTGAATTAACACCGGTGCTTCCGTCATAATTCTCTTCAGCCTCTTGAAGCTCTCCTGTTGTTTGTCAGTCCACACAAAAGATACTCCCTTCCTCAACAACTTAGTTAATGGTGTCGTTATTGAAGAGAACCCCTCCACGAACCTTCGACAATATCCCGCTAATCCTAAGAAACTTCGAATTTCCGCCACAGACTTCGGCGATTTCCAATTTAACACAGCTTTGATTTTCTGAGGGTCTACTCTAATCCCCTCTGCAGAAACTACATGCCCTAAGAAAGTCACTTCCTTCAGCCAGAACTCACACTTACTGAACTTTGCGTACATCTACTTTTCCCTCAGAATTTGTAACACCACTCGAAGTTGCGCATCATGCTCCTCCTCAGACTTGGACTAAACCAATATATCGTCGATAAATACTACGACGAACCGATCAAGGTATGGCTGAAACACCCGGTTCATCATATCCATAAATGCTGTTGGCGCGTTCGTCAAACCGAACGGCATTACCAAAAACTCATAATGATCGTACCGAGTCCGAAACGCCGTCTTATAAATATCTCCTTCTTTCACCTTTAACTGATGATATCCCGACCTTAGATCAATCTTAGAAAAGACCGAAGCTCCTTTGAGCTGATCGAACAAATCGTCAATTCTTGGTAATGGGTACTTATTCTTAATCGTCAATTTATTCAGTTGATGATAGTCCACGCACATACGCATGGATCCGTCCTTCTTTTTCACGAATAGAACCGGCGCTCCCCATGGAGACACACTCTGTCGGATGAATCCTCGATCTAATAGCTCTTGAATCTGAGCTTTGAGCTCCACCAGCTCCTTCGGCGCCATTCGATAAGGGGCAATAGATACCGGAGCCGTACCCGGGAGTAGTTCTATTCCAAACTCTACTTCGCGATCCGGGGGTAATCCTGCAACTCCTCCGAAAATACATCCGCGAAATCTTTGACTGTTCGAACCTCATCGACAGTTACCTCTTTAGCATCCAAAGCACTAATAAAAGCTAAAAAGGCGTTACATCCCTTCTGAATCATCTTAACAGTTTTCAAGGCCGACACTACGTTGGACAAATAGTTCCTTCTTTCTCCTAACACAACCACCTCCCCTCCTTCCGGGGTACTTAACACCATGTGCTTAGTCCCACAATCCAACTTAGCACGATGCTTTGACAACCAATCCATTCCTAAGATAAGATCGAACTCTCCAAATGGCAATTCCATTAAGTCTGCCGGAAACACTACCCCTTGAGTCTCTAAAGGTACATCCTTAAATAGCTTGTCCACTACCCTAGATTGTCCTAGGGGGCTAACCACAGTTATCTTCCTAGTAGTTGTTTCAGAATCTATACTTAAAGTCTTAGATATCGAACATGCAACATAGGAGTGGGTTGAACCAATATCAATCAAAGCAAGCAGAAGCCTATCAGTAATAAGAAACGTATCGGTTATGACATCCGGTACGTCGCCATCCTCCTGTCGTCGAACTGCATAAACTAGACCCGACTGCCTTGCATCTACATTACTAGCACCTCTACCAGGTGCTCCACGACCACGACCAGCCCCATTTCCTCCTCTACCTGCACCCCGACCCCTTGGTCCAGGCTGATCACCTCTCTTCACTTGATTAGCACCTCGGCCTGTTGGCTGCCCCCGATCCATCTGAGGACAGTCCTTAATCAGATGTTCTGTGGATCCACACCTAAAGCATCCATCTGTTTTTATTCTGCACTCCTCATGATGCATCCTTCCACATGTAGAACATGCTTGGTTTTGACTTGTCAGAGCACGAACTGGCCCATCAGCCCTAGGCCTCTTCTGAAAATTCCCAGATGCTCTTGATGGCCCAAAACTCCTCTTACTCTTACCCCGATCCTTATCCCTTTCTTGTTTCTCAACCCGTTTCACTTCCTCAGCTATTTTAACCTTATCTACGAAAACAGCAAAAACTCTCTCTCGCTGCGGTGCTATCAGGACCTTTAACTCATTTCGCAGCCTATCCTCGAACCGAACACAACGTTCATACTCCGTTGCTACCATTCCCCGAGCGTAGCGGCTCAAACACAGAAACTCTGCCTTATATTCAGTCACAATTTTACTTCCCTGTACCAAGTTCAAGAATGCCTTCCTTTGTGCATCGATATAACTGGCCCCAACATACTTTCCCTGGAATGACTCCTTAAAGAACTCCCAGTCAATCAGATCTGCAGTAGTACCTTCTCTCACCGTGAGCCACCACTGGTAAGCCTCGTCTCGAAGAAGAGACACGACCCCTTTCAACTTCTCCTCTACCGTAAAGTCTAAGTCATCCATTATGCGCTCAGTCGCTTCCATCCAGTACTCAGCTGTGTTAGGGGCTACACTAGAAACTCCCCTAAACACTTCTGCTCCATTGGCCTTAAGCCGCTCTATCACAGATTTTCAGGCTCCTGTGCCCATGCCTACTCCAGCAACTCTCTCAAGGACTCGCAACATTGCCTGAGATACAGCATTATCTCCGGTTGCCTGATCTCGCAACTCTCCCTCCACAGCTGGAGGATCCGGCAGTTCGTTTCCTGACCCGTGGCCAGACCCTACTAGCTCAGACAAGGTCATCCTACCCCTACCGCGTCCACGCGGTGGACGTCCTCGACCCCTTGTACTCATTCTTCCTAGTTGCGTTTATCTGATTAAGAATTTTATGAATCATTATTTCTTTCCACTGATTTATGGCGAACAGTCTTATGATTAATAGTTTTAAAAAGTAGTTCTTTCGAATTCATACACACACTACAGTCTCAAGTTCATTCATTCAATCATCAACATTCATGAACTCGCGTTCATTACAGAAAAGTGTTACTGTTGTCATTGTTGTTGTTTTCCACTACCCAGTGGTATTTTCGTAATTTTATCCTACAGGGGTATTTTCGTAATTTTTCAAAATAAGGTCCTTGGTGATTTTGTGGAACAGGGGTGTTTTGGTAATTTTGCAATCCCGAGGGTATTTCGGTAATTTTGGAAATCTGGGGGTATTTCGGTAATTTAAAATCCAGGGGTATTTCAGAAATTTTGGAAATCCGGGGGTATTTCGGTAATTTTGGAAATCCGGGTTTGGTCATTTCGTAAAACAAGGTAATTTGGTAATTTTACAAACCATGGGTAGTTTGTTGTTGTTGTTTTTTTTTTTTTAAACAGGGGTACTTTGTAAACATGAGATTTTTCAGGTAAGTTTTCAAAACATAAGTATTTTTTTATAAATTCATGACTGTTTGGAAGTTTTCACAAATCAAAAGTATTTTGAAAATTTTGCAAAACTTGGGGATTTTTTTTCAAGTATGGTGGCTGGTCCATTTCGGGTTTTAATTATAAGGTTTAGCCCATCAATAAGTTCTCGTAACTAGGGTGAATAGTCACTACGCACCAGGTAAGATTCTAGTGAAGAGGAGGTGAGTCGCTAGGACTGCTTAAGTACCAAGCTCTCCCTGAATCCACTCCTAGCCATGCGTATGCCCATTGCCACACCCTAACTTGGCAAAGGTGAACAGTCACTACGCACCAGGTAGGATTCCAGTGAAGAGGAGGTGAGTCACTAGGACTGCTTAAATACCAGGCTCTTCCGGATCCTTCCTAGACATGCATATGACGGTTACCACACCCTAGCCTTGCGGCTCGTTAACGGGTTTGTTCAGTGAAATTAAGTTTTATGAATTTTTAAGAAGTAGTTTGTACTAAGCCTAAAGTCCATCAAGTTCTAATTCTAACTTAGTCTATGTCCCACTAGCCCCACTAAGCCCACATATATAAAGATCACACAATGGTTCGGAGTACTTACCTGGCGGACTTGGGCCGGAGACGCAGGTGCCGTGCTGAGCTAACAAACCTGTAATCCTTTAAAAACATATATGTTTCAAAAGCCCATTTTCAGAAAACGTTCTGAGCCCAAAAACCCCAGAGCCGAGTTTTGAACCGGGCTCTGATACCAATTTGTAACACCTTAAACCCGGCCCAAACACCACGACCGGATTTGGTATGTCACTAAGAAAATTTTGGAAAACATGTCGTATTTTCAGAAAATATTTTTCTAAAGTTTATCCTTTTATTCGAAAAAAATTAAATAGTTGATAGTCTAAATAAAAAATGCCTTTATGAATTAAAAACCCAAATTTAAATACATGCATTAGTTCAATAAGAATTTAAATAACTAAAAGTAATTAAAGCCCAAAATAAAACAAAACATAAACTAGTGGCCCATGGCCTTATTACAACGAGATTTAAAATCCATTAATTTAAATAATATAAAAATAATTAACTTGAGCCTTTTTGCCAATCTTCATATTCTTCTGCATGGCCACCTTGCGTTCCTCTCCAGCCCGGTCCGAAGCACTAGGCATCACCTGAAATGTTAATTAAAAGGGTGAGTCGCGAGACTCAGTGTGCAACCCTTATGCACCACTAGATTTGGGCCTTAGGCCCATAAAACAGATTAATAATAATTTCATTTAGATAAATAACAAATAATATGCAAGGCCCAACCTGTTTGCCTAGGTTTCCATCCGCTACATGCCCCCGTACCAACCGTTCACACCATTGGGGATTTCTACAATTAACCCACACCGCTATACGCCAAGATGGCAGTCATGCTGCTCATCAACATATTATGGCCGAAGCCCGTATGACAGATCACGGTATTAGCTGCTACAACATATAACAGATCACGGTATAAACCGCTACACATATAACGTATAACTTCCTCCTTTCATCAACCCAACCCATGCAATCATATACAAGCAAATTACTTATAACATTTAATCAGATTATTTACTGACCTGGCGATTTGCGTTACCCTTTTTGGGCTTCCATCATTAAACCGAGATTTCGGCATTCATCATAACATATAAACTTTTGAACAAGCATTTTATAAGCAGATCTAGATGATGGGGAGGTATTACACACCTGATATCGCAAAAAGTCCAATATCCCTAATTGAAACCCTTGTTATCCAAATCTACTACCTTCAACCTAAAGCCTTGCTTCAAAAGCTGGAAAACACATGAAGATCTAGCCTTTCTACAATCGGCCAAGGTTAATAGATCCCAAATCACACGTTAATACTAATAAATTCCCTTACCTTGATTTAACACGACCTGAGTATTACTGATCTTTAACTTAAAGATCTAGGCGTTGAACTCCTCTTTGGATCCCAAAATGCCGGAAAAATAAGAAAACCCTTGATTAGTCACTACATAACCATTTGGCTAGGAACCTTGAGAAGACGGAGAAATATTGAAAACTTAAGATCAACACATACCTATTGTTTTCTTCAAAATTTCGGCACAGGTAAGTATCCCAGAATGGTTTCGGCACACACAGAGAAGACTAGATCTCGCGTTTTCGGCTTTTAGAAAATCTAAGTGAGGTGTTTCGGCTTTGAATAAAGTAAGCAAAAGTAAGGAAAGCTTAGAGGCTTCGGCTAAAGAGTTTGAAAGAGATGAGAAAGATTCTGACAGAGGGTTCGGCCAACTGAAGTAAGAGACAAGAGAGGGAAAGAATGGTATAGGAATTTTCGGCAAAGAAAAGAGAGGCTATACTTTCGGTATTTTTAAAAGTTGAATTAGAAATTTATGGCATGTATAGGCTATACTACTTTTCCAATATGGTTGAAGTTGTATATATATGTATAAGGCATGCGAAAATGGCTTGTCCATCTTGTTAATCTTGGAATTTATATTTTGGCTTGATGATTATGTTTGGTTGTGGTTTTGGTTGATTTGGTTTTGGTATATATAAGTATGGTTATGTTTGATATTTTACTCATGAATTTATTGATTCGAATATGTCTTGTATTTAGTTTTATTTAGAAATGGGATTTTGTGCATATATGGCTAATACATTGGTTTTGTAATGATAGGTATAAAATTTGATTCATAGTGTACTTTTATTGAATAGCCGAATATAAAATGACTTAATATGGTCTTGTGATTTGGAAAAATTATAATTCCTATATGTATTTTAAAGCATATGAATTTAACTTGTTTATATTCAACAATTGTATTTGGGTTTTGACCATTTGAATAGTAAATTTGGATGCTTTGTTGTGTGTTTTCAAATTATGTTAGTTTATTAATAATTATTGCTGCGTAAGAGATATATGTTTTAGACATGATGTTTATATATAATGGATGTGTTAGCTTATTAAAATTCTTTCATTAAATAAAGAAATGGATAAGAATTATGTTGGTAAATAAATCATGATTTGGTATTTATATATATATTTACATATAAGTATATGAAGTGATGGGTTGATTTATATATAATTGTATGTGCTTAGTTGAATATGTATTTGTTGAATTGGTCTTGAATATGAACTTTGTTATATTGCAAATACGTAGTTGTATTATTCTTAATGTGATATAAAAATTTTGGATAATGTTTGGAATTAGTTCTATGTAAGAATATACGCTTGTAAATGGATTTAGTAAGTTAAAAGTGGACATTGAAATATGCATTACTATATTTGGCTGAGGTTTTGTAAAGTTACTAAATGAATAGTACTTTAAGTTGTAAGGAATTAAGTTTGTTATTTTCTAAATGGTGTCAAATGGAACTTGCCAAAAAAGAAAAAAAATGAATGAGATGTGTTTGAATATCTTTATTTATTATATCTTATATATGTGTTTATAGATTGTAGTACTATATTATATTTATGGTATGAACAAATGCAATGTGAATATATGATATGTTCGGTGCTTATTGCTTATGATTTATAAATCTGATTATGTATTTAGAAAGTACCGCCATATGATTTGCATAGAGACTAATTTAGTTTTATTTATATTAATAATTATCTGTTTTAAGAGTTTCAATAAAATTATGCATATGATTATATATTCGGAAGTTATGTTTCGTCTGGTAATACCTCGTAACCCCTTTTCGGCGACGAATATAGGTTAGGGGTGTTACATTTTATTGGTATCAGAGCTATGGTTTAGTCAGTTCTAGGACTACCATAGCGTATGTGAGTCTAGCTATACATGCCATATTTAACCTGCGATAGTGTGATATCTCGCGACTCTGACGAAAAAAATGTTTTGATGAGACAAATATGTCTTCCAGCTGAGCTGATTCTAATAACATAGAATGTGTATTCAAATGTTTGAATGAAAATATATATATATGTGTGTTGAGTTTACACTCGTAAAGGTATGGGTTAAAGTATATGACATTTTGGTTATTGATAAATGTTATAATTATATGAGTATATGAGTTATGACATTTGAGTTATGATGCTATATGAAAATTTCAATTGTGAATTAGTGATTTGAGTTGGCATATGAATTATGTGTTAAGAATAAAAGTGATTAAAAGCAAATGTTTATTAAAAATTTTGAGAATGTGAAATTAGAAATGTGAAAGTATGTGTTATGTGCATTTATGTGCAAGTTAAATTTGAGGCTTTACTACCTCACCCCCTTATTAGTGAAAGGTTATAATGGAATCTGTAAAATTTGAGTTAAATAAACTCATGAGTGTAGAGTTACAAAAGTTTGTGTTCGGAAGATTAATAATGTGGTCAGAAAAGTGAATGAATTAACAAATGAAGGTAGTATTAAAAAGAGATATTGGATAGTTTTGAAGACTATTCAGATTATGCAAAGTCATTGTTATAGAAGAAGTTAACTTTGATTAAATGATCAGTTCAGGTATGTTATCTAAAGAAAATATCAACTGGAAGCTTTTCTGAATTGATTTCTGTTAGTGAAGAGATAATGTGAAAAATTTTTATAACAGAATTAGACATTTGAATAGTGTTTGAATTATATTGATGGCTGAGTGCAGTAGTGATAATTGGGCAATTATTATGACTTCTTCTGGGTATTATATGTGTACATTTATCCTCAAAAAGTATAGGTGACTGTTTAATTACGAAAGGAATTCTTATCGTATGAGAACATTAGCTAAAGATACTAATAAATGAAAGCATCGTTGGTCTGTTTGGGTTATATTCAACATTATTCTGTCTTCCTATGGTATATTATTCCCTGTGTGAATATGTAAGTTGACGGTAAAATCTGTATGATATTAATAATTTATTTCTACTGGCTATTGTTCTGTTGAATATACGTGAAGATTATATTGCTTCTGGTATTGTGGATTTCAATATTTATGAGTGACATTGTTCTTTCTGAACATTTTTTGGGATATCATTGGAATTGATATTATTCTATATGGATTGTGGTCCTCAGATGTTCTGTGCAGCTTCAGGAGTTGAAATTTTACTATTCCGGTTTTCTTATGATTCTATGTGATTATCTACAAGAGATCTCTATTTGACAGAGATGACTATATCTATTATAATTATAATTTCTATTCTGAAATTTGGAGTACTGCAGTACCGTTATCAGAGTTATAGAAGTTGTGTTTCTGCATTGGTTGCTGTTTAAACCATATTTGATTCTCTTCTATGTTCAAATGCTTCATTAACAGCTGGGATAATATTTGTTTATAGAGTTGAGATATCGTTCTTATTAAGGCTCAATGATTTCTATTTGATTAAGATGACTTTAGCATAATTCAGAGCTTCGATGATTAATATATGAGACAACTTTATTATAAACCCTTTTCTAGTTCTCGTGAAAGATTCGACATCAGTAAAAGTGAAAATGATAGAAGATCAAGATCAAATCTATATAATGATATGTCTGAAGTTAACCTTCTAACAAGAAGAAAAGATTTCTTTGAAATGATTGATTCAGTGGTTTAGTCTGATTTGAATTAATTGATTGAAAGGATGATTAGGTTATATGTCTTTGAATTTATTCATCGAACTGGAGATAAACTCTGAAAGTATATGTGTGATTTGAGGGATAGTCTAGAAGAAGAATTTGTGTTCCTAAAGATTTGATACAGAATTATATCTATCGGGACCATTCTATCTGAGAAATGTTATGGTAAATTAAAGATAATTCGATTGTTGAAGTTTTCTTTTGTATGAAGACAATATCAACCAAAATGTCAGATCTAATTCAGTCTGAGTTGAATAAAGAGTTTATGATTTTCAGTCATACGTTAATGAACGGTTTGAAGTGTGTTCTAATGAAAGAGTATGCAAAAATATCTTATGATTCTATACAGTTAAAGCTACATGAAAAGGGTTATGTGACATATTCGATAATTATAAGAATTTAAAATGTTTAATGTCAGAGAAAGATCCGAATTTGGGAATAGTAAAAATGGCCTGAACTTTTAAAAGACCTTGAGTTAATATTTGATATTGCAGAGTGAGATCTGAACTTGGCACAACAAAGATAGTTCGAATTGTCGAAAACTTTTGAATTTGTAAGTTATAAGGTGTAACATCCCGAAATTGGGCCTTGTAGGATTTGGCCAATTGGACCTTGGGCTTTAGGAACATTTTGTTACTTGTTTTAGCTCGGGTATAATTGTTATTGTGTGCTTAGTATATTTGTGTGAAGGCTTGGAAATATTAGGAAGCTAGAATAATTTTTAGTATAGTTTATTTATTGAAGTGGATTAAGTGAGTTTGACACTTAAGTTAATTTAAGTGTTAAATTAAAGCATAAGATGAATAAGTGGCATGATGGTTAAGGCTCTTGAAAGGTTGCTTGAGGTTAGTGGTTCGAGTATCAAGGAAAACATTTTGAGGATTTTTATTTCATCATAGCATTTATGGACGGTCAACTTATGTTTATGATAGGTTGGACTTTCATCTTTTGGTAAGTTGAATATATGTTTAAGGAAAGCTTGATAGTAGGGATAAGAATCTTGAAGTTATGGAAGGTTGGGGAGACATAAGGCTAGACTTTAGGATGATGTTTTGGAAAGTTTTCCTAGGTCTTTAGTGGTTGAATGTGGACGGCATGTGTGGTAAGGGGGGTGGCCGAATGTGATAGGTAGCTTGGGGGGGATAGTTGGCTAATTTTTGTCATTCGAACATCTTTTTGCTATTGTTTTTCCTCTCCAAAAACTTCCCTCCTTGGCCGAATATGTCTTGTGCATTTTGGTGCATTTTGCTTTTGATTTTAGCCTCATTTTGTTGAATCAAATCATACCATTTTCCTTTCTTTCATTTGCTCTTTTGAAACCGAAAACTACAATTTATCTTTGTGCATTTTTGTGCACTTTCTTTTTGGCAAAGAAGTGTTTGGCCGAATCTCTCCCACATCTTTCTCTTTTTCTTTCTTTCAATATTGTTCAAATCACATTTTCCTCCTATTCTCTCTTGACCGAAACTTCCATCTCTCCATCTCTCTTTACTTTCTTTTATTTTTATTCAAAGCCATAAACATTCCTTTTCCATTGAAATCTCTTCCATCTTCTTCTTTTGTTTTCCTTTCTTTTTCTCAACTTTTATTGGATCCTTATTGTTAATACAAATCAACCATAACCGAACCTTTTTCTTCTCTATTAGTCTTTGTTTTGGCCGAATATTCAAGGGTAGATTATCTTTGATTTTTCTTCAATCGATTTTGGAAAAGGGTAAGTGTTCATGGCCGATTTTCTTTCAATTCTTTTCTCTTTTCCAAGTTATTTTCTTGTGGACAAAAGCCGAATCTTTGGGCTTTGTTTTCCAAGGTTCTAACCATTTTTAGGATTCGATTATTCTCTTAGGCTCTTTGGGATTTTGGAAACAATCGATTTAAGTCATTCCTTTAGCGAATCGGAGTTGGTAAGTCAAGTGGTAAGGATTCTATACTTTTAAAGTTGGTTGAGGAAGCCTAAGGTTTTATTGGATTAAGATATGTTGTTGGCCGAATGGTTTTCATTAAAATATTGTGATATGGCCGATTGTAGGACAAGGATCTAGTGCGGTAGATCGGATCTTCGGAAGTTAGTTTTGCTTTGGTGAAAGGTGTGTATCTTACACACTTTATAACTTGGATTATATATGTATTCATGTGTGTTTTATAACTAATCATATTATGAAAGTGGGAAAAACGATGAGTTTTGGATATGATACCTTGATGGTATGAATGAGGATTCGGGTAAGTCCGTTTCGATATGTTGTTAATACATGTGGATTGAAATCATGATCTATGATTTATGGTATTATTATATGATTCATATTAAAGTGTATTAACATGATTTGGTTATCTATTGCATTAGTATGGGCAATATGAGAGGAGGGGGAAGATTAATATCGTGTCGACGGACACCAGAGATTTGGTATCTCTAGTGATTTGGTATCACATTCGTGTCTTCGGACACCAGAGATTTGGCACCTCATAGCGTCTCGTCCCTGTGGTTAACACCACCGTGGGTTGGCCCCACTTTTGAGATATGGGATCGACGCCAGTGATTTGGTATCACACGTGGGTTGGCCCCACAACTTGATGATTTGTGTCTTTGGACACCAGTGGTTTGGCACCACCAGTGATTTGGTATCACATTCGTGTCTTCGGACACCAGAGGTTTGGCACCTTATAGCGACTTGTCCCTGTGGTTAACACCACCGTGGGTTGGCCCCACTTTTGAGATATGGGATTGTCTGCCAGTGATTTGGTATCACACGTGGGTTGGCCCCACAGATGGATTATTCGTGACTACGGTCACCAGTGATTTGGTATCACAATTGTGTCTATGGACACTAGTGGTTTGGCACCACCAGTAGTTTGGTACCACACGGGGTAGAAAAGGAGTTATGGATGGCTAGGTTGGGTGCATTATACATATATGTTACTTTGTTATAATTTGTGTAAGTATGTGGTATTTACCCGGGAGAGGGAATATGCACTGAGTCTTGGTGACTCACCTTCTCCCTTATCTTTTCAGGTGATTCGTGAGATCGCGGATATGGAGCCGGATGAACTCGAGGAGGCCATGCAATAAAAGTTGGTTTTATATGAACTTCCTTTTGGGTATTTCATTTAATTTGGTTTTCATATTTTATGGATTTGTAATAAGGCCTATTTAATTATGTTTTGGATTATTTTTATGTTTTGATTATGTTTTAAATATGGTTATAAATTCTTGATTATTACAATAAATTGAGCACCAAGTTTTCTAAACTACACAACGCGATGGTTTTTAAAACGTTACATCGGGTAACATAAATCATTTGATAATTTTAACAACTTAAGTGTTTTCGATAATTTAAATGATTTTCAAATATCTAGTTTCTCCATTCAAATGCAATTGGTTTTCAAAGTAATAATTCGAGTTTTCTTAAAATGATATAAATGTTTTCTAACCTATGATTTATTCACTTATTTTAAAGTTTTACGTAATTTCAAAGTAAATTATTAGTTTTAACTTATTATACACCTGATTTCTACAAATATAGAATTTCAAATGGTTTTTCACAAAAATTTAATCGTTAACTCGTTTTTCTTCAAAATATTTTCCTCAGTGACATACCAGATTCGGTCGTGGCGTATTGACCGGGTTTGGGGTGTTACATAAGGGATTTAAAGTAAATGGGTTTCTGATTTAGAATTTCAGATCAATGATTGGTTACTGAGAAGTTCTGAAATTGTACAACAACTGCTGCAGGTAATCTCGCAGTGATAATTTGTTTGTTTGTTTGGGACTGTTTCGGCATGAGTTGATATCTGAGTAATAATGAAATAGAGTTTTGATGACCTTTGATCGATATTATTCTTATCATTGAAAATGATAGAGTGATCTGAATTATTATTAATCTACTTTCTGGTAAGATTTTCGGGGACGAAAATCCCTAAGGGGGGAGAGTTGTAACAGCCTGATTTAGACCCTAATCGGAATGGCGGTTTCGGGACCACCGATCCGAGTCAGAAAATTTTTTAAAAATTATTTTCTATGTTTATTATGTGTGAATTTATATGTGTTAAATTTTCGTATTTTAATTTTGTCATTTGAGTGCCGAATTAGTAAAATGGACATAATCGCGTAAATTGAAAATTTGATAGTTTAATGTGTAAGGGCTAAATTGATGTTGTCTTTTTAAATGGAAGCATTAAAGTAACAATTTACCCATTTTAACATATAGTGGGTGGCAATGGTCTAAAATATCCATTAGCTTTATGTTTATAAATATATTATAATAAGGTTAAATTAATAAAACATATAATAAGCTATATAATAATAAAACATATGTTAAAAGTGATTGTCATCTTTATTTGTCATGACCGAATAGAAAAAAACAAAAGAAAGAAATACAAATCTTTATACATTCGGCACTTTGGAAGCTAAATTAAGGTATGATTTTATTTCGGTTTTTGATAATTTTTACGTTTTTGATATCGTAAGTTATCTACAAGACCAATGCTTGAATTTTTTATTTTGGTGAATATTTTGAATTATGCCATTGTTGAAAGCTTATTATTTTTGTTGTTTGATGATGAAATATGAAAGATATGTTTAAGATTAACATGTTTTGTATTGGAGTTTTTGATGATTTTGAGTAATTAGGACTAAATTGCAAAAATATTAATTTGAAGGACTAAAATGTGAAATAAATGAAATATGTGAATTTTTTTAGAGTGGTAAAATTCGGCTCAACATGGGTATGCTGAAATTTTGTGTATTTTATATTTTGTGCAATAAGGATTAAATTGTAAAAAGTGTAAATGTCAAGGGTAAAATAGTAATTTACCTATTTATGTGTTCTTAGACTAAATTGAATGAAATTATATTGAATTAGTTTATTTTAAATACATTTAGATCAAGAACCAAAGAAATCGGATTTGGATCGGAGGAAAACTAAAATCGTCGATTAATCGTCCTGTTCCGATTACCGTTGTCCGAGGTAAGTTTATAAGCAAAAAGACGTACTAAATTTTATAAAATGTGAAGTATACATGTAGAAATAAATATATGAATTTTTATTTGACTTAGCCAAATGTAAAAATGTTTATGAGATTTGGGAACAAGTTCGATTCAATTGAGATAGGATGTTTGAAAAGCTTCGTATGAACCTTAAGGATTAGTTAAGATTTCCGATATATGAATTATGTGTAAGATGACTTTGTATCAGTGATATCGGGCTTTATGCCTAGCAGGCTTTGTGCCGGTGTATAATATCGGGCTTTATGCCTAGCAGGCTTTGTGCCGGTGTATAATATCAGGCTTTATGCCTAGCAGGCTTTATGCTGGTGAATTATATCAGGCTTATTGCCTAGCAGGCTCTGTGCCGGTGTATTATATTATGCTTTATGTCTAGCAAATTTTACGTGAGAAACGGTAAAAGTAATCAAATGTGTTAAATGAGTTAAAGTGAACAGGTATGTGACAATTTATTACCTTTTCGGAAAAAAGGTAAGTTGATTATTTGATGTGTGATACAAGTTATAAATGATGTTAATGGTAGTGAATGTGTATATGAAAATCTATATGTGGATTAATGCATAAATATGTGATATTAATGTTTGATTTTTGAGCTTATATTCGGCCTAATGTTACATGAGGAATAAATTAAAATGTGAAATTCATATTGATATTAAAGGATTTATGTGCATTCGATTAGTAGGTATTTGAAATGTGAACCTTGAACATGTTTATAGGGAAATATATATATATATATATATATATTCGGCAAAATAAGGTCCATGGGATATTAAACATGTTAATGAATCAATGTGTGTTTGGAAATGCTATAATTTATGTGTAGATAAATGTTTGGTAATTAAATTTCATAAGTATGGCTTGGTTATATCTTAATAAATTATCAATGCCATTGAGATAATATTTGAATTAACAATTAAGCTATGAATGAAGTGAATGAAACCATATGTTTAAGTATATGATTGGTCATATTTGGTTTAATGATATAAATATATGTATGATATGGAAATGTGAATTTCATACTCATGCCAAAGTTTATGTACCATCCCGAATTTGGGTTTAGTAGAATTGGGCCCATTAGACCTTGAGCGTAGAAGCGTTTTAAAAGTTTTGAGAATATGAGAACGGTAATATTGTAAATTGGACTTATTAGATAAGTGATTTTAGAAAGTTACGGGGTTCTATGAAGTTTCGGGTTCAAGTTGGGCCTTAGTGAAAGTTTGTGTTTAAGCCTATTAAGGAGAGATAGTAAGAGACATCAAAACTTATGGAAATAAGTGAGTAAATTGTTAACATAAATGAACTATTGGCAAAGAGGTTATGGCATCAAGTGGGGAGCATGGAGGGAAGGGGTTCAAATCTCATCTTTTGCAAATTTTGGATTTATTTTTATGTGCTCTTCCAAGTGTCATCCATGACATCATTAAAGGAATGAAATAAAAGAAAAATGAAATGATGACTAAAAAGATAAGGTAAGGAGGAAAACAAGGAAAAAGAAATAAAAGAATAATAATAATGATGGAATTTGAAATAATGGAGTAGGTGAGAAAAAAAAAAGGAATGATGGAGAGTGAATTAGGGAGCATGTTGGTTTTTTTTTTTAAAGTTTTGGGTTGGTAAATTCTGGCTTATTTGCAAAGGCATGGACGGTTGAGGTGAAGGGGAGGGTAGCTGAATTTTTTTTAGTCATTTGGTAGGATTTTTGGTGCTTGATAGGCCTAATTTTCTTTTGGCATCCTTTTGTGTTCTTTTCTCCAACTTCTCCTATCATTGCCACAACTTCAAGTCAATACCGAACCTCTTAATCCATAATCACTCCTTCACAAATTCTTTCTCATTTGGTAGACACTCTTTTCTTTGATTAAATCGTGTTCTAAGTGGATGGCCATGTATCATTCTAGCCACAAGTCAAGTGGGGGAAATCGGATCCAATATTAATAAGGTAATGAGTTCTTATGGATTATTGATATTATTCAATATTCGATTGGTTGCTAACGGAGTAATAATTTGAAATAATGGACTATATGTTTTAGGGACAAATCACTCGATATATTCTACCTTCGGACATAGTGGTAAGTGATTCAAGTGTGAGTGATACGAAATCTTTTGGAAATCCGAGGCTAACTTTTGGTTGGTATTGTTCTAGGGGCAACGAAGAGTAGTTCTTAGGGAATCTTAATCAAGGTGTGTAATCTCATACCTTTCCAAATACATGTTTGAAATGGTGTATAATCTCACACTTCTCTGAAATTTTCCATGAATGTTCTGTGATTTGGTTGAAATACCAAAGAAAACCGGAAATCGGCATCTATGACCACTCGGGCGTACATATGTTCGTAGTGACATGATTTTGAAAAATCACCAAAAATAGTGGAAATTGAATTAGAAAGTGAAAGAGATATGAATTGAAAGATAATTGAGTCTATTTTCTTCTAAAAGAAACGGAGCAAGCAGAGGATTAGTATATTTTGAGATTTTTAGATTTTTGTGAGACTGGTTCAGAGTGATTTCGAGATCCCCTGTTCTGACTTGGAAAAATCACTATAAATTTTAAAAAAATAATTACGGGACATGGTCTATCTTATTAGAATCCTTATTGATTCTATTTTTATTTGGATCAAACGAAACCAGTATTTGAGTTCTGTACAATAAGATATCTAAGATTTTGTGAAGAGAGGGCAAAACTATCAAACAGTGAAACAAGGGATACTTTGAAGAATAAACTGTACTAATTGGCTAAGCAAAAAATTCTGAAAAAATTACAGTAAGTAGTTATAGGAGACTGGTTTCAGGGAAAATTTACGGATCTAAATTTCGAGTTTCCCAACTCGAGTTATAGTCAATTTAGTCAGTACGACGCAGATGGACAGTTTTGATTTTTATGCCCCAAATTAGTAATTAAGCCTAGGTTGCGAAAATTACCATCATACCCTTAGAGGGTAAATTACCGAATTACCCTTAGTGGGTACGATTACCGAATTATGAAAACGCCCTTATGGGCCAAATTACGAAAATGCCCCTAATGGGCTGAATTACGAAATGTCCTTATGGACCGAATTACGAAAATACTCTTAATGGGTCAATTTGATAAATTGTTATATGGGCCAACTTGATAATTTGCTATATGGGCCAACTTGATAAATTGCTATATGGCCAACTTGATAAATTGCTATATGGGCCCAACTTGATAATTTGCTATATGGGCCAACTTGATAAATTGTTATATGGGCCAATTTGATAATTTGCTATATGGGCAAATTTGAAAAAAAAACTGCTAGATCGATATATGGGCCAAAAACTGCTAGATCGATATATGGGCCTTCTGTTAAAATTCATCATATGAATGTATTGTTATGTGTTATATATATACATGATTGCATGGGTTGGGAAAATTGATGAAGAGAAGAAAGGCCTGTTGCCAAAATTTAGTTCGCGTGGCTCTGCCACAATCTAGTTAGAGTGGCTCTGCCACAATCTAGTTCGGTGGTTTAATCACAATTTTTAAAATGGCTTTATGCCTGCGATTGGTGTGTTGGCGGGGTGGGTTGACTTGATCCCCACAGGTGTGATGGTTGGTACGGGTGGTGTGTAGCGGATGGAAATTAGGCTTGGTTGGGAATTGCATATCACATGCATTTTTATATTTGATTTATATAATGCACGTTTGTAAATGGGCTCAAGCCCAAATATATGTTTATATGGTTATGGCCCAGTAGACACGGTAAATGGGTTACACACTGAGTTCTAAGTAACTCACCCCGTTTTCTTACCCTTCTCAGGTAATGGCAATTGATGGAGGCTTGGGCCGGGGATGACTTCGTGTGGAGGCCATACTACGAATGATGAGTTATAAAAACTTTGAACTTCTTTTAAGTATTTTTTTTTATCTAAGTACTATTTCAATGCGATGTAATAAGGCCTCTGGTATTATTTTTATGGATTTTTATTCGTGGATGGATTTTAATATGTTTTAGTTACTTAAATGGGGCTGTTTAATTCTTATAAATGTTTTCTTAAACTTACGTATAAAAATGGTTTTTCTTAAATATCACTTACTCGTAAAATTCCCGTGAAAACTCTTTTATAAATTTATTTCAACCAATTATTTAAGTTTTTAACCAATTATTTCTCTGAAAATCAAATTGTAAACTCTCATGTTTTAAAGTCATGGTTTTCAAATAAATCTCGATTTTTGATAAACTCCGTCTTCAAAATCGTTTTAAAAAATTGTTTTCATTAAAAGCATTGATGACTGGACGTAAGTTCGAATTGTGTGGCATGCCAAGTCTGGTCTTAACGCATAGGCCGAGTTTGGGTTGTTACATTTTGTGGTATCAGAGCCAGTTTCAAAACTCAGCTGTGGTTTGGGTTCAACAACAAATTTTGTTTAAAAACTGTTTAAATTTCTAGATTTTATGTGTTAAAGGTAGTATGGCACCACGAGCATCCAGCACCAAGTCAAGTAAGTATTTGTATATTAAATATTTATTATTGTGATATGACCATAGGAACACTCTAGAACTTCTAGTTTTAGATGTTGAAAACGGTATAGATTGAGACTGTAGGAAATGATTGCGAAAACAACTTTACCTCTTATATCTCATAAAATATCGTTAATAAATGCTGAAATAGTATACTGATTCATAAAACTTGTAATCAGATTAAACCGAAATACCCAATATGAGCATTAGAGGACGTGGACATAGACGTGGTAGACGTGGCCGTGGTAGAGGCCGAGGTGCTAGGGTGGCGTCTGAAGCGTCGGGTCTTATGCCGGAAATGGATGCACCAGTGTCACCTGGGAGTGAGACTGGATCTCATGATCATACGAGAGAGGATAATGCTTTGACTCAAGCAATGTTGCGGTTCCTAGAAAGGGTCACTGGGGTTAGAACTGGTCCAGCAATCCGTGGATCAATCTTGGAACGACTTAAATCAAGTGGTGCCGAGGTTTTTAGAGGTGTCTCGGGTGTAGCTCCGAATGTTGCGGAATATTGGTTTGAGGCTGTAGAGCGGATTATGGATGATATGGAGTGCACTGTCGAGCAGAAACTGAGAGGGGCCGTGTCCTTGCTAAGAGACGAGGCGTATCAATGGTGGCTTACGGTTCGAGAAGGCACCGAGGCTGCATTGATTACTTGGGATTTCTTCAAAGCTGCTTTCCAAGGGAAGTACGTTGGGACAAGTTATGTAAATGCCCGGAGGAAGGAATTTCTGAATTTGGTTCAAGGAAATAAGACGGTGGCAACCTACGAGGCAGAATTTCTTCGTTTGAGCCGTTATGCTCGCACTATAGTATCGACCGATCATGAGCGCTGTGTACACTTTGAAGATGGGTTGAATGATGAGTTGCGGGTACTGATAGCCCCACAACAAGTACGGACTTTTGCCTCGCTTGTGGAGAAGCCAAGATAGCCGAAGAGGCTAAGAACTCAGAACGCCAGAACTGGGAAAGAGTTAGAGGCAAGAGGGATATTAAGTACACGGGCTCTGCTAAAAGGTTCTAGAAGAGGCCCCGAAATGATGAGTCAGCTCAAGCTAGAGCACCTGTGACTAACAATCAGAGTTGAAACTGTGCTGACTGTGGGAAGCGACACCCCGGGGAATGCTGGAGGAAAATCGGTGCCTGCTATAAATGTGGTTCCAAAGACCATCAGTATAAGAATTGCCCTCGACGGACTGATACGACTCCAGAAGCTCGTAACCCTGATGCTCAGCCAGCTAGAGGCACTCAGCAGCCACCAAGAGGCCGTGGACCAGGTCGTGGTGGTAATGGTGTTGGACGTGGTCAAGGTGCACTGGGTCGAGGAATGGTTTTAGAGGTAACGCAGAGGTAAGACAGCCGGGGTTGGTCTATGCGGTTAGGCGTCGGGAAGATGGCGATGCACCTGATGTGATAACTGGTACGTTCTTCATCTTTAATGTACCTGTTACTGCTTTGATAGATATCGGGTCTACCCACTCATATGTTGCTAGTTCTATATCTGGAAACCTGAATATTAGATCTGAGATTACCGATAGAGAGATGACGGTACTTAGTCCTTTAGAACAGTCGGTAATTGTGAATAAACTGTTTAGAGACGTGCCCTTAGAAATCCAAAGAGAAATATTTCTGGCGGATTTGATGGAATTGCCTTTTGGCGAGTTCGATCTTATTTTGGGAATGGATTGGTTGGTGAAGCACCGGGCGCAATTGGATTGTGCTGAAAAGTGGATGTTGATAAGGACTGTGGATGATGAGGAGGTAGTTATGATTGGTGAGCGAAGGAACTTTTTGCCAAATGTGGTATCTGCTTTGAAGGCAGAAAAGATGGTGCAGAAAGGGTATGGAGCATTCCTAGCCTTCATTAGTGCTTCGGATGCCAAGGAATTATCGGTGGACGGTGTGAGAACGGTGAAGGAATTTCCAGATGTCTTTCTCGAAGAACTTCCGGGTCTACCTTCAGATCGAGAAGTAGAGTTTGGTATTGAGCTTTTGCCCGGAACAGCTCCAGTGTCCATTGCTCCTTATAGAATGGCGCCGAAGGAGTTAGCGGAGCTTAAAGCTCAAATTCAAGAATTGTTAGATCGGGGATTTATCCGACCGAGTGTGTCTCCGTGGGGAGCACCAGTTTTGTTCGTCAAGAAGAAGGATGGGTCGATGCATATGTGCATTGATTATAGGCAGTTGAATAAATTGACGATCAAAAATAGGTATCCATTGCCGAGAATCGATGACCTGTTTGATCAATTGAGAGGAGCTTCAGTTTTCTCCAAGATTGATTTGAGATCGGGTTATCATCAACTCAAGGTTAAAGAGGCGGATATTCATAAGACGGCATTCCGAACTCATTATGGACATTATGAGTTTTTGGTTATGCCATTTGGTTTGAACAATGCACCAGCTGCATTTATGGACATGATGAACCGAGTCTTTCAACCCTATCTAGACCAGTTCATTAGATGATATCTTGGTATATTCGAGGAATGAAGAAGAGCGCGACTCACATTTGCGCATTGTGTTGCAAATTTTGTAGGATAAGCAACTTTATGCCAAATTCAGTAAATGCAAATTTTGGTTGAAGGAAGTGACTTTCTTGGGGCATGTGGTGTCAGCTGAAGGAATAAGAGTTGATCCTCGGAAGATAGAGGCTGTGTTGGAATGGAAACCACCGAAGTCAGTGGCTGAAATTCGGAGTTTCCTAGGGTTGGCTGGTTATTACTGGCGTTTTGTTGAGGGGTTTTCATTGATTGCTGCACCCCTAACTAATTTGTTGCGAAAAAGAGTACCGTATGTGTGGACCGATAAACAACAAGAAAGTTTCGAGAAACTGAAGAAGATTTTGACGGAAGCGCCAGTACTGATTCAACCTGGGGCTGGAAAAGAGTTTACCGTTTACTGTGATGCGTCACATGCGGGTTTAGGATGTGTGTTGATGCAAAGTGGGAAAGTGGTGGCGTATGCTTCTCGTCAGTTGAGGCCGCATGAAGCCAACTATCCTACTCATGACTTAGAGTTGGCTGCGGTGGTGTTTGCTTTAAAGATTTGGAGGCACTATCTCTACGGTGAGAATTCGATCATTTATACAGACCATAACAGCCTTAAGTACCTCCTTACTCAAAAGGAGTTGAACTTGAGACAACGAAGATGGGTGGAGTTGTTAAAAGATTATGACTTCTCAATCGAGTACCATCCTGGAAAGGCTAACGTGGTGGCAGACGCGTTGAGTCGTAAGGTAGTATCGGAGTTGAGAGCAATGTTTGCTCATCTCAGTTTGTTTGAGGATGGCAGTCTGCTAGCGGAACTTCAGGTGAAGCCTCTGTGGTTGGAGCAAATCAAGGAAAAGCAGTTATCAGATGAAAAGTTGGGTCCTTTAATGCAACAAGTTGAAAGTGGTATAATAGGGGATTTTGGATTGAACAAGGATGGCGTGCTATGTTTTCGTGGAAGAGTTTGTATGCCCATGGATTCGGATTTGAGACAAATGATTCTACGGGAGGCGCATAGTAGTCCTTATGCTGTGCATCCCGGAGGAAATAAGATGTATCAGGATCTTCGTGAGCAGTATTGGTGGCCAGGGTTGAAACGGGAGGTTACTGAATTTGTGGGGAAATGCTTAACTTGTTAACAAGTTAAGGCAGAACATCAATTACCATCGGGATAATTGCAACCGATAAAGATTTCTCTATGGAAATGGGAACGGATAACGATGGATTTTGTTAGTGGGTTACTCTTAACACCTACTAAGAAAGATTCTGTTTGGGTGGTAGTTGATCAATTAACGAAGACTGCTCATTTTCTACCAGTTCGTACGGATTACTCGCTGCAGAAATTGGCTAAGCTGTATGTATCTGAGATCGTGAGGTTGCATGAGGTACCAGTGTCTATCATATCGGACAGAGATCCCAGGTTTACATCACGGTTTTGGAAAGCTTTACATGAGGCTTTGGGAACAAAGTTAAACTTTAGTACGGCTTTTCATCCTCAGTCAGATGGTCAGTCAGAAAGAGTAATTCAGATTTTGGAAGACATGTTGCGTGGTTGTGTAATCGACTTCAGAGGTAGTTGGGAGGATTTCTTACCGTTGGCAGAGTTCGCGTATAATAACAGTTACCAATCCAGTATCCAAATGGCACCCTATAAAGCGTTATACGGTCGTAGGTGTCGTACTCCTACTTGTTGGACTGAATTGGGGGAACGACAGTTGTTGGGTCCTGAGTTGATATTTGAGACGGAAGAAAAGGTAAAGGTGATTCGAGCACTGTTAAAGGAAGCTTCGGATCGACAAAAATCGTATGCGAATCTGAAGCATAAGGATATTGAATTTGCGGTGGGAGATCAGGTCTTTCTGAAAGTCTCACCCTGGAAGAAGATTTTCAGATTTGGAAGGAAGGGCAAGTTGAGCCCTAGGTTCATTGGACCGTACGATGTGTTGAAGCGTGTAGGACCAGTGGCCTATCAGCTTGAATTACCTCCGGAGTTGAGTCAGATTCATAGTGTCTTCCATGTTTCTATGCTGAGGCGTTATAGATCGGATTCGTCGCATATTGTACCGGTGGAAGAAGTGGAATTAAGGCCAGACTTGTCTTTCGAGGAGAAACCAGTGAAAATCTTAGACCGTGATGTTAAGGTGCTAAGAAAGAAGACTGTGCTGTTGGTTAAGGTTCTGTGGCGTAATCACGGAGCGGAGGAAGCTACGTGGGAGCCTAAGGACGTAATTCGGCAACAATATCCTCACCTCTTTCAACCAGGTAAATTTCGAGGATGAAATTTCTTTAAGGGGGTAGAATTGTAACATTCTGAATTTGGGCTTAGTAGAATTGGGCCCATTAGACCTTGAGCGTAGAAGCGTTTTAAAAGTTTTGAGAATATGAGAACGGTAATATTGTAAATTGGACTTATTAGATAAGTGATTTTAGAAAGTTACGGGGTTCTATGAAGTTTCGGGTTCAAGTTGGGCCTTAGTGAAAGTTTGTGTTTAAGCCTATTAAGGAAAGATAGTAAGAGGCATCAAAGCTTATGGAAATAAGTGAGTAAATTGTTAACATAAATGAACTATTGGTAAAGAGATTATGGCATCAAGTAGAGAGCATAGAGGGAAGGGGTTCAAATCTCATCTTTTGCAAATTTTGGATTTATTTTTATGTGCTCTTCCAAGTGTCATCCATGACATCATTAAAGGAATGAAATAAAAGAAAAATGAAATGATGACTAAAAAGATAAGGTAAGGAGGAAAACAAGGAAAAAGAAATAAAAGAATAATAATAATGATGGAATTTGAAATAATGGAGTAAGTGAGAAAAAAAAAAAGAATGATGGAGAGTGAATTAGGGAGCATGTTGGTTTTTTTTTTTTAAAGTTTTGGGTTGGTAAATTTTGGCTTATTTGCAAAGGCATGGACGGTTGAGGTGAAGGAGAGGGTAGCTGAATTTTTTTTAGTCATTTGGTAGGATTTTTGGTGCTTGATAGGCCTAATTTTCTTTTGGCATCCTTTTGTGTTCTTTTCTCCAACTTCTCCTATCGTTGCCACAACTTCAAGTCAATACCAAACCTCTCAATCCATAATCACTCCTTCATAAATTATTTCTCATTTGGGTAGACACTCTTTTCTTCGATTAAATCGTGTTCTAAGTGGATGGCCGTGTATCATTCTAGCCATAAGTCAAGTGGGGGAAATCGGATCCAATATTAATAAGGTAAGGAGTTCTTATGGATTATTGATATTATTCAATATTCGATTGGTTGCTAACGGAGTAATAATTTGAAATAATCGACTATATGTTTTAGGGACAAATCACTCGATATATTCTACATTCGGACATAGTGGTAAGTGATTCAAGTGTGAGTGATACGAAATCTTTTGGAAATCCGAGGCTAACTTTTGGTTGGTATTGTTCTAGGGGCAACGAAGAGTGGTTCTTAGGGAATCCTAATCAAGGTGTGTAATCTCATACCCTTCCAAATACATGTTTGAAATGGTGTGTAATCTCACACTTCTCTGAAATTTTACATGAATGTTCTGTGATTTGGTTGAAATACCAAAGAAAACCGGAAATCGGCATCTATGACCACTCGGGCGTACATATGTTCGTAGTGGTAACCATACTTTGCAATAAAACAGTTTTGGTTAGCAGCAGTGACGTGATTTTGAAAAATCATCAAAAATAGTGGAAATTGAATTAGAAAGTGAAGGAGATATGAATTGAAAGGTAATTGAGTCTATTTTCTTATAAAAGAAACGGAGCAAGCAGAGGATTAGTATATTTTGAGATTTTTAGATTTTTGTGAGACTGGTTCAGAGTGATTTCGAGATCCCCTGTTCTGACTTGGAAAAATCACTATAAATTGTAAAAAAATATTACGGGACATGGTCTATATTATTAGAATCCTTATTGAGTCTATTTTTATTTGGATCAAACGAAACCAGTATTTGAGTTCTGTACAATAAGATATCTGAGATTTTGTGAAGAGAGGGCAGAACTGTCAAACAGTGAAATAAGGGATACTTTGAAGAATAAACTGTACTAATTGGCTAAGCAAAAAATTCTGGAAAAATTACAGTAAGAAGTTATACGAGTCTAGTTTCAAGGAAAATTTACGGATCTAAATTTTGAGTTTCCCAGCTCGAGTTACAGTCAATTTATTCAGTACGACGCAGATGGACAGTTTTGATTTTTATACCCCAAATTAGTAATTAAGCCTAGGTTGCAAAAATTACCATCATACCCTTAGAGGGTAAATTACCGAATTACCCTTAGTGGGTACGATTATCGAATTATAAAAACGTCCTTATGGATCAAATTACAAAAATGCCCCTAATGGGTTGAATTACGAAATGTCCTTATGGACCGAATTACGAAAATACCCTTAATGGGTCAATTTGATAAATTGCTATATGGGCCAACTTGATAAATTGCTATATGGGCCCAACTTGATAATTTGCTATATGGGCCAACTTGATAAATTGTTATATGGGCCAATTTGATAATTTGCTATATGGGCAAATTTAAAAAAAAAAACCTGTTAGATCGATATATGGGCCAAAAACTGCTAGATTGATACATGGGCCTTTTGTTAAAATTCATCATGTGAATGTATTGTTATGTTTTATATATATACATGATTGCATGGGTTGGGAAAATTGATGAAGAGAAGAAAGGCCTGTTGCCAAAATCTAGTTCGCGTGGCTCTGCCACAATCTAGTTCGAGTGGCTCTGCCACAATCTAGTTCGGTGGTTTAACCACAATTTTTAAAATGGCTTTATGCCTGCGATTGGTGTGTTGGCGGGGTGGGTTGACTTGATCCCCACAGGTGTGATGGTTGGTACGGGTGGTGTGTAGCGGATGGAAATTAGGCTTGGTTGGGAATTGCATATCACATGCATTTTTATATTTGATTTATATAATGCACATTTGTAAATGGGCTCAAGCCCAAATATATGTTTATATGGTTATGGCTCAGTAGACACGGTAAATGGGTTACACACTGAGTTCTAAGTAACTCACCCCGTTTTCTTACCCTTCTCAGGTAATGACAATTGATGGAGGCTTGGGCCGGGGATGACTTCGTGTGGAGGCCATACTACGAATGATGAGTTATAAAAACTTTGAACTTCTTTTAAGTATTTTTTTTTATCTAAGTACTATTTCAATTGCGATGTAATAAGGCCTCTGGTATTATTTTTATGGATTTTTATTCGTGGATGGATTTTAATATGTTTTAGTTACTTAAATGGGGCTGTTTAATTCTTATAAATGTTTTCTTAAACTTACGTATAAAAATGGTTTTTCTTAAATATCACTTACTCGTAAAATTCCCGTGAAAACTCTTTTATAAATTTATTTCAACCAATTATTTAAGTTTTTAACCAATTATTTCTCTGAAATTCAAATTGTAAACTCTCATGTTTTAAAGTCATGGTTTTCAAATAAATCTCGATTTTTGATAAACTCCTTCTTCAAAATCGTTTTAAAAAATTGTTTTCATTAAAAGCATTGATGACTGGACGTAAGTTCGAATTGTGTGGCATGCCAAGTCTGGTCTTAACGCATAGGCCGAGTTTGGGGTGTTACAATTTATATGTACATTTGTCTATATGGTAATTGAATGTGAAATTATGACTAAGGAAATGTGAATTGTATAAATGTATTATGATAGTGTGTATTCCGTCAAATGAAATTTCTATTGATATTGAGTATGAAAGATGATTTTGGATAAAGAACGGATGCGTGTTTGGACAAAACTTAATTCATGTTTAGTTATATGTGGATATTTGAATTTACAAGTATGGTTTGGTTATGTATTATTAAATTATTATTGTTATTGAGTTAATATTTACTTATGACTTACTAAGCTATGATAGCTTACTCTGTGTGTGTATTTTTACTTCTATTTATGTGTAAGCCATGCGAAAATGGCTTGTCCATCTTGTTAGTCTTGGAATTTATATTTTGGCTTAATGATTATGTTTGGTTGTGGTTTTGGTTGATTTGGTTTTGGTATATATAAGTATGGTTATGTTTGATATTTTACTCATGAATTTATTGATTCGAATATGTCTTGTATTTGGTTTTATTGAAAAATGGGATTTTGTGCATATATGGCTAATACTTTGGTTTTATAATGATAGGTATAAAATTTGATTCATAGTGTACTTTTATTGAATAGTCAAATATAAAATGACTTAATATGGTCTTGTGATTTGGAAAAAGTATAATTCCTATATGTATTTTAAAGTATATGAATTTAAATTGTTTATATTCAACAATTGTATTTGGGTTTTGACCATTTGAATAGTAAATTTGGACGCTTTGTTGTGTGTTTTCAAATTATGTTAGTTTATTAATAATTATTGTTGCGTAAGAGATATACGTTTTATACATAATGTTTATATATAATGGATGTGTTAGCTTATTAAAATTCTTTCATTAAATAAAGAAATGGATAAAAATTACATTGGTAAATAAATCACGATTTGATATTTATATATATATTTACATATAAGTATACGAAGTGATGGGTTGATTTATATATGATTGTATGTGCTTAGTTCAATATGTATTTGTTGAATTGGTCTTGAATGTGAAGTTTGTTATATTGCAAATACGTAGTTGTATTATTCTTAATGTGATAGAAAAATTTTGGATAATGTTTGGAATTAGTTTTATGTAAGAATATACAGGTTTTGTAAAGTTACTAAATGAATATTACTCTAAGTTATAAGGAATTAAGTTTGTTATTTTCTAAATGGTGCCAAATGGAACTTGCCAAAAAATAAATAAAGAAATGAATGAGATGTGTTTGAATATCTTTATTTATTATATCTTATATATGTGTTTATAGATTGTAGTACTATATTATATTTATGGTATGAACAAATTCAATGTGAATATATGATATGTTTGGTGCTTATTGCTTATGATTTATAAATCTGATTATGTATTTAGAAAGTACCGCCATATGATTTGCAAAGAGATTAATTTAGTTTTATTTATATTAATAATTATCTGTTTTAAAAGTTTCAATAAAATTGTGCATATGATTATATATTCGGAAGTTATGTTTCGTCTAATAATACCTCGTAACCTCTTTCCGGCGGCGGATATGGGTTAGGGGTGTTACATCGGGATCGGTTCTGGATGCTGAACCGGATCGTTTAACTTCTACTAACCTGCGCACGGAAAACAACCGTACACTGAGTATATTATACTCAGTGGTATTACTATAATTCAAATTTGTAAATCATGCAAATAAGTATACTTATTCGATTTATACTTTTATCCTTTTAATAACTGATACATAGTAAATCAATTTGTTTAATAATAATAGTAACTTTTCAAACTTGTATCCAATTGAATTCATACAATATTTCACTATCTCAAAATTCATTCCATTCCCACATCTCATATCAATATTTCTTTCATTTCATATATAAAATCATTCAATAAAAAATATATTATCAAAATTTATTCATTTTCCCCTATTAACATGATTCGAACTTTGACGGATACACGGATCCAACCAAACACACCAATATGGCACCCAGTGCCTCATCGGATAGTTCAAAGCAATAAGTTGACACCCAGTGTCTCATCGGCCATGCCGAAATAAGTTGGTACCCAGTACCTCATCGAATCTATCCGAAATAATATAATGACATCAAGTGTCTCATCGACTCGAAGTCGAAGTAACCCTGAACACTTCCAATCCTATGGCATGCCAACTATATCCGACTTAGCCCGACTAGTTAATAGGGAATTAAAATCACTTTTCAACATCAAATCAAAACATATTTCAAATAATCACAGATAATCATTCTTTGATTCAATTCAAATCATTTTCCAACTTCCAATCAATATACAATTCAATTACACATATATATTCATTATTCAATTCAAGTCACATTGAACTCAAATATCAATACTTACCTTAAATTTCACTTATCATACACATTAATTAAAATTTAGCATTTAATAATAAATAATTTAAATTATAGTAATACAAACCAGAATTTCTCCCGAGTTACTCTCCGACAATCTTTTCCTTTCCCTTCTGGGTCGATGTCTCCGGTTCAATGTTAGCTACAAAAATTAAAATAAAAATAATTTACAATTATTAATACAACAATTATTCACATCAAATACTTGAATTTCCTATATAACTTCTACCTTAATTCCAATTTAATTCTTAATCAAAATCATCTATTTTTCCATCCCAATTCATACCTCATTTCTACTCAAATTTCAACTAAACTTAAATTTAACTATCTAACTTTTTTATCATAAATTCCTAATTTCGAAATTCTTGTAATTTAGTTCCTATTATATAAAATTTATAACTTATTTTACAATTTAATACACCTCTCAATTCTAATTAGAAATTTTATTAATTTAATCTCTAATTCAAACTTTTACCTGGCAAAATTAATGTCTAAAAATCTAATAACTTCTAAAATTTTCAGCATATACTTAAAAATATTTTGTTCTAGGTTCATAAAACTCAAAAATTACAAGAAAAGGACTTAAATTAACTTACCAATTTGAATTTAAACCTTTGAAAACCCTAAATTCTTTTCTTTCCTTTTCTTTCTTCTTTCTCTCTGTTTCGTCCCTCTTCCTATTCTGTTTCTTTTGTTTTTTTTTTTTTTTTTTGTTATATATATATATATATATAATGTAATGTAATATTAATAAAATAAATATTATAATAAAAATCTTAACTAAAAATCTTTTGATATTTCAATGTTAAATGACTTAACCAAAATGGCTAAATTTATTTAGTCCTTTTTTACTTTCTTTAAGCTATAATTAAGCTTTTATCTCTATTACAATTTAATCCTTTTTCTTAAGTACTCCTAATTAAATCAAATTCACCTAACTAGAACCTAATTAAACACACAACTAGCTTCATAAATATTTTTAATAAATATTTAAGAATTCGTTTTACTAAAATGGAGGCCCGACAACATATTTTTTAGGTCATTACAGAAACTATTAATTTTATGAGGTGATAAAATATTTAAATGTTGTTTGGTCTGGCATTTTTAAGTGACATAAAATGTTCACTCAGTCTATTTTAGACTAATTCAAACGGTTTAACTCAACCCAATTTCATATCCTGACCACGTTGAAAAACATCGGTTCAAATTAAGCTACAATTAATCGAGTGAATATCTTACATCAATTAAAAATGTAACATCATATTTTATATAAATATCACATCACACCTCATAAAATTAATAAATTTTCTCAACTGGTACAAACAATCGAACATTTTGCATTTTTCAAACTTACATTTCTCTCATTTTCACACTATAATACAGAGACCAATACAATAATTTTGCCTAAATATTACTATTTTACTAACGCTCAAAATTTATTCTCGTACATGACTTTGGCTTTACCCAAGACACTGCCGATTGTTCGAGTGCATTTCCCAAAAGCATCACAGATAAGTTCCCCCGGGGATTGTCTTCCGGAGCCGGCTTTTCCTTCCGGTGAGATGCCTTGGCCAAGGTTGGGAAGCACGGAAGCGGCTTCTTTGAGAGCCTCCTTGCCAAAACATTCAGCCGGTTTCGGTTGCTGCTGTGGCGGTGGGGGCGATGAGATTGAGACATCGGTTTTACGTTTGTCGTCTTCATCATGATCAGGGACAATAACCGTATGTCCTTCTTTCAGTCTAACACGTTCCCTTTGTGGGGTTGGCGACCATATTCCAGCAGCCGCCAATGAACCGAGTACAAGACTCAAGGCCAAAATGTTGATCATCTCTCTTTATCTTCCTAGTTATGAAAAGGTGTTGGCTGCAAAATGAATGGAGGTTTGAGGATATGTACCACAATCCACGTTGCATGTAGCAAGCAATCGATAAAGTGACGCGTTTGCACTGCATCGACCACGTTGTTTCGTACGTGGCTGCTTTTGAGGGTGCCCTTGCTGGGTTTTTAGTTACGGTAAAGAAGAGAAAATTCGCGAGCGGTCCTAAACTATTGTCGGACCGATAGAAAGAAAGCCATAGTCATAGAGCCCTTTGTTTGGATTATCAACGCTAGCGGAAAGTAACTAGGCATATTATTTTAGGGTAAACCACAGTAATAGTTGACGAATTATTAGTCATTGAGGGTTTTTTTTTTTCTTTCATATACCTTTTATAATTGACATAATCGTAATTTAATATTTAATATTATTAAATTATGTCAATTTAGTCTTATTTTTAAAATATTTAATCCTTAATATTTACCCCATTATATAATTTTATATTTCTATTTTGTATTTTTGCTTTTCTTTGTAACATAAAGAGCTAATTTTAAAAGAATAAGAAAATGATAGAAAATTATTATCTTGAACTTTTTAGTATTTCTATTTTTGTATATTTTCAATCAAATTTAACTAATAAATTTTTTCTTTTTAGCTTTTTAGATGAAAGGGCCATAAAGAAAAATAAAACTGCGCAAAAGATCAAATTACACAATGTGTAAATATTGAGGATTAGATTCTTTTTAGAACCAAGACTAAATTGACACAATATATAATCGTTGATGGTTAAATTTGTTATTATGATAATTTTAAAAGTTGACACCATTAGTCCATTGATGACCAAAAAAGATAAATTTGAGTAGGTGGGTGATCGTTTTGTAACTTTTCATAGTTTAGTGAGTAAAAATAAAATTTACTAATAATTAGATGACTACTAATATAATTTACCCATTATTTTAGTTGGATAATTAAAATTATTAAACGAAAGAAAGTAAAATAATCTTAACAATCTTATTTGATTAAACCGTGAAAATGAAATGCAGTGATTTATTATGATAGGTTTTTATAATTATGACTTTTTTATAAAATAATTTACCGTATGCTTAATTGCATTAAAACAAAAGAAATAAAATGAAAGTAAAAAAATAAATAAATAGAATTGAGTCTCGCTTCTTTTCTTTAAATTACGTTGTTTTTATTAATCCGTTATTTGAGAGTGCAACCATTCAGGCCCAAAATTGAAAGAGCCTTAAAAAAATATTTTTTAGCTTTTGATGTTAAAAAAATTAAACTAAAATAAATTAATTAAATATCTAAAGTTTTTAATTTTTCATCATAAATTTTTTATCTTCTAGGGCCCCAAAAATTTTATTGTATTACATTTATAATTTTTTTTAAAACGGACCCAATTTATTGATTCGTCTAAAGTCCCAAAAATATTAAGAATGAACCTGATTTTGGAATAAGAAAAGGGAAGAAAAATTTTTAACTGTAAATAATTTTTTATTCTCTACATTTTTTTAGATAACCTATATTTATGTAAATAATTATAAAGTAGAAAAAAGGAAAGGGTAAATTATCTAGTTGGTCACCCAATTTTTAGGGTGCTTTCATTTTAGTTATTCAAAATGAAATTCCTGCAAATTCGTCACTCAACTTTTAGGGCGCTTTCATTTTAGTCACCCAATCATTAATTTCTAACGGCAATTAATTTGTACACATCACATCATGCTCACACTTTCATTTTGGTCATTCAAAATTTTTTTTAAATATTGATCAGGGTAAAAAAAATTAAAGATTAAGGTGAAAAAGCAGTAGAAACTAAAATAATGCTTTAAAAATTGTCAAATTGTACTTGTTTTCCCCATTACCGAAAGCTCTAAATTTCTTTTTTTTTCAATATTAAAATTTTAAATTTCAAAACATAAAAATAAATTAAATAAGTTATTGAAATTTTTTTATCCCTTAATAGTGTCAATTAATTTGTTATTATAATATTGAAATTAATTAATTTAGTCTCCTTTTATATCTTAAAATTTTATTTTATGTTTCCAAATTAAAATCAACTCAAATAAATCATCTTTAATAATGGTACATGAAACCCAAATTTCTTTTGATTATATGATCTCAAATCTTTCATACTAAAGCTAAAAATAAAGAAAAACCCTTACAATTAATTTAATTAATTTTATATTCCATGCCAAACAAAATTCAAAATTTTTCATCACTTCTTTACCCAAACAAAGAACAAGAAATTAATTTAATTAATTGCAATGATTTTTCTTTGCTTTTTAACTTAGTATGTGAGATTCAAAATTATATAATCAAAATAAATTTAAGTTTTCACAGAAAAATATTAAATATGAGTTATCGAGTTGATTTTGATTAAGAATAATATGGAAACATGAAATAAAATTTAGAAGGATATTATTTTAATTAATTTTAATATTACAATAACAAATCGGTTAACATTATTAAGGGATAAAAATTTTCAACAAATTATTTAATTAAGTTTTATGTTTTGAAATTCAAATTTTCAATATTGAAAAAATTTTGAATTCTTGACAATGTGATAAATGAGTACAATTTGAAATTTTTTTAATACATTATTTTAGTTTCTACTATTTTTTCACTTTAAATCTTTTTTTTTTACCCTGATTTGTACTAAAAGGCTTTTTTTCTGGTGACTAAAATGAAAGTAATATAAAAGTTAGGTGACTAAAATGAAAGTGTGAACATGATATGGGGTGTACAGTTAATCAACGTTAAAAACTTAACGGTTGGGTAACTAAAATGAAAGCGCCTAAAAGTTAAGTGATGAAATTGCAAGGATTTCATTTTGACTGACCAAAATGAAAGCATCCTAAAAGTTTGGACAACATAAGGAAATGATATATGTGTATTTTGTTTAGGTACTTAAAATTAGTAAATGATTGTAAAGAAAGGTTAAGAAAAAGATTGAAATGATTTTTTGAATTATTCTACAAAGGCTTAATTAATTTTTAAAAATCATATAAAAATTTATAGAAAATTATATAAGAATTATTCACATGACAAAAAAATTATTAAAATTTTATAAAAAAAAGTAAAAAATTATTGAAATTTAAACAATTATTGTATTAGTAATTTTAAATTTTTTATTTTTGTTAATAATTTATATATTTTTAAAAAATCAATTTTATAATAATTTAATAAATTTAAAAAAAATAGAACTTTCTAAAAAAATCACCACTTTTTCAATCAAAATCATTATTCATCACTCAACACTCACACTTAGCCACCAAACACTAAACTCATTATCACTCAAAGTCTTCACTAACTCCTTGTACAAAATCGAAGACTTTAAACCTTTAAAATAAGAAAATTTTAAATTTTTTATTTTTATATTTTAATTTTTAACTATTTTAATAAAATTTATAATTTTTATAAATTTTTATAGTTTCATTTATAATTTTTCATGATGTATATATCTTACAATTTTCTTGTATTTTTATAATATATTATAATATTTAATAAATTTTATAATTTTCAATATTTTTCTAAAATTTCTAAAAGAATTATAATTTTTTTTATTTTTTATGTTTTTCTTATATATTAATAATATTTTATAAATTTAATCACTTTTCTAATTTAAATAATTTTTAAATTTAGATAATTAAAAATTAATTAAACCCTTATATAGTAATTAAAAAATCAATTAAACCCTCCACATTAGTAATTTTTCATAACAAATGTTATGTTAATCACCACCTCATCTTTTTTTTCATGTTAATTGTCATGTCAACACTTAACAATCCAAGACTCAATTGATTGTTAACTTTTGAATTTGAATTTTGATTAGGATTTCGGTTTCGATTGAAAGTTTAATTGATTTTAAATTATTTTTTTTAAGATGAACTTTTTAGCATTTAGACCTTTTGTTTAATGTGTTGATAATATAGCTAATATATTTATATCGATTTTGTATGTATGCTAGTTAAAACTTGAATCTGCAACATATAAGGATTAGTTTATATAAAATATTTCATTTAGAATTAAATTTGTTTTATATAAGGATTATTTTAAAAAAAAAATGACATCAAATTAAGTTGGATCGCCGGTGGGCTGTTCTGAATTTCTTGGATTTGGGGGTTTGTGATGTGCTTTTGAGTATTGGGCCTTTTATGTTACATTTTAGTTTCAAGTGTTTTTCCTTTAGTACGTGGTTTCCAATTTCTACTTTATGTAGTTTTGTGTTGTAATTAAATAATTTCATTATTATTAACAAAAATTACAAGTAAAAGAAAAAATTAAATTATTATTAGGTATACTTCAGATTGAACACCGTTTTTTTTTTTTTGTTCATTGAATAGAGAGATTGAAGGTTGAACTTTCAAACATCCCACTTCACCTATTCTCATAACTCCAATCCCACGACTCTATTATACCAACCAATAGATTTTTCAATTCCTTGGGTTGTGTTTTTCATATGATTTGAATTCATGTTAAATGAGTGCTTCATATTAGTTTTAGTCATTCATTCGTATTAGTCAAGATAAAAATAGTACCATTACTTTTTATTCTCTAATAATTATATTTGAATATTTATACAAAATTTAATGTTTTAATAATTGGCATAATGATTTATTTGGCCCTCTAACTTTACAAAAAAAATCATTTTAGTTCTTCATTTAATTTTTCGTCCTTTTTTAGTCCTTAAACATGTGTTTCTTGTTAAATCACCCCAAAACGGATGAAAAAGTTAGCACTTTTTAACTTTGTTGACGTGACATATACGTGGATGACAAGTCATCATTTAATTAATTTTTAAAGTTTAAAAATTCAAAAAATTACTTTTTTTAAAATTAAAAATATTAATTATTAATATATATAACATAAAATTTTAATATTTTTAAATTTTAAAACATTAATTAAATGTTAACATGTCATCCACATGGAAATCCATGTGTATGCCCCATCAACAAAGTTAAGAAATATTAATTTCCATCCATTTTGAAGTGATTTGACAAAAAATACAAATTCAAGAATTAAAAAAGACGAAAAATTAAATAAATGACTAAAATGATTTTTTTTAAAAGTTGAAAAACCAAACAAATTATTATGAGTTAATAATATATATTTTATGTCAACAAAATCTTACCATAGTGATAAGAGTATTACGTTATAAATCAAATTTGATTCCAAATGACATAATCCCCACCTCTGTTATATATATATATATATTAGACTGCGCTCATGTTTTTATATCATATTATATATTTTTATATATGAGATTTTTAATACATTAATTAAAATTGAAATAACTCCAAAGTAGAGCATAGTTATAAATGAAGGTAAGGTCTATCAATAAAACTCAAATCCTTAATGAAATAATATCTTATTTGTACTATTTGATGGCACTAAGGTTAACTATATTTTTATCATATATAAAAGTATATGATCTACGGATAAAATAAATTGAGGAAAAAGTATAATGCATCCTTTCGGTTGGTTCCTACGCACGTTCATCAATACGAAGGGTGTTCGAATCGAAGAAAAATAGTTAAATAGTTTAGAAATAAAAAAATAGAAATGTTATCACATGTAAAAACCATAAATTTAAAATATATATGTTTAAATTAACATGTATGACCCAATTTTTACCCCAATCAAAGCCCAATTCTAAAACCCATTAACAAATAAAAAAATAAAACAAATAGGCCCAAACCAAGTTAATCCTAACCCAACACAACCTAAACACAAAGGTAGAAACCCTAGCCACAACCACCCCCCACGCACCAGCAGCACCCTCGCGCGCCGGACGCCACCACCTTGCGACGTGCGCCACTCCACCATGCCACGTCAGAGATATAGTCGCCCACGTACCTACAAAATATAAAAAAAAAAAACTGTTTGTAAAAGAGGCTATAAAAGCCAAAATAAAAGATGTAAAAGCGGGGTTTTTTTCCTTTACGAATACACACAAACTTAATACCAAAACAGAGAAATATTAAACTAAACATTAGTCGTTGATTGAAACAGTATGTTTTTTTATTTTATTTTCGCTTTTTGATTCTTTATAATTTGGTTTTTTTTTACTATTTATACATACATATTTCTTTATTTTTCTATATTAGATATTTGAAAAAGAATTTTAAAAAGGGAAAGGAAACTCACCGCTTTAATTTCGCCGGAAAAAAGGTGATTTTTTGACTCCCCGCCGCCGATCACCGGCGGCCGACGTGGTGGCCGATTGCCGGAACCCTGGCCGAATTTGGAAGGGAGAGGGAGAGGTTGAGAGAGTTCAAACCCGGTTTTTTTTTTTTTGAATGGGGTAAAAGTGATTTTTTGTCAGAAATTTTGAAATTTATAGGGGGTATTATAAGACGTCGTTTTGGGTCCTATTCCCAGGCGCCAAAACGGCGTCGTTTTGATGTTGGACCCGAGACCCGACCTGCTCCTTTCAAGATCCGCGTGTTTTCTGAAATAATGGGCTATTTACGCAGTTGATCCCTCCGCTTTCTCACCCTTTTCTAATTTAGTCCGATTATGCTTTATTTCTTTTAAATTTTTCCTTTGATTTTATTTCGGTTTCATTTTAGTTCTTTTTTTTATTTTTAATTTTCCTATTTGTTATTACTGTGATCATTCCATTATTTTAATAATATTATTATTAGCATTATTAATATTATCGCTACTATCATTTTACTATGATTTTATATATATTACTTTTTTTTGTTTACCTTCTTCATGATTATTATTATATTATTATTAATATATATTACTATTTTTTGTTTACCTTCTTCATGATTATTATTATATTTTTATTAATATTGTTAGTCTCATTATTATTTGATAACTATATTATTACCTATGTACTATCATTATTATTATCATACGCACTATTATTGTTATTCTTATCCTATTACTATTATTTTACAATTACAATTCTTTTTCCATTACTGCTACTATTTTTTTCATTATTTTATTTATAATTAAATTGTTATTATTATTATATTCATTTGTTATTATTATTATTTTATTATTACCACCTTTTTTACATTATGATTACTAAAATTATACTTATTATTTGATTATATTTATTATATTATTATTAATACTCTTATTATTTTTATTATTTACATTGCTATTTAGTATTCCTATTATTTATGTTCTTGCGAATATTATTTTATTTTATTTTTTTACTGCTACTATTTTTTATTATTACTATTAAATTTAATATATTACTATTTTTATTATTAATATTATTTTTTATTTTAAACTTTTTTCCATTATTATTATTATTACTATTTATCATTACTATTATTATCATTTTTTTATTAATACTATTGTTTATGTTTTCTTCCTTATTATATTTATTATTATCATTCTTTATTATTATCGTGTTTACATTATCACTGGTCGCTAAGTAGGACCATTTTTACGTTTTAACCGATTTTCTCTTTTAAAGGTTACATTGACTTTTTTCCTCTACCTTTTTACCCAAACTCATAAAAGGGCTTTCACAAAGGTAATATTTTGTGCTGGGAAGTTTCGAGAAATCGTGTCCAATCGTGCTGGGTTTCGATTTTCCGTTCGTCCAAATGATTAAATATCCTTTAGAGATTTTGACCGTGTTTTCTTAAATAAGGCAATATTTCATGTTTGGAAATTCGAGGAATCATGCCCAATAGTGCTGGGTTTCGGTTTTTTAGTTTGGCCAAATAGTGGAATACCTTTTTTTAATTCCAATGCATGAATTTTGGAAATCATGAAATGATCTTGGTATCGAGGGTTTGAAACATTGTGTCCTATCGTGCTGGATATGGTTTTCATCTTTTCGGAACAAGAGAATTTCGATATCCAATTCGAATTATCCAAACATTCTCTAAAGGATTCATATTTTAAAATCTCTTCCAATTTTTGATATTAGGACATTAATCAATCAATAAGGTATCAATTTTGGGCGTTACGAGGGTGCTAATCCTTCCTCATACGTAATCGACTCCCGGACCCGTTTTCTTAAAATTCGTAGACCAAATGTTTTATAAGGTGACCCAATCACACTTCAAAAAAATGATTGGTGGCGACTCCGTTTTCCTTCTTTAAGTCGGCCCGTTTTCAAATAAAAAATGGTTTCGACAGCTTGGCGACTCCACTGGGGAACAATAAGAGAGTCAAGCCGTAGAATTGGTTGATTATTGTCCTTTTATCGAAAATTAAAATTTGATTTTGATTCTTTCACCGCACAAGTTTGTGTCGTGTTTTATGTTGGTTGTGATTTGAGTGTCTAGGGTACTCTTGCATCATATTGCATGACCGTTGTGGTCACACCTTTTAAGTGGGAGTGAGAAACTATGCATTCGTGAGGTTTTCACCTCCGCATGGGCTAGTAGACTGCTTCCAGGATACATCCGTACCTATGTCTTCGTGAGGTTTTCACCTCCGCATGGCCATAGGGAAATGTATTCCCCTGAACTGAACTCGATCTGTATGAGCCTATAATGGGTGAGGATTGAGGAATCTGCTGGTTCAGGTACCCTCCCTTTAGAACTAAGCCACATCTAGTGAACCCTAGGAGCCCACTTTAGGTAGAACTATGTTGAACCCTAGCATTTACCTGGATAGGTGTTTGATTTTTACCATCTGCATATGATACTAACGTGCTTTCTTTTTTTTATGACTACATTGCATTTCATCATCATAGAAAGGAGGTGTAGATTCATATTCGGTTGCTAAATAGAAGAGTTTGTCATAGGAAAATGATTTTTTTGATAAAGTGGGTTATAATACGTTCGTCCAAATATAGTCCAAGTGAACACAACAAGAAAAGATTGATAGTATATGACTTTGCCTCGTTGCCCGGGGATTCAAGCCAACAAGGATTATTCGAGAGCCATCACATCTCAATTTTCTTAAAGAAGCTTATGAGCATCGTGGAGGACAAGTGAGTGAAGAGTCACAGCCTGGATCAAGCAACAAGGGGCTAGAAGAGGCATCTATTGAGAAAGTTCATGGGGACATGACCATAACATCCGGACACAAAGAAAAATATTAGTGTCTTCACCTGGACTATGAGGACGAAACCGCATATGTAATTCGTTTTATGTAAAGAAATTTATTTTCTAGAAAAGTTCTTCTAATGGAATTGAATTCAGAATCAACGCCTCTCTTTCTTTTTGCATTCATTCCTTTGTATTGCATTTCATGCATTTGCATTACATCGCATCATATGCATTAAATGTCATAAAAGAACCCTATTAACTAGAGATCGTATTATAGCTACCCTGGAACATCACTACTACACTCGAAGAAAAACGAAAGCCATGGATCAAAGGTTAAAGAGATTAGAGCAGATGCAGAAAGAGATGCGTGACCAATTGCAAACACAGATGCAAGAACAGTTGGCCAAGATCCAACAGCATATGAAGGATCAAATGCTGGAATCCCAGAGAAGCATGATGAGCCAATTAACACAATTGTTGACTGGAGTGTATGATAAAGGAAAGGGCCCTATGGTCGATACCGGAGATGATAATGAAGATTCTGCTTATCCTCCAAGCTTGGCCCCCGTAAATTCCCAAGTACAACCACCAAGAGTGTCCATCAATATCAGACCCTAGTATCAATCCGATACCTCAGCATCGGTAAACTTCTCGACAGGCTCGAGCTCCAACCCCAGAGACAGTTTGGCAAAACCAATGGTCCCTGACTTCAATGATGCAGCAGAAGAGGAAAAAGCAAAGGCGGAGCTCCCAAAGGAGTTTGAAGATCAATACAAATGGTTAGAGGAGAAGTTCAAAGCATTGGAAAATGCTGATCACCAATGTAAGGTGGATGCTAAGAAATTGAGTCTGGTCCCAAATCTGGTACTCCCACCAAAGTTTAAGATGCTAGAATTCGAAAAAAACAACGGGACCAACTGTCCTGAGGCCCATATTACAATGTTTTGTTGGAGAATGACGGGATATGTTAGTAATGACCAGTTGTTGATCCACTGCTTCCAGGATAGTCTGACTGGAGCCGCGGCCAAATGGTACAATCAGTTGAGTCGTACTCAAATCAAATCGTGGAAGGATTTAGCACAGGCCTTCATGAAGCATTATGGCCATGTGACTAATATAGCGCATGACAGGATTACATTACAAAATATGGAGAAAAAGTCGGGTGAAAGTTTCAGGAAATATGCCCAGAGGTGGAGGGAAGTCGCTACACAAGTCCAACCGCCACTGCTAGAGAAAGAAACAACCATGCTCTTCATTAATACCCTGAAAGCACCTTTTATCAATCATATGTTGGGGAGCGCTACTAAGACTTCGCAGACATAGTGATGTCGGGTGAAATGATAAAAAATGCAATAATGTGTAGAAAGATAGAAGCTGAGGAAAGCACGGGAAGATCAGCTCCGAAGAAACGGGAAAATGAAGTAAGTAATGTGAGCTCGGGTTATTCGAAGCCTGTTACTGCCAGTCAACTAAGAGCGGTAGCAGTGGGCCAGTAGGCCTCACCAAGGCAGGAGCCCAACACGAGGCAGAATACCGAAAAATTCCAGTTTACTCCCATACCAATGACGTATAGGGAGTTGTACAAAAATCTGTTCGACGTACACGTTGTAGCCCCTGTCTACTCAAAATCGTTGCAACCCCCATATCCTAAATGGTACGATGCAAACACTCAATGTGAATACCATATGGGAATAATGGGGCATCCGATAGAGAATTGCTTCCCTTTCAAAAAGCTAGTCGAAAGGCTCATCAAAATGGGCATTGTAAAGTTCGACGACGCACCTGGTATGGGAAATCCGTTACCTAGTCACACTGGTAAAGGGGTAAATGTGATAGTCGAGAACATGGGGAGGAGAATCAAACCGAATATTGCTGAAGTAAGAACCCCATTGAGGGAGGTTTGGAAGGAAATGCAAAAAAGAGGGTTAGTTCTACAAGGGCTAGGGAGCAAATCCCAGGGTGCGAGAAATTACTGTGAGTTTCACGATAAAGAAGACCATGAGATCCAACAATGCAGTGAATTCAGGACCCTGGTGCAGGGTCTAATGAAAAACAAAGAGCTAGGGTTCTTTGAGTTCACTAAAGAGGAGGACATGCGAACAATAAAGAGCTAAGGTTTTTTGAGTTCACTAAAGAGGAGGACGTGCGCACCATAGGAGGAGAGTTAGTAGAGAAGGGCGCTGAGGTTAAATGGGGATCAATGACTTTTCCCCATATATTCAAGGCATTAATATCGGAAAGAATTATCCCTCCTAAACCGGGGATGACAAGTGAAGGGATGGCTGAAGAGATAATGAAAATCTTGAGCATCAACGCCGTATTCGAAGAGGGCTCGAATGAAGGAAACCTAGGGGGCATTCGCCTCTACGAGCCTGGAAGTGTTCTAAACAACTGGACTACGGAAGAAATTCCTGTAGTTTTTAGAACTAACACAGAATAATGTTCAAAACACACTTGTTATTTTAAGCCTAGAAACAATAAGAATCTTTTGTGAAATGGGCTTTTGGTTCAAACATCTCTATTTTCAATAAAAAATGCATTTTTGTGTTTCATCTCGAGCAAATATTTTCTCATTTTTTTTCCATGTCATACCTCTGGAATGTTCTTTCATTCTTCATTCATGGTCATAGATAATCATCCTTAGAATCGTTTATTCTTTAGAATTTGCCTTCGTACCTACAATAGGTACCCAGATATCAAGACATGAGCAGCGCTGTTACGGACTCCCTTTTGAGTAAGATATGGGTCTAAAAGGAGCTGAGGATTTTTAAGATGACAGTGATTGTAACTTATCTTTTGATTTATTAAGGATAGCTGAACAAAATGAAAATAGACTCTACCGTACAAAGGGTCAGTGGATATTGCGAGTCTAGGAAATGAGTGAAGATCGAAGCCTTACCCACCACAGAAACAAAGTGAGACGTCATTGATTTATTCCAAGAATTCAAAGATGTCTATGCATGATCGCATCTAGATATGTCTAAGCACGAGGAGGCTATGGAGTATTCGAAAAGGCATATGCTAAGAGTTTTTCGATAGCCCAATCGATTATAAGGTTCGGGTACTGCTGGTCTACCATGAAAGGGAGATTGCATCAGTTATGCCGTAAATGCCAAATTGAGAAGACATGACTTATATGTTTCCTCTATTTTTTTCCTATACGTGGGGCATAGATGTTACAGGGACGATCTCGGCAAAAGTATCTAGTTGACACCTATTCATTTTCGTGATTGTTAATTATTTCACTAAAAGGGTGAAGGTCGGTTCCTATGGCAAAGTTACAAAGTCAACCGTCATCAAATTCAATTTCAATTCAAGTTCGAATTCAAAAAAAAAAGAATGAAAAAGAAAGAAAAGAAAGAAACCATCCAAAAAGATTTTGAAAGATGATTGAAACTTGTAAAGATTGGCATAGACTAATTACCATTTATCCTCTATGCTTCTCGAATGTTGGCTAGGACCTCCACCGGGGCAACACCTTTCTCATTGGTTTATGGGATGGAGGCAGTCTTGCCCATCGAAGTTGAAATTCCTTCTCTCCGGATTTTGTCAGAGCTGAAGTTGGATGAAGCGAAATGGGTTCAATCTCGGTATGATCAATTGAATATGATCGAGGAAAAGGTTAAGAGTTATCCGTCATGGTCAAATGTACCAGAAGCGAATGATGCAGGCTTACAACAAAAAGTCCACCCCAAAGTGTTCCATGAAGAAGACTTGGTATTGAAAAAGATCCTCCCTATGCAAAAGGACTTCAGAGGAAAGTGGATGTCTAATTGGGAAGGACATTATGTCGAAAAGAAGACCTTTTCTGGAGGAGCATTGATACTAGTCGAGATGGACGGCAAGAGTCAACTGAATCCAGTTAATGCGGATTCAGTCAGGAAACACTTTGCTTAAGAAGGAAATAGGCCAAGGCGAAAACCCGCAAATGACACTTTGAGGCTTTCCGCAAAAAAAAAAAACAAAAACGGAGAGGCCAAAGTGAAAACCCGCAAAGGGCGGCTCAAATTTTGATCAAAAGTGGGGCATACAGTAGTCTTGCTACGCTTGAATTAACAATGAGGAAGTATGTTACGTCTTGAGGCATCGACAAAGTACTGCGGGTCCCCTGAACACATATTGAGCTTAAAATGGTCCTCAAGAAGTTTGAACAGAGAAGCTCAGGCTATGATATCTGGGGCACCAATTCCACCCTTGCTCATTTTTGTACCTTAGCAAAATCTGCTTCTTTTGCTCAATCCATTCTTTATGGATTTTGTCTCGAATAAATTTCAGTTTTATTCATCTCTATAATCTTTTTCAAGCATTTCATATTGAAATAATGATTAATGAACTAATAATGCTTTCACAAAAGAAGTTTTGCATATTATTTTGAAAGTCTCTAAATAATGCAAGAATCTGAAACATGACAATTATTTAGAACTCACCAAGCTTAAAGGGCTGGGAACACTTGAGAGATAAGGGTCAAAGCAATGACTACATCTTCAGATTCTCTGTTGGAAATATCAGTTGAACAAGAAGACATACGTCAGGGATATCACCTTAACAAACGACGAGCAATGATAGCCCAAGTGTTAAAAATGGATCATTCTCATGACATTTTGCATTCATTCATATAACATTCATAATACATCTGGTTAGGAGCATTGTCCGATCATAACACCCTAACCATTTGGCATAAACATAAGCATATGAAATTGAGTCTACAGGACATGTCCCCCAGAGGACGATGTAGCAACATTGGCGAAATTGTAAATCTTGTCTCCTCGATATAGCAGTGGGGCAGATGGAAAATTACAAGTCTTATCTCCATGTATCGGTAATGGAGCAGACTGAAGATTGTAGATCTTGTCTCCTCGAGATAGCAGTGGGGCAGATCGAAAATGACTAATCTTATCTCCATGTATCGGCAATGGAGCGGATTCAAACCACCAGCCTTAATCCCTTAAGCAGTAGGGTAACAGGCCGAAAATTACAGATCTTATTTCCCTAAGTAGTAGTGGAGCGGATCGAAGACGATGAGCCTTAATCCCCTAAGCAGTAGGGTAATAGGCTGAAAATTACGGATCTTATCTCCCTAAGCAGTAGTGGAGAGGATCGAAGACGATGAGCCTTAATCCCCTAAGCAGTAGGGTAACAGGCCGAAAATTACAGATCTTATCTCCCTAAGCAGTAGTGGAGCAGATCGATGACGATGAGCCTTAATCCCCTAAGCAGTAGGGTAATAGGCCGAAAATTACAGATCTTAATCCCCTAAGCAGTAGGGTAACAGACTGAAGATAGTAGATCTTATTTCCACTGAGCAAAAGTGGAGCAGATCGAAGATGATGAGCCTTAACCCCCTAAGCAGTAGGGCAACAGGCTGGAAAATGACAGACCACCCTATCCCCCTAAGCAGTAGGGAAACGGGCTGAAGATTACAAATCGTAAGAAGTAGCAGAGCAGATTGAAATGAAATTCCTATATTCCTGAAGATGCAGTGAGTTAAAGTGAGGCTACTTGAAAAAAAGAAGCGCCAATAAATCAAGACTCAGCAAGACAGGGCAAAATTGGCTCTTTTAGAATCTTTGCTTCATTCCCGTTACACGACAACAAGCAAAGAGGGGCAACTGTATGACCCAATTTTTACCCCAACCAAAGCCCAATTCTAAAACCCATTAACAAATAAAAAAAAATAAAACAAACAGGCCCAAACCAAGTTAACCCTAACCCAACACAACCTAAACACAAAGGCAGAAACCGTAGCCGCAACCACCCCTCACGCACCAGCAACCGCCTCGCGGGCCCGACGCCACCACCTCGTGACGTGCGCCACTCCACCACGCCACGTCAGAGATGTAGTCGCCCACGTACTTACAAAATAGAAAAAAAAAAACGTTTGTAAAAGAGGCTATAAAAGGCGAAATAAAAGATGTAAAGGGGGGATTTTTTTCCTTTACGAATACACACAAACTTAATACCAAAACAGAGAAATATTAAGCCAAACATTAGTCGTTGATTGAAACAGTAGGTTTTTATTTTATTTTTGCTTTTTGATTCTTTATTATTCGGTTTTTTTACTATTTATACATACATATTTCTTTATTTTCCTATATTAGATATTTGAAAAAGAGTTTTAAAAAGGGAAAGGAAACTCACCGCTTTAATTTCGCCGGAAAAAATGTGGTTTTTGGATTCCCCGCCCCCGATCACCGGCGGCCGACGCGGTGGCCCATGGCCAGAACCCTGGCCGGATTTGGAAGGGAGAGGGAGAGGTTGAGAGAGTTCAAACCCGGTTTTTTTTTGAATTGGGTAAAAGTGATTTTTTGTCAGAAATTTTGAAATTTATAGGGGGTATTATACGACGTCGTTTTGGGTCCTATTCCCAGGCGCCAAAACGGCGTCGTTTTGATGTTGGACCCGAGACCTGAGCTGCTACTTTCAAGATACGCGTGTTTTTCGAAATAATGGGCTATTTACGCAGTTGATCCCTCCGCTTTCTCACCCTTTTCCAATTTAGTCCGATTATGCTTTATTTCTTTTAAATTTTTCCTTTGATTTTATTTCGGTTTCATTTTAGTCTTTTTTTATTTTTATTTTTCCTATTTGTTATTACTGTGATCATTCCATTATTTTAATTATTATTATTATTGCATTATTAATATTTTATTTTACTATATTTATATATATTGCTTTTTTTGTTTTTTTATTTATTATTTATATTATTATTATTTATCATTATTATTTGATATCTATATTATTACCTATGTACTATTATTATTATTATCACACGCTACTATTATTATTACTTATTTTACATTATTGTTATTTTTTTATTACTTCATTATTATTATTATTTATTATTATATTTTTCTTCATTATTATTTTATTATTACCACCTTTTTTACATTTGATTACTATAATTATACTTATTATATATTATTATTATTATTAATACTCTTATTATTTTTATTATTTACATTGCTATTTTAGTATTCCTATTTTTTTGTTCTTGCCAATGTTATTTTATTTTTTTTTTTACTGCTACTATTTTTTATTATTACTATTAAATTTAATATTATTACTATTTTTATTATTAATATTATTTTTTATTTTAAACTTTTTTCATTATTATTATTATTACTATTTATCATTACTATTAATACTATTGTTTATGTTTTCTTCCCTATTATATTTGTTATTATCATTCTTTATTATTATCATGTTTACATTATCACTGGTCGCTAAGTAGGACCATTTTTACGTTTTAACCGATTTTCTCTTTTAAAGGTTACATTGACTTTTTTCCTCTACCTTTTTACCCAAACTCATAAAAGGGCTTTCACAAAGGTAATATTTTGTGCTGGGAAGTTTCGAGAAATCGTGCCCAATCGTGCTGAGTTTCGAATTTCCGTTCGTCCACATGACTAAATATCCTTTAGAGATTTTGACCGTGTTTTCTTAAATAAGGCAATATTTCATGTTTGGAAATTTGAGGAATCGTGCCCAATCGTGCTGGGTTTCGGTTTTTTAGTTTGGCCAAATAGTGGAATACCTTTTTTTAATTCCAATGCATGAATTTTATAAATCATGAAATGATCTTGGTATCGAGGGTTTGAAACATCGTGTCCTATCGTGCTGGATGTGATATTTCATCTTTTCGGAACAAGAGAATTTTGATATCCAATTCGAATTATCCAAACATTCTCTAAAGGATTCGTATTTTAAAATCTCTTCCAATTTTTGATATTAGGACATTAATCAATCAATAAGGTACCAATTTTGGGCGTTACGAGGGTGCTAATCCTTTCTCGTGCGTAACCGACTCCCGGACCCGTTTTCTTAAAATTCGTATACCAAATGTTTTATAAGGTGACTCAATCACACTTCAAAAAAAAGATTGGTGGCGACTCTGTTTTCCTTTTTTAAGTCGGCCCGTTTTTCAAACAAAAAATGATTTCGACATAACATATTGTAAATAATAAAATATATAGTTTGAAATTAATTAATAATAACAACACATTAAATATGTATGATATTAAAATAAAAAATAGATTAAATTATTTATCACGGTGTTATTATTAATCTTGAACCCATGTTAAGTTAACTTGTGGCACTAACTCAATCAAATACATTATTAATACGCGTGCAAATATCACAAATTTAAAACATAGATGTGTGTTTAAAAATAACATAAAATAAATAATGAAATGTATGGCTTGAAACAAATTAGTCATAATAATATATAAAATATATAAAATGTTAAAATAAAAAATTAGATTAAATTGTGAGTAAAACGAAGTTTAAATAGATAAATACATAATATTTACAACACTAGATGCACTACAATTTTTTATTATGGTATTGTCATCAATTACAAGTTAGTGTCGGAGTTGGCTTGTGATACCAATTCAATTAACAACATTATTATAGATATAAATATACAATTGATGCATATTAAAATAAAAATATATAAAATACATTAAAATGAAGCTTTGATTGATTGGTAAATTTAAGGTTATAACAATCTAATTGGTGTGAGTTAAAATTCTACCATATGTATATTTTTATTTTTTATTGTTTTTTTATTTTTTTGTTAAAATAAAAAGACTAAAGTACCCTCAAATAATATAACTTGTTTTAATTACGGTAGAACATTTTCGTAATTTCCCTAACTGAGTTGGTGTGCGGTTGATTCATAACACCAACTTAGTTACGGGCTTAAATAATAGTATAAATTAAAATGAAACTTTGACTGAGTGGTAAATTTAAGGTTTTACTAACCTAATTGGCATAGATTCAAATCTCATCATATGCATATATTATTTTTTATTGTTTTTTGTTAAAATAAAAAGACAAAAGTACCATCAAATAATGTAACATGTTTTAATTATGGAAGGACATTTTCGTAGTTTCCCTATCCGAGTTGGTGCCCGGTTGACTCGTGACACCAACTTAATTAGGAGCTTAAATAATAGTATAAATATACAACTAGTGGAGATAATAAATTGAGCATATTAAAACAAAAATGTAAAAAAATATGTTAATGTTAAGTTTTTAGTTTAGTGGTAAATCTAAAGTTTTACTAATTTATCAATTGGCTTGGGATCAAATCCCACTATAAGTATATTTTATTGGTTTTTTAAATAAAAAGACTAAAATACCCTTTAATAATATAATTTATTTTAAGGGTAAATTATACCAACAGTCACTCAACTTTAGGGTAGCTGACAAAACAGTCACATTGGTTTCATTTAGGTCACTCAACTTTGGAAAAGTGACAAAACAGTCCTTTTTGCCATTTTCTGTCACAGGCGTCACGACAAAGTGACATGACAGATGAAGGCGTGAAAACCTTTCAGCTGGCCGGTTACCGCCAATTTAACAACCTTATCAGCACCAATTTAGGGTTTAAGAAGAGAAAAAGAAGAAGAAGAGGAGAAGGAGGAGGAGAAAAAATGAAGATGCCTCTAGTGAGGCTTATGGTCTCTCATTGTTACCACTGAAACTGCAGACAAATTATGTCATCTACACAAATACACACAGCCCTTGAAACCCAATCCACCATTTTTTTCAAAGAAAAAAACATATGTTTGATGAAATTTTCTTACCTACTCTGCAACTCTTCGTACATTATTTTCCCTAACAAAAACTTTACATTTGTGTAATATATATTATTACTTATAAATAACCATATACTATGTTATATATTATTATTGTATATAGAAAAATAAAAATACAATCATGTCTTCCCTTGCTTTATTCTTCAAAAAAAAAAAATGAAAAAGAAAGAATCTACGTACATATGTATGTATAAAATCATTTCCATTTTGACTGCTCTTGTTCTTTAATTCTCTTCAAAACTCCACCAATGGCGATATCAAATCATCCTTTACATTGTTTAAATCCTTTTCGGGTTTTGTATAAACTAATTTGGGAATGTATTGAATCACTTTCTCCCTCATTTGGTTTATTTCTTGTTTGCAGTAACTTTGAAGAACGGTTTTAATGGAGGAGCTACCGTTTTTGACTAAGTCAAGGTGGATGAAAATAGAGTAAGATTTGGGGTCATTGGGTAAGAACCAATGGTATTGAAGGTAAGTTGTTTGATGCTAGAAAAAGACTGGGATCGAGCCAACAATCATATAGTCGAAGACGAATCGGTGGGTGAAGCTGTCGCCTCTGGGTTGGAGACAAAAATCAAAATCTAAAAACGTCTGGAGGATGATGGATGTGTCATTGGAACAACGGTTGTTAGTGCAATCCATAGCTTTACATGAATCCGAAGCGTTGTTGCAATGGTTGAGGAGTAAGCCTCTAAAATCGTTCTTGATAGCGGCGCGAGGAGCTCCGGCGAAGCAAAAGAGAGTTTTACGGCAGCGGTTATGGACAAAGTTTTGCCATTGGACGATATCAGAATAGGATCTTGGGTGGAATTTGATTGGGTTTCCACAATAGCAAACTGGAATCACTCTAGGCATCTCTATTTTTTCTCTTCTCCTTCTTCTTGTTCTTTTTATTCTTATTCTTTTTCTCTTCTCTATTATTAAGGGTTTTACAATTTCTTCTTAACTTAGGTGAGTTTCCACTGTGGACATCCAATGTGGCAAGTTAACTTGCCACATCAACTATCCCATTAAAACACTAGCAGAAACTGTTAACCGGTGACTATTTTGTCACTTTTTATAATGTTAGTGACTGTTTTGTTATTTTTCAAAAGTTGAGTGACTGAAATGAAACCTAGGTGACTGCTTTGTTAGTTACCTCAAAGTTGAGTGACTGTTGGTGTAACTTACCATTATTTTAATTAAAAAAAGGTATTTTCGTAATTTTTCTAATTGAGTTGATGACCCGGTTAAGGGTGACACCAACTCAGTCAAAGAGTTTAAATAATAGTATAGATAAATACACAAATTTGATAAGAGAAAACATTTTATGTTAAATGTTAATTTTTTAAAGTTTACTCAAGAATTATTATCTGTGTAATGGTAAAAATTTTGTTTATAAATCTATTAAACATGAGTTCAATCCTAATACATGTTAATTTTAATTTTTTTATTTAAAAGCTATATAAATGTATGATAAGATAAAAAAATCATGAAAATAATAATAGTTGTCATTTAATAAAAAATTATATTAGTCATCTCCTAATTGAGTTGGTACCCGATTAACCTGTCACACCAACTCAATCAGAGGTTTTATTAATAGTAATTATAGATATCCAATTGATGGAGGTAATGAAATATGCATAATATAATTAAAATATATAAAAAATTTCAAAATAAAGTTTTTGCTAAGTGGTATTTAAAGGTTTTATTAATAAAATTGGTTTCAGGTCAAATCTCACTATATATATTTTTATTGTTTTTTTAAAATAAAAAGACTAAAATACCCTCAAATAATATGATTTATTTTAATTATGCAATGGCGTTTCCATAATTTCTCTAACTGAGTTGGTGATCCGATTGAGGGTGATATCAACTCAATTAAGAAATAATAGTTTAGATTAGAAAAATAATTTTAGACTGGTATATATATTTTAAAATTTGATGATAATTGGATTTAATTTTAAATTTAATATTAAAAACTACACCATTAAATCAATGGCTAAATTCTACTATTAGTTCATGTACTTTGCGAAAGTTATGGATTTAGTCTTTATATTTTAATTTGATCAAATTTAATCCTTTTCTTTTTTGAAATAGTTAATTTTAGTCCTTGTACTTTTCAAATTTTGAAATTTTAGTCCTAACCCAAACATAAGCAGTTAAATTTATTTGGTTAAATTCAATTACTAGTCCTACACTATGCGTACAATTGTAGATTGGTCCATCTTCTCCAATTGTACATTCTAAATCCCTATACTTTTCCGAATTCTGAAATTTTAATCTTGATATAAATAATAATAATGAATCCATTAACTGAATTGTAGTGAGTAATATGTGAAAATAATAATTGGATATAGTGTTACACATATGATAATATATTTGGTGTATCATATTTTAAAGTAATTGCACTTAACAAATTTATTAGTATTATTTGGTGAGAATTGAAATTTTAAAATTCATTAAATACATGAACTAAAACTGATCAGATTAAAGGACTAAATCCATAACTTTAAGTAAAATTTAACCTTAAATCAATTATATATTTTTATAATTGTCTATATTTATTATTTAATACTAAAATTATCTATTTAATATCCAAAATTTCAATAGAATCAAATAATTATAAAAGTGGGCGGTAGGCTGGGTATGAAAGTAAGCTGAAGCCTGAAATTGATAAAATAAGTTGGGAAAAGACACAATTACCAACCCAAATCATCTGTATACAAATAGAATTAATTATCACATTCTCTTTCCAAAAGTTACTTTTTATGATAACTTTGGATTAAGACTGCAAAAAGTTTGTTCATTAGTCTCAATTTTAAATGTGGAGCCACCAAATTCAAATTTTGACAACTTTAAATAAAATAAATTTTCATAAATTCATGATCTGGGTTCCATTGCAAATTTCCTATTCTTAAAAAACAATTAAAATGAATAAACAAATCATTAACCCTTATTGCATGAAATTAGAGCCATAAATTATATTTCTTTTTATAATTAAAATCTTAATGATTTATATTCAGTGGTAATTAGCTTATATTTGAAAATATTTGTAATTTACTATATTTGGTAAACATTTTTTTGACTGAAAAATTCTGGGCTCTTTACAAACCCATCTTTTAGAATTTCTAGCATTTTATTGAAGTTAAGAAAACATCTTTTTTAATATGATCCAACATTTAATTTCTATTCTATATTGAAAACATCATCGAAGCCAAGGAGATAAAAAGTTTCTTTCGATAAGACAAGAGAATTTTTTTTATTGTCTTATGTAAGAGATTAATGTCGTTTTATCTTATTCGTGTGAAGAACTTGTATTATTGTGCTTTCAAGGAGAAAGTTTTAATGCTAGCTTACATCTAAAAATAAACTTTTAATGAAAAAATGATTTAATTTATATATAAAAGTGAGGTTACAAATTCACGAATAAATTAAATTTAAAATACATCTTATACAAATAAATTTTGTACTGAAATATTTTTTGAATAAAACCGAAAATTTATGAAGCACGTAAATAAATTTGATTATGCACCAAAAAAAATAATTATAAAATTTAGGATTTAATTGTGATTCAGCCAAGTAGTTGCGTATCCATAATATTTTGACATTTGAAAAAGCAAATAATAAATGTTGGGAAGTGGGAAGTTTACATTTACGTATTTCCGAAAGCAATGATTCAGAATTCAAGCATTTTGAAACATTATAGAAAAATGATTAAAAGAAATAATATAATTCCGGAATTGTGTTTTGAACATTCTTTATGATTAACAATAACAAAATTCCACATGGGAAAAACAAAAGAAAGCTGGCTTTTATGCCTTTCCAGAACCATGAATATTCCTCTCAAGGGCTTCAAATGGCTACAATCACACTTTAATTTATTTCAAGATTACAATAAAATATTGATCTCTTATTAATTATTTCCAATATTCTACTGTGCCATGAAGTGTCCTTTTTTTAAGGATAATATTATCGAACCAAATGATACTTCTTTAGCGATGCAGTGTGCCAACTCCTGCCCAAATATTTGCATCATTCAGCCTTCAATCAAAAACTTAGTCCAGGGTCGAGAAGAAAAATGATCCCCCATCGATTACACCCTAGTTTTATATAATCAGTACCACTTTCTCTTAAGATGTGCTCTTCTTTTTCTTTTTCTTTTCAATTGAGAGGAGCGTTTTCACTTTCCAAGGAAACAAATTTGTCGGGCAATCTTTGCATACATAAGTATGCATGTGTGTTTATCTTAATCAAATTCACTTTTTATTCAATTAAATTTAATTCTTAATTATCAAAATTTGAAAACTTTTTTTTTAAAAGTTGAATAATGGATTAAAAAAAAAGCATAATGAATTTTTTGCCCTCCAACTTTAAAAAAAATTATTTAGTCATGCATTTAATTTTTTGTCTTTTTAACCATTAAATATGTGTTTTTTTTGTCAAATCACCTCAAAATAAATAGAAAAGTTTAACGTTTGTTATCTTTGTTGGTGTGGAATACAGATGGATTTCCACATGGATGACACGTCAACATTTAATTAATTTAAATTTTTTATACTTTTTGAATAATTTAAATTATTTTTAAATTTTTAAATTTTAAAAATAATTTTTTTGAATTTTTAAAATTTTAAAAAAATTAATCAAATATGTATTAAATTTTAAAACATAAATAATTTAAAAATTAAAAAATTTAAATAAAAAACTAAAATAAACTTTTTTTTAAATTAAAAAAACTAAATAAATCATTATACCAAAAAAACAAATCAAACTATGATTGGAACTAACCATAGATATCGTTACTAGTGCCTAAAACCATCATTTTACAACTATGAATTTGAGATTACATATTTTATAACAAAATTGATGTTCAAATTTTAGTTTATCTGTTTTTTTTATGTACAACTTAAAAAAAAGAGTTTAATTAAGAAAAAATATTTTGGTTTAATTTTAATTAAAGTATAATACTTTTAAAATTGAGTTGTATTATTAAAATTTAAATAAAACAAAGCAAACAAATATGAAGCGGTCCAAGAAATAATGTACTGGAAGAAAGGGAATCGAAAAGGTAGCATGTGCCTTTCCATTCGTTTTGAGTTTGATGAAACAAACAAAATATATAGAAAATGTGACAAAGCACGCACATGCTTCCTAAACCCTCTCTAGATTCCTTTCTTCTTCTTTTATTATTATTATTAAAAATCTTTCATCTACAAATTTAGAACATAAATATCTATTTAAAAATAACATATAATAAATAATAAAACATAAATTAAAAATAATATATGAAATATTTACAACATTAAAATGAAAAAATTAGATTAAAATGTTTATTATGATGTTACCATCAATCTTGAATCGGTATCAATTAACTTGTAACACCAACTCAACAAATACATTATTAATACCAGAAATTTTATCACAAGCATAATTTCTTAACTGAGTTGGTGATTTGGTTAAGGGTAACATTCCTGTTTTAATAATATTACTTATATCAATAACAAAAGGACATTCCTATAACTTCGTAAAGAGTGACACTAAATTAATTGGGGTTTTATTATTATTATTATTTGCTTATAACTGACAACTCTTTCCACCCACCTCAATCATAGGAGTGAAAGAAAATATAAGAATTCATTAATGTAAATAAAGAAAAGAATGGGTAGGTTGTCAATTTTCTTTTAGTTTTATATGGAACTAATTAGTTTCATTTTATGAATGAAATATGATTTATATCAAAATTTATAATACTATAATGTTCAAATTTTAAATAGTAGATAGATAACAATTAATTAACAAAAAGTATATGTTGATATGGTTTCTTCAACTTTCGGCATTTTCACACAATTTTGATCCTCTGTAATAGCCCGTTTTTAGTGAAATCGGAACAGTGATTTCGGGACCACATATCTGAGATCAGAAGAAAATTTATTTTAATATTACTTTATGGTTTACAGTATGATAGAAATATCATATGAAAATTTCGTTAAGAAATTTTACCGTTTACATGCCTAGCTTGATAAAAAGGACTAAATTGCATAAAGAGTGAAAATTGAATTCTAGTAGTTAAAAGTATCAAATAGCTATGGAATTTAAAATTGGAGGTCCTTATGTAGCAAATAGACCATTTAGAGGAGTTATGGATAAGTATGATTATTCATCATTGGAAATTGAAGAAAATATTAAGGTTAATTTTGGAAATTAAAGATTTAAAATAATATTAAATAAATAAAAAAACTATTTTCATCATCTTTCATAAAAAAAAATGGAAACCCTAGCCATGGAAGCTTGAGTTTTAGCAAGCTTATTTTGCTCATTTGGGTAAGTAATCTTGTCCCGTTTTTAATGATTTTTATGTTTCTGAGATCGTAATAGCTTAATCTAGCTATCTCGAGGATTAATATACAAAATCGTTAAAGTATTAGGGTTTTTTCATGGATGAGTATAGTTTAATTTTGAAGTTTTATGATAGAAAATGAAAGGTTGTTGTTAGATAAACAATTTTTGTAAAGAGAATTTTGATAAAATTATCAATTACGGACTAAATTCAAAAGATGAAAAATTTATGGAAAAATTCTAAATTTGTGAAATATATGGGCTGCTACTAATATGTATGAAAATCGCTAGGCTTGAATAAGGATTAAATTGTATGAATTTCATTTTTTGAGCCTAGGGACTAAATTATAATTAATTAAAAGTATAGGGGCAAAATAGTAATTTTTCCAAAGATGTGTATTGGATTAAATTGAATATGAATGATATTAAATTGAGTTAAATTCATTTGTATAGATCTGGATAGACCTAATATGGAGTTAGATCAAGGCAAAGAAAAAGTATCGAACTAGTAGCCTTCATATCTATGAAAACTTATCGAGGTAAGTTCGTGTAACTAAATTGTATATTTAAATTTTTTAAATTGAATATTGTTGTGTGTGATTTGTACAAATTGCCATGTGTAATTATGATCACAAATCTAATAATTATCGAGTCCCATTTGAACCTTAGAAATTGAAAGGATATAAATGACACGTCATTAGGGTTCCCGATATACAACTCGTATGAGCTTCCCATTACTTAGCTCACATGAGCTTCCCGATATATGGCTCCGAAGAGCTTCCCGTTTTCATGCTTGTATAAGCATACAAATATATGAATTGACGGATTACAGATTTGTACACTTCGTGTGTACTACCCGTGTATCGAATGATATTTTAAATGGTTCAATGGGCAAAGTTCTGATATGAAACAATATGAGTTCGAAATGAACAATTATGAGTATATACTTCAATTACATGAAATGATTGTCAAAACCTTTTTTGAATATTGACTTTTATTTTAAAAAACAAAAAATTGGAGTCGCCATCTGTAACACTCCAAACCCGGCCTAGAAGTTAGGCCCGAATCCGGCGTGTCACATTGAAGTGTTTTTGTGAAAACCTTGTTTTCGTTGAAAACCCTTCTTAAAGAATTTTGATTAAAAACCCAATTCATAGTTGTCTTCCAAAATGATGTGTATTAGGAAATCTGTCTTTTTGATTGTAAGTTAACAATTATTTAAAAATAAAACTTTTTACCAGCGGAAGCTTAATTTTGAGTAAAACACTTGTTTTTAGAAAAAATTGATATAAATCTTAAAAGAAATAAAGTAAAACATTCAACGTAAAGTTAAGCAAAGGGGAAGACTTACTACAATCCAACTTAAATTGATCAAAGTACTTAAAACTATAAAGAAAATCAAGTAAAACGAAATGTCTTGCTAGCTGGCCACCTCCAAGTCCCTCCATCCGTCGAACCGCCTACTGGGGATTTCCTGAGAAAATAAAAGAGGGGGTGAGTTTCGAAACTCAGTGTGTACAACCCTCAGCAAACAAATAGCATGCAAGCAATCAATTGGGCCTAAGCCCTTTTCATAATAATAACATAGCAACATCATACATGCAATGCTGTGCAATCCTCCCCAAATAATCCATCCGCTACACATCATCTCCGTCCCCCGGTACACATCATGTGGGGATGTCTACATTAACCCACCCATCCTGTACACAACAATGGTAGCCCGGTTGCGGTACTACCTGCGTTGCAGCAAAGCTGCTAATTGGCTTAAAAGCCTTCGGTAGATCCACGGTCGTCAAGCAACCATGCGATCCTTATATACTTCCTCCGTTCCATAATTCCCACCCATATGCAACCTAGGTAGTATATCATATGAATGCAGCATGTAACATCCACAAATCCTAAGTTTAACACATAGAGGTATTTTAGTCATTTTCGCTCTTAGGGGCATTACGGTCATTTTTAAGTATTATGGATTTAGTACTTACCTGGGTCCGTTAACAAATCCCCGTTGGCCTAAAGTGAACAGGTACTATGCACTAGGTAGGATTCCAGAGAAGAGGATGTGGGTCATTGAGACCGCTTAAGTACCAAGCTCTCTCTAGATCCAATCCTAGACATGCATAGAGTAACAGCCCAAATACAACCCTAACCGGAACGGTGGTTTCGGGACCACGAATCCGAGTCAGAAATCTCATAATATTTATATATTTGATGTGCTATGTGTGTTGAATTGTATGAATTTGATTGTTTAATATGTTTGAATTAAGAGAAAGGATCTAATAGGTAAAGTATATAAGTAACATTAAATAGATTGAAAGGTTTAATTTAAGTGCAGTATCAAAAGAAGGGGGTTTGCATGTCAAATAACCCAAAAACTTAAGTAGTGGACGGCAATGATGAGGAAATATTTATAAAATAATTGATTTTTGTTAATAGGAATTTTTAATTTAATATTTTATGTTATGAAAGTGGATAAAGAATAAGAAATACATTTTTTTTATCTCTCTTTCATCTTCCTCACCAAATTTCACGAAAACAAAGGGAAAAAGAAGAGGAATTTTAAAACTTCCATGGCCGGACATTGCATGTGCTCCTAAGATCGTGAACAAAAAGAGAAGGAGCTAGACCGGGGAAAAGCTAAAGTAATCGAATAGCTGGAAAATTCAAATCTATCGACTTCCAAGTTAAGTCCTTAAGCAATTGGACTAATGTGAATGATCTTTATATAAATATATATACTTATTTAAGTGACATAAATGCCTTCATTTTTCAGTGTGGCCGAATATGGCAATATGGTATTTCATACATGGTGGTTCAGTTAATGTGGATTCATAGATACATGATAACTATACGGATATGAGTTCAGGACATACATATATATATATATATATATATATCTTTGAAAATGCCGAATAGGATAGGTTGATATTCAATGTGATTGCCGAATATATATATATATATATATATTGGAATGTCTTGGATGGTTGGGGTAGGTATAAAGATATGTTGCCATAGGTATGAACGATGAATATATTTGGATTGAACAAATATTTTTGGGTTGAATATGTATAATTATGTATGTTGAATGTGATAGATGTGAATTCATATGTTATAATTAAGTGGGGTTACAAAATGGCACTGTGTGTGCGAAATGGTTAAGTAACGGCTCTAAGTGAGCGATACGTTAAGGAAGATTGGCACTATGTGTGCGAAAGTGTAGTAACAGCTCTAAGTGAGCGATACGTTACAGAAGATTAGCACTATGTGTGCGAAAGAGTAGTAACGGCTCTGTGTGAGCGATACGTTACGGGAATGGTAATACAGGTACGGATGTTTTGTATTGGATGAGTTATCTTGGTTTGGTTATGTATCATGTAGACATTCGGTTTGTTCGGATGGTAAGTAAGTACAATGTTAGTTAATGATTGCATAATGTGTGTTTTTGATATTGCAAGTTATCAAAGATAGAAGTTGAGTCATTTAGAAACTATTAAAATTGCTCGGTTAATTATATACTTCTTTTTGCTTATGACTTACCAGGCTTTAAATAGCTTACCGTTTGTATTTTGTTTGATTGAGTATAGATCTTTGGAACAAGCTCGCACTCGGGGATCCTTGTCGAAGTCAGGCACATTATCACCTACTTTTGGTATTAATATTATTAGCCTTTAACCTTTGAAATTATGACATGTATAAGCGTAGACACTTTATAGTTTCTTTTGGGTTGTAATGTATATAGAAATCTTGTAAAGATGACTAAATTAGGTCCTATGAAACTCATATGAATTATGTCGTGGTTGAATCTTAGTATAAGTTATATGACTCGATGAATGATACGCAATATCACTTGGTATTATGATATGGTACAAGTGTCTATAGAATTTTGAATGGAAATAGAAATTTTGGTATGCTGTTATAAGAGTAGCGAATTGACTAGATACAATTGGAAAAATTTATATATATATTTTATACTTGCATGCTAATATCATTATAGGTTCGGTTTTGGTTGTTAAAGGAGTATTCAATATAACGAGATGGCATAAACGTTTGAGTAACCGCATATACAAGTGATAATGCCGATTATAGCTTGAGTAATGTTGAAATGAATTCATTGTTTTGATTATAAATATCACTTGTAAGTAAATAGGAAAAGTTTGTAAATGGAAGTGAAACATATATGTACAAATGTTGCACGTTTGAATGCATTGATAAATTGATTCTGTTTACAAATGATGTAGTTAATTAAATAGGTAAATTACTTTTGGTATAATCAAACAAAGACTGGTAGGTGTGATTTGGAGCCCTTTTCGGGTTGGGTTAATTTAGTAATGCCTCTTAACCCAAATTCGGTGACAGATACGGGTTAGGGATGTTACACATATACCCATTACCACACTTCAACCTTATGGCTTGTCCACGGTTGCAATTATGTGTTTAAGTTTTATGTATGTTTTAGCAGTTATCAGATACTAAGACTAAACCTATATACAAAGCCAAAATAAGCCTACATACATGCAAACAGCCCACTAAGCCCAATATCATTCATATGGCCCATTAGGCCCAAATCACATCCATATGGCCCATTAGGCCCAGATCCCATTCATATGGCCTATTAGGCCCAAATGAATTCTAGATCACGTAACATGCATGACTAACTCAATTCATATAACCAAATCAAACAATTTCACAAAATTTAGCCTCAGGGCCCATCGGGCCCATTTAGCCACTTTTGGCTTTTCGGCTTTCCGGCATTGCCGACATCATGTGTGTGTAGTGTTGGTACACACCTGGTAATAACGCGTGCTGCCATTTCCTCTTAGTCACGAACCTATATTCGATATCTCTTAACAATTAATCATAGGCTAAATACAAACTTTATAAAAAACTGAAGCCTCACCGTAACCTTACCGTGTGCGACAAGCCTTATTAGCTCCTTTCTTTAACACCAGCCGCGATTAGACCCTAGATCTGTACCAACTTAATCATTAGAGCCTAAGTAATAGATGACTTGCATCCAACACAAGTCACCCTCACAACATATATGACCATTCGGCCAACCCTTAAACCGAAGTAAAGAACACTTACCCAAAACCCGAAACGCAACAAGAGTGAAATGGTAACGACCTTGGAGGGAAGAGATCGATGCTAAATCCTAAGAATCAATTGGCCAAAGCTGAAGAAAAAGCACAGAGAAGATTCGGCCAAGGTGTATTCAGCCTAAAAATCGGAGTGGTGCAAAGGGATATTCGGCACCTAAATGCAAGGTAAAGGAAGAAGATGAAACCGCAAAAATCAAAGAAGAACCTTGAGGGAGAATAGAGGTTATTCGGTTTGTCAAGGAAGAGAAGAATCAGCTAAGAAGCAAGAATAAAGGTTTAGAAGGTAGGAAAAGAGTGAAGAATCGGCAACAAGGCAAGGTATTTTCGGTTGTGGAAAAATAAGGTTTCGGCAAAGAAAAGAAAAAGAATGGAAAATTCGGCATTACCTACGACCCCAGATTCGGCACACACATATTTATATAGCCTATAGCCGAAACCTAGCCACCCCTAAAGTCCAATTTGGCACCACTTCATCCACTGCTTATCTCCTAATTTTTCTCCATGATATCTCCCTTATCCTTCTCCTAAATTCTCTCTACTGATCATTTCTCCTTAGAGCCCCTATACACGCCACTTCCAGCCTTCTAGAAGCCTAAAATTAAACTCCAAAATAAAACTAAGCTATCACTTAAACTTCAGACCTGCCTGCATGCATATGTCGCCACCTCTCTACACCCTAGTGGCGTCACTTAGCCACTTCACCATAGGCTTCTTTGTGCCATTTTCACTTATTTTTTTTTAAAAGCCCACTACTCACAACCCTGATTCCTTAATTAATTAAATTAAGAATCCTCCACCACAAGACTCGAACCCAGAGCTTTTCCAACACACCTAGACACTCCAAATTCATTAAACCCTTAAAGCCATCATGTAACAGCCCGATTTTGACCGTAATCAGAAAAATGGTTCCGGAACCACCAATCGAGTCTGAAAAATATTTTAAAATTATTTTTCGTGTTTATTATGTGTGAATTTATTGGTGTTAAATTTTCGTGACTTAATTTTGTCGTTTAGGCACCAGATTAAATAAAAAGACTTAATCGCGTAAAATATAAAAGTTATAAATTAAAGTGTAAAATGCTTATTTGATAGTGGCTTTTTAATATGAGGTCCTTAAAGGGAAAATAGCCCATTTTAAGGATAGTGGACGGCATAATGACTAATAAAACCAAAATTCATGTTTTATGATAATAGTTAAATAAAGTTTAAAAATGTAATTTAATAATAATAAAATATATGTTAAGAATAAAACAAAACAAAAGCCATTATCATCTTTTCTTTAAGTGGCTGAATGCTAGAAGGAAGAAACTCAAAAATTCTTCAACATTTCGGCAACTTTGAAGCTTGATTAAAGGTTCGTTTCTGTTCAATTTTTGATAATTTTTACGTTTTTGAGATCGTTGCTAAGAGATGTACAAAACCCATGTCTTAATTTTTGTTTGTGATGATGATTTTGTGTTTTGCTATTGATGATACCTTGTGGTTTTTGTTTAATGATGAAATATGAAATATGTGTTAGATTAACAAGTTTTGTCTTTAAATTTTTGATGAAATTGAGTAATTTGCACTAAATTGCAAAAATAAAATTTTTGAGGGACTAAAATGTGAAATAAATGAAATGTGTAGGTTTTTATGGACACTAGGAATATTCAGCCCTTAAGGAGTATAGTTAAATTTTGTGTATTTTGTGTTTTGAGTAAAAATGACTAAATTGTAAAAAGTGTGAAAGGTTAGGGGCAAAATTATAATTTGCCCATTTATGTGTTTTTAGGCTAAATTGAATAGAATGGTGTTTAAATAAGCTTAATTTGAATATGTTTAGATCAAGAATTAAAGAAATCAGATTCGGATTGGGGAAAGACAAAAGTGGTCGAGTAGCCGATGTAACAGTCGACAACATCCGAGGTAAGTCAATAAGCATTTAAATGTTGTTATATTTATGAATATAAATTTGTTATGTAATTACTTGGATTATTTGAACTATTATTTGCTATGGTCGAATGTGTACTTGAATAATTGGCTATCTTCCGAGCTTGATTCGATCAAGATTCGACGTCCGTAAGCCCCGTATGAACCTTGGGAATAGATAGGATACATATGTCATGACATAGGATATCCGATATGTGTTATCGTGTAAGACCACGTCTGGGACGTTGGCATCGACTTGTGTTTTCGTGCAAGACCATGTCTGGGACATTGGCATCGTATTTGATTCGTGTAAGACCCTGTTTGGGATAGTGGCATCGATATGTGATTACATGTAAGACCACGTCTGGGACGTTGGCATTGTACGAGCTTCCGACTATCCGCATATCCTTTTGAATTTCGAATGGTTCAACGGGCAAGTGTAAGTGAAGGCCAATGTGAAAATCGAGTTAAAAGGATCAGATATGTAAATTAAACTGTGTTTTGAAAATTAAGGTAAGTTGAATGCTTAATTCATTATATAAAAGTTAAAGTATGAGTATGGGAATTATGTGTAAGTTTGTAATTTAATGTATTCGGCCAAAGAGTTTTATATATGATTTTAATATTGAGTTTTGTGTAAGCTATTATGAATATGTTCAAGTTATCTATTTGATTTGTATATGAAAAGATTTAATGTTAATTTATATTCATACTTTGTATATGTGATTTGGCTTAATTGGTTAATATTAACTTGCTTATGACTTACTAAGCTTAAATAGCTTACTCTGTGTTTTTCTGTTTACTTCTATTTTATAGATTTACGAGCTCAGGGATCGTCAGCAGGACTATCACACTATCGACAGCTTTCTTTGGTATTTTGGCTATGTTAATTATGAATATATGGCATGTATAGCATAGAAAAGGGTTGAATATGAATTAAGTACCTATGCATGTAATTAATAGCCATGCGAAGATGGCTTAAAATTTCTGCTTGAACTTGGTTATGTTTGATTATGGTTTAAGTTCATTTTGGTTATAATGTTATGTGCTATGATAAATGGTATTTGTGATCTGTGTTTCCTTTTGTGCATTGAAATTAGTTAGTGATTTTGGATGTGGTATGAGTGAATTTAACTATGATATAAATATATATATAATAGTACGAATTATGTTTGTTATGCTATCATTGCTAAAATGATTTAATTATGTTTTATCTGTGTTAGCAATGGTTTATAATTAGTTGATGAGTACATTTGAATAAAAGTTGAAAGGTAATATTATATATGTATTTGAATGATAATTCGACATTCAAGGATGTATTGAGGTGATTAGTTATGTATTTTAGTAGTGAATTGAATGATGATTAATTAGAGACAAATATATTTCGGTTGTGGCTTTATATTGATATATTGTAATGATTTAATTTGCATTATAAATAGTTTAAGTTAATAAGCTAAATATAATGAATATATGTAATTGTTATGTTTTATTCATAAATTGATAAGGTTAATATATATATATATATATATGTATTCGGCAATGTTGTGATATTATAATGGATAAATGCATGTAATACATATGAATTTGGTTTTATGATTTGTTTATGAATTTGTGAAAATTCTATGTATTTGTGGTTTGTGAAATGATGGACATGTTAATGATTAAATTGGTTTTATATGGGTCAGCTATTCGAATAGAAGAATCATGCAAGTATATGTTTATGCATTTGGCTTAGAAATTTTAACTAAGAGATTATAAATATATTTGCATATATATTCGGATGTGTTTTAATAATATATTGGTATATTTATTTAAAGATTTGTTTATGATATGTCGTGAATTTAAATTTGTAAATTTAAGTGATGATGAATATATTCAAATTAGTTGTATGGGAGATATTAAGTATGGCCAAATGTTATATATAATGTGATTGATGCCATTTGGTTTTAATGTTACAATGTTCGAGTACCATATATATATATATATATATATATATATATGTTTCAAAGTGATGTTTATTTATTAAGACTTTGATAAATGGTTAGATTAATGATGTTAATTATGAATGATTAATTATGTTATAAACTTGAGATAGGTGTTTAGTTGTAATGTAAATGATTTTGGCTTTGTTATTGAGGTATGAAATTTGTATTGACAAAATATGCAACTTAATCTGTTCAGATGATTCAATATATATATATATATATATATATATGAATTTAAAAAAAATTATATGCCTGTTTTGAGTTGTGTCTTCTTTGGTAACGCCTCGTACCCTAGTCTGGCGACGGATACGGGTTAGGGGTGTTACACATCATGTCAATTTCTTGCTCACTTAAAAATTTTATGAGACCCAAAGCCCAAAGCCCAATTCCTCTAGGCCCAAAATTCGGAGCGTTACACCATCGATCCTTTTTATTAGGTGTGACTAGATCACCTTATAATTTAATCATTTTAATAAAAATTTAAACTTACTTAAAACGATGATTTTTGGTCTACAAAATTCAGGAAACGAGCTCGGGAGTCGGTTATGTACGAGGAAGGATTAGCACCCTTGTAACGCCCAAAATTGGTACCTAATTGATTAATTAATGTCTTGTGTCGAAAGTTAAGAACTCGAAAAGAATTTAAAATACGATCCCTCTTTATATTAATGTTAATTTTCATGAAAATGGTTTATTTCAAGTCAATCGAGAAGGAAGGATCATGTCCCGTATGTTAGGACACAATGCCTTAAATCCTGAAATCAAGAATAAACGTCATTTGATCGTTACTTGAATCTCGTTTTTTATACTTTTGAAATGGATATTCAATTATTTCAGTTTTAAAAAGAAGCCATATCCCGTAAGTTAGAGACACTCTTTCCTAATTCAAAAAATAATGAACATTGCCTCAGTTTTAAAAAAATTTCTTTTTTATGCATTGTGCGAAAATAACGAATGCAATATTTAAAGTAATGTGTATTTAGCTTACTTGAGCATAGCATAAAAATGAATAAATACATTTAAATACATCTCGTGGCATTGTTATAACAAAATAAAATAAAAATGGAAGCGTATATAAAAAAAATGAAACGATGATGTATAAAAAATATAAAATGCCATACTAATCAAATGACAAAGATGTAACTACGATAGTGATAAAATTCCAATTTGTAATGACGATGGCAAAGATCATATTATAATTATTATTCAAATACTAATAAGAAATAATAGAAGAAGGGTAAATAATAATAATAATAATAATAATAATAATAACAAATGTGCAAATAAATAAAAATAAAAATGTAAGCAATTTAATTTTAAATATGTATAAAAATAAAGAAGTAATAAATAACTAGATAAATAGATAATAAAATAGTAATAATAATAATACAGGCATAAAGAAGAAAGAAAAAAAGGAATAAATATTCGATAAAAGAAAATAAAGAAAAATTTAAATATTAAAAAAATGAAGTAATAAAAAATAAATGAATAAAAGAATTAAAAAAATAAATGAATAATATATAATTAAATAAGTAAATAAGTAGTTAAATGAGTAAAATGAATAATAAATAAATATGTAAATAAAAAAAGGAAACAATTTACAAAAGGGGTGAAAAATAAAGAACTAAATCATAACTTAAATGAAATTAAAAGGATAAATCGGAATAAAATAAATAATAAAGGGGCTAAATTGTAATAAAATAAATAAATAAGGAATAGATCAAAATTTAAATGAAATTTAGGGGCGTAAATTGTAAAAACAAAAAAAAATAAAGAAAAGAAAAGAATAGGAGACCAAAATGAAACACGCTAGAATAAACAGGGACTAAATAGGAAATTATCCCAAGGCTCCTAGACACGTGTCCTTCCCCAGGGGTCAACGGTCTGAGAACCAAATTGAAAGAGATTTGAAATTAACGGTGCAATTTAAAAAAGAAAAAAAAGGAATTAGGACCAAATTGAAAAAAAATTAAAAACCAGAAGGACTAGAGTGGCAATTAGACCCTCCCTTCAAAAACACACGGATCCTAGGAGGATCCGGGTCGGACCCAAAACGACGCCGTTTTGAGCGTCAGAGACCAAGCCCAAAACGACATCGTTTTGAGGGCTTATTTAAGTGAAAAAATCAGAAAAAAATCATTTGTAGCCGTTTTTTAAAAAAACTTCATCTTCCCTTCTTTTTTCTCTGAAAGCCCCCCTAAGTCTGGCCATCGGCGCCGTCGTAGGCCACGCGGTGGCCATCGGTCATCGGCGACAGCTCTACCGTCCACGGCTGTAACACCCCAAACCCGGCCCACAAGTCCTGACCGGGTCTGGTATGTCACTGCGGAAAAAACGTTTGAAAAATCTTTGACTTTAGAATGATACTTGAAAAATTTTGTTTACTTTTGGAAAGCATGTCCATTAAAAATCCTTAAATGATATAAGCTCTGTAACACCCCTTACCCGTATTCGACACCGGAATAGGGTACGAGGCATTACCGGAATTACAAATTTATTTATCAAACATTTTATATCATTTAGCATTTATTTTTGAAACCAATCAAAAATTAAACATATTATCCCTTAAAACATATTTATTTTTCTCATTTCATGACTTACTTGAATTTATTTCTCGTCTCAACATATTTAATTACCTTTTATTTACATATTACAGATAATCACATATTGACATGTCATGATAAATATCATTCTCTTGCCGTTTATTCATAAACATAAATTAGTTAATTCATTATATCAATATTTCACGTGCTATCAACTTATATTTCCTTATATCACATATTTAAAGTTACACGAACTTACCTGGCTAAATTTGCAGAAATACCAAGATTTAAGGGAATTTTGGTAATTTTCCATTTTTATCGATTTTTCAACCGATCTTAATCTAATTAATAATTTCATTCAATTTTGCAATTTTAAATAATAAAATAATCCATTCCATGTAAATTGGTCATCTCCAACATTTATACAGAACTAATCATAAAGTTTTACTTTTATTCAATTTAGTCCCTGGGCATAAAATATTACCAATTAGCCATGCTAGCTGAATATTCATACATATTTTCCTCCTCCTCCTCTCCATTCCACATCCTTAATGTATATAACATGCTATAAGTAACATTATCAATAAATTTCATTAATTACTCATAAGTATATTCAAAACTGTCCATTTGAGTTATAGTCACTAAATTATTTATTTCCAGAGCTACAGAACTCCAAATGAAGAACCGTTAATTTTTCCTGAAACTAGACTCACATATCTTCTTGCCATAAAATTTTCAGAATTTTTTATTTAGCCAATTAGTACAGTTTATTCTTTAAATTCACCCCTGTTCTGCTGTCTAGCAGTTCCGACCCTTCTTTACTAAAAATTAATTATCTTTTTATATAGAATTCATATGATGTTATGGTTTATTTCTTATAAAACTAGACTCATTAAGGAATCTAACCATATAAATTATGTTCCCAAATTATTTTTATACAATTTTTAGTGAATTTCTAAAGTAAGAACAGGGAATCACGAAGTTATTCTAAACCAGTCTTACAAAAACTTAAATATCTCAAAATGTAGACTTCCTTTGCTTTCTCTGTTTCTTTTATATGAAAATAGACTCAATAAGCTTTAATTTCATATCTCATTCAACTTCTAATTCGATTTATACAATTTTTGGTGATTTTTCAAAGTTAGGCAACTGCTGCTGTCCAAAACTGCTTTAGTGTAACATGTTGATTTCTATTTTGTCCCTAATTCCACAATTCATACAATTCAATCCTTGCTCAATTAACCCCTCAATTAAACTAATTTTCTCATTTAATACTTTTCTCTATCATTTTAAACTACTTCATAACTTTTGAAAATCAGAATTTTAACACTAGGCCTTAATTTCAGCTATTTCACAATTAGGTCCTAAAACCAATTTCCATCAATTTCACTTGATAAAATCATCATATAACAAAATTAAAGCTTCAAATCAATATTTATTCATCATATTATTTCAGCACTAATCCACATCAAATTTAAAAATTAACCATAGAATCATAAACTAATGAATTAATAAGTTGGACTCAATTGTAGAAAGTCCAAAAACATAGAAATTTCAAGGAGAAAGCAAGTATTAAACTTACATGAAGCTTGAGTATGAAAACCAACTTGAACTCTTTTCCATGACTATTTTTCAGCTGAAGAAAATGAAGAGAATTGAAGAGAATTCTCCAAATATTTCAATTTAATCCCCTTTTTATTTAGCTAATTTTTCCAATTTTCCTTCTTTCCCTTCTCTTCTTCTTTCTTTCCTTCCCCTGCTCTCTGTTTCGTTTGGTTTCTGTTCTCTCCTTCCTTTTTTTTTTGTTTTTGTTTCTATATATAAATAATATATAATATAATAATATAATAAAATAATATAATAATAATAATATAATAATATAATAATATAATATAATAATATACTTAAAAAAAATCTCAGATTTTCTTACATTACACCGCCTCACTATACAAAATGGTATAATTGCCATTTTGGTCCTTCATAATTTCTTTTAATCTATAATTTAACTTTTACTTTCATTTCAATTTAGTCCTTTTCATTTAATTTCCTACCCAAACGTTAAAATTTTCTAACGAAAGTTTAATAATAACTTAATGACATTCCATAAATATTTTTAGAAATATTTATGGCTCATTTTATGAATTCGAGGTCTCAATACCTCGTTTTTGGCCCAATTTTTTTCTAATTAATTCATTCAGTTCACAAAATTCACTAATTTTAAAATATTTCTAAAATCACACTTAACTTATAATTATCGATTAACAAAACTTTCTAACTTTTCTTCAAATTTAGTGATCTCGAATCACTGTTCCGACACTATTAAAATTGGGCTGTTACAAGCTCGCTTTGGGTTAAACTTTATTATAATTTATTATATTATAAACCATTTGAAGAAAATATATCTAAGTATAATATAAATTTCAATAATCGTAAAGTGAATACTTTAAATAAAAGTGGCCCTTATTACAAAATAATTAACCCAAGTGCTCCAAATTAAAATGCTTAAAATAAAAATATTTAAAACGTCCTCTGCATGGGCCACCTTGTATCCACTCCAACCCGGTTCGATCATCCTGTCACCTGCGATGTTGGATAAATAATTGGGTGAGTCATACAGACTCAGTGTGTAATTAAACCACTGATATCCACCCACATGTTAGCCACAAATCAACCCAATTATCAAATGCAGCATGTAAATATAATCATTTAAACATTACCACAATCTGGGCTTGGCCCACAATCAAATCATATTCAAGCACTGGGCTAGGCCCTTTTCTTAATAATCCACATATCAACTGGGCTTGGCCCATTTCCACGTATGTTCTCAAAACATACCTTTCCACATGTCATATTGGGCTTGGCCCATTTCCATATCATTTCATAACGGAACAATGCAACATGAAACCCAACCCAATCCTAAGGTCCATCCGCTACACACCCCCTTATCCAGCCTACCACACACCAGGGGACTATCGAGTCACCCTCTCCTTTTCCCTCCAAAAAGGCAACCAATGCCATCCACGATGTAGCGTATAGCTAACATCAAACCACGATGGAGCACACAGCAATCCATCAAGCCACGATATGGCATAAAGCCGATATCAATCAAGGTAACCACGCGAACTAAATCGCAAAGATCCACAACGCGACCTCAGTCAGCGCCAATCCACGATGTAGCACAAAGCTGACATCAACCACGTACTCGAAGTACACCCGTACCTTCTTTCAAAAACCCACCCATGCACATGTAACATAATATAATGCGGAGATGATGCATGTACATGATATTCATAAATATAGGCATGCTCACATAGTCAAAATCAATTATCACATATTAGCCAATTTGCTACTAACCTGGTCGTCATCATACCCCTTTAGGGTATCCATTACACATATGGACTGCATTCATTAGTAAACATATAGCACAACAGAGATCATACAAATCCCGGAAACAATGGTCTAACTACACACCTTATAACCTGAAGCTCTAAACCCTCGATCCCGACGCTATCATTTAGCGAGACTATCGTTATCTGCCTATCGTTTTCTGCTGCACGCCCACACCCCGGTGGCCAATCACGAACCGCCGAGACAGCTCTTTTCTTAAACTTCGGGATAGTGACCTTCCCTTTCCCCTCTTGACTGGCACTCGCATCCATCAACGATACTTAATCAGAACCACACGATTAATCAACGAAGTCATAATCAACTAATAACAAAACTACATCACTTACTAACATCCTTACCGAATGAACCGAGATCCCGAAGGCTTCCCTTTGCTCTAGATGATACGCCCCTAAAAAGACCATAGTCAACCTTCGGTCAACACATAACCACATATATTGGCCTAAGGCCGAAAATCAAACCACTTACCCTTTTCTTTCTTGAATCCCGAAACACCAATGGAATTGCCGAAAATCCCTGTTACAAGACTATTAGAATCGGCCATACAAAATCCGTGGAAAGGCCCTTTTGGCCGAATACTCACCATCACCTTACCTTATCTGTCGAAATCTCAAGAGAATCCCTTTTTGCTCCTTGGTGTTAGCTACAACCAAAACGAAACACAATGTCACCTTGGCCCTAGAGACATTCGGCCACACCAACCACTAAGGCCAACCATTCGGTTTTGGCCACTAAAACAAAGAATCATAAATCGACCGCTAAGGATAGAATCTACTTACCACTCCTGCTTAAGATTCGGCCCACCGCACTAGGATATCATGGGAGATTTTCGGCTTCAAGCTTGGTAAAATAGAAGAGGAATAGACAGGCTAAAGGTTTCGGCTTAAGCAAAAAGAGAAGTAAAAAGCAAGAGAGGTTGATGTTTGAGTAATTCGACAATGGCTACCAAATAGTGGTGAAATATTCGACTATACTAGGAGAAGATATAGACTTGGGGTTGGTCGTAAGGAAAATAAATGAATAAAAAGAGGGAGTAGAAGAATTCGGCAAAGGAATCAAAAGAAATTCATGAAGAAGGCTGCCCATTAAATAGGAAATTCGGCACCCCCCTCCCCTTAAAGACTCCAAAGCCGATTAAACACTCCAAGCCCCCCATTCGGCCATGACTTCCACCAAATCCAAAATTCCTTCCTAAATTCACTCAATACCAACCAATTCAAAATAAAATAATCTAATAGCAACCATTATCACCTATTTACTAATTTTAAACTAATTAAAATAATCCCACCATTATCAAAAATAAATAAAATAAAACAAGATTACCCACTAGCCGAATTCAAAAAGCTAACCAACCCCAATTCAATCTTATCCCACCTATTAAAATAAAAATAGTGATTATCCTACACTAAAAAACAAATACTAGATAAAATAAAACACTATCCCCACCTAGCCGTCCAACACTACCAGCTGCTGCCCAACAAGAATAAAAAAAATAAAACTTCAATTTGCAACACCCATGTGCCGTCCACCTTCACGCCAATCAGTAGCAAAAAGAAGGAAAAACCCCACCTGCAGCCTCCAAGGTTCGAACACAGGACCTGGGGGGAAATCAGCAGCCAAGTAGCGCCCAGGCCATTCGGCCAACCTGCCTTTCATGTTACAAAGCCCCAACATTTATTTTTAACTCCTTCCTACTTCAGCCCATCACATAGCAAAATAAAAACGTGAAAAATGCCGCTGCCCCCACTCGAACCAGCGCCCTTTCTCCCCTTCAGCGCCTAAGTGGCGCATAAGAGCCACTTTGCCAACTGGACTTTCATGTCCACCAACCTGGCCATTAATTTTTAAGGCCTACTTAGCCCAGTCCTTTGGCTGACGCAAAAATAAAACAAAAATTGCTGCCTTAGCAGCTCGAACCCTTGCTCCCTTAGGCGTCCCCTTTCAAAGCTCCAAGCAGCGCCTCCATGCCACTCCACCCAACTGTTTCTTGTGTCCTGAATTCCACCAATTTATTTTAAGGCCTTCTTGCCCTATTTCCCCTTTTTGCACTAAAAATCTAAAATTTTCCAAGGTACTCCCCGTTCATCCAATCATTCTTAAAACCTCTAAATACACCCAAGCACACCCAAAAATCTTCCAACACCTGAGTTAAACTCAAATTGCATAGCCCCTAAACCAGGGTGTTACAATTCTACCCTCCTTAAAAATAATTTCGTCCTCGAAATTACTTGGCTAACGAACATCTGTACAACCTATCTTACCACCTTACGCTTATGCTGCGCACTCTGATCTTACTAAGGCTATCATACTTCCCAAACATAGCCTCTAAGTTCCCACTCAAAATTCAAAACACCTCTCTTAGCAACACAGAAAAGGGCTAACTCACAAGCAAGCAAAGCAATTAAAGCATGTACCAAAGCAAAGGAGCTTACCCGATATCACATCCTTGGCTGACTCTGACTAGAACCATTCCTTCCATGGCTTGAACCACGACCTCTCGTTGCTTGAGGACAATTCTTAACCAGATGTGCCTTAGATCCGCACCGAAAGCATTCTTTACTATTTCCCCAACACTCTCCTGTGTGAGGTCTTCCACAGCGAGCACAGATACGATTTCGATTCTCAACAACTGGCATAGGTGGACGTACCGTATTCTCAACTCTAGGTCTTTTTCGAGCATCTCCAAACGATGCTGACGGTCCAACCCTTTTCTTATTCTCGTTCCTATTCTTTTCCCGGTTTTCCCTTACCGTCCTCTTAACTTCTTCAGCTATCCGAGCTTTCTCAACCAGAATGGCGAAGTCCCTTTCTCTCTGCGGAGCTATCAACTCCCGCAACTCATCTCGCAGCCCATCTTCGAATCGAACACTCCTTTCATAATCAGTAGCCACGATCCCTTTGGCGTACTGACTAAGTCGCACGAATTCCACTTCATACTCCGCTACCGACTTATTCCCTTGTACTAGATTTAGAAACGCTTTCCTTTGCGAGTCCAAATAACTGGCTCCTACGTACTTTCCTTCAAACTTAGCCTTAAAATAATCCCAATCCAACCGATCTGCCGGTACACCTTGTTTGACAGTGAGCCACCAACGATAAGCCTCGTCCCGAAGCAGCGAAACAACACCTTTTAGCTTTTCCTCTGGGGTACAATCCAAGTCGTCCATAATTCTTTCGACTCCCTCTAGCCAATATTCCACTATGTTCGGAGCTACTCCTGACACTCCTCTAAAAACTTCAGCCCCGTTGGACCTGAGTCTCTCGGATACTGACTTCCGAGTTCCATTTCCCCTACTAGCTCCTGCTACACGTTCTAGAAGTCGTAACATGGCCCGCGACACTGTGTCGTCTTCTCCCATCTGATCTTGCTCCTCTACGTCCACAGCTGGCGGCACTTCACTTTCTGACCCATGGCCAGACCCTACCGGTTCCGAAGCTGCCATTCTACCTCTACCGCGTCCCCTAGAACTCATCTCTATCGTCGCGATTTAATCTGATTAGAGAGTTTTATGCATTAGAAATTTTGTTCCACTATTTAATCACGAGCAAATTTTATAAGAGAAGGGTATTTAAAAGTAATTCTTTCGATCACACAAAGTTTCAGTTCGAGTTTACTACTCTAGTTCAAGAATCACATTCGCACACACATCCGTTCATCAACAAGAACACATTCCTTCCTCAGTAAAGGCACATTCAGTGGTATCTACCACACACATTCACCATTCGGACATTTCTGCCCGTTTCTACCCCAGGGGTATTTTCGTCATTTTGTCCTACAGGGACATTTTCGTAATAAACCAGAGAAATTTTAAAACTTTAGTAAACCCAGACATTTTGAAATTTCCACAACTGGAGGGTATTTCTGAAAATTTGCCAAATTTAAGGCACGATAGAATTTTGGAAACCAGGGGTATTTTGGTAATTTTGTCAACCAGGGTAATTTTGTAAATTTCCAAAGTCGGGGTATTATTTTGAAATACAGAAAACTGGATACTTTTGCAAAGTGAGAGAATTTTATTAAAATTGGGGTTGAACCGGAAATCTTGAAAGTTAGGGGCATTTTAGTAATTTTCAACACAGGGGTATTTTCGTAGATTCTCCCCAAATCAGGGAATCTTAATATTTGAAACTCAGGATGAAGTAAAATCATTTTAATAAAAGTTGAGGGTAGTGCGGTAATTTTACAATACAGGGGCATTTTTGTAATTTTGCCACTAGGGGCATTTTGGTAATTTTGGTAAATCGAGAAAACGTTTTTCAAAATCAGATTTAGGGTTTACAACCCAAAGGGGTAAATTTTGGAAATTTTAGAACTAAAGATTTTAAAACAGTAAGGCTAATCCCTTTCGGGTTTTAATAATCGGTTTAGCCTATGAACAAGTCCTCTTGGTTAAGGTGAACCGTAGCTACGCACCAGGTAGGATTCCTGCGAAGAGGAGGTGAGTCACAAGGACTGCTTAAGTACCAGGCTCTTCCGGATCCAATCCTAGACATGCGCACACAGGTTGCCACACCTTAACTCGGCGACTTAGTCATAGGTTTGTTTAGTAATTTTTAAGCCTTATGTATATGTTTGAGTAGACTAGTCCTAGGGTTCAATAGATCCTAGTTCACTAATCTACGAGCCCAACTAAGCCCATAACAGTTCATATAACAAGCTACTTCACAAGTCTGAAGTACTTACCTGGTGGACTCGGGCCGGAGGTACAGGTGCCATGCCAGAATACCTAAAAAAATAATTCATAAAAACCCATATTTTTGAAAAGACCATTTTGAAACGTTTTGGGCCCCAAAACCCTCAAAGCCGAGTTTTGAACCGGGCTCTGATACCAATTTGTAACACCCCAAACCCGGCCCACAAGTCCTGACCGGATCTGGTATGTCACTGCGGAAAAAACGTTTGAAAAATCTTTGACTTTAGAATGATACTTGAAAAATTTTATTTTTTTTTGGAAAGCATGTCCATTAAAAATCCTTAAATGATATAAGCTCGCTTTGGGTTAAACTTTATTATAATTTATTATATTATAAACCATTTGAAGAAAATATATCTAAGTATAATATAAATTTCAATAATCGTAAAGTGAATACTTTAAATAAAAGTGGCCCTTATTACAAAATAATTAACCCAAGTGCTCCAAATTAAAATGCTTAAAATAAAAATATTTAAGACGTCCTCTGCATGGGCCACCTTGTATCCACTCCAACCCGGTCCGATCATCCTGTCACCTGCGATGTTGGATAAATAATTGGGTGAGTCATACAGACTCAGTGTGTAATTAAACCACTGATATCCACCCACATGTTAGCCACAAATCAACCCAATTATCAAATGCAGCATGTAAATATAATCATTTAAACATTACCACATTCTGGGCTTGGCCCACAATCAAATCATATTCAAGCACTGGGCTAGGCCCTTTTCTTAATAATCCACATATCAACTGGGCTTGGCCCATTTCCACGTATGTTCTCAAAACATACCTTTCCACATGTCATATTGGGCTTGGCCCATTTCCATATCATTTCATAACGGAACAATGCAACATGAAACCCAACCCAATCCTAAGGTCCATCCGCTACACACCCCATTATCCAGCCTACCACACACCAGGGGACTATCGAGTCACCCTCTCCTTTTCCCTCCAAAAAGGCAACCAATGCCATCCACGATGTAGCGTATAGCTAACATCAAACCACGATGGAGCACACAGCAATCCATCAAGCCACGATATGGCATAAAGCCGATATCAATCAAGGTAACCACGCGAACTAAATCGCAAAGATCCACAACGCGACCTTAGTCAGCGCCAATCCACGATGTAGCACAAAGCTGACATCAACCACGTACTCGAAGTACACCCGTACCTTCTTTCAAAAACCCACCCATGCACATGTAACATAATATAATGCGGAGATGATGCATGTACATGATATTCATAAATATAGGCATGCTCACAAAGTCAAAATCAATTATCACATATTAGCCAATTTGCTACTAACCTGGTCGTCATCATACCCCTTTAGGGTATCCATTACACATATGGCACTGCATTCATTAGTAAACATATAGCACAACAGAGATCATACAAATCCCGGAAACAATGGTCTAACTACACACCTTATAACCTGAAGCTCTAAACCCTCGATCCCGACGCTATCCTTTAGCGAGACTATCATTATCTGCCTATCGTTTTCTGCTGCACGCCCACACCCCGGTGGCCAATCACGAACCGCCGAGACAGCTCTTTTCTTAAACTTCGGGACAGTGACCTTCCCTTTCCCCTCTTGACTGGCACTCGTATCCATCGACGATACTTAATCAAAACCACACGATTAATCAACGAAGTCATAATCAACTAATAACAAAACTACATCACTTACTAACATCCTTACCGAATGAACCGAGATCCCGAAGGCTTCCCTTTGCTCTAGATGATACGCCCCTAAAAAGACCATAGTCAACCTTCGGTCAACACATAACCACATATATTGGCCTAAGGCCGAAAATCAAACCACTTACCCTTTTCTTTCTTGAATCCCGAAACACCAATGGAATTGCCGAAAATCTCTGTTACAAGACTATTAGAATCGGCCATACAAAATCCGTGGAAAGACCCTTTTGGCCGAATACTCACCATCACCTTACCTTATCTGTCGAAATCTCAAGAGAATCCCTTTTTGCTCCTTGGTGTTAGCTACAACCAAAACGAAACACAATGTCACCTTGGCCCTAGAGACATTCGGCCACACCAACCACTAAGGCCAACCATTCGGTTTTGGCCACTAAAACAAAGAATCATAAATCGACCGCTAAGGATAGAATCTACTTACCACTCCTGCTTAAGATTCGGCCCACTGCACTAGGATATCAAGGGAGATTTTCGGCTTCAAGCTTGGTAAAATAGAAGAGGAATAGACAGGCTAAAGGTTTCGGCTTAAGCAAAAAGAGAAGTAAAAAGCAAGAGAGGTTGATGTTTGAGTAATTCGACAATGGCTACCAAATAGTGGTGAAATATTCGACTATACTAGGAGAAGATATAGACTTGGGGTTGGTCGTAAGGAAAATAAATGAATAAAAAGAGGGAGTAGAAGAATTCGGCAAAGGGATCAAAAGAAATTCATGAAGAAGGCTGCCCATTAAATAGGAAATTCGGCACCCCCCTCCCCTTGAAGACTCCAAAGCCGATTAAACACTCCAAGCCCCCCATTCGGCCATGACTTCCACTAAATCCAAAATTCCTTCCTAAATTCACTCAATACCAACCAATTCAAAATAAAATAATCTAATAGCAACCATTATCACCTATTTACTAATTTTAAACTAATTAAAATAATCCCACCATTATCAAAAATAAATAAAATAAAACAAGATTACCCACCAGCCGAATTCAAAAAGCTAACCAACCCCAATTCAATCTTATCCCACCTATTAAAATAAAAATAGTGATTATCCTACACAAAAAAACAAATACTAGATAAAATAAAACACTATCCCCACCTAGCCGTCCAACACTACCAGCTGCTGCCCAACAAGAATAAAAAAAAATAAAACTTCAATTTGCAACACCCATGTGCCGTCCACCTTCATGCCAATCAGTAGCAAAAAGAAGGAAAAACCCCACCTACAGCCTCCAAGGTTCGAAGACAGGATCTGGGGGGAAATCAGCAGCCAAGTAGCGCCCAGGCCATTCGGCCAACCTGCCTTTCATGTTACAAAGCCCCAACATTTATTTTTAACTCCTTCCTACTTCAGCCCATCACATAGCAAAATAAAAACGCCAAAAATGCCGCTGCCCTTACTCGAACCAGCGCCCTTTCTCCCCTTCAGCGCCTAAGTGGCGCATAAGAGCCACTTTGCCAACTGGACTTTCATGTCCACCAACCTGGCCATTAATTTTTAAGGCCTACTTAGCCCAGTCCTTTGGCTGACGCAAAAATAAAACAAAAGTTGCTGCCTTAGCAGCTCGAACCCTTGCTCCCTTAGGCGTCCCCTTTCAAAGCTCCAAGCAGCGCCTCCATGCCACTCCACCCAACTGTTTCTTGTGTCCTAAATTCCACCAATTTATTTTAAGGCCTTCTTGCCCTATTTCCCCTTTTTACACTAAAAATCTAAAATTTTCCAAGGTACTCCCCGTTCATCCAATCATTCTTAAAACCTCTAAATACACCCAAGCACACCCAAAAATCTTCCAACACCTGAGTTAAACTCAAATTGCATAGCCCCTAAACCAGGGTGTTACAACGGCAGCCGGAAAACTCAAAATTCCCTTCTTTTTTTTAAGGAAATGGAATACTAGATCAGATGGGATTCCCTCTGTATTTTAAAAAATAAAAAGAAAAAGGAAAAAAGGCTTCGGCCCCCTAGGCATCCCTCTCGCGTCCTCTCCTCGAGGGTGACGAATCTACCCACCAACGACGACGGCGTAACAAGAGCGATAAGGCTTTTTTGTTTTTGTTGTATTTTTTATATTTTTTGAAAATAAAACAACAAATAAAACGGATACCTTTTGAATCTTTTTGTATTGCTTTTTTATGGCCCTTATCTTTCCAAAAAACTACAATTTGGTTATGGCTTTTATAACCATAGATTACACTGTTTTTATTATTTTTTTTGCTATTGTTTCTACTGTTCTTGTATGCTATTTTTGTCATTTTCCATTCTTTTTTTATAGATGGCGTGGAGGTCAACATAGAGGAGAGGAGAGACGCTCTTTGCCGTTTTGGTGCAAGGCTGTAGACGCGCTGTAACATCCTGGAATTAGGGGCTCTGCATTTAATGTTTGCTGTGTGTTTGCCATGCTCTGTTTGTTAATTTGGTGCGTTTTGGGGACTCGGGAATGCTCGGGGTTAAGCTAGAGCCTTGGTAAAAATTTTCGTTTTTAGGCACTTTAGGGGAAAGCTAGCTGAGGCAGGCCTTAAGGGTAACTACTTGTGTTTGTTAACACAAGGAAAGGAGGGGTAAGGTGGCAAGGAGGCGCCACTTAGAGTGCAGGAAGTGGCGTCACAAGGGAGTAGCAGCAGGGAAGAGGTTCGAATCCCACAAGCCTCAGTTTGGAGCTTTATTTTTGGCACCTGGATGGGAAGAAGGTGGTTTCGACAAGGACTCTCCAAGGATGATGGTTGAATGAGTCAACATATTCAAATGAGTGGCAATGAGGTGTTGGTGATATTTGAATTGGCCAAACCAATTCAAATGGTTGTTGAAGAGTGAAGTAAGGAGAGAATCAAGGGATTTCAATTTGGTGGATGTGATGGCCGATTGTGGGGAGTTTAAAGGGGAGAGATTTTGGTTTAGTGCTAGTTGGGTGATGTGCCGAAATTCTTAAGGCTTGTGGCACTTGGCTCTTTTCTTTTGTTTAGTTCAATCGGTCATAGGGGTGTGGTATAGTGCCGATTGGTGCAAGTGTCTTGTGAGGGAGTGTTTAGTCGAAACTCATTTCTTTGTTGTTACCAAAGAGAACCGTAGCTCTTTTTTCTCTCTTTCTCTACTTTTTCCTCCCTTTTCATGTGTTAGCCAAAACTCATTGAAGCTCCATTGCAGAATCTTTTCTTCTTCTTTGTTCTTCTTTAACAACTTTGGCCGAATCACCCTTTACCATTCACCCTTCACATTTTGATTTCATTTTCTTTTACTACCTTCTTCACAAGCCAAAAACCCCTGAAGTCACCTCTCTTGCCGAATCTTTTTGACCTTCTTTTCTTTTCTCTTAAACACCACAGCCGAACCTTGGTTTCCATTTCTGCTTCTTCTTTTTTTTCTTTTCCCTAATAATTTTCTTTTGCTAAGCTGAATTCTCTTCTACTCCCTAACTCCCCTCTTTTCTCTGCTTTTGGTTTTTGTTTGTGGGAAAGGCCGAATCTGTTGAAGTGTAAGCACCCTTCTCAATCGGCATCTCCTTGTTACTTTGGTAAGGGATTCTTCTTCTTCTTTTTCTGTTCATTCTTTCCTTTACTCTTGTTGGTGGTTAAACTGGTGGCGCTGACTCAGTTCTCTTGGGGCATTGGCCGATTGTGGGAGGCCTTTCTCGTTTTTGCTTTGGCCGAAAGGCCGTTCCTTTTGTTCAATTTTGGGAATTGGTTCTAACCCGGTATTGTTTAGGGACCCATTCGGTTTCACAAGCCAACCTGCAAGTGTTCGACTTGTCGTTGATCAAGGTAAGATATTCTTATCATCTCCTTTACTCCTATTCTTCAAACCGATCACTCTTTTTTCCATAACGCGTATTTTCATTCTTCATGGCTAGTGGCCGAATACCAGGAAGAGAAGTGCTAAGACTTCTTAAGTTGCCGAAAGTTGTTTCCAAGCAGTCTTACTTATTCGCGTTAGTACAAAGGTGAGGAGCTACCCTGGGTTCTATAAGTTTCGTTGTTCATTGTTGATTTGCTCCTTTAGTCTGATATCGTTGTTTGATAACCGTTGTTTCTGTTATGGTATGGTATTGATCAAATTTTTCTATGGATGCAAGTGTCGGTCAATCTAAGGAAGGGAGCGAGACCATAATTGCGGCTCCTACGTTTAAAAGATGGGCGGTGTCGGCGGTTCGAGATTTTCCGTCGGGCTGTGGTAGAGAGCCGATGTCTGCCTGGGATAGGTAAATAGCTGTCGTCCATGCTAGTGAAAGCGTCGACATAAAAATCCTAGTGTTACGTGTTATCAGGTGTGTATTACCCACACATTTCTTTACTGTTTATGTTATTAACTGTGAAGGCTGAAAGCCGAATTGACTGCGATGTTAGTTGAAATACCCTTGTGGATAAGGTTGGAGACACCAGGTAAGTTCTCGATGATGATATTTCTGATTATATGCATGTATGTATGTTCGTTGTTATGCATGTATGATATAGTTATCTGTTACGCATTATGATTATGATTGCATTCATATTTTGCACGATGTAAAGAGCATGGGCTCGGGATTGAATGAAAGGAGAAGGGAGAATTTTTGACTATTGCCACGAGTGGTCTAAGTACCACGACGGTTGAAACCACAAATGTTTTAATCAGTGACTTGTCTTGGTGGTCAAGTACCATAGTGGGTTGGTCCCACGTATGCGTAATTTATCAGAGATCGTCACGGTGGTCTAAGACCACAGTGGGCTGGCCCCACGATTATATACTATAGTGACTTTGTCACGAGTGGTCTAGTACCACGGTAGTCAAGAACCACAGTGGCATAATGCCCCGGGTGTTTGGATGGAGAGCTAGACTGGGTTGGGCCGCATTGCATGCATGTGATATATGCCATATGGAGTGGGCTAATGCCCAATGTGCATCTGTGGGCTTAAGGCCCAATTTGCATTTACTGGAATTTACACACTAAGTCTCGGTGACTCACCCCTTTGCTGAATTTTGCAAGTAATCAATAGATCGCGGATTTTGGAGCCAGGTGGACTCGAGGTGGCCATGCGTTGCTGTTTCTTTCATAAATTTTCATTACTTTATTCTGAACTTAATTTAATTTGGGATTTTATTATGTAATAAGGCTACTTTAACTTAAATTTGGGTTTGGTTTTAAATGCCGATTTTATTTATGTTATAACCTGTCAAAAATGGGGTTTTCTTAAAAACGTAAATCAAGATTTTCCAAATATTAACAAACAGATCACAAGAAATAAGTAATTGAAACTTGGAATTTTCTTAGAACTACTAATAATATTATTATTTCTTTCTTTTCTCCAAAAGTTACATTACTCAACACTATTTTCAATAAGATTTTCTAAGTATGGTTTTATGAAATAAACCCGTTTTCAGTACCTAATTAACTCAATAAGAAGATGGTAAGATCTGTATAACTTAACCGAATTTTAATTAACCTTAGGTTGGACTCACTAAACAAAATGTTTTTCTCAAATTACGATGTTCCATTAAACGATTTTCAAAACTACCTTTCCAGTAACATACCAGATTCGGTCATAACGTATTGACCGGGCTTAGGGTGTTACAATTTTGGTATCAGAGCCAGTTTCCAAAACTCGACTGTGGGTATGAGGTTCAAAAATGTTTCAAATGATGGTTTAGAAAATGGTTTAGAAAAATATATGTTTTCTGGAAGCATGGCACCCGAGTCTCTGACACCAAATCCGCATGGTAAGTCTTCTGACTATTGGTTGTTTTACATGAAGTAATTGTAATGTGCTATGATTACTTGATTAAGAAATCCAACTCTAGAGACTGAAACCTTAGGTATGCATGAACTGGCAAAAATTACTCATAATGCTATTTTCATAAAACTGCTCTGCAATAAACAGTGGAAGAAAACACTAATTCATAAAACTTTTAATCAGATTAAATCGCATCTGTAGTAATGAGTGCTAGATGATGTGGACGCGGCATGTGTGGCCGCGGAAGAGGTCGAGATGTTGGGGCTGAGCCCTCGGAATCTAAGCATGGGCCGGAATGTGAGGTGCCAGCTTCACCAGTTGCAGAAGTGGAATTTCAAGACCAAACTGGGGGAGACGATGCGGTGTCTCAGACGATGTTACGTGTTCGTGTTCTGGAGAGAGTTGCGGGAGTGAGCACGGGATCTGTGGCCCGAAAATCTGTGTCGGAGTGACTTCGAGCGAGCGGGGCTGAAATGTTTAGGGGCGTTTCTGGTGTAGCTCCTAATATAGCTAAGTATTGGCTCGAGGCGGTTGAGCGTATCATGGATGATCTTGACTGTACCGCGGAAGAGAAACTGAAAGGAGTTGTGTCTCTTCTCCGCAATGAGGCTTACCAATGGTGGCTCACGGATAGGGATGGTACAGCAGCGGATCGCATTACCTGAGGCTTCTTTAAGTCTGCATTCCAGGGAAAATACATTGGGTCGAGCTATGTGGACGCTCAGCGTAAGGCATTTCTTAACTTGGTTTAGGGGAGTAAGTCAGTGGGCGAGTATGAGGCGGAATTCTTACGTCTTAGCCGGTATGCCTGGGGTATTGTGTCAACAGATCATGAGCGTTGTGTCCGATTTGAGGATGGTCTGAGGGACGAGTTACGAGTACTGATAGCTCCGCAACGGGAAAGGGAGTTCGCTGTTTTGGTGGAAAAGGCTAAGATAGCCGAAGAGGCAAAGTGATCTGAAAGGCAGAACTAGGATAGGGACAAGGGTAGGAATAAAAGAAGTTTTGGACCGTCAAGATCTACTGGGAATTTTCAGAAGAGGCCTAGGTTGGATGGGCCGAGTCGAGCTGCGAGGCCCGTTGTTGCTGGTCGACCACAACAATGTGCTACGTGTGGGAAGTTTCATTTAAGAGGGTGCTGGGCAATGAGTAATGGGTGCTACAGATGTGGATCAGTAGATCATTGGGTAAGGGATTGTTCGCAAGAACCAAACAGAACGCGACCAGTAGGTCAGATTTATGTTCAGCTTGGTAGGGGTGGTCAGCAACTACAGAGAGGACGTGGTCCTGCCAGAGGAGGAAATGGTTTTGGTCGTGGACGTGGAGCACCGGGCAGAGGTGCTGGGAACACAGATGCAAGACAGTCTGGGTTGGCCTATGCAGCTAGACGCCGAGAGGAGGGCGATGCACCGGACGTCATAACCGGTACGTTCTTTATTTTCAGTTTGCCTTTTACTGCACTGATTGATATTGGGTCAACACAGTCTTATGTTGCTAGTACGGTGTCTGGAACTCTGAACATAGACTCTGAGATTGCTTCTAGGGAGATGACTATACTTAGCCCTTTAGGATAATCTGTAGTGGTGAACAAACTCTTTAGGGGTGTGCCTTTAGAAGTGCAAGGGATGATTTTCCCGGTTGATTTGATGGAACTACCATTCGGCGAGTTCGATTTGATCTTAGGAATGGACTGATTAGTGAAGTATCGAGCAAACTTGGATTGTGCCACTAAGCGCATGGTGTTAAGGACTATTGAGGATAATGAGGTGTTAATGATAGGGGAAAGGAGGAACTACTTGTCTAATATGATGTCTGCTTTAAAGGCTGAGAGAATGGTAAGAAAAGGATGCGAGGCTTTCTTAACGGTTGTCAGTGCTCTGAAGGCCAAGGAGTTGACTGTAAAGGATGTTAGAACGGTGAAGGAATTCTCCGATGTTTTTCCAGAAGAGCTTCTAGGGTTACCTCCGGATCGCGGGTGGAATTTGGTATTGATCTTCTTCCGGGAATAGCGCCAGTGTCCATTGCCCCATATAGAATGGCGCCGAAGGAGTTGGTGGAACTGAAAGCCCAAATTCAGGAACTGTTGGACCGAGGTTTTATCCGACCTAGTGTGTCACCTTGGGGAGCGCCGGTGTTATTTGTTAAGAAGAAGGATGGGTCGATGCGGATGTGCATTGACTATAGGCAACTGAACAAGTTGACGATTAAGAACAAGTACCCGTTGCCTAGAATAGATGATCTGTTCGATCAGTTGCGAGGCGCTTCAGTCTTTTCAAAGATAGACTTGAGGTCGGGTTACCACCAGCTTAAGGTCAAAGAGGCAGATATCTATAAGACAGCTTTCCGAACTCGTTATGGTCACTACGAGTTCTTGGTGATGACGTTTGGGTTGACGAATGCATCAGCTGCGTTTATGGACATGATGAACCAGGTATTCCAACCCTATCTGGACCGATTTGTCGTGGTGTTCATAGACGATATCTTGGTTTATTCAAGTACGGAAGAGGAACACGATTCGCATTTTCGGGTGGTTCTGCAGATTCTAAGAGAAAAGCAGCTGTACGCCAAATTCAGTAAGTGTGAATTTTGGTTAAGGGAAGTTACCTTTCTGGGACATGTTGTGTTTGCGAGGGAATTAGGGTTGATCCCCAGAAAATTGAAGCAGTGTTGGACTGGAAACTGCCTAAGTCTGTGGCAAAAATTCAGAGTTTTCTTGGTTTGGCTGGGTACTACAGGAGGTTTGTTGAGGGATTCTCACTAATAGTTGCACCGTTGACCAAGTTGTTACGGAAAGGGGTACTGTTTGTCTGGTCAGATAAGCAACAGGAAAGCTTTGAGAAGTTGAAGAGGATCTTGACTGAGGCTCCAGTGTTGATTCAGCCTGAGGCTGGGAAGGATTTTGTCGTTTACTGCGATGCGTCGCACACGGGGTTAGGATGCGTGTTGATGCAATAAGGGAAGGTGGTAGCATATGCGTCTCGACAGTTGAGACCGCATGAGGTGAATTATCCCACTCATGATCTTCAGTTAGCTGCGGTAGTGTTTGCTCTAAAGATTTGGAGACACTACCTGTATGGGGAGAAGTCCATTATCTACACCGACCACAAGAGCCTGAAATACCTCCTTACCTAGAAGGAGTTGAATTTAAGACAGCGGAGGTTGATTGAATTGTTGAAGGACTATGATTGTTTGATCGAGTACCATCCGGGTAAAGCTAACGTAGTGGCGAATGTGTTGAGCGTAAGGTGATATCAGACTTGAGGGCAATGTTCGCCCATCTCAGCTTGTATGATGATGGAAGTATGCTAGCTGAACTGCAAGTGAAGCCTTCTTGGGTCAGTCAGATAAAAGAGAAGTAGTTATCGGATGAATCGTTAAGTCCTAAATTTCAGCTAGTGGCGGGTGGTGAGATAGCAGGTTTTAGTGTGAGCAGTGATGGTGTATTGTGCTTCGGGGAAAAGCTTGCATGCTAAAAGATTCCGAGTTGAGGCAGAAGATTCTACAAGAAGCGCATAGTAGCCTATACGCTATGCATCCTGGTGGAAGTAAGATGTACCGGGATATGTGAGAACAGTTTTGGTGGCCGGGTCTGAAGCAAGAGGTGATTGAATTTGTGAGTAAATGCTTGACGTGTCAGCAGGTGAAGGCGGAACACCAATTGCCTTTAGGGTTGCTACAGCCAGTAAAGATTCCATTTTGGAAGTGAGAGCAGATAACGATGGACTTTGTGAGTGGCCTACCCCTTACGCCTACGAAGAAAGATTCAGTGTGGGTAATTGTAGATCGATTGACGAAGTCTGCTTACTTCATACCGGTTTAGGTTGATTATTCATTATAGAAGTTAGCCAAGCTATACGTGGCAGAGATTGTGAGGTTGCATGGGGTACCTGTGTCTATCATATCAGACAGAGGCCCCAGGTTTACATCGCAGTTCTGGAAGGCGTTGCATCAAGTGTTGGGTACAAGACTGGATTTCAGCACAGCGTTTCATCCACAAACTGATGGTCAGTTTGAGAGGGTAATTCAGATCTTGGAAGACATGTTGAGAGGCTGTGTAATCGACTTCAGGGGTAGTTGGGAGGAGTTCCTACCGTTGGCAGAATTCACATACAACAACAGCTATCAATCCAGTATTCAGATGGCACCCTATGAAGCGTTGTATGGTCGGAAGTGTCGCACTCCTACTTGTTGGACAGAGTTGGGTGAGAGACAGTTGTTGGGTCCGAAATTGGTTTCTAAAACGGAGGAAAAGGTTAAGTTGATTCGGACGCGGTTGAAGGAAGCTTCTGATAGGCAGAAATCTTACGTAGACCTGAAGTGTAAGGATATAGAGTTCTCTGTGGGTGATCAGGTTTTTCTGAAGGTTTCACCGTGGAAGAAAATTCTAAGGTTTGGACGGAAGGGCAAGCTGAGCCTCAGGTTCATCGGGCCTTATCGTGTGTTGAAACGTGTGGGACCAGTAGCTTATCAGCTCGAGCTACCTTCAGAATTGAGGCAGATTCATGAGGTATTCCATGTCTCGATGTTAAGGCGCTACCGTTCAGATTCGTCTCACATAGTGCCTGTGGAAGAAATCGAGATAAGACCTGATTTATCTTTTAAAAAGGAACAAGTTCAAATCCTAGACCGAGATGTTAAGGTGTTGTGGAGAAAGACGGTTCCGTTGGTTAAGGTGTTGTGGCAGAATCACGGTTCAGAGGAAGCCACGTGGGAGCCAGAGGATGTGATGCGACAGCAATACCCTCACCTCTTTTGACTGGGTAAATTTCGTGGCCGAAATTTCTTTAAGGGGGTAGAACTGTAACATCCTGGAATTAGGGGCTCTGCATTTAATGTTTGCTGTGTGTTTGCCATGCTCTGTTTGTTAATTTGGTGCGTTTTGGGGACCCGGGAACGCTCGGGGTTAAGCTAGAGCCTTGGTAAAAATTTTCGTTTTTAGGCACTTTAGGGGAAAGCTAGCTGAGGCAGGCCTTAAGGGTAACTACTTGTGTTTGTTGACACAAGGAAAGGAGGGGTAAGGTGGCAAGGAGGTGCCACTTAGAGTGCAGGAAGTGGCGTCACAAGGGAGTAGCAGCAGGGAAGAGGTTCGAATCCCACAAGCCTCAGTTTGGAGCTTTATTTTTGGCACCTGGATGGGAAGAAGGTGGTTTCGACAAGGACTCTCCAAGGATGATGGTTGAATGAGTCAACATATTCAAATAAGTGGCACTGAGGTGTTGGTGATATTTGAATTGGTCAAACCAATTCAAATGGTTGTTGAAGAGTGAAGTAAGGAGAGAATCAAGGGATTTCAATTTGGTGGATGTGATGACCGATTGTGGGGAGTTTAAAGGGGAGAGATTTTGGTTTAGTGCTAGTTGGGTGATGTGCCGAAATTCTTAAGGCTTGTGGCACTTGGCTCTTTTCTTTTGTTTTGTTCAATCGGTCATAGGGGTGTGGTATAGTGCCGATTGGTGCAAGTGTCTTGTGAGGGAGTGTTTAGTCGAAACTCATTTCTTTGTTGTTACCAAAGAGAACCGTAGCTCTCTTTTCTCTACTTTTTCCTCCATTTTCATGTGTTAGCCGAAACTCATTGAAGCTCCCTTGCCTAATCTTTTCTTCTTCTTTGTTCTTCTTTAATAACTTTGGCCGAATCACCCTTTACCATTCACCCTTTACATTTCGGTTTCATTTTCTTTTGCTACCTTCTTTACAAGCCGAAAACCCCTGAAGTCACCTCTCTTGCCGAATCTTTTTGACCTTCTTTTCTTTTCTCTTAAACACTATAGCCAAACCTTGGTTTCCATTTCTGCTTCTTCTTTCTTTTCTTTTCCCTAATCATTTTCTTTTGCTAAGCCGAATTCTCTTCTACTCTAACTCCCCTCTTTTCTCTGCTTTTGGTTTCTGTTTGTGGGAAAGCCCGAATCTGTTGAAGTGCAAGCACCCTTCTCAATCGGCATCTCCTTGTTACTTTGGTAAGGGATTCTTCTTCTTCTTTTTCTGTTCATTCTTTCCTTTACTCTTGTTGGTGGTTAAACTGATGGTGCTGACTTAGTTCTCTTGGGGCATTGGCCGATTGTGGGGGGCCTTTCTCGTTTTTGCTTTGGCTGAAAGGCCATTTCTTTTGTTCAATTTTGGGAATCAGTTCTAACCCGGTATTGTTTAGGGACCCATTCAGTTTCACAAGCCAACCTGCAAGTGTTCGGCTTGTCGTTGATCAAGGTAAGATATTCTCATCATCTCCTTTACTCCTATTCTTCAAACCGATCACTCTTTCTTCCATAACGCGTACTTTCATTCTTCATGGCTAGTGGTCGAATACCAGGAAGAGAAGTGCTAAGACTTCTTAAGTTGCCGAAAGTTGTTTCCAAGCAGTCTTACTTATTCGCGTTAGTACAAAGGTAAGGAGTTACCCTGGGTTCTATACGTTTCGTTGTTCATTGTTGATTCGCTCCCTTAGTCTGATATCATTGTTAGATAACCGTTGATTCTGTTATGGTATGGTATTGATCAAGTTTCTCTATGGATGCAAGTGTCGGCCAATCTAAGGAAGGGAGCGAACCCATAGTTGCGGCTTCTAAGTTTAAAAGACGAGCGGTGTCGGCAGTTCGGGATTATTCACCGGGCTATGGTAGAGAGCCGACGTCTGCCTGAGATAGGAAAATAGCTGTCGTCCCTGCTAGTGAAAGCGTCGACAAAGAAAGCCTAATGTTATGTGTTATCAGGTGTGTATTACCCACACATTTCTTTACTGTTTACGTTATTAACTGTGAAGGCTGAAAGCCGAATTGACTGCGATGTTAGTCGAAATACCCTTATGGATAAGGTTGGAGACATCGGGTAAGTTCTCGATGATGATATTTCTGATTATATGCATGTATGTATGTTCGTTGTTATGCATGTATGATATAGTTATCTGTTACGCATTGTGGTTATGATTGCATTCATATTTTGCACGATGTAAAGAACATGGGCTCGAGATTGAATGAAAGGAGAAGGGAGAATCAGTGACTATTGTCACGAGTGGTCTAAGTACCACGGTGGTTGAAACCACAAATGTTTTAATCAGTGACTTGTCTCGGTGGTCAAGTACCACAGTGGGTTGGCCCCACGATTATATACTATAGTGACTTTGTCACGAGTGGTCTAATACCACGATGGTCAAGAACCACAGTGGCATAATGTCACGAGTGTTTGGATGGAGAGCTAGATTGGGTTGGGCTGCATTGCATGCATGTGATATATGCCATATGGAGTGGGCTAAGGCCCAATGTGCATTTGTGGGCTTAAGGCCCAATTTGCGTTTACGGGGATTTACACACTGAGTCTCGGTGACTCACCCCTCTGCTAAATTTTGCAAGTAATCAATAGATCGTAGATTTTGGAGCCAGGTGGACTCGAGGTGGCCATGCGTTGCTATTTCTCTCATAAATTTTCATTACTTTATTCTGAACTTAATTTAATTTGGGATTTTATTATGTAATAAGGCTGCTTTAACTTAAATTTGGGTTTGGTTTTAAATGCCGGTTTTATTTATGTTATAACCTGTCAAAAATGGGGTTTTCTTAAAAATGTAAATCAAGGTTTTCCAAATATTAACAAACGGATCACAAGAAATAAATAATTAAAACTTGGAATTTTTTTAGAACTACTAATAATATTATTATTTCTTTCTTTTCTCCAAAAGTCACATTACTCAACACTATCTTCAACAAGATTTTCTAAGTATGGTTTTATGAAATAAACCCGTTTTCAGTACCTAATTAACTCAATAAGAAGATGGTAAGATATGTATAACTTAACCGAATTTCAATTAACCTTAGCTTGGAATCACTAAACAAAATGTTTTTCTTAAATTACGATGTTCCATTAAACGATTTTCAAAACTACCTTTCCAGTAACATACCAGATTCGGTCGTAATGTATTGATTGGGTTTTGGGTGTTACACGTGCGTCAAGCATCAGGACAAGGTGCCTTGGGCGGCGCGAAAGGAGCGGCAGCTAGGGTTTTCAGTTTTGCTGAAAACTTAGTTTAGGTTGTGGGTCACTGGGCCATTAGGGTTTTTTTTTTTATTTTGGGCTGCTTGTAATTGGACTGGACTTTTAATATTTTCATTTATTTTTTCTGTTTGGTTTTTTGTCTGGGCCCGGGCTAAATTGGGACTTTTCAGTGATATTACATGATATATTGAAATATGAGATGGATGATACATGTATGTGAATCTTACCTAGTGATTATGTACATCCATGTTTATTGGTTATGGAAAGTGTTACATGACTGTTGAGGATATGTGTTTTGGCATTTGGCCAAATTGGTTTGGTTATATTATCATGGTTACCTTAAATGTGATTAAATGGTAAGTTAATTTCCTTGTTATACGAACTTACTAAGCTTAAATGCTTACTCTGTGTTATTTTCCATGTTTTATAGTAATTCGGAAGCTCATTTTGGTTGGAAGTTGGTCGGAGCAACTTCATACTATCCATCAGCCTTTTTGGTATAATTAGTAAATTAATTTTGGTTATAATGACATGTATAGATTAATTTGGCCAATAATGGCATATAAATGTTTTGTTGGAACTAGCCATTTGAATGGCTTGTGATGAATAAATTTTGATGTGTATGTAAGTGACCTTATCATGCTTGATGTGTGTTTGAAATGGTTAAATGATAGAAATCTCATAGGTATATTGATGGTTGGGTTGAATATGTATATTTATTAAATTATGCATATATGTATTTGGTCATTTAGGTGAAATTGGTTATTTGATTGATATGAGTTATGTTGTCATTTAAAGAGCCTAAGGGCATATTGTTGGTATGTGATAGTATTTGTAATAGCCCAGTTTTAGCTAAATCAGAATAGTGGTTTTGAAACCATAAATCTGAGATCAAAAAATTATTTTAATATTATTTTTGGTGTTTATAGCATGTGATTATATATGTGTGAAAGTTTCGTGAAATAATTTTAACGTTTGAAAGCTTAATTTGATAAAAGGACTAAATCGCGTAAAATGTAAAAGTTGCATTCTATTTGTTAAAAGTGTTTAATTGCTATGATTCATTAAACCAAAGGTCCTTATGATGATATTAGACCATTGATAGTGGAATTTGACATAGATGGCCTTATATTTGATGTTTTAAATGTTTATAAACCAAGGTTAATTAAGTAATTTATGAATTAAGTATAATAAAACAAAACAAAATTTAAAATGGTTGTCATCTTCTTTAATTTAAAACTGAATTTGAAGAAGATAATACTCCATTTTAGGGCTCACATATTCGGACACATTAAGCTTGATTAAGGTACGGTTTGAGCTTGGTTTTTGATGATTTTTACTTTTTTTAAATCGTTACTTTGTATTCTAGCTAGCCCATGCCTTAACTTTTGAAGTTGCCAATGATTTTGTGAAGTGCCATTGATGAATGCTTGAGCTTTTGAATGTTTTATGATGAAAAATGAATATTTGTTGATAGTTACACAAGTTTTGTAAAGTGATTTTTGACAAAAATGTCAAATAGGGATTTATTTGTGAAAATGTGAAAATGTGTGGTTAAATGTGTGAATAAATGAAAAATATGGGTTGTTATGTGCACTAGGAAAATTCGGCTAGCTTGGGAAGGTATTAAATTTCATGAATTTTGTGTATTTGTGAAATAGGGACTAAATTGTAAAAATGTAGAACTTTAGGGGCTAAAGTGTAAAAATGCTCAAATATGTGTTTGTGGATTGAATTGAATGATTTGATGAATAAATGAGTTAATTTTGAATGTATATAGATCGAGAACGAAAGAAATCAGATTTAGATCGAGGAAAATCAAAGGTTATTGAATAGTCGATCCAATCCATTTATCCCGAATACAAGGTAAGTTCATATGCAAATAAATGTCTTTAAATTGAATTATAAGTATTTATTTATCATTTAATTGTATTGAATATTGAGTGATCGAATACGAGCAAGTATCGACAGGGTTACGACGTTCGAAAGATTCGTACGAACCTTAGGAATAGTATAGGATACAAATGTCATGACATTAGTTTATCGAGATGTGATTACGTGTAAGACCATGTCTGGGACATTGGCATCGTTTTATGATTTCGTATAAGACCTTGTCTGGGACAGTGGCATTGATATGTGATAACATGTAAGACCATATCCGGGATATGGCATTGTAAGAGCTATATGTGATTTATGAGTATCATTAACGATTCTGAATGGTTCAACGGGCAAACTCAAGTCGAGAAAGAATGTGTGAATGAGTTAAATAACTCAGGTACGTACAAGATTCATACGAATTTTGAAAGGGAAGTATTTGATGAATTCACTTATGATATTGAATGTGTGTACAATGGGAAAGGTTTGTGAACTTTTATGTGCTTATTCATAGTTTGCCTATTGAAGAAAATGATGTTGATTCATATGGTAATTTTATTTGTATATGGCTTACTAAGCTTTTAAAGCTTACTTTGTGTGTTCTTCCCCTATTTTATAGATAATCAAAGCTAGTTCGGATTCGGGGATCATCAGGAACATCATCACACTATCGATCAACTTGTTGGTACTTTTGATGTTATGTAAATATGGTATATGGCATGTATAGGCTAGTGATATGATGTGTTTTGAGATATGATATTAGCCATGAGATTTGGCTTATGAATGATGTAAATGTTGATGTGTATTTGGCCATTTAAGTTGGCTTAAATCATAAGTTTGATAAGTGACATATGATGTATAAATTGCCTTGTGTTTTGGCATGTTTGGGATGGTTGTTGTGATGGTTATATGGTTGCTCAATTAGCTAGTTGTCAATTGGTGTATTATTGCTTGAAAAATGGCATGTTGTGGCTTGATTTTACGATGATGATTTGGTATATTTTATGACATGAATTAGTTGATAAGATTATGAGAAAAATGCATAGAGAAGATAGGTGAAATTGTTGGTAATGGCATATTGTTTTAGTATGTTTTGGATTATGATTTGAGTAGTGAAATGGATGGACTTTGAATGGCTTGATTTGTATATGAAATAGCATGTTTTTGTTGCCTATAAATGTGTTGAAATGGTATTATTTTGGTTGTTTAGGTGAGCATGAGAAAGGGTGGCAAATTGGCCTTGCAAATGGCCTATTCTTGTCCACACGGGCAGAGACACGAGCGTGTGTCTCAGTCGTGTGCGATACACGGTCATACTACACGGCCGTGTGTCCCTTGGTGTTGAGATTGAATCGAAGTCAGTATACTCCACACGGCCTCACACACAGGCGTGTGACCAACCGTGTGGCACACAGGTGTGTGACTTGGCCGTGTTGCATAAGTCAGTATACCCTACAGGATTGGCATGGCCTAGCACACAGCCTGACACACGGGCGTGTGTGGCCATTTTGAAGGGCACACAGGCTAGACACATGGGCGTGTGGTTAGCCGTGTGACCCAAGTCAGTATGTCCTGTTTTCACACGGCCTGGAACATAGGCGTGTGACCCTTGTATGTTTGAAAAATTTTTAAGTTTTTGAGAATTTTCGTATGTTATCAGTTTAGTCCCGAACCATTTCTAAAGCATGTTTAAAGTCTCGTAGAGCCTTATAAGGGACAATGTGATTATATTTTATTGATGTTTATGTGAAAATGGATTTATGTGTGAGAAATGTATGATGTATGTTGTGATTTGATCGGTAATGCCTCGTAACCCTACTCCGGCGACGGATATAGGTTAAGGGTGTTACAGTATTACATGTTAAGTATTGATTTTGGCTTGATTTGAATGCCTTGTTATGACTTGTTTATGTCCAAAATGTTGGTTTAGGTTGATGACAAATCGGGTGAGAAATATGGCTAGGAAAAATGACCTATTTTTGTCCACACGGGCGTGTGTCTCAACCGTGTGTGACACACGGCCAGGTGACACGACCGTGTGTCCCCTATATCTTTAATTTGCACAAAACAGAATGCTCACATGGCCTAGCACAAGGGCATGTGGCTTGGCCGTGTGACCCAAGTCAGAGAGCTCACAAGTTTGGACACGGGCTGGGAAACGACCTTGTGCCCCTATTTCGAATGCCCACACGGCCTGAGACATGAGCATGTCTCTTGACCGTGAGAGCCACACGGCTGGGCCATACGGGTGTGTGTTCCTTGCATCTTTGAAAATTTTTGATGTTTTCTGAAAAATACTTTGAGTACCTTATTTAGTCCTGACTTATTTTCAATGTGTATTTTAAGCCTCGAGGACTCGCATAAAGGACAATATAATTGATTTTGATTGGTTTCTGACATGAATGTTATATGATATGAGATATCTGAATATTTGGTCTGTAAACTTCGATAATACTCAATAACCCTGTTCTGACGATGGATATGGATTAGTGGTGTTACATCCTCCCATCCATTTTAAGTAATCATCTTGTTTTGTTTGAAATGTCTCAACTCTCAAAAAAGTGTTTTATTTAATTTAAATGAATAAACATAAACACGTATAATTTTAAATGGAGTGCAAACATGATTTTAAAATTTTAATCAACATTAATAATATTAAAAATAAACAAACAAACATGAACAAAGCCTAATTAATTCAATTTTGATTTGTTTGCAACCCTAATGTTATTCGTCCCCTAAATTTTTGGCTTTGCCCCTAAAAACACCTCATAGTAATCTATACCTATATATTAAAGTAAGGACCTAAAAATATTATTCTGGCACACACCTACCATGGTTTTTTTATATATTTTATAAAAGCGGTTAAATTTCAATTTTGATCCTCCTAACATGCTTAAATTTGAGACTTAGTCTTTATACTTTAATTTCTAACATAATTTGGCCTCTATATTTTTATAATGTTATTAATTAGTGTAGGATATATTGAGTGGGGAAGATAGATCCGGAGACGATATTGAATTAAATAATAGACTTCGAGGCGCGGGTGACGCTTTCCAAAAAGAATTATTTGCCTCCACGCAAAGATGCTAGAAGGTTAAGACAAAGGTCCTCCCGGGGTACAACGAAACTTTTGAATTTCCTTTGATTAGCAACATTGAGAAATTCCCTAATTCTTACTCTAATTTTTGACCATAGGATGATTGTAATAATTTTTGTGAGTACCATAAACCCTTTATTTATATGCACTCAATGGATCTTATTTTGAAGAGTCACAACCCTTCATGTTGAACATACTTCTTAGAAGAAATATGTTCCATGGAAATGTATCCATTGAATGATAAATCATCAATTTCTAAATTTGAATAAGTGTTCATCAATAATTAAATTTGCAATTACAATTTCCAACAATTAGTTTAATACTTTTATAATGTAATTAATTAGTTCAAATAGTTAGTATTGATAACTTTTCAATTAAATTGTTATGTGGTTATATATAATTTGAAAGTAGATTTATAAATCTAAAAAGTAGAGGGATTAAATTATTGAAAATAAAAGTAGGAGGACTAAATTCTAAAAGTACAAAGTGAAGAGACTTAGAGTCATAGTTGTTTGAACTGGTTGGGGTATCAGCCTGGAGAGAGGCATCAGACTAGTTGACTCACAAACTAATACGAATCGATCAAACCAAGTTAAAAAATTGACTGATTTAGTTTTTATTTTTAAATATATTTTTTAATGTTTTATTCAATTGAACTATACGAACCAGTAACCTAACCCGTTTGATCATCGATTTGGCTCTAAAAACTCTTGCTTGGAGTATATTTTAATTTTCAAAATTTTACACTATAATTTGATATAAACAAATAATCAACCCAATGCGAAGCGTTGATAGACCATACTAATTAATATTTATTACATTAGAAAAAGAATGAGTTTTTAGTCTTTTTTTTTTACTAAGTTGATATCTAGTTGACTCGTGACATCAAATTAGCTATAGATTTTAATATACTACATTTACAGCTTAAATGCAAATTTTAAAATACTTAGGGTAAAAAAAATAAAAAGTTAGGCTTAATATATCAAAATTTTGTACCAATTAATATGACCTGGTATGTACTGATACAAGCCCATATTGATTGAAACAAGCCAAAACATACAGAAACAAACAAAACACACCAAAATTTTGACCAAACGAACCCTAAATTACTTGATACCAATTGAAGATAAAAAAGAAACATACCAACTGATACGGCTACTACTAGTACAATACCGATTATCATATTTATTAATTAAAAAAATTAAACCACTACACGAAGAATACTTTGCTTTTGAAAATTTTAAAATATTTAAATTTACATTCACTTAATTTATTAATCCAGAAAGCAACGTCCATCGAATATTTAATTCACTAAAAATTTGAAACTATTAAATTGTTTATTAAATAAATATAAAACTAAACCAATAATATTTAAAATTATAGAAAAAAATAGAAAATATATATTTTTATTTTTTACCTACATTGTGATTCCTAAAAGGGGTGGTGATTGTTAAAATTATCGATTCAACTATTGATGTGTATATTACAGGCAACATGATGGTTTCCACCAATATAATATTACACCTAATTTGTAAATTTAAGCAGTATAGGGAGTAGGGTCGATCCCACAGAGACTGGGTTTACTGAAAATTATTTTTTTTGACCAGATTTATGTCTGGCCAATTGTCGTGCCCATGAAGTAGGGGTGTAAAATATGAAGCCTGAAATAAACACAGGAAAAAAACGTAAAAAAGTAAAAGATAAAATAATAAAAACAATGAAGTAATCTGAAGAAAAATCAATTAAGTTTAGCTCAGCCTTAAGCACGGGTTTTTCCCGTCTTTGAACCGATCCTCGGAATTAGGTGAACTCCTATTTTCCAATAAGCTAGTTATAGCTACCAAGGACGCCTTGGACACCAACTCTTCATTGTTTAAATTAATTATGGAACATCCTATAACTAACCCTTACCGATCGAACAACCTACGAAACGTTCGTGATTTAGAACTTCGGCAGCTTTGCGTTCTAGAAGAGCCTAGCTCGAACCAATGCCCTCAAGCGCGTGGGACATTTAAATCCGGTTACTACTTCCCTTGACGGAACCAAACAGTAATCCCCACTTGGCACGCCAATGTGTTCATGGAAAACCGATTAGACAATCGATCCTTTCGGAATCCCAACTGTACGTCTAACCACACTAACTCAAACGACGTCTTTTTTGACTTCTTGTTGATTCGACTTTGTGTGTTGACGAAATCATACTCTTAATCCGGAGAAATAATAAATACTAAAAATTGGGGGTTAAATAGCTCGGGTTCGTAACTCACGGGTTTTTGACGGGGTTAACACCAGCTTAAAGCTGAAAGGCGGTTTAGTGTGACATGATTTTAATCATGATTGAAGGTTGTGGAATATGATTTGGCTTTTGTAAAGGATGATGGAATTTGGAAAAGGAAAGGGCTTGGAAGGTAATTGAACCACTTTTGGAAAAGAAACAAAAATTGGAAACAAAGCTACAATTACTTGACGCCAATTTGAAGGAAAAAAAAAAATAAAAGAAATTCTATTCTAAGTTAAAATAGGAAAAGACAAAGAGAAAAACAAAACTCCAAATAGGAATAGGAAAGAACTAATTGATTGATGATTTTCTAAGAACAAAAAGCCCCCTATTTATATATATGGGGTTTACTAAAAATAGCCTAAATTAATTTAATATAAAATCTAAAATAATTAAAAATAAAAATAAATAAATATAAAATAAACTAAGATTTTCTATTTTTGGCTTTTTATAAAGTCAAATTATTTTATGTGTCCTTGGCTTCCTCCATATTTTTGATTTGGCCCCATTTCCATGATTTTCTTTCAATTTGGTCCTTTTCAGCTTGCTTTTGATCAATTGCATCCCTGACAAGAATTAAATCGTAAAAATACTAATTTAGCAGGGATTGATTCAGAAATAAACCGAATTAAACACAAGAAACCATGCAAAATAATCATGTTATCACAGCAGCTCCGGTCCCTCGTAGAAGTCGACAAAACAATAACTCAAAATGTTGAAAACAACCCTTCTCCTTCTTTCTTTCTATTTCATAAATACTACCAATTTTTATATATTCTTCATATTAAATAATCACACTTTCTTATGACCATATTTTCGTTAAATATCTAAAACCATCAACACTCAAGGTCTTAGTTTGCTATATAATTTTCAAATTACAATATGTGTTTTAATTTGAATTTATTAATATTTTTTATTGATTTGTGCACGTAAATATTATAATAATAAAAATTTGATATGTATCATTTATGTAAATGGGATTGAATCGTTAAAATATTAATTATACAAAAAATCTAGAAGAGAATTTTACACTGATATAAATGGATCTCCCTCTTAATATAATATTTTAATTTTCATATAATAATAAATAACATAATACATAAAAGAAAAAAATGAGTTAAATTAATTTTTTAAATATTAAATCTCACTCATATTTTAAATCAACTTAATTTTTCTTATACAAACCTATTCTCCCAACCTAATACTTTTATTTCAACCTCCTCAAATATCAAATACAAACTTTAAATAAATAATCTCTCCTTTACATCTCAGCAGGGCTCTTTGTCACATGATACAACATCAATTGGCTACTGAAAAATATCCAATAATTAACATTATAGTAAGGGTTAGCATTTGTTATATTGATAGTACAATTTTTTTTTTATAAATAATTTAAAAAATATTTTATGTTATTTTTTTAAAATATTTATTTATTTTAATAATAAATTATATCATTATATTAATCCCTTGATCTTATTTGTGAAATATAAAAACTGATATACCAAATATTTTGTTATAGTAATAGACGAATAGATGATGGAATTTTTCATAAAGTATTGAAATATGATATAAAATCATATAGGTAGTACAAACTTTGTTATTGATATGTCAAATATTTGGAATAATGGTGCGGTTAAATGTTTTGATTATTATGTAGAAAGTTACAACAAAATGATCTATGACAAGGCTTTTTTTTTTTTTTTTTTTCATTTGATGAAGTATATAATTCTGAACAAGTCCAAATAAAAAAAAATTCCATGTGTTGAGAGAACTTTATACTTTATTATATATAATTTTACTTTTACCATTAAAAATCATGAAGCTTGAATTTTATAAAATAAATTTAATTTCAATAATAAATAAAAAATAAAAAGATGAGAAAAATGTGAGTCAAAAAGGGTAATAAAATAGGGTTGAAAGAGTAGATTAATATTGGGCTAGGGTGTCCACTTTATTCATAGATTGTTAAATAATGGGATAGGCAACTTTTAAAAAGTTGGGGACCCCCTTGTTGTAAAGAATAATTAAATGGCAACGCAAACAAACAAGGCCTAAATCAATGAAACCTAAAAAGAAAAAAGTTGTGCCATATTGCTAAAATGCATTCAACCTCCTATTATGGGAAATATTAAAACTTAGGGTCGAAGGTAGCTCAATATTATTTTACCATCAGCATGCAACTACCCCTTATACTTAGGCTTGAAGGGAGCTTTGCTTGTTTTATATTGTATTTAATTTAGTATGTACACCACTTGTACGTCTATTATGTGGTTGGGTTTGGTGACTTTTAAAATCAACATGCAATTTCTAGCTACTTTTTAGTATATATATATATATATATATATATATATATATATATGCATGCATGCATTAGTAATTAAAAATCAATTTCAGGAAAAGATTCTAACATCTTATTCTATAATTATTTAATTTAAATAATTTTACAAATAAAGTTGATATCATTTAAGTTATAATTCGAGCTCATTAGAATTAGAATGTGTCATATGGTTAAACAAACATTACGTCACCTTTGGAGTAGGATAAACACATGATATATCTCTGCTTTCTTTAGAAAACTGTTATTTTTTAAAAATTTAAAAAATAAAATATGATTTTGAAAAATTAATTTAACTTTTTAGAGAAAAAACTAAAAATTCAAATCTACAAGATACTCTTTTAAAAATTATTTTGTCTATTTTTTCTAGGAAAAATAAAATTAAAACAAAAATGTTTTTTTAAAAAATATTTTTTAATTTCTTTTATGGTCATTATGTCGTTAATTTTTGTTAACAATGGAATGAAAAACTGACGTGACATGTTATATCACTATTTCAAATGAAAATCTTGGGTTAAATTCACAACTGATCCCTACACCCTTTTTCTTTTTAAGCATCCATTTCCTCTCCCTCTTGTTCCTTCTTCTTCTTTCTAAAAATACTATGACTTGTTTGTCATCTCCTCCTGCTGATATATCCAACCGCTTTCATTCTCGATCTTCAATTCAAACATTACATGCAACATCGATAAAAATCTCCAATATTTCCCCCAATTTGTATCTTTTTATTTCTCTAATTTCTAACTATTTTTTAATAAAAAATATATTCCTGAACTTAATTTTTTCTTCAGAATTCAAAATACCGGCTTCTTTGCGTTTTTTATTTCCAAAGAACCAAACAAAATGAAATACTAAAAATTCCTTAATAAACAACACTGACGTGCTCGAATCAAAGATGGTTGTCGAGACTTGGGAAGAAGAATAAAACAAGTTTGAGAACAAAATATAGAAAGGAAGAATTCACGGCTTTCTTCTTTTTTGTTTAATATATATATTTTTTTAAAATTTCTGGAAAAATTTAAGATGAATGACGAGTTTTCTTTTCTTTTCTTTTTCATATATATGAATTAAATGAAAAAGAAAATAAAACAATAAGATTTAAATTGCTAGAACAGAAAAAGTATAGACATTAGTTATCCAATTTGACCTAAAATTTTCATTTGAAATGATGAAATGTCGTGCCATGTTAGAATGTCATTATACCTTAAAGTTAGTTAACGGTTCAGTGACCAAATTGTAACAAATTGACAATGTTATGATCATATTGTAACTTTTTAAAAATTTGGTGACCAAAATGTAATAAATCAATAATGGTAGTGATCATACTGTAACATTTTAAATTCAGTGACAAAAATATAATTTAAACTATATATAAATGATTAAATCTATAACTTACCCAATAACAAATATTATCACCAAAGTATTAATATGTTTTAATAGTTTCATAAAATCATTAAAAAAGTACTAAAAATAGGTATGAGCCTTACTCCTTCAAATATCAACGAAGAAGCCTCAACCCATACTCATAAAAAGAGGTTTACTTTTAGCTTTGTTTCATTTTTATTCTTCAGTGTCACATGATTTAATAGATGATAGCTAAATTTTGTTTCACAAACATTGTGAGGTCACATATTTAGTTAAATCAATATAAATGAATTAAGAAGAGTACATCACATATATAATAAGGATAATTACATATTATTATTTACTATCATGATAGGTTAGCTCAAATTAAAAGTGATCTAATTTGGTTAAAATTTTATTGGACTTTAATTATTAAATAAAGTATGGGTTAAATATGTGTAGATGCTTTTCTAATCAAATTTTAATTAATAATGGGCTAATTAGAATTTGATTAGAACTAATATGCCAAGGTTATAAATATTAGGGTTATGGTCCCCAAATTATACATAAGATATCTTTTCTAATATCCCATCATTCGGAAAGAGAGAGCGCAAATATTCTCTGAATTTCTTGTGTGCTAATTTGGAAGATCAAATCCCAAAAATCCGGTAAAACTACAAAGAATTCATGGATTTAGGTATGTTTCCGCATCTAGTTTTATTCTTCATTTATTCTTGATGACTTGACATGATAGATCCTGGTTTATTAAGTTTTATTTTAGATTTATTTTACAAATCTAACAATTATCAAAACTAAAATTGTATAAAATAAAAGTGGGGCGTGAATGCAAAAAGAAGTAAAAGCTCAACTTGAATCAAGAATACCATTTTGTTTTAAAATAAGAACAAATAATTTGCTGGAACCCTAAATTGAGGAATGGTGTGAATTATTGAGTTGTTCCAAAAAAAGTTTTTGTTTCATTGGGGGCCGGCCGGGATGAGATTCGAACTCTACCCACTTAAAACTATAAATAAATGCACTAACATTTAATATTTAATTTATCTTCAAATTATAATTTGGATTAAGAAAAACAAAACATTCACTTATTTTGATTTGGAAAGGTGTGGTTGGAACATGGAATCTTCAACAAAACTCAACCAGTGGATGAAAAGTATTTGGCAGCACTCTATTTTAGAATTCCAATTAACTCATTCTACTAACAAATATAAGAAGTATAGTATAATTTATAATTTACTTAAAATTTGATTAGGCAAAAGAGGAATTATGAAATAGTTGACCTTTTAGGCCAAGGACTTGACATTAATAATGGATCCCCCTATTTCCATTGAAAAGTAGACATAGCACTAAAACTCAACTTTCATAAATGAGACTTATCACTCTCGCCTACATAGTTAGGTAATTTGTCCAACGCACCACCGACATAAGAATTGTAAATATATTTTTATTTTACTATGGATAAATTCATTTTTTTTTATATCTATTTGAATCCAAATATCCAAATATTATTATTAAGAGTTATGGAATATTCAAATTTAGCATATGATTCCTTTTAAAGAGCAAATAAAATCCCCTTCATATTTGAATATTCCAATCCTTTCTAAACTAAATCAATCCACTATCTTCTTTCTATTTGGTATATTTGAAGTGAGGTAAAATCCACTCTACTCAAATCCTTCCTTTACAATAATTCTCTCTTTTGGGTTATATCCATATATAATAAATCTTAATCTTGTAAACTTAAAAATTCAACAATTATATCAACATTATCATATATCTTGATTAATCAAATTATTATATATTACTTTAATATATTTTGGTTTTTTATTAATCATATATATATATATTAGTTTAGAGGTATATATTTATAGGTTTTTTTTAAAAAAATAATGTATTTAATGATCAATTTCTCTTCTTGCTATAATTCATCTTATCTCCATCATTACGATTTACAATTGAATCCAAATAAAATTTAATCTCGCTACTACATTTATCAAATTCCACTACGGTAATAATTAATCTCTCACCATTACGGCGATTATCAATCTCATTGTCCATCCAAATATCCTAAGCTCTACCACAAATTTCTGAATCTACCCCCTTCAATTGAAAAAACAAAATGAAAAAAGAAAATAAAGGTTTCTTCTCTACCACCTAAACATTATCTCTACATGAACCCCATGATGTAAATGTTGAAGAAAAAGTTGGATCCATAATACATTTGCCCAAATATCTTTATATTACTGTTATTTGTGAGAAAGATTATTAGGAAACAAATGTGGGCACCAGAATCTCCCTCTACGTGACTTAAGGGGGGCCACCTCACCCCTCCACCAAATGCCAATTCCCCATTTTCTTCTTTTTCTCTCCCTTCAACACATGTTTCTGTCTTCACACTCCTCCAACGCAATGAACATCTCCTCTCCTTCTTCTTCTTTGCTTCTACTCTTCTCTTTCTCTTCATTTCCTTAATTCTTCCCACGGATTTCAGCTCTTTCCCATTTTCTTTATACCATGAGTAAGCTTGTTGTTGAAGTGGTGGATGCCTACGATTTGATGCCTAAAGATGACCAGGGTTCTTCAAGCCCCTTCGTGCAAGTTGAGTTTGATGGCCAACGTCAGAGGACTCAAACCAAGCACAAAGATCTTAACCCTTCTTGGCATGAAAGCCTTGTTTTTGATATAAACCAGCCCGGAGATCTTGAGTACAAGACCATTGATGTCACTGTTTATAATGATAGGAAAGGCAATCATGGTCACCATCGGAATTTTCTCGGCCGAGTCAAGATTTCGGGGGCTTCCGTCCCCTCGTCGGAATCCGGTTCCAGCGTGCAGCACTACCCGCTTGATAAAAGTGGCCTTTTTTCGAATATCAAAGGCGAGATTGCACTGAAACTTTATCAAGTCCGTGATGAACTTCCTCGAGAGCAGGTACAACGTGCGGTGGCTGAAAATGAAGAAACTGGACGTTTCCAAGAATCCCAGTTCAACGAAACTCCGTTTCAGGAGATCAACGGTGGACGTGTCCAAGAATCCCAGTTCCAGGAAACTCCATTTCAGGAGATCAACGTCGTCAACAATTTTGCTGAAGAGATCAAGGTAGAAGAAAAGAAGAAGAAGAAGAAGAAGAAGAAGAAGAATGAACCAGAAGTGAGGACTTTTCATTCTATAGGGAAAGAGAGGACTTTTCACTCTGTAGGGACTGGAACTGGCGGTCCTCCACCAGCTCCGCCTCCAATGAATGAAAAGCCACCAGCGGTGGAGATTAGAGCAGATTTTGCTAAAGCAGCAGCACCAGCGGCTAGTGTGATGCATATGCAGATGCCAAGGCAGAACCCCGACTATCTGTTGGTGGAAACTAGGCCACCTGTGGCGGCACGTTTGCGATACAGGGGCGGTGACAAGACGTTGACTACTTACGACTTGGTGGAGCAGATGCATTACCTGTATGTAAATGTGGTTAAGGCAAAGGATCTTCCTGTAATGGATATGTCAGGAAGCCTTGACCCTTACGTGGAAGTGAAACTTGGGAACTACAAAGGGCAAACAAAACACTTGGAGAAGAACCAAAACCCTGTATGGCACCAAATCTTTGCATTCTCAAAGGAAAGGGTGCAATCAAACTTGCTTGAAGTTGTTGTGAAAGATAAGGATTTTGGGAAAGATGATTTTGTTGGGAAAATCGTGTTTGATGTCATGGAAATCCCACTTCGAGTTCCACCAGATAGTCCATTGGCTCCTCAATGGTACAGATTGGCAGATAAGAAAGGTGACAAGGTTAAAGGCGAAATAATGTTGGCTGTTTGGATGGGAACGCAAGCTGATGAGTCGTTCCCTGAGGCATGGCATTCTGATGCTCACAACATTAGCCACTCCAACTTGGCTAATACGCGGTCCAAGGTTTATTTCTCCCCCAAGCTGTATTACCTTAGAGTTCATGTGATGGAAGCTCAAGACCTTGTCCCGCACGACAAAGGCCGGCTGCCGGATCCATATGTTAAGGTAGTACTTGGTAATCAGATTAGACCTACAAAGGTAATACAGCGCACCATTCATCCAGTTTGGGATGATCAGCTTATGTTTGTTGCCTCTGAGCCTTTTGAAGATTACATAATCATATCTGTTGACGATAGGATTGGGCCTGGTAAAGATGAGATTTTAGGGAGGGCAAGGATTCCAGTTAGAGAAGTGCCTCAAAGATTAGAAACTGGTAAGCCACCGGATCCCCGGTGGTTTAATCTACAAAAGCATTCAAAGGCAGAAGAGGAAGGTGAAAAGAAGAAAGAAAAATTCTCAAGCAAGATCTTGCTGCGGATTTTTCTGGAGGCAGGGTACCATGTTCTTGATGAATCTACACATTTTAGCAGTGATCTTCAGCCATCATCCAAGTTCCTCAGGAAGCAGAGCATCGGGATTCTCGAACTTGGGATTTTGAGTGCAAAGAATTTGCAGCCTATGAAGATGAAGGATGGTAAGCTGACTGATGCATATTGTGTCGCAAAGTATGGAAACAAATGGGTGAGGACTAGAACTCTTCTTGATACTCTGTCTCCTCGATGGAACGAGCAGTATACTTGGGAAGTTCATGATCCCTGTACTGTAATCACCATTGGAGTGTTTGATAATTCCCACACCAATGGGAGCAAAGATGATGCAAGGGATCAAAGAATCGGGAAGGTGAGAGTTCGGCTATCGACTCTCGAGATTGATCGTGTTTATACTCATTATTATCCTTTGTTGGTTCTTACACCCGGCGGTTTGAAGAAGAATGGGGAACTTCAGTTGGCATTAAGGTTCACTTGCACTGCGTGGGTTAACATGGTGGCTCAATACGGTAGGCCATTGCTTCCCAAGATGCACTATGTCCAGCCTATACCAGTTATGAACATAGACTGGCTGCGCCACCAAGCAATGCAGATTGTGGCAGCAAGACTGCAGAGAGCAGAGCCACCACTTCGGCGTGAAGTGGTTGAGTACATGTTGGATGTGGATTACCATATGTGGAGTCTCAGAAGAAGCAAGGCGAATTTCAATCGCATAATATCGCTTCTTTCGGGGGTAACTGCTATTTGCAAGTGGTTCAATGATATCTGCTACTGGAGAAACCCAATCACAACATGTCTGGTGCATATTTTGTTCTTGATACTTGTTTGTTACCCAGAACTAATATTGCCTACAATTTTCCTTTACCTGTTTGTGATTGGGATATGGAACTACCGTTTCAGACCAAGACATCCCCCACATATGGATGCTCGGCTTTCACAAGCGGATCGTACACACCCCGATGAGCTAGATGAAGAATTTGACTCGTTCCCAACATCCAGACCATCAGATATTGTACGAATGAGGTATGATAGACTGCGGAGTGTTGCTGGTAGGGTACAGACAGTGGTTGGAGATCTGGCAAGCCAAGGGGAAAGAGCTCAGGCAATACTAAGCTGGCGTGATCCAAGAGCAACAGCAATCTTCATCATCTTTTCCTTGATCTGGGCTGTGTTCATTTATGTTACTCCGTTCCAAGTGGTGGCTGTTCTGTTCGGTCTCTACTGGCTGCGTCATCCTCGCTTCAGGAGCAAGCTGCCATCGGTGCCTGTCAACTTCTTCAAGAGATTACCATCAAAGTCAGACATGCTAATTTGAGAAACTAAGGTTACTTCCATCATTATCATTCGTTTAATCAGTATGTGAATAAAGATGATTCGGTGAATAACTTTCAGCAGATCTTACCTGGAAATGGGGGAGGAAGAGCAATCCACTACCCCATTACAAAGAATCTCACTTTTCCTGGTCCGAATATTCACTTTCACAGCTTTCTTCAGATTTATCTATGAAACCCCACCATTCTTTTCAGCCGCTATTCAAGATTTTGCTTTAGTTATCATGTGTACTTCATGACTGAAAGCTTAATATGTCCACATGGGTGCTGTAAAGGAGTGAAAAAGGTAAAAAAAACTGTAGGCCAGTGCCTGCAAGTGTCAGAACTAGTTTATATTTATAGGATGAAAATGTTTATATAATAAAAATAAGATGAACAATAGTTCTTCAAATCCCTCAATCTCATTGGCACTTGTGTTAAAAAGTACAAAAAAAGGCAATTCTGACATTGGAAATCTTCCAAAACCAAAAGGAGAATTTCAGACGAAGGACTATTCATTTTGATAGTAAAGTCCTGAAATCTAGATGCATTATTACTGCAACAATCATCAAAAAGCTGACAAAGATTCCAACAAGAAGAGCCCTATCAACAAAACCCCAGCCGCCCGGGGCCCAATCCTGCTCATTCTCTAGCCCCAAGGCAATGTCATTCTCCACCTTTTTTTGCGCATGGTTCCTTCGCTTCCTTATAAACCAGTGAATCGGATTTTTGCTGGCTCGATTTTCCATTGGACTATCATTCTTGGAAACCGTGCATTTATCCAATTTAATCTGTCCCCCGCAGATGTCTGGTCCACAAGAACAAGGTTCTGGCTCCTTTGAACATGCACAACTCTCGTACTGGTTGAAGCAAGGAGAATGTTTCTCCTGATTAGAAACCTTATCTGGAGCCATTTTTACATTTACTTGGGGGAGAGTCTCGAGCACTTCTCCAAACACTGACCATCTTCCCACAGATGTTATCTTCACGATAGCTGAAGTACCCAAAATAGTTTCAGGAGCAACTATGAGAACCTGCACATATCCCTTCGTATGGCCAACCTTGGGATAACGAAATGAATATGAGCTTAGATATTAGCACACGTTAGATAAAGCCTTATGAAAAAGTGACAAGTTGTAGCTATATCCAATAAAAGGTTGAAGCATAAAGCTGTTTCTAACAACTGGCACTGAAAATTGCATTTAGATAAATTGTGAGCACATGAAATGCCAAGTACCAAATTGAAATATATCAAGAGAGAAACAGAAATGCTTGACAACTCTTGCAGACTTTCAAAACAGAAGTAAAAAAGAAATTTCCCTCATAGCATTCTATCAAACCCAGAAGAAAAGGAAGAAAAATTGAATGCAGAGTAAAATAATTAAACACTAAACGGGGGGTTGCAACTTGCAAGGGCAGTTCATTTCTAACAAAAATAGAAGAAATCAAGTTCACCAGAGAGCAAGACACCAGGACTATAAACACATTAATAAGCCATCACAAAGCAACCCAACAGAAGGGTTTCAGTCCACAAACATCAGAAAATAAATCTAGTTTAAGCTAAAATCTAGTTGATTAACCAGGGCCAAAACACAGGAGAAGGAAGCATACAAAAGTTGTGCAAAAGTTTATTTTACCAGTAGCAAATCTTCTTACCAAGTGAATTCCATCAGTTGCAATTTCAGTAATCCATATTCTTTCTACTTTGCCTTCCATTCCATTGTACGGTGTAAAAGCTTCAAAAACAGAAGTTAATTCACGGCTCCGATTCTTCACTATAGTACTTGGGACCTTTTTCATCCTTGCAGCAGGAGTTCCTAGTTTTAGACATATCATACAAATGAACGTCTTAGCTTACTATAGCTAAGAGCTAATAAATGGACAATATTTACATTGACCAAGTAAGCTATCAAGCATAGTTTGTTTAACAGATGGAACTTTTGAATTATAAAGTCAAGTGATGTCTTAATACCTCAACTTTTTGGAGTTCATACATATGATTACAGCCGCAAATCTAGAATCTAATACCATTTCAAACATGGATTTATCAGAACCAAATACTACATAATCTTCTGAATGTATTAGCAAAATCTCATTAGCATAACCAGATAAGGGCTAATAATTTGTTTAATTCTAGACTACAAAAATTCACTCTCTCCAATAAGTCAACTATCAATGTTAATTGGCTAATTAGGCAGTTGGAGCTTCATTTATTAACCTTATATCGGTTTGTACTACATAATTTTTATTCCTAGCATTTGGAATTTTGGATTATCTATCATCTACATCTCACAAAAGGCAAATGCTAGCAAAATGATGTACACAATGCTAAATCTAAAATTCTTGTTCCTTCAACTTTAGGGGCTTATATTGACTTTGCTCAGGGTGATTTCTAGATAACTTTTTATAAAATTAACCTTTATAGTTTTATATGTTGCATTTTCTTACTAAAGGCACGCTGCCTCCTCGATTTATGGTTTTTCTGTTGCAATGCTCACAGAACATAGATTGAAATAAAATGTACTGATGGTTGTGGTCCTGTGCAAGAGGAATGGTTAAACATCTGAATTAAAACCAATTGGTAATAGGTGGAGGGGCCAAACTTTAATATAACACGGGAAACTTAATATTTAACAGATGGAGGATAGCACTACTTAACGCTCCCCTAATGTCTAGCTCACAGGGCCTACAGATGAACAATCTCACCAGGGGTCATCAACCTCCCATGGGGTCAGGTAGGAAGAATAACATGACAAAATCAAGGATTTCATACCATGCTTTGCATCCCACCTAAAACCAATTGATAATAGGTCAAGGGGCCAACTTTAATATGAGACCAAAGGAAACCTAATACTTAATATATGGGGGTAACACCACTTAACAAAAATCAAGAAAATCAAACAGCTGACATGGAGATTGGGAAACATTTACAGAACTAAACAAGCCCTGAAAATCTGTATTTTACACCCTCCATCCTTGTAGCTGCTAGAAGGAATAAAAACCACTGAAGTAAAATTTTTCTAATTTTAAATTACTCATCAAGGATTTGTTTGTCTAAATTTTCTAGTAAACAAAAGAAGCTGCCTTTGACATTGAAACATAGGCTAATGATTGCTACAAGAATACCAGTGCTTATGCATAAGTAATTATGTATGAATATCAAGGAATTTATGAGCTCCAATGTAACATGACAGAATATGCCTTGCAAGTGACCTCAGATTAATAATTGGTATATGAAAGAAAGATTTTAAGTTTTTAGTAAAATAAAGTCAGAGGGAAGAAAAAAGAAGTAGAAAATTATAGTAAAGAAACTGGAACAATAACCAACACCATACCAGGTCTAGGATAGAACTGTGATATATGAACTTGAGAGAACTTGTATTCTTTAATAAGGTTTACTGTTTGAGAAAAATCTTCATCAGTTTCACCTGAAATGACCAAAAATTATTATAATTAAATAAAAAACCATTGAACTAAGTCCTTAAGCAGATTATTTAAGAGTAAATGTTCTGATAAGATACTCAAAATATTTGTGATGGGATAGAAGTTTCTCCATAGGCCTGATTCGAGAGGCTTTGTAGCCAATTTGGGCTTGGGTGTTGAAAAGCTTCCCTAAGCCCATAGGAATGGAGTAGATCAGTTCTTGGGCTAGCTGCTGCCCGGGCCACAAGCTTCAACATCTTTCAGGTAAGATGTTAAAGCGCAAGCCAGAGCTCAAGCGACTATTTTATTAAATACATAATTTAATTTAAATATATATTTAAATTTAACTATTAATATAATATGATTTTGTACCATTTTAACAATAAAACTTCAGCTACATGTGTTGGCCAAGAATAGCTCTATAAGGTTTGTGCCACATTGAAGTCTAGGCCATGGGCACCACTAGCTTGGAGTTCTCATAAAATAAATTATCTTATATTAACATAAAATCATTTTGATCTTTGAAAATTGAAACCAATCAAATAACATTTGTTGTTCAATAAACTAATAGCTTATGTAGGCCTGGTTCTGAGCTTGTGCTAAAATCCTGGCTCAGCCAAAACCAAAGCAGGCCAGGGTTTCTGATGTGAGCAGTCATACAACCCCAGGGACAAGAGTGTAACCAGAAGAATTCCCATCAGTAGAAAACTGTAATTCTTTCCGAACTGAAAGAGAGATGTTTTGAGCCGGCTTATGTTCAAAAACAATTATATATTTACCTTCCACCTTTATTCTAGGTATGGGCATATCAATAGTTGCAAAACTTTTTTCCTAATTCTCTAGAAAAACAGGGAAACCTAATTTTAATTTATTTAGGCTTTGTTTTTCATTGCTTTTCAAAGTGCTTTTAGGGTGGAGCTATAAGCAAGGCTAAATAGATAGCTTTTGAAAAGTACTTTTGAATCTAAACGCAAAAGCTGTAATTTCTAGCTTTTGCATTTGGAAAAAGCACTTTTGGAGTCAAATGACTATTTTAACCCTTATTTATAATCCAATAAATTTTATGTAATATTTATATTGGGTATAAAATTATTTCCTTATTGAAATTTATTTCAAATATATAAATCTATATTTGAATTGAATTTGAAATGATTATATTTTAATATTTAAAAATAATTTATATATTCAAATTAAATTTTACAAATAATTAAATGTTAATTGCTTAAAAATATTTAAAATTTATATTCATATATTAAAATATTAATAATGAGTTTTAATAAATTATTTTTTATATTTTTTACTGAGATATAATAACATTAACGAATTTAAACATCTTTTAAATGCATATTTTTTTACTTTATAACATTAGGTCTAAAATTGAGATTTTATTTCTCAAAAGCACTTTTTGACAACAACATCAACATTTAAATCTTAAATCAAAATTTTCAAAAGCACTTTCTAAAAGCAATACTAAACTAGCCCTCAACGTTCCATAAAACTAGAAAATGTTTTCACTCATTGATTGAAAAATCAGATCTAGCTGACCGGTTGAACCAGAAACCAGTAGACTATCCCAGTCAATATAATATATAGATCAATGAACCGGTTCAGTATATATTTTTTGTTCTTTTTTTTTTCTCGGTAATTAATTAGATTTAAACCTATAACCTCCCAGAAAATATATTCAAGACCATATCATTAAGCCAAATACATAATTTTATTAATATTTACTGCATCTAATATTTATTTAGCATTAAAATAATTTTTAAATATTTAATTTTTTAAAAGTGAACAAAGTCCAACCAGTTGACTGAGGTAATAAACATATGATCTCCAATCCAATTTTTTTTAACCTTGGTTTCCATAATCAGTTCTTGACCTTATTTGATCGAGATCATATTTAGAATTAAGCTAGATATATAAAATGGAAAATATTTTCCAAAAATAGAAGTGCCCTATGGTGCAAACTAAGAGAATAAAGCACCACAAAGGCCCCTACATATGCTTTTCAATATATATAAATCAATGATGGCAGAGAAAAGAGACAACTACTAACCAGGAAATCCACATATTATATCAGTTGCAATCTGCATCCCCGGCACAAGTTCAGTCAAGGTATCTACCACAGTCCTAAACTCACTCACAGTATATTCCCGATTCATAGCCTAAAACAATAAAAATTTACTTAGTAAGACAATTATCATTTAGCATAAATTTAAGGACACTTATCTGCAGTAATTACAATTTTTTATTTTTTTTTGTTTTAGTTACTAAATAACTTGAAGCCATTAGCCAAGATAAAGAGACATTATATGACCAAATTTTGGACTTACAGTCAAGACAGCATCACTCCCAGATTGAACCGGAACGTGAAGAAAGGAATATACACAAGGATGACATAAAACTGCTGCTATCTCTTTCAGATGCTCCAAGATAAAAGGAGGATTGGTCATCCCAATTCGTAGCATTGTGCTTCCATCGGAAGGAAGTTCCGCGACAATGGCGTTCAACAAAATTGGTAGGTTAACCCCAATGTCACGACCTACAAGATTGCATGACCTATAAGAACACTCTCCGTACATGTTCATATATATGTGTGTGTGTATGTATGTATGTATGTATGCAACTATTAATCTTTACAAATATATGCATGTATGCTTGTATTTGAAAACTTGAACAACATTTTCAACTATAGTCGCTGCAGGAACAAAACTCTTAAATCTAAAGTTTCCTAGGCATCATGGGCAGACACAAAAACTAAAATACCATATGCTCCAGTATCTTCACTGCTCAACCATATCTCCCTGACCCCATCAGCTATAACGGTTTTGACACGCTCAACCTGCATTTCGGAGAGGTTAGTAAAGACAAAACCAAAAATAAAGTGTAGTACTTGAGCTACATTACTTACAAGACTGTCAACAGTGTAGCTCCCTAAGTGACCACGAGCATGCTTTGTCTTGCAATAAGTGCAAGCACCTAAACAACCAACATTAATCGGAAGAATCTCAACAAACTTGTTCTTTCTGACCTGATATAAGATTAAACAAATTTGAGTTAAATTAATCTTTAAGAGTAAAAAGTTATCATCTGTATGCTATTTTGAAATTATCCACAGTTTTAATTAAGGGAAAAGTCTGGAACTTTTAACAATGAATTTGGTACCAACATTCAAAAGCCAACTATCAGCCATTAAACATCATTTCCACTTGAACATTGTCAAAGCTAAAGAACACGTTGGTACTAAAAATAATGCAGCTTATTTCAGTTGCTTCTTTCAATATCACCTATTCGATTCACCTCTCTTCCCTATTGCAATCTCTCCCACGCTAACTTTTTTGTTGTAATTGTATTTTTCTGATAAATAAATTTATAGATTTATTTGTTTCACCTATCTAGGTAGGAGGTTTTAGACTCTAGTCAGTGCTTTAGAAATATGTCCAATACAACTAGGATAGTCATAAATCCATTTAAGTAATTGAAGTAGCAATAATTAACAGTTCAAACCTTAGGAAGGTCCAGCGCTGGCAAAGTCTTGCGGTTCAAGAGCCGAACCTCATGCCCTTTCAGGGTCTCCTCTACAACTTCAACAACACGGTCAATTTGCTGGACTCCAACTATACTAACCCCTTCTAGCTCTTTCAGATCTCGGCTTCCTTGAGGAACACACCCAGCAACCACCAGTGGCTTTTTGGCACTTTTACATTTTGTTATTAACGTGTTCATTGCTGACTGACTTGGGTTTTTCACTGTGCATCTGCAAAACAAACCAAAAAATGATAAAATTATTAAAACATATAAGCATGGATACCAAAAATAGTGTTTGAAGGGAATATAGTGTGTCAAAGAAAGTGTGTTTAGACAAATGCTAAAAAAAAGAGAATATAGTGGAGTGGAAAAAGAGGTGAGACAGCTCTTAGAAGTTACCAAAATTTCTTTTTAAGACAAATGTGTAATTCTTATACGGTCATTCTAATGCCTCTGAGGATAATAGACATAATAACAGCAGCACATGCAACATATCTTAATGAAACCATTATTAATCAGCAATCATGTGCTGCAGAATGAATAAAATAATAAAAGGTAGAGGATGACAAGACAAATATTTATGCCTCAATACATGATAAAAGGTAAGTGGCTATCCTAGGAAATGAAAAAAGTTCAAAGGCTCGTCTGCAGGAAGCAGATGTCTCTCATTCTGTGATGCCTGCTGTTTATTTAGTGTCAGACTAGTTCATGCATCTTATAATCATCACACTAATCAGAAGTTAATACACAACAAGATTTCATGTTTAACTCTTCAAGAAATGCAGCTTCTGCTATAATCTTGATATTCCAATATTTATGATAATTAAAAAACCAATGTAGAAAAGTTGAGCCAATAATGAAGTTGAACTTCATGGGCAGACATAAAAAGCAACAGTGAGTTTATTATCCACAACCAATAGCAACCAGAATTCATCAATCTTTCCCTCCACCATGAATGACCCAAGCAAGCTGAAGAACTTTTCAAAAATTAAGATCTATGACAACCTCAGCAAATTTGGGATTATATGACCTTATTCAAAGCTACTGTTATTTGGGTATATTGATTTTTCACATGGTAAAGTAATACATCCATTCAAATCCTTATGAAACAGATAATAGAGGAATATTACTGAGGTTGTGAGAACCCGATGTTTTGATGATTTCATAATTGTTAAAACCATGGTATAAATGTACTTATCTCCAGTACTAAAAGAACATTAAAGAGAACAAGGTAATGACAATCAAGAAAAAGATAATAACAAATTAAATTAATTCAATGGTGCAAGCCTTACGTATTTATTAGCCAAAGGTCTCCCTCCTCAGGATTGTCAGATATTGCGTAGCCAAATGCTGAAAGCTGACCAGCCATATATTCACTGTCACTCTGACAAGATGTCAAAGTATCAGATAAACTAAAAGCAAAAATCAAATTGAATTCTAGACTTGGAAAGATGTATGAACATGAGTGAGATGGGCTGCACCTTTATTCTTTTTCACAACAAAACGTTAAAACTCAATTACAAGATCAGGTTTGACATGTAATCAAACAACTAGTATCTTTAATATTAAAAGATTTTAAATTAGTATAGATACCACGATATATTACAAAAGCAATTTTTGGTTAGCTATGAGGTTTTCTCATCTTCAATGACTTTCAAGTGTTAACCTATGTTACCAGGACTAGGGAATGAGTGTCACATACGGGTAAGTTTTATCACATAATTGGAAGATCAACCTGATATTCGAATATAGGTTGGCAAGTGTTGGACTCTAGAACAAGTATTGGATACAAGTATGTACTCAAGTATTGGATACAAGTATGTACATAGGTATGCTCTTTTATTTTTCTAAGTTTCTTCATATAATTGGAGGATCAACCTTCATACCACATTATTATAGAAAATAAAGTAATAAACTCAAATTCACAAGACATAAGAGCTCAAGGCAGGGTGCCTGCTATTTCAACTATTTAACATCCATGAATTTCAATCATATCTTATGGATAAGCATGTAAGACACAAACTCTTGGTGAATCTAAGTATTTGAGGGAACAAAAAGAAAGAGCTAAAAAGAAGTTAGTATTCAGATATATACAACAAGACAAAAACGCAGTTCATTGAGTAAACCACAGTTTTTGGGTCTTCTTTTAAGCTCAAAACCACCCATTAAGCTATTTCCTAAAACATTACAAATTTAAAAATAATAATAATAATAATAAAATAAAAGGAAAACTTGCCTGGTTATGTGAACATCCAAAAGTCTTGACATAAATAGTCTGGAACAAAGAAATTGAAAAAGAAAAAGAATGAATAACTATTTACAAATTGATAAATGATAAATAGAATTATATTAGGAAGTAAGAAGGACCTGAGTGCCAGGGATTTTGGGAGGATCATTCATTTGAGAAACCTTGCTGGGTTTGGCTTTGTTCTTTTTCCTGGGATTAACTCCAACCGCATTAAAAGGTAACCTAAACCCAGGAGGAGCTCCGCCGCTGCCGACCAACAAATCTTCTATGTCTTCCATCTCCTTGGATCGTCCCTTTCGACTTCAGGGGCCGCTGCACTGCAAAGTGCAGGATAGAAAAAAAGCAAACCAGACCTCTCTGTTCTGCCAAAAAGTGAGCTTTGGGTTCACTAATCGGGCTTTTGCTTCACTTTAATTCATTCCAAAACTATAATAAAGACAGAACTTGCTGGGCTTTTGTTTTCTGATGTGAACTAGAAGCTCAAAACAGCCCAAGTTTTCTGGTCCCTAATAAAGCATACCAGTAAAAAGAATCACTCCCAATTTTTAAATTGAGCAAATTCGTCCCTATAGAAAAAAATAGAGTAATTTAATCCCTTTCAATTTTGAAAGTGAGCAATTGAGGACAATTAATTACAGCATTAATGTCTTTCATAAATTGTGTATATTTTTTATTGTTATAATAGTAAATTTAGCCTTCAATCTTTACATATTTTATTAATTTGATCTTGATTCTAAAAAAATCAACAAATTTAGCCTCAAATTCTACACATTTATAGAAATATTGTGGGCTAAATTTGTTAAATCATGACCAAATTGATAGAATGTGTAAAATATGAGAGCTAAATTTGTTATTATACTGGTCAAATTTATGTAAATTTGATGAAAAACATTAATAATGTGATTAATTGTCCTTAGTTACTCAATTTTGAAATCGATAATGATTAAACTGCTCTGATTTTTTTGAAAAGAAGAAATTTACTCAATATTAAAATTTAGAGGGACCGAAGAAGTATTTTAACCCATATATACGATGAAGGTTTTGAAAAATAAAGGGTTAATGCAAATTTTGACTGCAATTAGATTTATTTTGGTAATTTGGTTTTTTAGTCTATTTTAGTACATTAATTTACTAATTAGATTTTATTTTGGTCATTCAAATTAGAAACGTGCAAAAGTCTATTTTGATTTATTTATCATTAGGTCTGTTATTTTTAAGTGATGTCATGATATAATCTCAAAATATTATATTATCGAACTTATATACTATTTTCAAATTTAAGAATCAAAATAAATTTAATGGTTAAATTTAAATACTAAAATAGAAAAAAAAATACCAAAATGGAGGAAAAAATTATATTAACCAAAAAGAAATAAGGTTTGGGCTGCAATGGATTTGAGTGATAGAGAGAGGGAGATACAATGTAGGGTAGGAAAGCCAAGTAGCCTTCACATATAATAAGTGATGGCATCCTTTATCCAGTTCTCTTCAGCCTCAATTAAAAATAAATATTTTGTGGTGCTACTTTCTTTATTTGTTTACAAGTTCGTAGGTTCAGCACTTCATTCTACTCTCATCTCACAATGGCAAATCTCTCAGCTTTACCTCATCTTCCTCAATACACTCCTGGGATGCTAATTAATGGAAATAAGCAGCTAATTAAACCCGGAGCTTTCCCTGTCTTTGCTGCAAAATCTGGTCCCTTAAACTCGGTAATTAAACTCTCTTTCTCCTCTTCTAATTGATAAGCTCATTTACTGAATATAAGATCATGTAATATATGATTTATTAGTATACATTGAAAACATTCACACTATATATACATATTTCAGATCTTGAAAAGATGCCAGAAATGTGGAGGCAAAGGAGCTATAGAGTGTCCTGGATGTAAGGTGTGGTACTTTCTTAGACTCAAGAAAAAATGTTACAAGAAAATCAAGTATTCTTTTAGCTAATTCATATCAATTTTATTGGGTTTACAGGGAACAGAAAAAAACAAAAAGAATGGCAACATCTTCGAGAGATGGAAGTGAGTTATATATATATATATGATTTAAGAATACATCATGTATATAGAGATAAATTTGATTCTTATAAAAGAAAATTAATTGTTTCAGATGCTTTGATTGCCAAGGATTTGGGCTGAAAAGTTGTCCTAATTGTGGGCAAGGAGGGCTGACACCTGAGCAAAGAGGAGAAAGATAGAGAGTTTGAGATTTTCATCCAACATATTGTATCTAATCATAATCTCAAACCTTTCCCACTCACTTTACTTCTTATTTTTATTTTAATCTTCCTAAGTCTCCCATACTCATCACTAAATTATAGTCTTCAAAAGTATTTTTATGCCTGTTTGGAATTCAAGATTTAGATTCGGATTTTCAAATTTAAATAAATTTACGCTCAAATTCGAGATAAATTTTGGATTTAAAATCCAGTTTAAAACTTAAAATTTCAAAATCTAAATATCATAAACTTTTCTTTCTTAAATCAAATTATATCAATTCGTTATTTAATTAAATATTATATCAAGTTTCCATAGCTATGGGTTTTTCTGATTTGGCTTTTTCTTTTTTGATTTTTTAATATAATTCTTTTATTTTCCATTTTAACCCTCAAAATGTAAGAATAGCAAAAAAAAAAAAAGATAATATAATTATTGGTCCCTAAACTTAACAAGTAAGTCCACATTGGTCTTTAAACTTTTTTTTATCCAGTTTAACCTCTGAACTTGAAAATTGTTATTCATTTAAGCCCATTCTGATAATGACCGTGAAAAAAAAAAGGGGATAATATAACTTTTGGTCCCTGAACTTAACAAATAGGCTTATATTGACCTCTAAACTTGACAACTAGGTCTACTTTGGTACATGTACTTTTTGTGTTTCACATTAGCACTTGAACTTAACAATTAAGTCCATTTTCATCCTTGAACTTGAAAAATCTAAAAATTTGATAATGTGACTAAAATGTTAGTGACGAAATTGAAAATTTTCATAATTTGGAGACCAAAACAGAAACATTGACTAGTTCTATAGTTTACCCTAAAAATAAAGAGATGAATAGATTATTATCTTGAATTTATTTTCTGCGAAAAGCGTTTTTAAACAAACCAAATACACAAATATTACACTAGAATACACTTTCAAATTTTTAAACAAATTTTTTTTTTAAGATTGTGCTACATCTTCACTTGAAAAAAAAATATTTTAGATGATGATGTGGTATAATATCAGAGTGTCATATTAAATGTTTTAATAACCTAATTGATGGCTAAACAGGTTAGACCATCAGTTCTCGATTCAACCGGTTCGACCGTCGGACCAACAATAATTAAATAAATAATTATAAAATTATAAAAATCTAAAAAGTTAAAGTAAAATTGATTTCATATATATATATATTACTTTTTTTTATAGATTTTTAATTATTTAATTATTATTGGTCCGATGGTTGAACCAATCAAACTGGTTGAATCGAGGATTGTTTGTCTAACCTGTTCAGCCATCGGTTCGGTTATTAAAATACTGAATATGACACTTTAAGATTGTATCATATCATTATCTAAAAACTACACTAACATAACTCTAAATATGAGAGTTATCAATACCGTGACACTTCATTTCTAATGTGGCATTATAAAAATATAAATATTAAAAATATCCAAATTAAAAAATAGGAAAGTGAAAATTTTAAAAATTGTGATAGTATTTTTAAGAATAAAAATCATTTGAAAATTTAAAAATTTAATTACTTGTTTTATCCCCTTGAATCTTTTCACAAAATCTGTTGTTTTATCTTTTAAATCATTTAAAAATTACTAAAATTCAAATGAGATGAACAAAATACAAATGAAAAATTGCATTAATAACAATTAACTTGATTTAATTAATAAATCAAACATAAACTACAAATCAAAGAGAAATCCAAATCAACTTTGAAACCCATGAAAACAAAAATCTGCCGCAAATTGGAAATTTCTAAAGATCAATCTACGCTTTTCTTAAAAATTATAAGTGAAATTATCAATATTTCAGTTCAATATCTGTAGTTCTTACTTTCCTTCACTCAGTTTTAGTTTTTCTCTCACAAAACTTTGTTCCATCTTCTTCGTTGCATCTAATAATCTACCAACAAGGAGAAAAAGATATCTACACTGAATATGATGCGAACCGACTCGGTGATGTGAGTCGAGTCGTCTTAGTTGCCCGATCATCGACGAGAAAGTATCGTTCTAAAACTTGAAGTTGCTTGTAGTCGGCTAAATATAATGGAATTGAGAAATAGGTTCAAAATAGGTTAGGTATGATAAGAATAAGTTTGGTTTAATAAGAAAAATGAGATAGATAATTTGATGGATAGGTGGAATGGAAATCCGGACTTAAGCGTCAAGAACGATCCAACACTATGAAGAGTGTGACCCGGGACTTATATAGCTTAAGGTGGAAAGGGCGATGAAGGAAAGGGACCTTGACCTGTTACCTAGCAAGGTAAGAACCAAAGGTATAAGGATAGGGTTGAACATGTAACATCTTGATTTTGGGCCTAGTCGGAACAGTGGTTGCGGGACCACAAATCTGACATCGAAAAATTTATTTTATTATTATTTTGATGCCTACATTATGATACTAAAGTTGTGTGAAATTTTCATAAAGAAATTTCCTCGTTTGAGTGCTCAATTTGATAAAAATGACTAAATCGCATAAGGTAAAAAACTTGAGGTCTAATTGATAAAGGCACTAAATAGCTATAGAATTGAAAAGTATGAGCACATGCATGGTGATTATACCAATAGAAAAGTTAGGAGACAAAGATGGACATGTAGTAGGTGGATTTGGTGAAGATATTAAAAGGTTAAATTGGTAAATAAGTTAATAGGTGTAATAAGACAAAATAGCAAAAGCTACCATCTTTTTTTTTTTATTTCTCCACCGATTCTTACCTAAGGAAATGGCCATGGAAACTTGAAAATTTCAGCAACTTCTAACTCTCACAAGTAAGTGATTTTGATTATCATTTTTGATGATTTTTGTATTTTTGGAACCCTTGTAGCTTAATCTAGCTAATGAGGGGACTATTTTGCAAAATGGTTGAAAGTCTAGAGTTTTTCCATAAGAATATTCATGTTGTTTGCTGCATTTTTATGGAAGAAAATGAATCTTGGTTGTTAAATAAACAACTTTTGTTAAGTGATTTTCATGAAAACACCTAAAATGGACCATTTTGTAAAAGTTGTAAAAATAGGTGGTAAAGGTGTGAAATAATGAAAAATGTGGGCTGCTATAAGCATGAAAAAGGTTTGGCTATGCATGGGTAGTAAAGAAATTGAACACATTTCATTTAACGAGCCTAGGGGCAAAAGTGTAAATATGACAAAGTTTAGGGGTAAAAATGCAATTTTACTAAAAATGTGAAATTGAGCTAATTTGAATAGCATGATGAATAAATAAATTAAATGTGTTGTTATAGATAAAGGAAGATGAGATTTGGAATTAGATCAGGGGAAAAGCAAGATAATCAAGTAATTGACTTATTTCGTCGTTTCATACCGAGGTAAGTTCGTATGTTAATCATAAATGTTTATTTGATAAATTGATGAATAATTTGTGAATTTAATTATATTAATTGCTGTACAATGAAAATTTGATGTTCGAGACTAGCGAACGTAAAGTTGAACACTTTCGTTCGATACTAAAAGATGAATTGACGGAAAAGACCATGAATGAGTGTAACATCCTGAATTTTTGGGCCTATGCGTTTAATGGGTGGATATGTTTAATGTGTTAATTTAAGTGTTAGGGGTCCAAATTGGGCTCAGGCTTAGGCAGAGGCCTTGATTAAAATTATCTGTTTGGGCATTATAGGGTTTAAAAGGTAGTATCTATGTTTAAAATACCAAAGTGGGCTTTTGGCCCAATGGCCAAGGGAGTAAGGGGCCCAAATTTAAGTTTCATAGAGCCCAATTCTTTTAATTTAAGTTAGCTAAATTTTGGGCATTAGGATTAGGTGGAGTGGATGGCAACAAGGCTAAAATTTAGGGGTTTTAGTGTTTAAAATATGTGGATAATAAGCAGATAAAGGCTATTATTTAGGAATTTATTTTATGTGGATAATAAGCAGATAAAGGCTAAAATTTAGGGATTTTAATGATTAAAATATGTGGATAATATGTTGATAAAGGAGGGAGGAGTTAGAGATAATTAAGTCTCTTTTAGATGAGCTAGTAGATTAAGATAAAGGAGAAAAGATAGGATTTATCTGCAAGGTTAGGTAAGTGCCAAAATTTCTATAAATAGGGGGAATATCTCTTCAATTTCGGCATTTGGGTTTTTCTCTCATTCTCTTCTCTTCTTCTCTGAGTAAAAGCCGAAAACTCCTAAAGTTCCATTTTCTTCTTCATTATCTACAAAAGCCGAAATCTCTAAGCCTATTCCCTCATCTTCACTTTGATTCAAAAGCCGAAACTACACCTATTCTTCTCCTTAATATTCATTGGCCGAATCTCCCTTAGCCATCTTTTCAATTTTTAGTTCTTTCAAAAGCCGAAAGCGCGTAGATCATCTTTCCTGGATTTTTCCTAGAAGCCGAAACTCATAGATCTCTAAGTTATAGAATCGTGTTACATTCGGGATTTCAAGGTAAGAGGATTTGTTTATTCATATGTATAAAATCGGGTAGAATACTAACTATGGCCGAATATAGGAGAGGCCTATTTTCACATCTTTCCGGCTTTTTGAAGCAAAGCGTAGATCGGTTTAGCAAGGGTATCTACATTAATCAGGTGTGTAATTCTTCACACCATCTAGATCTGTTTGATAAATATATGATTATAAGTTTTATATGTCTTGATAAATGCCGAAATTCCGGCTTAATGATGGAAACCCAAAGAGGGTAAAAGCAAATCACCAGGCTAGTGAATGGTCTGATTAAATGATATAAGTATATTGATTTTTTGTGATTGCATGGGTTGGGTTGCTGAAAGGAGGAAGTTATACGTTGTAGCGGTTTTTACCGTGATCTGTTGTAGCGATTTTTACCGTGATCTGTTGTAGCGGCTTTTGCCGTGATCTGTTGTAGTGGCTACGGCCATGATCTGATGATGAGCAGCAAGACTGCCATCAAGGCGTGTAGCGGTGTGGGTTGATTGTAAAAATCCCCAATGGTGTGAATGGCTGGTACGGGGGCGTGTAGCGGATGGAAACCTAGGATTTGGGTTGGGCTTGCATATTAATTTTTATTATGTATATTAAACTGTTTATTTTGTTTTATGGGGCTAAGGCCCACATCTAATGGTGCATGAGGGTTGCACACTGAGTCTCGTGACTCAACTAATTAATTAATATTTCAGGTAGCACTTAGTGCATTGGACCGGGCTGGAGAGGAGCACAAGGTGGCCATGCAAAAGAACATCTGGATCCAGCAAAAAGACTCAAGTTATTATTTTATATTTTTAATTAATGGATTTTAAATCTTGTTGTAATAAGGCCATGGGCCACTAGTTTATATTTTGTTTTATTTTGGGCTTTAATTACTTTTAGTTATTTAAATTCTTATTGAACTAATGCATGTATTTAAATTTGGGTTTTTAATTCTTAAAGGCATGTTTTATTTAAACTATCAACTATTTATTTTTTCGAATAAAAGGATAAACTTTAGAAAAATATTTTCTAAAAATACGACATGTTTTCCAAAATTTTCTTAGTGACATACCAGATCCGGTCGTAGCGTTTGGGCCGGGTTTGGGGTGTTACAAATTGGTATCAGAGCCCGGTTCAAAACTCGGCTTTGGGGGTTTTTGTGCTCAAAACGTTTTCTAAAGATGGGCTTTTGAAACATGCATGTTCTTTTTAAGTGATACCAGGTCTGTTGGCTCAGCATGACACCTGCGTCTCCGGCCCAAGTTCGCTAGGTAAGTATTCTGAACCATTGTGTGATATATATAGATGTGGGCTTAATGGGCTCTATGGGACGTAGATTAGTTAGATTAGAACTTGATGGACTCTAGGCCTAGCTGAAACAACTCCTAAAATCTCATAAGACTTAATTTCACTAAACAAACCCGTGAACGAGTCGCAAGACTAGGGTGTGGCAACAGGCATACGCATGTCTAGGATTGGATCCGGAAGAGCCTGGTACTTAAGTAGTCCTAGTGACTCACCTCCTCTTCGCTGGAATCCTACCTGGTGCGTAGTGATTGTTCACCCTAGCCACGAGGATTTGTTGACGGGCCAAAATCTATAACTAAAACCCGAAAGGGACCAGCCACATTATTTTTACAAAATTGCTAAAATACCCTTATTTTGAAAAAAAAAGTACCAAGATACCATGATTTGCAAATATACCCCGATTTACAAAGTCAATAAAATTTTTCCTTAAAAAAAAAACAAAAACAAAACACATACAACACACGACAACAACTAAAAACCCACAAACACCTGAACATTACTATTATTTTTTTGAAATCAAATTCTCCAAGATACCCTTGTTTTAAAATATATATATATATATATATACCCCCTTAGTTTTGTAAAAATTTTTGAAAATACCCCTGACTTGTAAAATGACCAAAATACCCTTGATTTGTAAAATTACCAAATTACCCCTGATTTGTGAAATGACCAAAATACCCTTGATTTGTAAAATTACTGAAATACCCCCAGATTATAAAATTACCGAAATACCCCCGAATTACAGAATTACCGAAATACCCCTTGATTGTAAAAATTACCAAAATACCCTTATTTTATGAAATCAACAAGGAACTCTATTTTGAAAATTACAAAAATACCCCTGTAGGATAAATTACGGAAATACCCCTGGGTAGTGAAATGACAAAAATACCCCTCCAAGATGAATATAGGTTTGTGGATGTACTTGTATGCTAATGTCTGATGACTGAATGTGTGCGCTTCCTGGAATTAGAAGGTAAACTTGAGACTGAAACTGTAGATAAGTTCGAATTTGAAAAAAACTACCTCTAAAATTACTATTCATAAGACTGTTCGTGGTTAATCAGTGAAAGAAATTAATAATTCATAAAATTTCTAATTCCGATAATACGGGAATCAATGATGAGAGCTAGAAGAGGAAGAAGAGGCCGCGGCCGAGGCCGTGGAAGTGTTAGGACTGATGTGCTGACTCAACTAGTTAGGGAGGTACTGAAGGAGGTTAAAGAAATCGGTGAAACACTTCGGGTTGGGTGCGTGGACTGTAAGAAAAAAACAGGGATCGTAGTTTTCTAGGGTTGCAGTCTCGTTCTGTGAAGCATGTTAAGGTACATCCAAACTTCCGAGTTTGGGAATATTGCAGAAGGCGTCATCCGGGTGAATGTTGGAGGAAGTCAGGAACGTGTTTAAGATGCGGGTCTGAGGAGCATAAGGCTCGGGATTGTTCAATCACTATTAAGTTGGGTATGTTTTGTGTGGATGCTATATTTTTTGGTATAGAAACTGTATGCGTGCAATGTTTATATATTATTAAATTAGAGTGCGCAGCGAAAGCATAGTGGTGAGACTTGGGTAGTACGATTAATAGTTAGTTGGAAATTTCGAGGACGAAATTTCTTTAAGGGGGTAGAATTGTAACATCCTGAATTTTTGTGCATGTGCGTTTAATGGGTGAATATGTTTAATGTGTTAATTTAAGTGTTAGGGGTCCAAATTGGGCTCAGGCTTAGGTAGAGGCCTTGATTAAAATTATCTGTTTGGGCATTATAGGGTTTAAAAGGTAGTATCTATGTTTAAAATACCAAAGTGGACTTGTGGCCCAATCTTAGGAGGTGACGCCACACAAGGGAGTAAAGGGCCCAAATTTAAGTTTCATGGAGCCCAATTCTTTTATTTAAGTTAGCTAAATTTTGGGCATTAGGATTAGGTGGAGTGGATGGCAACAAGGCTAAAATTTAGGGGTTTTAGTGTTTAAAATATGTGGATAATAAGCAGATAAAGGCTATTATTTAGGAATTTATTTTATGTGGATAATAAGCAGATAAAGGCTAAAATTTAGGGACTTTAATGATTAAAATATGTGGATAATATGCTGATAAAGGAGGGAGGAGTTAGAGATAATTAAGTCTCTTTTAGATGAGCTAGTAGATTAAGATAAAGGAGAAAAGATAGGATTTATCTGCAAGGTTAGGTAAGTGCCGAAATTTCAATAAATAGGGGGAATATCTCTTCAATTTCGGCATTTGGGTTTTTCTCTCATTCTCTTCTCTTCTTCTCTGAGTAAAAGCCGAAAACTCCTAAAGTTCCATCTTCTTCTTCATTATCTGCAAAAGCTGAAATCTCTAAGCCTATTCCCTCATCTTCACTTTGATTCAAAAGCCGAAACTACACCTATTCTTCTCCTTAATATTCATTGGCCGAATCTCCCTTAGCCATCTTTTCAATTTTTAGTTCTTTCAAAAGCCGAAAGCGCGATAGATCATCTTTCCGGGATTTTTCCTAGAAGCTGAAACTCATAGATCTCTAAGTTATAGAATCGTGTTACATTCGGGATTTCAAGGTAAGAGGATTTGTTTATTCATATGTATAAAATCGGGTAGAATACTAACTATGGCCGAATATAGGAGAGGCCTATTTTCACATCTTTCCGGCTTTTTGAAGCAAAGCGTAGATCGGTTTAGAAAGGGTATCTACATTAATCAGATGTGTAATTCTCCACACCATCTAGATCTGTTTGATAAATATATGATTATAAGTTTTATATGTCTTGATAAATGCCGAAATTCCGGCTTAATGATGGAAACCCAAAGAGGGTAAATGCAAATCACCAGGTTAGTGAATGTTCTGATTAAATGATATAAGTATATTGATTTTTTGTGATTGCATAGATTGGGTTGATGAAAGGAGGAAGTTATGTAATATCCTGAAATAGGGGTTGTGCGTTTGGAGCATAACTCAAGTGTTAGTAGGCCTTAAGAGTGGTTTGGATGTGTTTTGAGGGTTTTTAGAACTCTAGGATTAAAAGGGGAGTGCCTTGGAAATTTTTGAAAATTTTGGGTTAAAAAGGGAAATTGGGCTAAGGAGCCCTTAAGGAAAAATTTTAGGAATTATGGACATGAACTTGGGCTTAGTAAAGTGGCTTGGGGCGCTAAGGTACTTTAGGAGGGCAAGGGTTCGACCTGCGGGAATCGCTTTTGGGAGTGTTATTTTTTTTGGCGTTAAGGGAGCAAGGCAGGGAGGCCTTAAAGGAAATATTTGGCGAGGTTTTGGCACAAGAATCGCCTTGGCCGAGTGACTAAGGACGCTGCTTGGGGACTGCGGCATGGAGGACTCGTGCTCGAGTCCTGATGAAAGCGCCAGGGGCGTTCTATTTTTGGCCTTTGGCGTTAACGCATGAAGGAGCCAAGGATAGCTTAAAAGAAATTTAAGGCGGATATTGTCATGAAAGTCCAGATGGCCGAGTGGCTGGGGGCGTGGAGAGTGTTTCTCCAGGTCTCGGGTTTGAGACCTGGGGGCAGCAGCTTGGGTTTTCTTTTTATGCCGGCGTGATTATTGGCCTGCATGGGCATTTAATTCATGAGGGCATGCTGATTATTTTATTTTATTTTCTTCTATGCTGCTGGAGGTATGGGATAGTTTTGTTTTACTTTGTTTTATTATTTTATGTTATAGGAAATGGGATTAAAAGATGGGGAGTTTTATTTTATTGTTGTTGGAGTATGGGTTAGTTTATTTTATGTATGAGAAGATGGTGTAGTATGGGTGAATGATTAAACATTGTGATTTTGGTATTGATGAAGGAATTTTCAAATGGGGGAGAAGCATGGCCGGCCATTAGTTTAGCAAGCATGGCCGAATGCTTTGATTTGTTTTGCCTTTCTTTTCCAAATTTTCTTGACCGAAAGTAGGACTCCTTAGGGACCTTCATTTCGATTTTCAGGTCAGCAAGGGAGGTGCCAAATCCATCTTCTTGTTCTTCCTTTTCTTTCCAAAATTCTTCTTGTGCTGAAAGTTGGCTTTCTTTTTGTTCCTTGTGTGCCGAAATTCTTTCAACCTTTTCCTTTGTTCTTTGTTTTTCCTTTCAACCTCAAATCTATGCTTATTCTCGTTAAGTGCCGAATATTACTCATCCTTATAGAGCTTAGGCCGAATCTACAAGGGTAAGTATCTTTCTACTCTAGCAATCGGTTTAGGCCTTGGTTGTTTGGATGGCTGAATATTCTTAGGGCCATAATATTGTGTTTCGTTTGTTTGTAGCCAACACCAAGGAGCATAAAAGGATTCTTTCGGGGTTCGAAATATTCAAGGTAAGTAGTGTAGTTCGGCAAAAAGGGCCACTATCACAAGTTCTAAGTTGAAACCAAGTCTAACAATGCTTTGGTAGGGTTCGAAAGGCAAGTGGCATAACTTGTGTTTCTTTTGTATGTGTATCGTTAAGGTGCTTTAAGGGAGCTCTCGGGATTTCGAACATCAAGGTAAGCTAGAGTGTAATTTCGGTCAAGGGCCATTATTCATGGATTAATGTGCTAGCCGATTTTAACATATGGTATATGTAGGGATTTCGACTACTCAAAGATCTAGTATCAGTTCTCGAGTTTCAGTGAGGTAAGTGGGTTTGTGCTTTTCGGCCTTAGCCCATTTTGGTATTTAAGTGGCTAACCGATTTCTAACTTTGGTTTTAAAGGCAAATCGGCAGCAGTAGGACAAGTTTCGGGATTTTAGATTTTGTTAGATTCGATAGATCGGGATCTTGCTAGTAGTCAGGTGCGTAGTTATCGCACTGTTCTCTTGCTTGTTTATGTGTGTTATATGTAAATGTATATGTTGTGCATGTTAGCCGAAATAAGGGCTAAGATTGTGGATACCTGTGGTGGGTGATTGGATCCTCAGGTCAGTAATTTACTTTAATAAATGATTATTGATGAATGTATAAAAATGTGATGGCATGTGATGTATATTTGTTTCGAGTAATATGTTGCCATGGTACATATATATATGCATGGGACTTGGGATGTGACTATTGGAGGAAAGGGTGTACGCTATGTGCGTGGTCTAATGCTAGCCTCGTGCTACATTAGCGCTTGATGTTAGCTATGTGCTTCATCAAGGGAGGTGTTGGCTAAGTGCCCACCTCGGCGGTTGATAGCTGTGTGCATCACCGTGGACTGATTGATATGTGGGATCCCTATGGGATTGGTGGCTTGGCCACGGCCTTGAGCAGTAAGTCTGCCAAGGTAAGATTTGTGGATCACTATGTGATCGGTGGATTAGCCACGGCCTTGAGCAGGGAGTCTGCTAAGGTAGGAGTAACGGATGGACTTAGGATGGGTTGGGCTTCATAATTGCATATTCATGTGTATGGACTGGGTGGATATGGGCTAAGCCCATATGTGGGGACATGTGTATTAACTATGCACTGAGTCCGTGTGACTCACCCAATCTTCTTAAACATCGCAGGTGATCGTGATTTTTGGACCGGGTTGGAGTGGATACAAAGGTGGCCATGCGGGAAGCGGATTTTCATGAAAAAGAATATTTTGTTTAATTAATTAAGTAATCATATTTTCAGTATTTTGATTAAGTGTGTAATGTAAAAAGGCCCATTAAGGTATTTAAGTAATTTTATTAAGTATCTTTATTATTATGTTCTATTACGATTGATAATTTTAATGTGGATTGCAAATGATTTTATTTTCTTAAGTAGGTATAATAAAGTTTTGAATTCGATGTTTTCATAATAATTTAGTTTTTACTTAGAATATTTCAAGTCGCGAAAATGTTTTATTAAAGGAAACAAATTTTTAACGGTTTTACTCTTAAATAAGAATATTTTCTAATGTTTTTCCTCAGTGGCATTCCAAATTCGGTCATAGTGAATGGGCCGGGTTTGGGGTGTTACAAGTTGGTATCAGAGCCCGATTCAAAACTCAGCTTTGAGGTTTTGGGCCCGAAAATAGTTTTCAAAAAAGGGCTTTTCAAAATATGGACTTTTGTTTCAGGTTTATTCTGGCATGGCACCTGTACCTCCGACCCGAAGTCCACCCGGTAAGTACCTCTGACTATTGAGGTGATTTGAATATGTGAACTGTATGGGCTAGATGGGCTCGTAGATTAGTGAACTTGGACTAAAACTTTGTATGATCGAAAGAACCACTTCTAGAACTTTTTTTCATAAAATTGTTCGCGGTTAATCAGTGGAACCAAAGTACTAATGCATAAAAATTCTTAATCAGATTAAATCGCGACGTTAGAAATGAGTTCTAGGGGGCGTGGTCGTAGTGGACGCGGTAGAAGTAGAATTGCAGTATCGGAACCGGTAGGGTCTGGCCATGGGTCAGAAAATGAAGTACCGCCGCCAGCAGTGGGCGCGGAGGATCAAGATCAGATAGGAGAAGATGACGCAATATCGCGGGCTATGCTACGAGTGCTAGAACGAGTAGTAGGAGCTAATATGGGAAATGGAGCTCGGAAGTCAGTATCGGAAAGGCTTAGGTCGAACGGAGCCGAAATTTTCAGAGGAGTGTCGGGAGTAGCTCCGAATGTAGCGGAATATTGGTTGGAAGCAGTCGAAAGAATCATGGACGATTTGGACTGTACCGATGAGCAAAAGCTGAAAGGTGCTGTCTCGTTGCTCCGAGATGAAGCTTATCGATGGTGGCTCACTGTCAGGCAAGGTGTTCCGGCAGATCGAGTGGATTGGGAATATTTTAAGCTTAAGTTTGAAGGAAAGTACGTAGGAGCCAGTTACTTGGACTCGCAAAGGAAGGCGTTTCTAAACTTGGTACAAGGAAGCAAGTCGGTAGCAGAGTATGAAGCAGAATTTGCGCGGTTAAGTCAGTACGCCAAAGGGATCGTGGCTACGGATTACGAAAGGTGTGTCCGGTTCGAAGATGGGCTACGAGATGAGTTGCGAGAGTTGATTGCTCCGCACAGAGAAAGAGACTTCGCCATTCTAGTGGAGAAAGCTCGGATAGCTGAAGAAGTTAAGATGACTGTAAGAGAGAACCGAGAGAAGAATAGGAACGGGAATAAGAGAAATTTTGGATCGTCTGAATCATCTGAGGGTCTTCGAAAAAGACCGAGGGTTGAAAATTTTGCTCGTGTGACTAAGCCAGCTACGGGAAATCGGGACCGTCCGTGTGCTCAGTGTGGAAGGTATCATGTCGGCGAGTGTTGGAACCGGAATCGAGAATGTTTTAGGTGTAAGTCTAAGTCTCACTTGATTAAAGACTGTCCTCAAGTGATGGTTAGGGCTCGAGGTCAAGGACGTGGAACTCTAAGAAGAGGTGCTGAAGGTTCAGATGCGAGATGAGATAGCGGGTAAGTTCCTTGATTTTGAAATATTATTTATGGCTTTGGAGATAGTTCATTCTTATGTGCTAGTGAAGTGCTTGAACTCTGGATGTGAACTTAGGAACTGTGCCTTGAAGGTAAGATAGTTTGTGTTTGTATGCTAGTAAAGGATGGAACTTTGAATACGAATCTTGAGATAGTATCTAAGGAATGTGTTAGTTTTGTTAGAATTAGAGTGCGCAGCATAAGCGTGGTGCGGTGAATTGAAATGTACGGATGTTCGTTAGTAAGTAATTTCGAGGACGAAATTATTTTTAAGGGGGTAGAATTGTAATATCCTGAAATAGGGGTTGTGCGTTTGGAGCATAACTCAAGTGTTAGTAGGCCTTAAGAGTGGTTTGGATGTGTTTTGAGGGTTTTTAGAACTCTAGGATTAAAAGGGGAGTGCCTTGGAAATTTTTGAAAATTTTGGGTTAAAAAGGGAAATTGGGCTAAGGAGCCCTTAAGGAAAAATTTTAGGAATTATGGACATGAACTTGGGCTTAGTAAAGTGGCTTGGGGCGCTAAGGTACTTTAGGAGGGCAAGGGTTCGACCTACGGGAATTGCTTTTGGGAGTGTTATTTTTTTTGGCGTTAAGGGAGCAAGGCAGGGAGGCCTTAAAGGAAATATTTGGCGAGGTTTTGGCACAAGAATCGCCTTGGCCGAGTGACTAAGGACGCTGCTTGGGGACTGCGGCATGGAGGACTCGTGTTCGAGTCCTGATGAAAGCGCCAGGGGCGTTCTATTTTTGGCCTTTGGCGTTAACGCATGAAGGAGCCAAGGATAGCTTAAAAGAAATTTAAGGCGGATATTGTCATGAAAGTCCAGATGGCCGAGTGGCTGGGGGCGTGGAGAGTGTTTCTCCAGGTCTCGGGTTTGAGACCTGGGGGCAGCAGCTTGGGTTTTCTTTTTATGCCGGCGTGATTAATGGCCTGCATGGGCATTTAATTCATGAGGGCATGCTGATTATTTTATTTTATTTTCTTCTATGCTGCTGGAGGTATGGGATAGTTTTGTTTTACTTTGTTTTATTATTTTATGTTATAGGAAATGGGATTAAAAGATGGGGAGTTTTATTTTATTATTGTTGGAGTATGGGTTAGTTTATTTTATGTATGAGAAGATGGTGTAGTATGGGTGAATGATTAAACATTGTGATTTTGGTATTGATGAAGGAATTTTCAAATGGGGGAGAAGCATGACCGGCCATTAGTTTAGCAAGCATGGCCGAATGCTTTGATTTGTTTTGCCTTTCTTTTCCAAATTTTCTTGACCGAAAGTAGGACTCCTTAGGGACCTTCATTTTGATTTTCAGGTCAGCAAGGGAGGTGCCAAATCCATCTTCTTGTTCTTCTTTTTCTTTCCAAAATTCTTCTTGTGCCGAAAGTTGGCTTTCTTTTTGTTCCTTGTGTGCCGAAATTCTTTCAACCTTTTCCTTTGTTCTTTGTTTTTCCTTTCAACCTCAAATCTATGCTTATTCTCGTTAAGTGCCGAATATTACTCATCCTTATAGAGCTTAGGCCGAATCTACAAGGGTAAGTATCTTTCTACTCTAGCAATCGGTTTAGGCCTTGGTTGTTTGGATGGCTGAATATTCTTAGGGCCATAATATTGTGTTTCGTTTGTTTGTAGCCAACACCAAGGAGCATAAAAGGATTCTTTCGGGGTTCGAAATATTCAAGGTAAGTAGTGTAGTTCGGCAAAAAGGGCCACTATCACAAGTTCTAAGTTGAAACCAAGTCTAACAATGCTTTGGTAGGGTTCGAAAGGCAAGTGGCATAACTTGTGTTTCTTTTGTATGTGTATCGTTAAGGTGCTTTAAGGGAGCTCTCAGGATTTCGAACATCAAGGTAAGCTAGAGTGTAATTTCGGTCAAGGGCCATTATTCATGGATTAATGTGCTAGCCGATTTTAACATATGGTATATGTAGGGATTTCGACTACTCAAAGATCTAGTATCAGTTCTCGGGTTTCAGTGAGGTAAGTGGGTTTGTGCTTTTCGGCCTTAGCCCATTTTGGTATTTAAGTGGCTAACTGATTTCTAACTTTGGTTTTAAAGGCAAATCAGCAGCAGTAGGACAAGTTTCGGGATTTTAGATTTTGTTAGATTCGATAGATCGGGATCTTGTTAGTAGTCAGGTGCGTAGTTATCGCACTGTTCTCTTGCTTGTTTATGTGTGTTATATGTAAATGTATATGTTGTGCATGTTAGCCGAAATAAGGGCTAAGATTGTGGATACCCGTGGTGGGTGATTGGATCCTCAGGTCAGTGATTTACGTTAATAAATGATTATTGATGAATGTATAAAAATGTGATGGCATGTGATGTATATTTGTTTCGAGTAATATGTTGCCATGGTACATATATATATGCATGGGACTTGGGATGTGACTATTGGAGGAAAGGGTGTACGCTATGTGCGTGGTCTAATGCTAGCCTCGTGCTACATTAGCGCTTGATGTTAGCTATGTGCTTTATCAAGGTAGGTGTTGACTAAGTGCCCACCTCGGCGGTTGATAGTTGTGTGCATCACCGTGGACTGATTGATATGTGGGATCCCTATGGGATCGGTGGCTTGGCCACGGCCTTGAGCAGTAAGTCTGCCAAGGTAAGATTTGTGGATCACTATGTGATCGGTGGATTAGCCACGGCCTTGAGCAGGGAGTCTGCTAAGGTAGGAGTAACGGATGGACTTAGGATGGGTTGGGCTTCATAATTGCATATTCATGTGTATGGACTGTGTGGATATGGGCTAAGCCCATATGTGGGGACATGTGTACTAACTATGCACTGAGTCCGTGTGACTCACCCAATCTTCTTAAACATCGCAGGTGATCGTGATTTTTGGACCGGGTTGGAGTGGATACAAAGGTGGCCATGCGGGAAGCGGATTTTCATGAAAAAGGATATTTTGTTTAATTAATTAAGTAATCATATTTTCAGTATTTTGATTAAGTGTGTAATGTAAAAAGGCCCATTAAGGTATTTAAGTATTTTTATTAAGTATCTTTATTATTATGTTCTATTACGATTGATAATTTTAATGTGGATTGCAAATGATTTTATTTTCTTAAGTAGGTATAATAAAGTTTTGAATTCGGTGTTTTCATAATAATTTAGTTTTTACTTAGAATATTTCAAGTCGCGAAAATGTTTTATTAAAGGAAACAAATTTTTAACGGTTTTACTCTTAAGTAAGAATATTTTCGAATGTTTTTCCTCAGTGGCATTCCAAATTCGGTCATAGTGAATGGGCCGGATTTGGGGTGCTACAAGTTATATGTTGTAGCAGTTTTTACCGTGATCTGTTGTAGCGGTTTTTACCGTGATCTGTTGTAGCGGCTTTTGCCGTGATCTGTTGTAGTGGCTACGGCCATGATCTGATGATGAACTGCCATCAAGGCGTGTAGCGGTGTGGGTTGATTGTAGAAATCCCCAATGGTGTGAATGGCTGGTACGGGGGCGTGTAGCGGATGGAAACCTAGGATTTGGGTTGGGCTTGCATATTAATTTTTATTATGTATATTAAACTGTTTATTTTGTTTTATGGGGCTAAGGCCCACATCTAATGGTGCATGAGGGTTGCACACTGAGTCTCGCGACTCAACCAATTAATTAATATTTCAGGTAGCACTTAGTGCATTGGACCGGGCTGGAGAGGAGCACAAGGTGGCCATGCAAAAGAACATCTGGATCCAGCAAAAAGACTCAAGTTATTATTTTATATTTTTAATTAATGGATTTTAAATCTCGTTGTAATAAGGCCATGGGCCATTAGTTTATATTTTGTTTTATTTTGGGCTTTAATTACTTTTAGTTATTTAAATTCTTATTGAACTAATGCATGTATTTAAATTTGGGTTTTTAATTCATAAAGGCATATTTTATTTAAACTATCAACTATTTATTTTTTCGAATAAAAGGATAAACTTTAGAAATATATTTTCTGAAAATACGACATGTTTTCCAAAATTTTCTTAGTGACATACCAGATCCGGTCGTAGCGTTTGGGCCGGGTTTGGGGTGTTACAATGAGTCATGGCAAAGTGTGACTAAGTGAAATCGTGTAAGACCGTAGTTAGACTATGGCACCGAGATATGGTTCTATGTGAGATTGTGGAATAAAATAACTATGGTCACATGTGTAGTACTAAGTGCAGGCTATTATGTGCACCGGATAGCATCTATTATTATTGGTGGGTTGTGTGCGATACCACTGTGTATCTGTTATTATGGGTGGGCTATGTGCGAAACCACCGTGTATCCGTAATCACTCCGAAGTGTTCATCGAGAAAATTCGGCTAAGTGGAATTTCATGTGAGCAATGAATTCGATATGTGATTAATTTTGGTGAGGATTAAAATGAATAAGTAAAGTGATAAAGTTTTGTATTATTCATGCTAATCAAATTATGTTATTGAATGTGAGCATATTGTTATGATGTTTCATGAAAGAGTGAAATTTGAAATAAAACAGTTTTAGACAGCAGTAGTTGTGTAACTTTAAAAAATCACCAAAAATGGTGGAAATCAATTTTGAGGTTGAATGAGATATGAAATTAAAGTTTTTTTGAGTCTATTTCTACATAAAAGAAACAAAATAAGCAAAAGAATTTCATATAGGGAGATAATTGGATTTTAGTGAGACAGGGTTAGAATGATTTTGGAATCCCCTTTTCTGAATTGGGAAATTCATTAAAAATTGTAAAAAAAATAATCATGGGATAAAATTTATATTCTTGAAATTCTTAATGAGTCTATTTTCAAGAGAAACAAATAGGAATGTCATTCGAGTTCTGTACAACGAGAAAATTAAGTTTTAGTGAAGAGGGGTCGGAACTGTAAGACAGCAAAATAGGGGAGACTTTAAAGAATAAACTGTACTGATTGGCTAAATCAAAAATTCTAGAAATTTTATGGTAAGAAGATATGTGAGTCTAGCTTTAGGGAAAATTAGCAGATCTTAATTTGGAGTTTCGTAGCTCCGGATAAAAATAATTTAGTGACTGTAACTTGAGTAAAGAGCTCAAGATGAATATAAATGAATTTTGAAATTTTATGCAATAATGATGGTATTATCTTGAGAGCTTATAATGAGGATTGTAAGAGCCCAATTTTGACCGGGCTAAAATAAACCAGAATAAAAAAATAAATAAATAATGTCCAGTCCATTTACAATAAATGGGCCTGAAGCCCGAATCCAATACCTTAAGCAAAACTACCCAGCAAACCCAGACTTAAAAGCAAAACACCTAACAGCAGACTACCCAATCTAAACCCGTGGCCCAATACCCACTTACAGACCCTACATTAACCCAACGGACCCAAAAACATACAGGGGCCCAAAAGTCCCAAATGCTAAATGAACTTAGAGACCTAGGGTTTCTGAAGAAACCCTAGGCGCCGCAATGGTAGGCCAACAGTCGTGCCGTAACCTCGCCCCAAAGCCTCGCGCACACCTTTGATCGTGCCGCAATCAGCACACGAGCCCCATTGCCGCCGCGATTCACGCGCAAGATAATGCCTTCATCAGCGCCAGACTCCGCTTCGACCTGCAAAGAAAGGAAACAACAACAAGAATGGCAACAAAAAAATGTTTTCCTTTTATTGTTGTTTTTCAAGGCTATAAAAGCCGGATTTATTTTGTAAAGGGGGATACGGTCACTGATACAGACCAAGAGAATACACAGAGAAATAAAAATCCTTTAAACAGAATACAAAGTGTTTTAGCAAAGGTGATTTCCATTTTTTTTGATTCGTTCATTTTTTTTCGTGTATGTTTTACGTATAAACAAATATATAAGAGAAAAGGGTGAAAATTTTTACCTTTGGCCCGCCGTAGGCGACGGCACGTGAGCGCGTGAGGCACGTGATATGGAGGCTCGATGACCAAACTATGGCAGAGATGAGGAGAGCTCTTGAGAGAGTTTCCCGGATTTTTTTTAAAACAAGCAGCAAATAAATTTTTTTGGCCTGAAAATTGATTTTTATAATGGCACAAAACGACGCCGTTTTCGCTTAGGCCAATAAGTGCCAAAACGACGTCGTTTTACAATCAGACCCGCGTGTTGACTCGTTTACCCGGGGAGGATCCGCGTGTTTCTGTTTAATGGTATAATTGCTGTTTTAATCCTCCCGCATTTTCCTATTTTTTAATCCCGTTTAATTTCATTTTTAATTTGACCTTAAAAGTTTAATTACTTTCCGATTTAGCCCCTCAAGCTGCATTAAAAAAAGGCTAACAAGCAGAACGACGCCGTTTTAAAAAAGGGCTTAATTTCCATATCAGTCCCTGGATTTCAACGCATGTTTTAATTTAGTTCTTTTAATCTGTTTTAATTGCTATTTTAATCCCTTTTACTTTGATTTATTTATTTTTATCCTTTTATTTTATATTATACTTAATTATTCTACCATATTAAAAATTCTATATTATTTTTATATGTTTATTAATTTATTAATATTGTGAAATTCATATATATATATTTTATATGTATTATTTTTATATATATTTAATTATTATTTTATATATTATTTTACTTGTTTAATAATTTTATATTAGTATATAACTTATATATTATTTATTTTGTTATATTTTAATTTGTATTATTTAGTATCATGTTATATTGTATGTTTTTATAGTTGTTCGTATAAAGTTTATTATAGTATACGATTTATTTTATTATTTATTACATATAATTTTTTATGATTAGTATATTATTTATCATATTATATATGTATTTTTTAAAATATTATATTATAGTATTATGTTATATTATATATTATTTCTAATTTTTCTTATTTATAAAGTATAATATTATATTATATAAGATATTTAATTTATGTTGTTTTTATTATACGTAATATATGTTTTTATATATTTATTTATTATTTTTTTTATTATATAGTTATGCATACACGTGTTAAAATTATTAAATTATATATATATATATATATATATATATTTATGATAGGTTTTTACTTTTAATTTTTTTTTTGTTATTATATATATATATATATATATATATATATATATATATATATAAATCATCTTAAAAAATCATCATATTATTTTTCCTCGATGTTTAAACATGTTATTCCATTGTTCATTTAATTTTATTATTTCGTGAAAATTTCAATTATTGTTATATTATATGTTTATTTTATTCTTTAGATCGTTTATTATTGTTTAGCATATTCTATTATATATTTATGTAATATTATTCTTATTGTTAGTATAATTTGTAATTATGTAAAATTGCTATTAAATATATAGATTGAATATTCAAACCATTGTTTCATAAAAATCCTTTTTTGATACATTTTTAATAAGTGATATATGATATTTGGGGACTTCGAGAAGAATCTTGCCCTAACTTACTGGGTTTCGATTTTAACTTAAAATATTAAATATCCTTTCTCATTTCAAATAAAAATTTATTATTGGGAATTCAAAATGTCGTGTCCTAACGTGCTGGATGTGACATTATGTTATCTCGAGGTAAGGTTTTTTGAATATAAGGCAATGTTTTGGTATTTAGAAATTCGGGAAATAGTGCCCTAACGTACTGGGTTGCGATTTTCCGTTTGGCTAAATAGCTAAATATCCTTTTAACAAGTTTTGCAAATCGTGAGATGATTTTGATTACGAAGGTTTTAAAATATCGTGTCCTAACATACTGGATGTGATGTTTATATTCCTTCGGAACAAGAAAGTCTCAAATTTTAACTTAAATTGCTCGAAGTTTTTTTTAAGAAATCATATTTTTAAATACTTTTAAATTTCAAACATTTGGACATGATTCTATCAATTTGGTACCAATTTTTGGGCATTATGATGGTGCTAACCCTTCCTTATACGTAACCGACTCCTGAACCCGTTTTCTTGTTTTACGTAGACCAAAACCAAACGTTTTAAAATAAAACATTTTACAAGGTGATCCAATCACACCTAAGTAAAAAGGGATTGGTGGCGACTCCTATTTTTGTTTTTAAAGTCGATCCCCATTTTTCAAAAAAACTCGATTTTAAAAATGGTTTCGACAAGGATTATTAAAAGCATGGTAATCAATTGTTTATTATTTACATATGTACTTACTAAGCTTTATAGCTTACTCCGTTGTTTTCTGTGTTTATATTGTACTCAGGTTAGCTCGGGTTGGAAGCCGCCGGAGAACCTATCACACTATTGAGCTTACAATTTAGGTTTTGATGATTTTATACTTAAGGTTATGGCATGTATAGGGAACTTGGTCATGTGTATATGTTACTATGAGTTGTCCTAGAATAATGACCCATGATATTCAGAGTTCATTATTGTATAAAGCCATTTGATGTGGCCAATAAATTGGCTATGCTATAAACTCATGATGATGCATTCCATGGTTGAGTAAATTGTATGTTATGACTTGCACTACAGGAAAAAAGGGTTTTAGTGGCGTTTGGACAAAAAATGCCACAAATATTAAACAATAGCGGCGCTATGGTGAAAACGCCACTAAAAATAGACCAATAGCGGCGTTTTTGGTACAAATGCCGCTAAAAACAGTGCAATAGCGGCGCTTTGGTGAAAACGCCACTAAAAATAGAGCAATAGCGGCATTTCTGGTACAAACGCCGCTAAAAAACAGTGCAATAGCGGCGCTTTGATGAAAATGCCGCTAAAAATAGAGCAATAGCGGCGTTTGCGCCAAAAACGCCGCTAAAAAATAGTGCAATAGCGGCGCTTTGGTGAAAACACCACTAAAAAATGAGCAATAGCGGCGTTTTTGGCGCAAACGCCACTAAAAGTTGAGCAATAGTTCCATTTTCATCTAAGGTAACCGACACTCGTTTCGATTTGATTCGATTTAATTTTCATTTTTTTCTTATTTTTGTTTTGAATTTAATTTTATTTTGCTATTTGAAACTGACTTAATTATGAAAAGTTACAAATTGATAACTAAACTATTTAGAAGTTTTGCTTTATCGAAACCCCTAAACCCTAACTAGTTATGTTAATTAAAATACAATTTATTTTAATTGAATATTTAAAATATAAATATTTTATCTTAATTAAAATATAAATTATATTAATTAAAATATAAATTATTTTTAATCAAAAAAATAATGACATTTAGAAAAAATTTGGAAGTAAAAACATAGAAAAATATTTGTTAAAAATGAAAAAATATTATTAAATAATTTCTTATATAATCGTAAAAGAGATAGTATTAATTTTAAAATATTGAATTAATTCTCATTATAGTTTAGGGTTTATGGTTTAATTTAGGGTATATAGTTTATGGTTTAAGCTTTATAGTTTAGGGTTTGTGGATTTAGGGTTTATGGTTTAAGATTAAGGGTTAGGTTAGGGTTTAGGCCTGGTTTATAGTTTAATTTTTAGTATTTTAGATTTATGGGGTTTAGGGTTTAGCGCTTAAACCATATCGAATAATAAAGTTGGAGTCTTAGTGTTTAGGGATTTAAGTGTTAGGGATTTTGATAAAAGAGATAAAAATCAAATTATTTTAGGGTTTTGGTAAGCAATAAGATTATTTCTTTAATTATTTCTGCACCTTGTAATATATATATGAGTTGCGGTTTAGGGTTTAAGGTGTATAATTTAGGGTTTAAGGTGTATAATTTGGTTATGTAGTTTTTAATCCCCTAACCCAAGTAGGGTGGATGTGAAGATGTTGAATCAAGTCAAAGATGATGCAAATTGAAAAAAATATATGTTAAAAATGAAAAAAATTAAAATACTATTATTTAAAATACTTTAAAAGTTTTTTGGGTATATGACTTATTATTTTTAAATTATATATTAAATAATTTATTATATAATGGTAAAAGAGATAATTTTAATTTTAATATGTTAAAATTATCATTATATTTTAAATTATTTAAGAGATAGTAGATAAACTTTATGTATAATAAAATTTAAAAAAATTGTAAAAAAGTGAAGTATTAGGTTAAAAACGCCTCTAAAGATAAGCAATAGCGGCGCTTTTTGTAAAAAAAAGAAAGCCGCAAAAACTCATTTTATATTAGGTTCAAGTATTAGCGGCGTTAGGGTAAAAGCGCCGCTATAAGTCAGCAATAGTAGCGCTAGGAAAAAACGCCGCAAAGTTGAAATTTTTTTTTAGCAAAATGGCGTCATTTCTTGGGTAAAAATCCAGAAAATACCAAAAAAAAAAATAAAAATTACCGGAAAGGATAGGGTTCAAAAATATTGACCGGAAAGGGCAATTTCCCCCAAAAACGCGTCCACGTCAGCGCGTTTTTGTGGGAGAACGGCCTAAAGTGCGTCCCCGGGGGAGCGATTTTTGCCACCTCAGCGAAAACGCTTCCACGGGGGCGCGCTTTTGCTGACGTGGCCAAAAGCGCTCCCCCGGGGACGCGCTTTAGGCCGTTCTCCCACAAAAATGGCGCTGACGTGGAAAGAAAATGGGCTATAGCAAGTGGGAAGAAAATGGCACCAAAATTAGGCACCGAAAGTTGATGTGATGTGAAAATTGGTATGGGATAATTGCAATTTTGGTCCCTATTTGAATAGGTACTTTGCAAGATTGATCCCTAAACCTCAACTATAAATAGGCCTAACCATTTCTCATTTTCTTCATCCCACAATTTGCCATTCTCTAGTTAAGGCATTGTTCTCTCTCCCTATTTGTAAATTTTCACTTGTATTTTTGGAGTGAAATATATTTGTTAGTGCCCGAAGACGTAGGCAAAATTTGCCAAACCTCGTTAAAATTCTGATGTTCATTATTATTTATTTTTCATATCTTGTGAGTGTGATCGTAGTTATTTGTTGTGATATTAAATTACGATTGAGGGATATTCTGGCTAGGAAAGATCTGGTACTTAAGTGATCCTTGTGATCCACCTCTCTTTCCTGGGAATTGAACTTAGTGTGATTTTTCAGTACAGTAATTATACTCTTTTACACCGTCCACTTGCAATGAGTGAACGTATTAATGCTGTTATTTACTACGATGGTGAAGTGCGTGACACCGAAAATGGTGTTGTTTTCTTATCGGAGAACACAGCGCGATTGAGTTTTAAGCGGAACGTCGATTTGGTAGAACTTCGCAAAAGAATTAGGCGTAAAATATTCGGAACAACGCTAATGAAAGTTCAGTCTATTAAGTATAGATTTTGCGCTTCGGTGGATCCGGTGAGATATGACTTATTCGACATCAAAGGTCCTCGGAGCCTTGAGGCAATGGTGGAGACTCATCTTGCCAGTGGTTCACCCTATATCGATAAAATAAAAAATTACATTATTAAAGATATTAAAATTAAATTACAATAAAAAAACTTAAACAATTTCTATTTTATTAAAGATATTAAAATTAAATTACAATAAAAAAATTAAACAACTATTATTTTATTAAATATATTAAAACTAAATTCAAAAAAAATTAAATTACAAAAGAAATAACATTAAACTCAATTTTATTAAATATAAAAAAATTATTGCAAAAAACTAAATTATCAAAGAAACTTCTTATTTTAGTGAAGAAGACTAAATTAAAAAAATATAAAATAAAAATAATTTTTTATTTTTTAAAAAATTCAAATTAAATTACATACAAAAAAAATACACAACTTTTATTTTAGTAAAGATATTAAAATTAAATTACAAACACAAATAAAAAAACAACTTTTTTATTCAAAAATAAAAAAATTTATTACAATTTAAAAAATAAAAAAAACCCATCCTAATCAATGTTGATGCCGGTGGGACCAGTGCCACAGTCGGGCGGTCGGCGGTTACGCGTTGGATTCCTCCTTCTTCTAGCTTCCGGCGGGGGTCGTGGAACCTCAGGCGGGGAATCGGGTTCCTCCGGCAGTGGGTCTGGTTCTGGGTGTTGCGATGATGACCCACCTTGATAAAATAATGACCCCGGAGGTGTTTGCATAAACCACGGCGGGGGTGACTGCATCCCGTACGGTGAAGGAGCCTGGTAGAAACTACTGCTCCCCGACGGCGCCTCCTGTAATCCCACACCAGAAGTCGGCCTCACGATCGGCTGGCCAACGAGAGTTTTCGGGAACGGACTCGAACCCGGCCATGCATTCCGACCTGGGGTGGGACTAGGAAAAGGAAACATATATATGGGTTAGGAGGATACATATAAGGGGCAGGGTACGCACCTGGCATAAACTGTGGATGCTGTGATGTCGGTGTTGTCAGCTGAACGGATGGGCCCGGTGATTGTGTAGGCGCTGTTGATGGGCCCGGTGACTGTGTAGGTGCTGTTGCTGGGCCCGTTTCATCACCCATTCTCCTTGGATGTAAAGGGGCCCGACGTTCCCTTCGCTCGCGAATTAGCCGTCGCCTCTCTCTTCATCCGACAACAGATACGGCTTGCCATGGATTCTAAACCATGGCATGTACTCCGGCACGCACGCTAACTCAGGAACTATGATCGGTTCCCGGTTAGGTAAAAAGTCATACCGGTTCTCCCACGTCTCGATATGTTCTGACCAAAATCTTGGCCAATCCATGTGCTGCTGCCGTAAGTCCACTTTGTGCTCATCATCGAGCACCTCAGGAGGCACGGGAATCGGTTGCCGGCATCCAAATTGCCGCAGAACCCGATCTGACTGGTGCATCTCCACGGTTGAGTAGGTGATTAGCGGGACCTTAACGTGCCAACTGTTCGGATTTTAGAGGAACTCCTCCGGAATTACTGCTCGAATTTAGGGATCCTCGTACGGTGTCCATTGAAACTATATTAACATTACCAAATTATTAGTTATATACATAATACTAGACACTACATACGAAATACTAAATTATAATAACGAAATTCGACACTTGTGATTCCGACCGTTGTTCCAATAGGAGCCGTATATCCTCAAGCGAGTTAGGTATTCCAACATGACTCCTCCTCGGATGGTTCCACCTAATTAAATAAACTTTTAGCATGCAATTATACTATAAATCTACGACAAAATTGTAAAATATAATATTAAATTTACGTCGTTATCAGTGGGAATGAATATGGCTGGTCGAGTCGAGGACGTAAAAATGGAAATCGAAACCATGCCCATGACTGTAGTAGTGATAGGCAACCTCCGATTTTTGCTTTACTCGGCAGCGTCGCCCCGCACATCTCCCGGTATAACCTCGATAGCACGGCAGACCCCCAACTCAATTCACCAGTTGCTCTGAAATCAACAAGTTTCAGGAGCCATCTCAGGTGGACGAGGTTTCTAGAGAGGTCCGGCATCAGATAGCCTCCAATTATCTGAAGTATGTATGCCCGCGCATACCGTATTCTTTCTTCTTCGGTCGAATCTTCATTCGGCTCCGGGAATGCATCTCGTAACCAAGCCATATCGATCCGATCTCCTTGAATTTTATCCGGAATGGCACCCAGAAGCTCGTAGCATACGGCCATCCAATCGAGAGATGTTACGGACCCGGTGACTACCGACCCGTCCACCGGTAATCCCAACTGTAACTGCACATCTTCTAAGGTGATGGTACACTCTCCGCATGGCAAATGGAAAGTGTGCGTCTCGGGTCTCCACCTCTCTATCAACCGCTGATCAAAGGCGGGTCCAACTTGAACCCCCGGCCTATCGTGGCCACGTGCCAAAAACCCGCTTCCCGCAGGTAATTCTCGATCAATGGCGATGGGGGACCAGGCATGTTGCGAATATAACATTGCAACACCCGATCTACAGACTGTTTAAAAAATTATAAAATTCTAAATTAATTGAAATTGCATAATTAAAAAAATTTAATAATATTGAAAAATTAACATTCAAACTTACCATTTTCTTTTGCTCGACGGCAATGTGGTTGTTGTCTAGGCGACGTAATTCCCCGGCCATTGTACTCCGATAAAGAATTTAAAAATTTTCCAAAAAATAGATATATTAAAAAAATTATAAAGGGCTTTTTTGTAAATAGTAAAGGACTATTTTGAAATTTGAGCGTAAATTTGAAGGACTTTGAGATAAACTTGAGAGAAAATTGAGAGCAAATTGAGAGAAAATTGAGAGAAAAATGAGAAAGGATTGAATTGTGAAAAAAATGAGGGGTTGGGGGGGTATTTATAGCTTTTTTTTCCTGACCGTTGGCCCCCCAACGGTCAAAAAAATTTGACCGTTGCGGCCAAAAGCGCTCCCCCGGGGACGCGATTTAGGCCGTTTTCCCCCAAAAACGCACTGATGTGGACGCGTTTTTGAGGAAAATTGTCCTTTCCGGTCAATATTTTTGAACCCTGTCCTTTCCGGTAATTTTTGTTTTTTTTTGGTATTTTCTGGATTTTTACCCTCATTTCTTTATGTTGAGTTTTATTTTAACACGGGGCACCCCCCAACCCAAAAATAAAAAAGGGGGGGAATGGAAGAGGAAGAGGAAGTGAAGATGGAAGTGGAGGCGGCGCAATCTGTTTATGGTGATGATTGCGTCATCCTTGAATCGTATCCACCGTACCTTCACCTCCACATCAAGCCTCGCACTGCCGATTTTTCTTCCCAGCAAGTAATAATCGATGAATAACAACATAATGGTTCGTAAAATTAGAGTTTTAATTTTTGATTTCTTCATTATTTAATTTAAATACAAAGAAAAGATCAAAATTTTGAGATAGATATTGGATTTCTTTATCTTTCCTTTGCAGTTTGTGGAAGCAGCTATTGGAATTCGAGCTAGCTCCCAGGTATTTTTAGAACTAGGAATATGATTAATTATATTAGAGAAATTTTGATTTGAAGTTATATTTGCTGGATTCTTGTTACTAACTTTCTGTTTTGATGGTCGTATCCTAAGGAGCCGCCTCTTATTTATCTTATAGATTCCAAGGGTCTTGATGAGCAAAGGTAAACACTTCTTTTAAGTAACATAAGAGACAAAGCCTGTGAGCTCCCTTCTTGTTTTATGCTTGTAGCACTTTGTGAGGTAACCACATTATTGTAATGTGGATTTTTAATTTTAATTTTATTGTTGTTTTCAAAATGTCTGAGAAATTCGAATGAGGTATGTTGGTGACTAGAGCATGGGAAAATTTTAGTTGGTATATATCAAGACTTCATAAACCTTTTGATTATGACTTAAATTTTTTTTTATAGCTATAATGATTTGCTAGTTTTGTACTTCGTCTCAAGCTTCTGAGTGGTACAAGTCTTAACCAGATTATGCACTTCTGCCTTTTGTAGAATAGTTATAGGAACATCTAGACTGGTGATATGGATAATTGTGGTTTTGTGAATTTTTCTAACTTGGAAATTTAAATGGCTATCTTTATAGTTTATTGGGTTGTGGAATTTTTGCCAAAATTTGATTCAAAACATATTTCTAGGAAGCGGTTGAGAGGCTTTCTGCAATGAACCACCCTGATGGCGATTGTCCATTGTGTTTATATCCTTTGGTGTCAGAAGATGACCAGACAAAAAGGTTGCCTTTTATGAAGTTGATGTCTTGTTTTCATTTTCATAGGTAGAGTAAACTTTCTACTTATATAATTTTTATTCATTTCTAACATTATGTTTAGGTTCGTGTTCCTGCTTTATTTTCATTTTTCTTTTATGTTTTCATGTTTATTTTCCTATATTCCAGTGAGTTCACTTATAACATAAATATTTGAAACTAATAATTCGGGTTTTTGCATAAACTTTTCGAGTGAGTTCACTTATTTCAACACTTAATAACATAGAAAACTATATATATAAATAACTGTTTAAATCATTCCAAGTAAACATTCCTTATTACTGGCAATTAGACTTGTCCAACAGCAATTGCAGTAAAAGCAATGAAATTCTCAGTTTACTTCGCAAATTCCTTAAAATTCAACAGCGTAGAGCTCAGGCTTACTCCAAGCTTAAAACGTAAGCCTTTTTCATTTCTTTTTTGTAACACCCCAAACCCGGCCCATACACTACAACCGGATCTGGTATGTCACTAAAGTAATTTTTATAAAACATGTCGCATTTTGGAAAATATTCAAGTTTAAACACTTATACCAAATAAACTTAATAATTTATTAAAGTCATATAAGATATAAAGCTATAAATTACCTTGGTGAATTTTAAATAAAAAACCGAAATTTTATACATGTCTTAACTTAAATATAAAATTTAAATGCCCAATAATAAAAGCCCAACATAAAACCAATACATAAGTTATAGTCTAGTGGCCCATGGCCTTATTACATTGAAACTTAAAATCCACTAATAAAAGAAACATTAAAGTAACTAAATAATGAAGAGTCCTTTGCTGAATCCAAATAATCTCTCGCATGGCCACCTTGCGCTCCTCTCCAGCCCGGTCCGATGCACTAGGTGCTCCCAAAAATTTTTAAATAATAGGTTGAGCCGCGAGACTCAGTGTGCAACCCTCTTGCACCATTAGATTTGGGCCTTAACCCCACAGAACATAATAACAGATTTATATATATATATATATATATATATATATATATATATATAACAAAAATTATGCAAGCCCAACCCAAATCCTAGGTTTTCATCTGCTACACGCCACCCGTACCAGCCATTCACACCATTGGGGATTTCTACAATCAACCCACACTGCTACACGCTATTGATGGCAGTCTTGCTACTCATCGTCAGATCATGGCCGTAGCCACTACAACAGGTCATGGCAAAAGCCACTACAATAGGTCACGGCAAAAGCCACTACAACAGGTCACGGCAAAAACCGCTGCAACAAGTCACGGCAAAAGCCGCTACAACAGAAAACTTCCCCTTTCATCAAACCCAACCCCATGCAATCACAGAAAATCGGCATATTCATATCATTTAATCAGAACATTCACTTAGAATGACAGGGATCACTAACCTGGTGATTTTCTTTTACCCTCTTTGGGTTTCAATCGTTATGCCGGGATTTCGGCATTAACCAGAATATAACAGATTAATAAACATATTTTAACAGGCAATCTATATGGTGTGGAAGTGTTACACACCTGATATCGCATAGTTTTACTCCCTTAGTTAAATCCTTACTATCTGGATCTACAACCCTTAGTCTAAAATCTTGCTCAAAAGCCGGAAGAATACGAAGATTTGGGCTCCCCTACATTTGGCCAAGAATTAATAAATACCTGAATTTATACGTTAAAAATTAGTAGATCTCCTTACCTTGAAATCCCGAAAGTAACACGATTCGAGTGTTACTGAACTCTGACCTAGAGATCTAAGCAAATGAATCCCCTCTATAGAAGGTTTCGGCTATCCCTTGTAGAAAGATTCGGCAATCGCAGAAGAAGATTGAAGCGTAGAAGATTAGAGATCTAGGAGTTTTCGGCTTTTTAAGGAAATCCCGAAAAGATGAACTAGATGTGTTTTTCGGCTTTTAGAAGAATTGAATGAGGAGTTTCGGCTTTTAGTGAATGGGAGAAAAATAACAATGGAGATCAGAAGATTCGGCTAAAAAGGAAATTTCAAAGAAGAAGAAAGAAAAGGTGAGAAAACAATGGTGATTTTCGGCTTTTGGAAGAGAAAAGATGAGAAAAGAAAACAAGTGAGATGGCCTTCAAATTTTCGGCACAGGAAGAGAAGAAAGATTAGGGTTCCAATGCCAAAATTGATTAGCTATCCCCCCTATTTATAGAAATTTTGGCACTTACCTAACCTTGCAGATAAATCATATCTTTTCTCCTTTATCTTAATCTACTAATCTCATCTAAAAGAGACTTAATTAGCTCCAACTCCTCCCTCCTTTATCAGCATAATATCCACATATTTTAAACATTAAAAATCCCCTATTTTGTAGCCACATTGCTGCCCCCTAGCTCTCATTGGCCTGCCGAAATTGGCCCAAAAACATGGGCTTCAAGCGGCCAAAACTTGGGCCTCCTCCTTTGCCATTGACGCCAACTCCCTTCCCTCTTAGTGGCGCCATTTTGCCACTAGGCCACAGGCCCAACTTGATATTTTAAACTATGGATACAATATTTTAAACCCTAAAGTGTCTAAACAAAATATTTAGTCAAGACCTCAGCCCTTTCTCGAGCCCAATCTGGACCTCTAAACCTCAAATTAACACATTATACATATTCACCCATTAAATGCACAGGCCCAAAAATTCAGGATGTTACATTTTTGCTCCCCAAAAAGAAACCCCTAAATTTGATTTGGATTTGATGGTTTGTCTGGATTTGTTTAAATCCATTCTTTTATTTCAATTTTTTTTCTTATTCATAACTATTTCTTGGGGTTCGCTAATCAATACTAGTTTTAAATTGCTAAAAATCAGGGAAAATATCCATGAATAGTGAACCCATGCGTCTAGTAGTTCTTGAAATCCCTCCCTTGGGGTTTAATTTTTTTCTTATTTGTATATATTTTGGTGGTAAATAAGTGATTCCATGCGCCTAATTAGAACCTGGGTTTTTCAGTATGAAATGCATGTACTTATACTAACGCTTACTTAAGCTTTATCTTGAAATGAAAAGAGTAAGACTAGGAAATTGTTTATAAAACGTTTCTTATAGCTGATAATTCATATATTCATGTTGTTTTCGTGTTGGAGTGATAAGAATGTACTTTGAACATGTATGATATTGAATTCCTTAAATTTGGAATGTCATGTATTTGTGTAGTTTTCGTGTTTAAGGTATTATATACTTCTAAAATTTTTATGGACATGTGCAAAAATTGGAAATTGTTTGTAAAAGGTTTCTTCGATGCTTAATGAACCATTTTCATGGAATAAATTGTGTCCTTGAGTGATGAGAATGTACGTTGTGTAAGTCCCATATCATGTTCTTTAGACCTAATGATCTTTGTTTTATGTTGTATTCATGTTATTTATTGTCATAATGTTTAAGTGTTATGTTCCTAAACCGAATTATTGGAATTATATGTTTTTTGGGTTGTGAAATTACTTTGCTCAAGGAAAAAAGATAGTCTGGTGATTAAATTCAAAATATTTATGTTTGTTAGGATAATTTCCAACTTCTCTTGCAATATCCGTTATTTCTTTTCTATGTTTTGATTTTCAAAAATGACCGTTATATCAAATAATGTGTTAAAAATGGTAATCTTTCTTACTTATTTCCTTATTCAGAGATAAAATGAAATGCAGTTACTATGTGAATTTGTTAGGGCACTAAGTTGTACATTTGTTTTGTGGTGAGGTGCAAATGAACACTAACCATGATTGCAGTAAATATATTGCTAAAGGTTCCATGTTATTTATCACACTTTTTGGTTCTAATCTAAAATCTTTCATATATTAATTTTCTTTATGATTTGCTTGAACTCCTATTTTTATATAGGAATGGAGCTGTAGAAGAAAGCATGGGAATTGTCCTGTTTGTCGTAAAGTTTTCCATGCCAAGGATTTTGAACATGTGCTTGACCTGGTTGGCTCTCAATCTTCTCAACTCGTATTTCATCTGATCCTTAATAGATTCTGTGAAAGCTTACATCCATCTTGTATTGTCCGTGATACTTGATCCAGTGGAAATTCATGCATGTGCTTGATTTTATACCTCCATGTTTAATCAATTAATTTTAATTTTATTGGAAGTTTAATGAATCTGACATCTCATTTTGCTTGAGATGTTGATTATTAATAATAGTCCTGATTGCAATAAAGGCTCTTTACATTTATTACATGATTTTACACACTGCAGGTTACTCAAGCTGATGTTAAGCTCTTTTTTGAAACAGTAGTTAAGATGTTAAGCTGATGTTAACCCTCCAATAGCTAAGATTACATGGGTGTACTATATAGCTCACTTCATAGTTTTCGCTTTTAAGTAAAACTATTGAATTTCTTTCCATATTGATCATAAATTTTAAACATGGTTCTCAATTTCATTTAATTTGTTCTCCATATTTTTAATGCCATTGAGCATTAGAAATTTATAGTGGATAAATTGGCTGACAAACTTTTGTCAACAACTATACATTTTGGTGTAAGTTTGAGAATTTGAATGTCCATTCAGGCCTTTTATTGTGATACTAAGTTATATAGATCCTTCAAATTTAGTCAAATTGATTGACAATAAACCAGTTTGGTGCTTTATGCTTGTTATTGCCCTTGTTTTATTCCCCCAAAAAAAGAAAAAAAATGAAGTCTCAGTGTGTTGGAAATGGAATCAATATGCTTAGAATAATTCCTACCCAAGCAATTGAGCTTGGAACATTTGGGTGCGTCAAGCGAACAATGACATCAACACAGGAGAAATGGAAGCAGATTGAAGGCCCAAAATTGCAAATTGGTCATGTTAACGTTAACTTTTCTCTTTCATGGGTTTCTCCAGTTGCTGTGGCTGGTGCAGCTACTGGAATTGTTAGCACACTTGCACGCCATCCACTTGATGCTCAACCCGAGTTGTTTATCCACATTGTCCCCGACAAGAAAAACAATACTCAATCGATCATTGATAGTGGTATTGGCATGACTAAGGCCGGTAAGTTTTGTTATTGCTTCTTGTGCATTAGGTTATTCACTAAATTTTAATCAAGAGAGAGGTTCTAATGAGATTGTGTCTTTTTATTCAAATTTGGTGAACAATCTTGGTACCATTGCTAGGTCCGGGACTAAGGAATTCATGGAGGCATTGGCTGCTGGTGCTGATGTTAGCATGATTGGACAATTCGGAGTTGGATTTTACTCAGCTTAATTGTTTAATAGGCTATTTATTTAATTGTGCTGGTGCTGGATTTGACACCACCTATTTTCAGTAATTTTTCTTGTGAGTTGGATAAACTCATAACATAATATAGACTTATGAAATTTCTTATGTATTGGTTGAGTTTTTATTTGTTTGTTAAATAGATTTGTGCCCCTGGAACATAAATGGATTTGTATAGGAACTGTTATCAAAGTAATGCTAAAGGATTTGCTTAAGCGGGTAGAGGGATAGGAATGGATTTGTATATAAACTATTATCCAATTAAAGCTTGTTTGCGTGCTGTGATAATAGTGCTGCTCTTTTATATAATTTTTTATTTTATTTTTATTTTTCATGACCTTTAGTGGCGTTTTTGGGAAAAGCGCCGTTAAAAGTCATGGCCTTTAGCGGCATTTTTGGGAAAAGCACCGCTAAAGGTCATGTTCTTTAGCGGCGTTTTTGAGAAAAGCGCCGCTAAAGATCATGACCTTTAGTGGCATTTGGGGGAGAAGCGCCGCTAAAAGTTATGACTTTTAGTTGCGTTTGTGGGTTAAATGTCGCTAAAAGTTATGACCTTTAGCGGCGTTTTTTTTCATAAACGCCGCTAAAATTTGTGGCGTTATTTTTAGCGGCGTTTTTAAAAGCGCCGCAAATAATATTAGTGGCGCTTATAAACGCCGCTAAAAGTCTGTTTTGTTGTAGTGTTGTTACGTGTGTGTGCGGTGGATGTTTTGGTAGCTTTAATATGTCATGAAATGTGTCATTCAAGTTATACTCAAGTATGGGCAGGATAGGGTAGAAATTGGTTTGGAAAATAACTAACTTCTTGACCACACAGGCAGAGACACGGCTGTGTGTCTCAGTTATGTGGAGGACATGGTTTAGCACGCGGGTGTGTGACTTGGTCATGTGATCCAAAACGAATGATGACATCATAAACAGAGAGTTACAGGGTGGAGGACACGGGCATGTCCTGGGCCACACGGGCGGGTGTAACCACACGGCCTGCCCACACGGGCGTGTGACTCTCCAAAACAATGAAAATTTTTAAATGTTCCAATAGTTTTAAAAGTTCTCGATTTAGTCCCAAATCGCTCCCAAAGCATGTTTTGGGCCTCGTAGGCCCATTTTAGGGACTTGATGATATAAGATAAAAGTTTTAAATTTTAAACGAAAATTTATGCCTTGAATTTGTTCAGTTGCAAGTGTTATTGTCAGGTAACGCCTCGTACCCTGTTCTGGCGTTGAACACGGGTAAGGGGTGTTACAGAACGCCACACCGATTAGGTGATAAGTTCAAAAGAGAATCATGTTGACGCCACTAACGAACAGATAAGTCAAAGTGAGACTCGAACGAAATTGGAGAGGAAGAAACCTCACAAAGAACACTATGTTCATTCAAATTGGCAAAAGTCCCCCTTACATCAAATTAGCTAAATATTCATAGCTAGAAACCATGCTAGCTGAATAGGCACATTCATAGCTTAATGGCCAAGTAATTCAGCTTTAATGAGCTCGAAAATTCTAGAATAAAACCAAATAAATTTCATGTCTATATTCAGCTCTTTAGAACGCCATTGGACAGCTCCTAGATAAAGGAAAGTCAGCTGAATGTATTTGGAAGAGTTGGGAGTTGATTGGCCATGTCTATGTTCAGCTAAATGCTTAAATGAGCTCTATTAATCCTACCTTGAGAAACAAAACGTGCAATAGCATTTTAATGGGAGTTTTAGAGCACGGACAACCCAAATAGTGTGAATACTTAAACTCCAACAGCCTCCAAGTGTGAAGGGACGAAATTGATCAGCCACCAGCTGAATGGACTCCATTTGAACAGCCTTGTCCATTGAGCTCTTCGAACAGCCACTTGGAGAAGCTCAAAACAGCAGCTGAATTAATTCCACTTAATGCTCCAGCCAAATAATGCTCCTCTTTAATGCCATTCCATGCACTCGAGCTAGCTGAATTCAGCTTATGTGAACACCTATAACATGAAATAAATTCGGTTAAGACATAATAATTAGCTCAATTACTTTGCCTAAGCTTAAGACACTTTAATGAGCTGTTTGAGCTAGGACAAATTAAATGAATCTAAGACAAATTAAATGGCTGTAGGATTCAAAACACATTTAATTACTTAGACACATTAATGCCGAATTTACTTAGGCATATTAATTAATTTTAATACACATTTAATACTTAGCTAAATTAACTAAATATTATTTGAAGTTTATTCCAGCAACTATTAGCTCAAAACGTATAAATTAAATAAAAATTAAAATTGAGCTGAAACCGAATTGAATGTTCCAGCAAATTGATGCGCAAGATAACACTGAATGAATTTGAGCTCAATGAGCTAGGATGAGCTATGAACGATAATTGAGCTCGTAGCAAGTTGCATGGAACACTTGAGCTGGACATCTTGGATTGTTCGATTATTCTAGCAATGGTTTCCGCCCCAAATTCGGTCAATTAAAACCTGCACACAAATTAACAAATTGAAATTAGATTTCATTTTGCACTTGGAACCCTCACGTTTAGGCCATTCTCGGTGGCGTCGAGTTGTGTCGTAACATGATGCGACCAGATTCTCATCAGAATATGAGACTCAAGATTTAATTATATGTGCTTAAATATAATAATATATAATTATATGCGCTTGGGGATCAAATTGATAGAATTTGTAAATGTGGATGGTCAACTTTATTGAATTATTTAGAATTAGGATCAAATTGATAGAATGTGCAAGTATTGAGGACTAAATATGTTATATACCAATAAGAAAAATAGCCACATTATCACTTCCGTTAATCATTTAACGGGCTATGGCAAAAACAAAAACGATATAAAATGTGAATGACCAAAATAGAAATGATCTAAAATGTTAGTGACTAAATTGAAAAGTTTCATAACTGGGTGACCAAAACAGAAACATGCTAATAGTTGAGTGACTAGTTCTATAATTTACCCGAAAAATAAAGAGAAAAAGAGATTATTATACTTGCAATTTTTTTTTTGTGCAACAAGCGACTTTAAACAAACCAAATACATGAACATTACAATAAAATATACTAAAAACACGAGACAAAGAGAGTAGAAAAAAATGAATTTCTCAAATTTTAATAAATGTAAAATAATATAAGCACAAATATGACATGAGAAAATGCACATACACACACAAAAAATACATTGATTTAAAAATCTAGATCAATTAATCTCCTACTAAATTTTTTTTTTTGTCAAGATGCTAAAGCATTGAATTTAAAAAGTTACCCAAAGCAATGCAAGCTGTAAAAATAAAAGTTTTATTTTATTTGAAATATTAGGATAACAAATATTTAGATATGATTACAAAAGACGTGAAAGTCTTTAAAACATTTACATGCGGTGCTCGTAGGCAAACACTACACTTTATTTTGAAAATTACACAACGATAAGTAGCAATTAGAATTCAAACTTAGTTTGAACCTATATGGGAAATCACCCTCCACTGCTACCATACCCAGAGCCATAACCTGAACCACTTCCATAGCCTGATCCTTGGCCCGAACCACTGCCTCCTCCACCTCCACTGCCACCACCTCCACCTTCGCCTCCTCCTTCACCGCTACCACTTCCACTTCCACTTCCATATCCAGACCCACTTCCGTATCCAGATCCGGACCCATATCCCGACCCTCCTCCACTGCCACCACCTCCACCACCGCCACTGCCGCCACCTCCTCCTCCACCGTTGCCACCACCAACTCCACTTCCATATCCGGATCCAGACCCACTCCCGTATCCGGATCCAGACCCATATCCAGACCCTTCTCCACTGCCACCACCTCCGCCGCCACCACCTCCGCTACCATCGCCATCTCCTCCACCACTTCCTATCCCACCACCAGACCCATACCCCGATCCAGATCCTGACCCATACCCTGATCCTTCACCCCCACCCCCACCTCCACCTCCACCTCCACCTTCTCCATGACCACCAGCTCCTGAACCACTCCCGGAACCATACCCTGAACCATATCCAGAACCTGTGGCACCACCCCCTCCGCCACCTCCACCTCCACCACTTCCGCCTCCTCCACCACCACTAAGTGACCTAGCAGCGAAAGCTAAATCCACAAGGAGCAGAACCAAGACTGTAGCACCAACAACCCTAGAACTTCCCATATTCAAACCGCAATTAAAGCAAGCCTTGTTGATGGAAATTGGGTTAAGGCCGAGCACACTATTTATAGGTGTTACAAATCAAAACAAGAAACTTGAAATTAATATTTTAACCCACCCTTAGAAATTAATTATTCAAATATCTCCAAGTTAGCTTAAATTCTAGTAGTTTTGTCACAAAAAGAAGGTCGAGAAGAGGATTATAAGCGAAGGGAAAGTGTGTATGCTCTTGGGACTTGGTAGTGGCGTAGGTGATGATGGTGATGGCGATGGACTTACGTAGTCTTCTCCATGCAATTTTACCATAAAAAGTCTTATTCTATATCCCACGTTTGACTTGAAGATTTTCTTTGTTGAGAAGAATTCGTAACAACTGTGGGCAAAATATTATAGTTTTATTAAAACTTATATGCATGTAGATATATTGTAGAGTTACCGACATTTGGTTTTGACTTTCAGAACAACGTTTTAGTGGCAAATACAACCCATGTTCCATCATGGAGTGAGGGACCAAAGTTTCAAAAATCATATAATATACGAGCCACCCTTTGGTTGTTTTAGTATTAGAATTGCATGTTTTTGACATTCGGTTTCGAGTTTCAACAATCTTTGGTGGCAAATACGATTGTAGTTTTGGGTTGATGAGCTTGAAAATAAAAAAATTGCATTATAAGTCAAAATAATTGTATTCATAGCTCGTTGGATTGGGTTCTGGGTTTTATTCACCCTTGGATTCTGAATTGAAAAGGTTAGAGTCTGTTGCCTCTTTACCAAACTGCTTCCAAAACTTAATTTCCTTTTCGAAATCAGATAATTGCATTCCTGTTTGAAAGACTTTTTCTCTTCAACAACACCTCCTAGCTTCTTGAGCACTAGTTCTGGTGGTGCTCCCGTCTCTTTTTTCTCCATCCGACTACGGCTGCAACTCAGAGGCCGCGATGTCTTCTCTTCATTTTCAGCTGCTACATGAGGTGGTATGGCTGGCTGGCTAGCTGAGAAGGAAAGGGCTCTAAACCAGCAGGTGAGTCAGAGTCGATCACCGTCGGCGCCGCTGCTGCAATAGTGGGATTCTTGGGCTGGAGTTTCTTCGGCCATGTTTCTTTGTTTGTTGTATGAGAATGTGTCAGCAGAAGCAGAATTCCAAGTGAAAAGCAAAAAGAAAAGAACAAAGAAAAAGGTTAATTGACGCTTCTTTCAAAATTCAAAAGGGAAAACAAATAAAACTACTCAGATTTAATTTCTTTTTTATATATTTAGAGTTAGGATATAAATTGAATTTGAAAATTTTGAATCCTTGTGTAATAATAAAATATATTTTTTTATATTTTATTAATTATTTATAATCTATAATATATATAATTAATTAGGGTTTTTCAGGAAATTTAAATGCGCTTAAATATATAAAGTTATTTTAAAATATTGATTTACATTCTTAAATTATAAGATACTTAGATTAAAATGTCAAAATCTTACCTCCTTGAAACCACTTCAAAACTATATTGTAAAAATATTATTTCATGTTAATTTTTGCTTTATTTAATGCGGGTTCATCTGTCATTTTTCATCATAAGATGAGTTTGGTTAATCATTTATTATTCTTCAATTTTTTTAAATGGTTCAATAACTATAGGAACAACAATCTTAAAAGAAGTTCGCATTCTAACCTTTTTGCATTTTTAGTTTATGGGTTTCTAAAGCTTTCACTAATTTTACAATTGTTAATAAACCTAGAATTTTCAAATTCAATACAACTTTTTGCATTATGATGAAGAAAATAAAACCTATAACTTTAACTTGGTATTTGGTTTTCAAAATCTTACAATCTCGGAGGTGATGTAAGACTCTAGAATGTGATTAATTACTATGCTTGGATTTCAAGCATTCCTTTGAGGCTATCGTCTCACATTCTCAACAATATCAATATTCGTGAATGTAAGAAGTAGATATCACATTTTCCTTAGGTTATCTTACTTTTCGAGCATAATATGAAATATTTTGGACAATTTTAGAATTTGCTTTTATTATTTTAATCAATCTAATCCTAGTTATGCAAATAAAATAGGCATAATAACAATATTTGCCTTTAACATTTATTACCTCTTACAGTGTTCTCCTTATCTTTTTCTTTTCACAATGTCAACCTTATCGTTTAGATTTTTGTCAAATAAGCCTGGTTTGAATGAAAACCATTAGTCAACTAATGGTCAACTTTTTTTGTTGACATGGAGTGATATCTCACTTTTACTTACTGATGTGGCGTGACATTATAAAAATATATATAAATCTTAAAAAGTTATTCTAAATTAAAAATAAAATAAATGAAAATTTTAAATATGTGATATTTTTTAAAAAATATCACCCATTTAAATATTTAATTTCTTGTTTTGTCCGTTTAGTTTTTCGAGAGAATCCCTTATTTTATCCCTTAAATCATTCAAAATTACTAAAATTTAAACGAGATGAACAAAACTGAGATGAAAAATTGCTTTAAAAACAAATAACTTGATTTGACTAATAATCAAACAGAAACCGGGAAACCCAAATCTCATATCAAAACATTAAAAGTGAAATCTAAACAGCAAAGCTACAACTTTGAAACCCACAAAAAGAAAATTCAGCCACAAACTAGCAATTTGTAAAGTTCAATCTACAAGTTCCGTGAAAATTATCAGTGAAATTATCAATATTTAACTTCAACACCTGCACTTCGTGCTTTCACCTACTCAGTTTCGGTTCTTCTCTTACAAATCTTTATTCTATATTCTTCGTTATTTCTAACAATTCACCGAAAAGGAGAAAAAGTGCCTGTACGATAATATGTACCTTATCATAAAGTTTTAAAAGAAATCTAAGCGATTTCATTGCTTGGATATTAGAAAATTAAAATTATTCAACAACGATAAAAGATTACTGTGATGGATAATGAGATAATATTTTGATATTTTAATTTAATATTTTAGTAATTTATTTTTAAATGTCAAGTATTTTAATAATTATTCAATTACATACAAATATGTTTCTCTAATTGATCTTGTGCCAAACGATTAATAATCCAAAATATAGTTTAAATTATTCCTAAACTAAAATTAAATAAATGTGTAAAATCAGGTGTAAGGCCGCTTTCTTACTCAAACTCTTTAGAATTTTAATTGTTTCTCAAAAGTAAGAATGTTTGAAAAATAGGTTTAGAAAATAATTTTTCAGGCATAGTGAAAGTTTAAATTTTTTCTTTAAAATCGAGCTGTTGTGATATTTATTGTACTAAACATTAACCGAAAATATATGTGTAGTTTGCACGAGGCACTTGAGGTTGATACCGGCTTTATACTTAACGACTTTCTTTGTTATTCTCGAACCACAAAGTAATTTTAGCGTGAGCTCAAAGTGTCACGAAATTAATTGCTGATGGTCTCGAAACTAACTATTATTCCGATAAAGGCAAGCGTACCGAACAGTAGTATAGTTGTGATGAGTTCGGAATATCGTATCCTCAAGGACTAAAATTACTAGTAATAACTATCTTTTTATTATCTAGCCTAGTAATTAAGGGGATTTATTTTTAATCTAAATTTAACTAACTAATTTAACTAACTAAATGATTATGAACGTGACTGAGAGTGGATTGGGAAAATACTTTTGATTTATATGATTTATTCACTTGACTTAATCCGTAGAAATCCCTGATTTATGTTAATTTCTCTTTCAAGACTAAAAACAATTGACTCTAGGTTGATTAATTGAAATCTCTTTCTAATTAAAACCCCTATTGTCGCATTAACTCAATCTATGGATCCCCTTATTAGATTTGACTCTAATCCGGCAGATTTTCGTCACCCTATTTCTAGGGTTGCAATAAACTCCGCTTAATTGTGTTGATCTTCTCTTAAACAGGGACTTTTGCTCCACTGAATAAGCACATTCGAATTGAATCAGAGTAATTTATTTTTAAATGTCAAGTATTTTAATAATTATTCAATTACATACAAATATGTTTCTCTAATTGATCTTGTGCCAAACGATTAATAATCCAAAATATAGTTTAAATTATTCCTAAACTAAAATTAAATAAATGTGTAAAATCAGGTGTAAGGCTGCTTTCTTACTCAAACTCTTTAGAATTTTAATTGTTTCTCAAAAGTAAGAATGTTTGAAAAATAGGTTTAGAAAATAATTTTTCAGGCATAATGAAAGTTTAATTTTTTTTCTTTAAAATCGAGCCATTGTGATATTTATTATAATAAACATTAATTGAAATTATACGTGTAGTTTGCACGAGGCAGTTTAGGTTGATCCCGGCTTTATACTTAACGACTTTCTTTGTTATTTTCGAACCATAAAGTACGTTTAGCGTGAGCTCAAAGTGTCACAAAATTAATTACATAGAATGGAAACTTTTTTTTTTAAATTAGTAGGAAAGTTAATTCTCTCTATAACTAGAATTATGTGTTTTTTCCCAAAAAAATAAAATAAAATTTATTCTGTAAAATAGGTTGTAACCTCTCAACCCGGCCTAGACGTTAGACCCGAATTTGGGAGAATACATCGGCCACCGAAATGTCCTGGTAGAATTATCGAAGTTTTAAAAACAATTAATTTTAAATATTTATTTATTTTAGAAGAAAGTTTGGGTCTCTTTTCAGAAAAACTCAAGAGTTTTAGAAAAACAATTTAAGTTTAACACTTCACTATAACGATGTTTACTATCGAAATTTTAGTTGAAAATCCGAATTACTTTCTTAACAAAACACATTTACAATTTAGCAACGGAGAAGTGATATCAACATAATTTTAATAAAAACCATGTTTCAAGAAAAAGATGTTTGTACGATAATATGTACCTTATCATAAAGTTTTAAAAGAGACCTAAGTGGTTTCATTGCTTGGGAATTATAAAATTAAAATTATTTAATAACGATAAAAGATTAGTTTACTTGAACTCTTATTACTTGAACTCTTTAAACTTTTAATTGTGTCTTCAAGGCAAGAACGTTGAAAAAATGGGTTTAAAAAACAATGCTTTTAAGCATAGTGGAAGTTTAAAATTTTTCTTTAAAATCGAACCATTATGAAATATATAGCAAGAAACATTAATAGAAATTATACATATGCTTTGTACATGGCGGTTTAGGCCGATCTCAGCTTTCTATTGAATGACCTTCTTCTCTATACTCAAACCACGATCTACTTTGAGCGTGGGCTCAAAGTTTCACAAATTGTAACTCCCCAAAAATTTGAGTGTTGTTTGTTAAATTCTAATATAATTAAGTCTTCGTATTTGTGGTTAAGTGCTTTGTTTGGATATTAGAAGTCAGGGTTCAAATCTCATATTTGGAAATTTTGTTATTTTGTTTGACTTAACCCTTATCCTTGAACGGTTGACTTAAGTTTAATTCTGCGTTAATTTGTGTTAAAAATGGGTTTGTTGGTTTGATGGTTAAGTATCTATTACTTTTTGGTTTAGTGTTCGAGTCTCTGTGTGAACGAAGGGGAGATGTGTTTTTTTATTGCTTTGCTACTCTGCATAATTAGTTTAATTTTTTTAAATTAAATTGTTTTCTTTCCTTTCCCTCTTCTGTTTGTTCTTTTTCTTTTCTTCTTTTCTTTTCTTTTTGGTTTTCACAATCGCTGAAATTGCCATTAAATTTTCGCTGTTGTGTCGTTGGGTAAGTGCGCCTTTCATTGTTTGTCGACTGAAAGGTTAATTTTGTGGGTTTTGTTGTAGAATTTCTGTTAAACATTCAACTTCGTTCGTCTCTATCGAAGTTGGTTTTTGATTGATTTGTTTGGATTCTTTGTTAAGCGTTTGTTCGGTTTCTTTTTTAGGCATAGATGTTGAAGGTAACGATCTCCAATGCGCGAATTCGAGTAATTTTCGTTGATTCGTCAGTAAACGTTAGTGTCGTTGGAAGTTTTTTGTAGCATCCCCACTTAAAAAAAAAAAAAAAGAGAAGATGAATATTTATGGTAAACATCCTTGAATAAGTTATCTATAAATAAATAGTAGTATAAGAAATTGTAATCGTTTTTAGAGAAAACTGTCAGACATAAAAACATAGTGGATTATTAGTAAGAGTATATGGTTAAGTTAAAAATCAGTATCGAGTTCAGGGACTGAATTGAATAAATTAGAAAAGTATAGAGACTAAAGTGCAATTATCCTATTTTTATTTTGATGGAAAAGACTTAATGACAATTTTTCCATTACTTAAAAAAATTAATGGTTATATGATGACTTTTAAATGTTTTTTTAATTAAGTAATAATATTTTATTAATTAATATTATAATACATAAAAAAAGTTCTTTTTCACGTCAAAATAAGGGGGAAAGAAAGAAAAAAAATTCTTCCATCATTTTCCTTCAAATTTAAGTGTAAGGTATGATTTTTCTTTAATTTTTTTTATTTTAAATCTTTGAAGCTTGCTTTACATATATATACCAACAGTTTTTTTTTTATCAAGTATTTTGGAAGTTGCCATTAAAGGACATTGATGGAAGCGTAGAAAACTTAAGTGCAATAAATATATTTTTGGATAGGAAATTATTAGAAGATGAGTTCTAGCTTGTTAGAAGTGTGAAAAAGAAACAAAAATGGATGACAAGTTTATATGGTATATTTGGCCATGTTAAAGGGAAGTAAATAACATTGGCCACTTTGTGTAATATTGGTGCTAAATGATAACTTGTGAAGCAGTGAGTACTCTGGTGAAGACGGAATTGAAAACGGATAATCGAGTTGAAAGATATGCGAATTTTGGACTAGAAAACTTAAGTTGTCAATATGAATAATCATGCATATTTAAGTTTATTTTTATTAGTTTAGTTTTAGAATGGATAAATGATGTTGTTTTGTATTGAATTGATCCTATTGTAGTTAATAACGAAACGAACATCTTGAAGGAGAAAGGCGAAGAAAAGGAGTAAAGCGATTAAAACTTCGGTTTGTGCTAATATCTTATTTTCATTACATAAAGCTTTAGAATATTTAATTTAATATGACTAGTTATATTTATTTTATTTTATTTTATTTTTATGAGTTTTGGATGAGCTTGAATAATTTATTTAATATTTATAAAATTATGTTTCGAGATGAATACTATGTTTTTCATAAGACTAAATTAGCGAATTCATGGTTATGATTTGGATTTGAGTATTATGATTTTAGATAATTGAGCAAGAAAATATTTAATATGTTTCAAATTGGAAGCCTATTTTAAATTAGGCGATATGTGATTTGAATATATATGAAAATAAAATTGAAATGGATCATGAAATTTGGTTTTTACCCCGTTTCACTAAGTTAGACTAAATCAAATATAGTTAGCATGCCAGAGAGTCTTTATGTCAGAGAATTTAGATCTCCTCAATTCCCAGAGGGTCGAGGAAGAAAAGGCCAAGCCGGTCAGTTGTTATTATTGTTAGGCCCAATTCCCAGAGGGTCGTGGGCAGTCCCAATTCCCAGAGGGTCGTGGATTACTCTGATAGCCATCGTTGCCGAGCAACTCGGGGTGACAGATTCATGTATCTGGTTATGAGTCTAAACTTTAGTATGGGGTCCAAATTGAAAGAAAACAAAAACAAAAATTGAATTTATTTGAATTTTTATATTGTGCAAATTAAATTAATTCCGTAATTTTGAATTTAATTAAAAAGCTTATTTTCTTTATTCAATTTGTCAATATCAAAATATTAAAGTTTATTAATATTAGAATTTTCTTTTATTGTGATGTTATTAATGATATTTATAATCATGTTTTAGTTTATTTCTATCAATTAATTTGTGTCCAATACTTATGTAATAATTTATATGATATTAGCACTACTGAGCATAAAAATTGCTCAGCGTACGGTTAGTTTATTTTTCCGTGCGTAGGTAGTTAGATTTGTTAGATCGTTCCAGCAGCATCCGAAGAGCCGAAGTTCAGCTCAAACAATGTTGGTGAAGAGTTTACTTTATAGTTGATGTAAATGGCATGTACCTAGGCTTATAAATATATAATATTATGTCGTAAACTAAATTTAAATATTTTCATTATGTTTTATTAGCTAGTATTTTATAACTAATGTTTTGATAAAATAGTAAAGCATAGATTTATTAATATGTTTTGAGAAATCGTAGTGTTGGAAATTGGTTTGAGAGATAATTTGAATGTGAATATTTTTTGAAAATCTAAATAAATAGGCAAAAATGTTGCCGGAATTTTTATAAAATAATTTTACCACTACGTTTCCTTTTCAAAACAAAAAAAAATGGAAAAGTGAGTTGCTTTGGAAACGAAATGTGACATTTTATATTCAGATTCAACAACTGGGTCGGGTATAAGGTGTCACATTTTGCGTCGAGGATTTCGTGTAACCCCCTAACCCGTATCCATCGCTGGAATAGGGTTACGGAGCATTACCAGAGTTTAGAGAACAAATAGATAGAAATTTCAAACATTTCACATCATATAATATTCTGTCAGACACCAATCGAAATCAAACATATTGTCCCTTATATGAGCCCTCGAGACCCAAAATATGCATTAAAAACAAGTCGGGACTAAATCGGATACTCAAAGAATTTTTCAGAAAACATTAAAATTTTTCAAAGCTACAGGGGTCACACAGCCATGTGGCCAGACCATGTGACTCACATGGCCAAGAGACACGCCCGTTGATGGGCTCGAAACTAACTAATATTTCGACAAAGGCAAGCGCACCTATCGAACAGTAGTATAGCTATGATGAGTCCGGAATATCGTATCCACAAGGACTAAAATTACTAGTAATAACTATCTCTTTATTATTTAGCCTAATAATTAAGGGGATTTGTTTTAATCTAAAATTTAACTAACTAATTTACTATGAACGCGACAGAGAGTGAAGAACGTAATCGAATAAATCAATGAATAAAAACAATACCTAAGGAAGAATCGACCTAGACTTCACTTATTATTCTGACTCTGAATTAAATGATTTATTTACTTATCTTGATCCGTAGAAATCCCTAAATTATGTTAATATCTCTTTCGAGACTAAGAACAACTGACTTTAGGTTGATTAATTGAAATCTCTTTCTAATTAAAACCCCTATCGTCGCATTAACTCGATCTATGGATTCCCTTATTAGATTTGACTCTAATCCGGCAGATGTATGTCATCTTATTTCTAGGGTTGCAATCAACTCCGCTTAATTATGCTAGATCTACTCTTAAACAGGGACTTTTGCTCCACTGAATAAGCACATCAAACTTGAATTAATATCCTGAAAATATTAAAACAAGGGTTAAGAACACATAATTAAGAACAAGAACAAGTATTTATCATGTAATTTAGATAATTAAATAATAAGATTCATCATAGGTTTCATCCTCCCTAGGTATTTAGGGAGTTTAGTTCATAACATAAAAGGAAAACATCTCAGAATAAAGAAAACAACAAGACATAAAGAACCCAAAAACTTCTAAGGAACTTGATGGAGATCTTCAATCTTGGAGTGGATCTACTTCCGAGATGATTCCGACGGATTCCTTTGAGTAATTTCTTTGTTCTACTCTGCGTGCTCCTTTAGGTCTTCCTCTGGTGTGTATTTATAGACTTTAGAATGCTCAGAAACCCTAAAAATTGCTTTTTTGCGTGAAAACAAATCAGGGTGCGACAGGGACACGGGCGTGTGATCAACCCGTGTGAGAAAGCCCAGGCTGTGTGCAAATTTGAGTGGCTCTCGATCGACATGGGCTGGCACACGGGCGTGTGTCTAGCCCGTGTGGTTCACACGGGCATGTGCTCAGCCTGTGTAGTACGGGCTTGGCCGTGTGGATCCTTAAGATGACCCGTTTTATTTGATCTTGGCCCGTTTTCCGTTCTTTTCACTTCCCTATGCTCTCCTAAGTATAGAAACATGAATTTAAAGGATTAGGAGCATCGAATTCATAAAATTGTATAATAAAACATCCAAAAACACGCTAAGCATGGGATTAAAATGTGTTACTTTTATGGTTTATCAAATACCCCCACACTTAAGTGTTTGCTTGTCCTCAAGCAAAATAGGAGCAAAAGAAGGAGGTTGGTGACTCGGAGGTGGAGGATGAGGTGGATCCTCGTGAGAGAGGAACATCATCAGTGATGTCCTCGGGATCACCCTGGTCATCAGAATGAGACAACCTGTACTGAGTAGGATCAATAAAATAAAACTAAATTGATAATAAGGAAATAAAGAAATAACTAAATAAATAAAATAATAATAATAGTAACAAATAAAGAAATAATAGAAAAATAGAATAATGGGCAAAAAGGGAAGAAGAATGACCGACGGTGGTCAAGGGTGGTGGCCGGAGTGAGGTGCGACTGGCGGTCGACGGGTGAATGGTTGGATGGCGGCCGAACGGTGAAGAGTGAGGGGCTAGAGGGTCGGGTTGAGTGGTGTGTGTGTGTTAGGGGAAAAAGCTGGTGGGGGAAGACAGGAAAGGGAAGAGGGAGGGGGTTTGGCCGACGGTGGAGGGTTTAGAAATGTGGGTTGGGGGTGTGGTGGGGCAAAGAAGAGGGGGTCGAGGGTATAGCAGCGTAAAGGAGAGGAAAAAGGAAAGGGGAAGGAGAAGAAAGGGAGAAGGTTGCGGTGTAAGGGAAGAGGCAAGGGAAAAGGCAAGGGAAAAGAAGAAGAGATGGGGGGTCGACGGTGCAGGGGCCGGAAGTGGGAAAGGGTGAAGGAGTTGCGGCGGCTAGGGTTTGGAGGGTTTTGGGAAAAAGAAGAAAAAAGGGGTTGGGGGTTTAATAGGTGACATGTTCATGTAACGGCCCGTGTTTGGCCACACGGTCGTGTCACACTCCCGTGTGAAAAATATTTGGCTCGTGTTCGTCGCGAAATTCTTAAGTTTAGTCTTCACACGACTTCGGACACCCTCGTGTGTCAGGCCGTGTGGTTCACACGTTCGTGTATGATGTCCTTCGCTTCTCCAACGCCCGTGTGAAATTACACACGTCCGTGTAACCTTACACATGGCCGTGTGTATTGTCCGTGGAGCCCCCTGACTTGTTTTAAATTTTAAAATTTGAAATATTAGGCTCTAGTTTTCATACAGCCTTGGATACACCAGTATGTCTAGGCTGTGTGGTCCATACGGCCGTGTCGCACGCCCGTGTGGACTATATTCAGGCTGTGTCTCTGTCGTTTTTTTTTGGGGAATTTTAAGCTCCAGGATCCACAGCCAAGGACACGCCCGTGTGGGTGACACGGCCATGTTGCCAGGCCGTGTAGCCCTCTGTCGATTTATTTAAGATTTAAAAATTAAGTCCCAGGATCCACACGGCCAGGGACACGCCCGTGTGTCCAGGCTGTGTGGGTTTTAAAACACTATTTTTTTATTAATTAATTTTGAAAATATCATAACATATAATTAGTAATTTATGCATGTTAGTGCTCGAGTTGCCTCCCGAGAAGCGCTTGTTTAGAGTCTAAGCTCGACTTACCTTGTCTTCGCTAAGTTACGATGGTTCGCGGAGCTGAAGCTCCTCTCTATTATCTCTAAAATCCTCACCATTATAAAGTTTAAGTCGTTGACCGTTTACCTTGAATGTGTCATAAGTCGGGTGAGTTACCTCTATCGTGCCATAGGGAAAGATGGTTTGAATGACTAATGGACCTGACCATCTTGATTTCAGCTTTCCAAGGAATAATTTGAGCTTTGAGTTGTATAGAAAAACTAGATCTCCGACTGCAAATTGCTCAGGCTACTTGAAACAAGCATCATGGCGTCGCTTTGTCGCTTCTTTGTATAATCGTGAGTTCTCGTAAGCATTCGCTCGCCACTCATCAAGCTCGTTCAACTGCATCAATCTTTTCTCCCCTGCAAGTTTAAGATCATAGTTTAGGAATTTTATACCCCAAAATGCTTTGTGCTCTAATTCAAATGGTAGATGACAACTTTTCCCGTAAACAAGTCTATATGGAGATGTTCCTATGGGATTTTTAAAAGCGGTTCTATAGGACCATAAAGCATCGTCTACTTTTAAAGCCCAATCTTTCCTATTTGATTCTACGATTTTCTCTAGAATACGCTTAAGCTCTCGGTTGGCTAGTTCAACTTGTCCACTAGTTTGAGGGTGATAAAGGGTATATGTTCTGTGGTGCACTCCATATTTCTTTAGGACCTTATCAAATTGAGCATTACAAAAATGAGTACCCCTATCACTAATAATTGCTCTAGGTGTTCTAAATTGAGAGAAGAGTTTCTTAAGAAATCTCACTACCACTCTAGCATCATTAATAGGTAAAGCTTGAGCTTCCACCCATTTCGACATATAATCAACCACTACTAAGATGTATTTATTCCCAAATGAGCTAGAGAATGGACCCATAAAATCAATGCCCCATACATAAAATGTTTCACATGATAGCATATATGTTTTAGGCATTTCATCACGTTTAGAGATATTACCTGTTCTCTGACATCTATCACACGAAGTAACATACCTATTAGCGTCCTTGAACAGAATGGGCCAATAGAAACCTGATACGAGCGTTTTATGTGTTGTCCTAGTCCCACTGTAATGTCCTCCTGTCGGTCCTGAATGGCAATGTTCTAGGATTTTATTTGCTTCCGGCTTTGTAACACATCTCCGAATTACTTGATTTGCACATATATGAAACAGAAAAAGATCCTCCCAAAAATAGTTTTTCACATCAGCAAAGAATAGTTTCTTTTGATAATGTGTCAACCCTTTTGGTAGAATGTTAGCAGCTAAGTAATTCGCAATATCTGCAAACCAAGGTACCTCATACTCGGATATAGTTAAGAGTTGTTCCTCAAGAAACGAGTCATTTATCTCACTCTCATTGAGTTCTTTGAGATGTGGATTCTCAAGCCTAGACAGGTGGTCTGTCGTAAGATTTTTAGCTCCTTTCTTATCCTGAATTTCCAAATCAAATTCCTGCAAAAGTAGAAGCCACCTTATGAGTCGAGGTTTTGCATCATATTTAGTTAAGAGATAACGAAGAGCTGAATGGTCAGTGTAAACGACAACTTTAGATAATATAAAATACTGTCTAAATTTATCAAATGCAAAAACCACAGCTAGCAATTCTTTTTTTTTTTGGTGGTGTAATTTTCTTGTGCGGCCGTCAATGTCTTGCTAGCGTAATAAATTGACTGAAAATGCTTGTCTCTTCGCTGTCCCAGAACTGCACCTATTGCAAAATCACTCGTATCACACATTTGTTCAAAGGGAAAATTCTAATCAGGTGCAATTATGATTGGAGCATTGATTAATTTATCTTTGAGGGTATTAAATGCTTCTAAATATTCCTGATTAAAATTGAAAGGCACATCTTTTTCTAGTAGTTTCGTTAAAGGCTTAACTATTTTAGAAAAATCTTTAATAAGTCTTCTGTAAAATCCAGCATGTCCTAAAAAGCTTCTAATAGCCTTAACTGAACTAGGAGGAGGTAACTTTTTTATGGTTTCAATTTTTGCTTTATCAACTTCAGTCCCCTTACTAGAAATTTTGTAACCTAACACAATCCCTTCTCGAACCATGAAGTGACACTTTTCCCAATTAAGTAAAAGGTTCGTCTCCTTACATCTCATTAGAACTTGTTTTAAATTTTTAAGGCAAAGGTGGAAAGAATTACTGAATACCGAGAAGTCGTCCATAAATACCTCCATAATATCTTCCACAAGTTCATCAAAGATGGCTAGCATGCAACGCTGAAAAGTAGCAGAAGTAGGGGTGAGTATTCGATCGAGTCAAGTCGAATCGAGTAAAAAATTTTCGAGTTAGTCGAGTTGAAAAATCCTATTTTAGCAACCAAACTCAATTTGAATTTTTTTCGAATCGAGTCAAAAAATTTCGAGTCAAATCGAGTCGAGTTAACAAATCCTATTATTTATACTTAATGTTGCATTTAGATGGACCGATTATTTAACTAGTAGACGAAGTACAAGATTATTTAACTACATGAACAATATAATGATTTTGGCTTTTAACTTAATGGATAAACATTTATCAAAACGACGTAGTTTTACCTTTTAACTTAATTATTTTGAATTTTAACTTTTAAAAAAGTAAACATTTATCAAAACGACGTAGTTTTGTCTTTTTTTATTCAGATTTTCGGATAACTCGAATTGTGTAATTCATATTCAAGTTAAACCGAAAAACTTAATTTTTTAGTCGAGTTGATCTGAATAACTTGATTAACTCAAATAATTTGAACTATTTAATTTAAAATTTGAATTTTTTATCGAATTTTTCGAATTGAATCAGATTTTGCTCACCCCTAAGCAGGAGCATTACATAATGCCTTTTACGATAAGCAAATGTACCATAAATGTTGTCTTTTCTTGATCCTCAGGAGCTATTGGAATTTGGAAGTAGCCAGAGAGTCCGTCTAGGAAGCAATAGTACATATGCCCGGATAATCTTTCTAACATCTGATCAATGAATGGTAAGGGAAAGTGATCTTTTCTCGTGGTATCGCTCAACTTCCTATAGTCAATGCAAACTCTCCAACCTATGACTGTTCTTGTTGGAATTAATTCATTCTTCTCGTTGGCTACAACAGTCATGCCTCCCTTCTTTGGAACAACCTGCACGAGACTCACCCAAGTATTGTCAGAAATAGGATAAATAACTCTAGCATCTAGAAGCTTAATTATCTCAGCTTTAATAACTTCCTTCATGTTGGGATTTAATCGTCTATGAGCTTGCACACACGATTTATATTCATCTTCCATTAAAATTTTGTGGGTGCAAAACGACGGGCTGATCCCTTTAATGTCAGAAATCTTCCAAGCTATGGCTCTTTTATGCTCCTTTAGTACTTGTAGTAGCTCATCTTTCTCATTGGGTCCCAAGTCTGAAGCAATAATTACTGGTAGTGTAGAATTATCTCCTAAGAATGCATACTCTAAGTGATTTGGTAACTGTTTCAATTCCAATTTGGGAGTGATGGGCTCGAAACTAACTATTATTTCGACAAAGGCAAGCACACCTATCAAACAATAGTATAGTTGTGGTGAGTCCGGAATATCGTATCCTCAAGAACTAAAATTACTAGTAATAACTATCTTTTTTATTATCTAGCCTAATAATTAAAAGGATTTATTTTTAATCTAAAATTAACTAACTAAATGACTATGAACGCGGCAGAGAGTGAATTGGGAAAATACTTTTGGACAACTTATATGAGATAGGCAATACCTAAGGAAGAATCCACCTAGACTTCATTTATTACTTTTGATTCATACGATTTATTCACTTGACTTAATCCGTAGAAATCCCTGATTTATGTTAATATCTCTTTCAAGACTAAAAACAACTAACTCTAGGTTGATTAATTGAAATCTCTTTCTAATTAAAACCCCTATTGTCACATTAACTCGATCTATAGATTACCTTATTAGGTTTGACTCTAATCCGATAGATTTTCGTCGCCCTATTTCTAGGGTTGCAATCAACTCTACTTAATTATGTTGATCTTCTCTTAAAAAGGGACTTCTGCTCCACTGAATAAGCACATTCGAATTGAATCAATAACCTGAATTATCAAAACAATAATAAGAACTCACAATTAAGAATACGAACAAATATTTATCTTATAAATCAAACAATAATAAGATCTGTCTTAGGTTTCAACCCCTTAGGCATTTAGGGAATTTAGTTCATACTGATAGAGGGGAACATATTAGAATGGGGAAAACAACAAAACATAAGAAAAACCCAAAAACTTCTAAAGAACTTGATGGGAGATCTTCTGTCTTGATGGAGATCCTTCTCTTTAGCTGCTTCCGACGGCTTTCTTGGAGTATTTTCTGCCTTCTACTAGGCCTCTGCTCGACGTCCTCTTTTAGGTTGCCTCCTAAGGTGTTTATATAGGCTTCGGGATGCCTTTCTTGGCCCCCAAATAGCCTTTTCCGAATAGAATTAAACCTAGGGACGGTAGGGACACACACGTGGTGGACTCCCTTGGCCGTGGTTGAATCTGCTCGCCACACACGGCCGTGTGATTTGCCCGTGGTCGATAATCCAGGCCGTGTGACTTCTGATGTAGGTCCATTTTGTCCCTTTTTGGCCCGTTTCTCGCTCTTTTCGACTCCCTAAGCTCTCCTGAGTATAAAACATGAAATTAAGAGATTAGGAGCATCGAATTCATCAAATTCAGTGGAGAATCATCCAAAATTAAGCCAAGCACGGGGTTAAAATATGTGTAAATTATGGTTTATCAAATATCCCCACACTTAAGCCTTTGCTTGTCCTCAAGCAAAATCCTTAACTCACAATTAAAGTTAACTTCCTTAATTCGTAATTCTCATCAATCATGTTTCATCATAATTCATAAATAATTTATACATTGATAATTTAACTAAAAGAGTCTTAAATATTCAAACAATCCAAGTCATGAATTTTTATAGCACGAAAACATAGGTGTTTCCCCTTACCTAAATAATTACCTCTGATTCAAAACCTGACAAGACTTGGCATCCTCACTAAAGATTCACTCAAATCACTCAAGGTGTTTAAGGTTCAAATTAAGCACTTAAAAAGTCAAAGATGAAAAGTTAATCCCATAAGCTTACATGAAAATCAAGTCTCACCATTATAAAATGAGATGATACACAAATCAAAAGGTCTTTAAAGGGTTGTAATGGGGCTTGGGTTAAAGGTGTGGATATAGGCTGAATTAGAGGGTTAGAATCGAGATCGAATTGACCATTTACCTAACTAGAAAAATAACTAATACTAAATAATTACATTGATTGAAAACTTATCACTAAATAACACGAGCTTCTTCTAACGATATAGAATTAACAGTTTGAGCTCACAAATCATGAATAAATTTTCAACCTTTTTTTTAAGAATAATTAATTACAATAATAAGATAGAATTTAACAACTAAAACACAGAACATAGTTAGGCAACTGCTCAAATCAAATCTCGACAACAGGGACGTCAAAAGCTTAGGGGAATTACAAATTTGGTTTTAGGTTAATATTAATGGGTGAGTCAAGAAACGATTTATTAGGCTAAAAAGGGTTTACTAAGGGTTAATTATGATGGTTTACTAAGGCTAAAAAAGGTTTACTAAGGGTTAATTATTACCTTAGGTGCCTTTATCATCTCAGTATATCAAATCAGAAATGTGGTCTTGACATGTATAATCGAAGCAAGTTCTAGAATAACAAATCAATATTGACACACTCATAATTAATAAAGTGAGCAAGAAAAATATATGCTCTAAAAGGCTCAAAATCTCACAGAAATTATGGTTTTTGATGTCAACCTTGCAAATTTCAAACTTCAAAGTAATATTTAAGATTAGGGAAACAACCTAATAAATTTTTAATTCTGAAAATAGACTTATCATACTTGATTCTCTAATATCTTAAAGTTTAAACCATCAATGCAGAATTATCTATGACTTAATTCGAAACATATCAATGAAAATCATAAATCAATAGAAGTTTCATTCTAATAGTAATACGAGAAAATTACTAAAGAACAAGATATAGTTTAGTCTTGTTGACACCTCCCCACACTTAAGACGTACATTGTCCTCAATGTACAAAGATAGATATCTACAATATATAAAATCATAAGATAGGGAGAGAAGTGAACTTCCTAAATTTTGGATGGAGTCAAGGAAAAGAAACGGGAAGTTAGGCATAAATGAAGGTGGAGGTGGATACTCCGGTGGAGGTGTGGTCGTTCCTTAATAGCTCTTTGAACCTAAATTAAAGAAATCAAAATATAATAATATGAATAAAAGACAAGAAAGATAAAGGGACATAATTTAAAATATAGAATAAAAGAAAAATAAAAAATAAATGGGCTCAAAAGTCCTTGTCCTGTCGAGTTATTGAAGCGGCCGGCATGAACTTATGTAGATTGGTCTCGCACGGGGAGACTGTGCTAGGGTCCTTTCGCTTCTTCGACATGGGGATGGTGGTGTTGGCCTTGCTTTTAGGCATTGAGTGATGGTGGCAAGGATGGTGAAAGAAAAAGAAGAAAAACTATGGTAGCTAGGGTTGGGAGGAAAGGGATTTGGGGAAGAAAGTGAGTAGAAAAAGGGTTTAAATAGAAATCAGCTACCCACGCCCGTGCTCCCTAGGCGTGTTAGGTCACACGGCCGTATCGCACGGTCGTGTGATGCCTCGTTCGTTTCTCCCACGCCTGTGTAGAGGTTGCCACACCCATATTGATAAATCAGTGCTGACCACGCCCTAGGGACACGGGCGTGTCTCACACCCGTGTTACTTTCTCAGTGTCGACCACGACCGTATCACATGGTTGTGGCATTTTTTGCCGCCCGTGGTTTGGGGATTTTTTTGTCCTTGGTTCGTACGATCTCTGCCACGCTGGTGTGCAAGTCCGTGGTATCCACACAGCCACGGCCACGCCCGTATGCAAGACCGTGTGGTAGGGAAACCTGCGCTTCATTAATTTGGTTAGTTTTGAGTTAGGTGCTTAAAATTGAAAATATGAAATTAGTGAAGTTAGTGCTCGGGTTGCCTCCCGAGAAACGCTCGTTTAAAGTTTTAAGCTAGACTTTACCCTTCATTTGCATAATCATAGTGGTTTGAGGAGTAAAAACTCCTCATTCCTGCTATCAGTTCTTTTATCAATATATAGTTTGAGTCGAGTAGTGTTTACCTTAAAAGTGCCGAACTTAGGATTAGTTACCTCGACTGTTCCATATGGAAAGACATTCAGTACAGCGAAAGGGATCTTTTCATTAAGGCTTGGAATGGCGATTCAAGGGTCTGTTTTATCCAACAATACCTGATCTCCGATCTTAAATTTGGTTGGCTCATCCTTAAGCTTGTCATGGAGTCGCTTTGGTTCATTGTGTTTTCTTGGTTTCTCCTTGACATGTATCTTCAACTCGTCTAGATCATCGATCTGAAGCCTTCGCTCCTCATGAGTTATTTCTTTGTTGGCACGAGGTCTAGGATATGGCTCAGTTGTGTAAATTTGTAGTGCTTCCTGAAAAGAAGGTTAAACCGAATGGTCATTAATAGAATTTATGTTCTCACCTTTATTACTCGATGTCCTAGCCGAGTCAAGAGCCTGAAGAGTGATTGATTTGTCACCTACATGAAGTGTGAGTTCTCCTGTACCAACATCAATTTTAGTTTTAGCAATTGCTAAAAAGGGTCTTCCTAAAATTAAAGGAACATTATTGTCCTCATCCATGTCTAAAACAACAAAGTCTACTGGGAAAATGAATTTATCAATTTTCACTAGTACATCCTCAATTATACCCTTAGGGATTCTAATAGTTTTATCAGCTAGTTGAATGCTCAATCTAGTTTGTTTGGGTTTCCTAAGACCTAGCTGTTTAAACATTTTATAAGGCATAACGTTTATGCTTGCCCTTAAATCTGCTAAAGCATTATTAACCGATAAACTACCAATTAAACAAGGAATTGTGAAACTCCCTGGATTTTTAACTTTCGTGGTAGTTTATTTTGTAAAATTGCTGAACATACTGCATTTAGCTCCACATGCGATGTATCATCTAACTTCCGTTTGTTTGTCAAAAGCTCTTTTAAAAGTTTCCTTGAATTGGGCATCTGCGAAAGAACTTCAAGAAACGGTAAGTTAATATGTAATTTCTTTAGAAGTTTAAGAAATTTACCTAATTGGTCATCTGTACGATCTTCCTTCATTGCATTGGGGTATGGCACGCGAGGTTGGTACTCTTCAATTATCGGTTTTGGTTTATCATGGCTTACCTCAACCTTGCCTTCCTCTACCACATTCTCTTGCCTCAATTTTGGTTCATCTAACCCTTTACTATCATGAGCAGAAACAGCATGAAGTTGCTCCTTTGGGTTAGTTTCAGTGTTGCTCGGCAAGCTACCTTGTGGTTGTTCAGATATGATCTTAGCAAGTTGTCCTAATTGGTTCTCGATCCCCTGAATCGATGCTTGTTGATTTTTGAGTGTTGTTTCGGTGTTTCAGAAACGGGTTTCTAACACCGCGATAAATTTTGTTAGCATCTCCTCAAGGTTTGGCTTTTTCTCTTGTGGAGGGTTGCTGATGGAAGCCTGGAGGGGGTTGTTGTCTCTGATTTCCTTGGCCACCCCATGAAAAGTTGGGATGATTCCTCCAACCTGGATTGTAAGTGTTACTATAAGGGTTATTTTGAGGTCTAGAGTTATTACCCATATAGTTCATTTGTTCGCTTTCTATGCCAAGGTTGTAGGGTGGGTACTCTGTATTGTTCATCTCTCCTCCGTTTGTATTGCACTGCATCACTGGGTGTACCTGCGAAGAACAATACAAACCATCAATCTTTTTACTTAAAAGTTCTACCTGATTTGATAGCATGGTCACTGCGTCAAGGTTGAAAACACTAGTGGCTTTTGTTGGCTTTGTCCTCATAACTTGCCACTGATAGTTATTTAGTGCCATCTCCTCTATAAACTAATAAGCCGCTTCAGGGGTCTTGTTATTTAGGGTTCCACCGGCGGTTGGATCAATCAACTGCCTAATTGAGGGGTTCACACCGTTGTAAAATGTTTGAACCTGGAGCCACAAAGGTAACCCTTGGTGAGGGCACCTCCTTAGTAGATCCTTATATCTCTCCCATGCATCGTAGAGTGTTTCTAGATCCATGTGCACAAAAGAAGAAATATCATTCCTTAACTTAGCTGTTTTAGCCGACGGAAAATATTTAAGCAAAATTTTTTCGGCCATTTGGTCCCATGTAGTGATTGATCCTCGTGGTAACGAGTTCAACCACTGTTTAGCTTTATTTCTCAACGAGAAGGGAAAAAACCGAAGGCAAATGGCATCATCAGAAACGCCATTAATTTTGAAAGTATCGCAAAATTCAAGAAAATTTGCCAAGTGATTGTTTGGATCTTCATCCTGCAAACCATCAAACTGAACAAATTGCTGAATCATTTGTATAGTGTTTGGTTTCAGTCCAAAATTATTTGCAGCAATAGCAGGTCTAACAATACTTGATTCAGTTCCTGTTAATTTAGGTTTGGCATAATCATACATAGTACGAGGAGCAGGATTTTGATTCACCAGATTTGCGGCAACCACAGGAGGTAACGGATTATTATCAGCCATCTCTTCGGTAGTGTTGGTATTGTCCTCTTGCTCTTCTTATATGTACTGTAGGCTTCGCCTTATTTTCCTATGATTTCTGTGAACGGTACATTCTATATCACTGTCAAAAATCAAGGGTCCTGACAGGTTCCTTCTAGTCATAAACTAGAATTACCTGCCAGAAGCAAATAAAAGAAAAATTAGCAAAGTTAAAAATAAAATAAATATAAATTGCAAATAAATAAAATGGCTAAAGTAATAAAAATTTAGTTTTCCTAATATCTTAGTCCCTGGCAACGGCGCTAAAAACTTAATGGGCTCGAAACTAACTATTATTTCGACAAAGGCAAGCGCACCTATCGAACAGTAGTATAGTTGTGGTGAGTCCGGAATATCGTATCCTCAAGGACTAAAATTACTAGTAATAACTATCTTTTTATTATCTAGCCTAATAATTAAAGGGATTTATTTTTAATCTAAAATTAACTAACTAATTTAACTAACTAAATGACTATGAACGCGACAGAGAGTGAATTGGGAAAATACTTTTGGACAACTTATATGAGATAGGCAATACCTAAGGAAGAATTCACTTAGACTTCACTTATTTCTTTTGATTCATATGATTTATTCACTTGACTTAATCCGTAGAAATCCCTGATTTATGTTAATATCTCTTTCAAGACTAAAAAAACTGACTCTAGGTTGATTAATTGAAATCTTTTTCTAATTAAAACCCCTATTGTCGCATTAACTCGATCTATGGATTCCCTTATTAGATTTGACTCTAATCTGGAAAATTTTTGTCGCCCTATTTCTAGGGTTGCAATCAACTCCGCTTAATTGTGTTGATCTTCTCTAAACAGGGACTTTTACTCCACTAAATAAGCACATTTGAATTGAATCAATAACCTGAATTATCAAAACAATAATAAGAACTCACAATTAAGAATACGAACAAGTATTTATCTTATAAATTAAACAATAATAAGATCTGTCTTAGGTTTCATCCCCTTAGGTATTTAGGGAATTTAGTTCATACTGATAGAGGGGAAAATATTAGAATGGGGAAAACAATAAAACATAAGAAAAACCCAAAAACTTCTAAAAAACTTGATGGGAAATCCTCTGTCTTGATGGAGATCCTTCTCCTAAACTGCTCCCGACAGCTGTCTTGGAGTATTTTCTGCCTTCTATTCGGCCTCTACTTGACGTCCTCTTTTAGGTTACCCCCAAGGTGTTTATATAGGCTTCGAGATGCCTTTCTTGGCCCCCAAGTAGCCTTTTCCGAATAGAATTAAACCTAGGGACGGCAGGGACACGCCCCTGTGACATGTCCGTGGTGGACTCCCTCGGTCGTGGTCGAATCTGCTCGCCACACACGGCCGTGTGATCTGCCCGTGGTCGATAGTCCAAGCCGTGTGATTTCTGATGTAGGCCCATTTTGTTGCTTTTTGGCCCATTTCTCATTCTTTTCGACTCCCTAAGCTCTCCTGAGTATAAAACATGAAATTAAGAGATTAGGAGCATCGAATTCATCAAATTCAATGGAAAATCGTCCAAAATTAAGCCAATCATGGGGTTAAAATATGTGTAAATTATGGTTTATTAGGGAGGTTCTTCAATAGAAGGTTTTTGTTTTAGTTCGTCTTTTATTTCAATGCCCTCACACCTCTTTTGTCTTGGGAAAAACTTATTAGAGTTTAACTCAATTTTTATCTCCCCTATCTCAATGGTATGGTCATCTACCTTCTCACTTTGGACAAGACATAGTTCCAACGTGTCTTTATTTATGATTTCCTGAAAAGAATCTTGAATAGAATGATCAATAGAGTCAATAAAATAACAGGATTCATCTTGCTCTCTAGAGTATCACATAGCATCATAAATCTTACAAATAATTTCCTCGTCACCTACCCTAAACACAAGTTTACCATCACCTACATTAATAACAGCCTTAGCAGTAGCTAAAAATGGGCAACCTGAAATTAAAGGCACCTCAACTTCCTCATCCATGTCAAGCACAACAAAATCAACAGGGAATATGAATTTATCAACTTTTACCAAAACATCTTCAATAATTCCCCTAGGATATTTAACAGATCTATCAGCTAATCGGATACTCATCCTAGTGGGTTTTGGTTCCCCAAGACCAAGCTGCTTGAACATTTTATAAGGCATCAAATTAATGCTGGCACCTAAATCAGGTAATGCTTTCTCAATATTTAAACCACCAGTTAAACAGGGGATAGTGAAACTTCCTGGATCTTTCAATTTGGTTGGTAGCTTATTTTGGAGAATAGCTGAACATTCCTCGTTAAGTTCCACAGTTGATAGCTCTTCAAACTTCCTTTTATTTGTTAAAAGCTATTTTAAGAATTTTGCATATGTAGGTATCTATGAAATAGCTTCAAGAAAAGGTAAGTTAATATGTAATTGTTTAAAAAGTTTAAGAAATTTACCAAATTGTGCATCCGTGTGGTCTTTCTTCAACTTTGCTGGGTATGGGTTTGGTGGTTTATACTCTTTAAGCACCGGTGTCACATTCTCGTTTATTTTCTCACCCTTCTCCTTATCAGTTTCTTGAGGCATCTTCTTTTCAACTTCAACCAACACCTTCCCATTCCTTAGTGTAACTGCCTTCACATGCTCTTTTGGGTTAGGTTCAGTGTTACTAGGTAAACTACCTGGTTGCCTTTCGGAAACTAATTTAGCCAGCTGTCCAATTTGATATTCAAGCCCTTGAATCGATGCTTGCTGGTTTTTCAATGTTGTCTTGGTATTCTAAAAACGAGTCTCTGACACCGAAATAAATTTTGCTAGCATATCTTCGAGGTTCAGCTTCTTCTCTTGCTGGTAGGGTGGTTGGAAACTTGGAGGAGGTTCTGGTCTTTGATTCCCTTGACCACCCCATGAAAAATTTGGGTGCTTCCTCTAACCTGCATTATAAGTGTTACTATAGGGATTATTTTGAGGTCTAAAATTGTTACCCATATAGTTGACTTGTTCGTTCTCTGTGCTAGGGTTGTAGGATAGATATTCTATGTTGTTCACCCCTCCTCCATTTGTATCGCACTGCATCACCGGATGTACCTACGTAGAACCATACAAACCATCAATTTTTTTATTTAAAAGCTCTACTTGGTTAGATAACATGGTAACCGCGTAAAGGTTGAAAACACCGGCTGTTTTATTAGGCTTTGCCCTCATGACTTGCCACTGATAATTATTCAGTGACATCTCTTCGATAAATTCGTAAGCCGCTTCAGGTGTTTTTTTATTCAGAGTCCCACCGACAGCTACATCGATTAGTTGCCTAGTTGAGGGATTCAAACTGTTATAAAAAGTTTGAACCTGTAGCCATAGAGGTAACCCATGGTGAAGGCACCTTCTCAATAAGTCCTTATACCTCTCTCATGCATCGTAAAGAGTTTCTAAATCCATCTGCACAAAAGAAGAGATATCATTCCTCAACTTTGCCGTTTTAGCCGGCGGAAAATACTTTAATAGAAACTTTTCAGTCATTTGTTCCCAAGTAGTGATGGAACCTCGTGGTTTAGTTTTATTCCTCAATGAAAAGGGAAAAAACTGTAAGCGAATGACATCATCAGAAACGCCATTAATTTTAAAAGTGTCCCAGAATTCTAAGAAATTAGCCAAATAAGTATTTGGGTCTTCGTCCTACAAACCATCAAACTGAACAAACTGTTGAATTATTTGGATAGTGTTAGGTTTCAGTTCAAAATTATTTGCAGCAATAGCAGGTCTAACAATACTCAATTCAGCCCCAGTTAAATTGGGCTTAGCATAATCATACATAGTACGAGGAGCATGATTTGCGATAACCACAGGAGGTAGCTGATTATTCTGATTTTTAGCCATCTCCTCAGTAATAACAATAACTTCCTCTTACTCTTCTATTGTACTCTGTCAACTATGCCACACTTCTCTACGGTTTCTGCGAGCTGTACTTTCCATCTCACTATCGAATACTAGAGGTCTTGACAGGTTTCGTCTAGTCATAAACTAAAGGAACCTGCCAGAAGCAAGTAAAATAAAATTTAGTAAATTAAAATAAAAACAAAAATAAACTGCAATAAAAAAATAAAAAATGGTTAACGTAATAAAAATTAAGTGCTCCTAATATTCTAGTCCCCCGCAACGGCGCCAAAAACTTGATGGGCTCGAAACTAACTAATATTTCAACAAAGGCGCACCTATCGAATAGTAGTATAGCTATGATGAGTCTGGAATATCGTATTCACAAGGACTAAAATTACTAGTAATAACTATCTTTTTATTATTTAGCCTAATAATTAAGGGGATTTGTTTTAATAAAAAATTTAACTAACTAATTTACTATGAACGCGATAGAGAGTGAAGAAAGTAATCGAATGAACCAATGAATAAAAACAATACCCAAAGAAGAATCCACCTAGACTTCACTTATTATTCTGACTCTAAATTAAACGATTTATTCACTTATCTTGATCCGTAGAAATCCCTAAATTATGTTAATATCTCTTTTGAGACTAAGAACAACTGACTTTAGGTTGATTAATTGAAATCTCTTTCTAATTAAAACCCCTATCGTTCCATTAACTCGATCTATGGATTCCCTTATTAGATTTGACTCTAATTCGGCAGATTTATGTCATTCTATTTCTAGGGTTGCTGATCGCTGGAATCAGAGTTTTAAAATTTATAAAGAGAATGATCGAACCTGCAAACTAACTCTGACAACGATTAAAGGCAAGTGTACCTATCGAACAGTAGTATAGCTTAGGCAAGACCAGATTGTCGAACCCAAAGGAACTAAAAGTACTAATACTAACCTTCTTTTTATTATCTAGCCTAAAATAAGTGAAGTTGTTTAAATCTAATCTAGGTGTGCGAACGACTCCGCTTTAATTATGCTAGATCTATTTTTAAGCAGGGACTTTTGCTCCTCCACCTAAGAACATCTAACTTGAATCAATACCAAAAACATTAATACAAGATTTAAGCGCACATAATTAAGAACAAATCAAGTATTTATCTTATAGTTCAGAAAACAATAACAAGATTCATCTAAGTTTCATCCCCTTCAGGTATCTGAAGGGTTTAGTTCATATCAAATAAAGAAAACATCTCAGAAGAAAAGATAAAACAAAACATAAGAAATCCCTAAAACTCCTTGAAGGGATTGAAGGAGAGATTCGCCGTCTTGAGTAGAATTCCGGCTTCTAGAGATGGATCAACTGGCTATCTTCGAGTGATTCCCACAACTCTGACCTTTTCGGCTTGGCTCCTTGGCCTAGCTAACCGCCCCTTTTCAGGTAACACTTAGGGGGTTTATATAGGCTCTTAGAATGTGTTTCTTGGCCCAAAGTATCCAAATCCGAATGAAATTGCTCTTTGCCACAACAGGGACACGGCCATGTCACACGCCCGTATGACTAGTCTTCAAGCCATGTTCGGACTTCTTTAATGAGGCATGACTGAGTGAATCGGGGGTAAGGTTGTTTTCTAGATGATCAATGCGGCACGGTCGTGTGGGCTTATATTTAGGCTGTCTCGATTTTGTGGTATGGCCCATTTACTCCGTTTTGGGCTCATTTTATGTTCTTTTTGTCCTCGGGTGCTTTCCTGGGTATAAGACATGAAAAGAAAGGATTAAGATCACCTTTTACATAAATTGAGGCTTAAATCATCCAAACGCATACTAAATGTGGGATTAAAATATGTTACTTTTACGGTTTATCATTGCTGAAATGTGACTTAATGAATTGCGGAAACATGATATTTTGAAAACGGTTGTTATTGTTTAAAAATCCGTGATTAACCGATTAATAATTATTAACTAGCAAAATTACCAAACAAAACTTTAGAAGAAAAATCCAATGGCCTTGTTACAAAAAATATAAACCCAAAGTAATAACATAAAATAAATTAAAAACTGAATTTACTAAGTTTCGAAGAAGCAAATTTGATGTATGGCCACCTCCGAGTCCTCCGCAGCTCCAAACCCTCTAACGCTGGGGATTACCTGCATGATTAAAAGAAAGGGGGTGAGTTACGAGAACTCAGTGTGTAATCCCTTATAACGGTCGCTATCTGGGCCTGAGCCCTTACGGTATCGGTCTGGGCCTAAGCCCTATAATCATGATAATGCAAACAATGATGCAGCCCAACCCAATCCAACCATCACACCACCTGTACCAACCAATCGCACCATGTGGGGACCAAGTCAACCCGCCCCGCCAAACGCACCAATATTGTAGTCAAACTGCTAATCACAGTATATGTGGCTGAGCCACTAAAACAGTATGTGGCAGAGCCACTTAAAACAACACTTCCTCTAATCATCAAGCGCAACCCATGCAACATGGTATGAATGCAGTGTAAAACATTTGTAAACAAATATAAAAATCACATACACGATATTTAACCACAATCGAGGGTATAACGGTAATTTTCACCCCTTTGGGGTATTTTGATAATTTTGTAAATCGAGGGTATTTCGGTAATTTTGTAAATTGGGGGTATTTCGATAATTTTGCAACTCGAGGGTATTTCGGTAATTGTGCAAATCGAGGGTATTTCGTTAATTTTACAAATCAGGGGTCTTTCGGTAATTTCACAAATTAGGGGTATTTCGATAATTTTGCAATCCGAGGGTATTTCGATAATTTTGTAAACCAATGGTATTTTAGTAATTTGTAAACCAAGGGTATTTCAGTAATTTTAAACCAAGGGTATTCTAAATAGAGATAACGATGCGAATGGACTTAGGGTCCATTCTCGGCCCAAATGGACCCACACGCTCGTGTGGCCCATTTAGCCCAAATCTAGCCATAGATATGAGATTCACATAGACCAATTCAATATCTACTACACAATCATACACTTTATTCATATGGGCCCACGGGCCCATTGGGCCTACTAGGCCCTTTTCGGCCTAAACCCACAAGAACACCCATGATGGCCTCAACTATCGCGTCGAAGCTCCCACACGTGCGCTCGCACGCTCGTGCGGCCACCATCACCGTGTGACTGACATTTCGACATTTGCTGCTCTGCAGCTAGAGTAGTGCGAAATACACACCTGATAGGAAATCTGAAGTTGATCCGCGTTCCGGCCACTCCTATGCCCAAACGCTAACCAAGGTATGCTTACTCTCCTCATAGAATTCTCTATTTAAAGCCAGCTTCTCACCTTCCTTCTTGCTAGCTTCCCGATGTGGGATTCCTCTTTCAGCAGAGTTTAATTCCAACACAAACTCTGGTCGTCCCAACTTAGCAAAATAAATATCCCTTTTTGCTTGCGATGGGATTCGAACCCTTGCCCTCTCCTATGCTCCAGACGCTACATGCCACCACAACACAAGCTCCTTTTGTGTCTAAAATCATGCGCAACTAAATATAAATCTATGGGCCAACGTCTAAGTTCACTTAAAAAATAAATCAAAATGAAATGTAAGCGCCAAGACTTGAACCTTGGACCCTTTGCTTCCTTGTGTGGCGTCATTCCCTTGTCTCCCATGTGGCGCCATTTGCCACTAGACCACAACTCCTTTTGTGTCATTTTTCTCCACATTTTATTCTTAAAGCCTACTTACCAACTCCCAGGGTTTTATTGACCTAAAACTAAAATTTTCCTAAAGCCCAAGTTTGATCCCTGGACTTCATAGAAGCCCCTTAACCTTCCAAAATCACTCACCTAATAGGTCCAACTTGCATTAGTGCCGTTCTTTTATTCTCAAAAATTTTAAACGCTCCCCTGGTCAAGGCCAATAAGCCCAATTCTACTAGGCCCAAATTCGGGTCATTACATAATTAGTTAGTTAAATTTTAGATTAAAACAAAATCCCTTAATTATTAGGCTAGATAATAAAAAGATAGTTATTACTAGTAATTTTTAGTCCTTGAGGATACAATATTCCGGACTCACCAAAGCTATACTACTGTTCGATAGGTGCGCTTGCCTTTGTCGAAATATTAGATAGTTTTGAGCCCATCAAGTTTTTGGCGCCGTTGCCGGGGAACTAAAATGTAATGGCCTAAATTCAAGATTATCGGAACAATGGTTTCGTAACCATAAATCCGATTTAAAGAGAAATTTATTTTAATATTTTTTGCATGAATATTTATATGATAGGAAATACTTTTATAAATATTTATAAAATGTTAGTAATGTGGTATTAAAATTTCGTTAGAAAATTTTAACGTTTGGGTAGGTAATTAAATAAAAAGGACTAAATTGAAATGAAAGTAAAAGTTCAATTATAGATTAAAAGAAATTATGAAGGATCAAAATGGTAATTATACCATTTTGTATAGTGAGGCGGTATAACATAGAAAAATTTGAGATTTTTAAGGATTATTATTATATTATTATATTATTATATTATTATATTATTATATTATTTATTATATATATAAACAAACAAAAGGAAAGAAGAGAATAGAATAGGTAAAAGAAACAGAGAGCATACGAAACAGGGGAGAAGGAAAGAAAAGAAAAAGGAAAAACTAGGGATTTAAAGCTTGAAGTTTAAATTGGTAAGTCAATCAAGTCCTATTCTCTTAATTTTGATGTTTTAGAAGCTTTAAAGCAAGATTTTGATGAAACTAAGTTGATATTTTGAGAGTTTTTAGGTTTTCAAGTGTAGTTGATGTTGAAGAAAAAGATGAATCAGGGATTAAATTGAATGAAATTTAAGTTAGAATTAGTAGAAGGATTAAATTATAAAGTAAGTTATAAGTTTTGTGTTATAGGGATTAATTTGGAAGAAATTATGAATTAGGGTTTTATTATGAAAATTTATATAATCAAGTTGAATATGGAAGGAATTTAAGTAGAATCAAAGTATGAATTAGGTTAAGAAAATAAGTAAACTTAATTAGGATTAAATTGTAAAATGAGTTACACTGAAACAGTTTTGGACAGCAGCAGTAGTCTAACTTTGAAAATTCACCAAAAATTGTATAAATAGAATTAGAGGATGAATAAAATATCAAATTAAAGCTTATTGAGTCTATTTTCATATGAAAGAAACAAGGAAAGAAAAGAAGTTCTGTATTTTGAGATATTTAGATTTTTGTAAGACTGGTTCAGAATAAATTCGGGTTCCCCTGTTTTGACTTTAGAAAATCATAAAAAATTGAATAAAAATAATTAGGGGCTTAAATTTATATGTTTAGAATCCTGAATGAGTCTATTTTCTATAGAAATAAACGGGAACACCATATAATTTCTGTATGAAGAGATAATTAATTTTTAGTGAAGAAGAGTCAGAACTGCCAGACAGCAGAACAGGGGTGACTTTGATGAATAAACTGTACTAATTGGCTAGGCCAAAAATTCTGGAAATTTTATGGTATGAATACATGTGAATCTAGTTTCAGAGAAAATTAACGGTTCCTCATTTGGAGCTCTGTAGCTCGAGAAATAAATAATTTAGTGACTGTGACTCAAGTAGACAGCTTTGAATAAAATAAAAATAATAATAGAATTATAGAAAATGCTACATGTGAACATGAAATGTATTGAATTGATGATTGAATTTATTTATTTAGATCCGGAAAACTCAAATACGAAGCTAGATCGAGGAAAGGAAAAAGTTTCGGATTAGTAGATTTTGTAAACGAACTGATAACGAGGTAAGTTCATGTAACTTGAATTATATACTTAAATGCTTGAAATGTATGTTATTGATGTGAATATAGTTTAAATGTTCATTGTATGAAAATTTATGCAATATTGATCTTTTTGATAAAAAGGGAAAGAAATCCCGGTTGAATGAAAGGAAAATTCGATGGATCTCTGAAAAGGAATTGACGGTAAAAAGGATCTAGCCCGGACGGGTGATCCTATCCTGATATAGCCCTCCCGAAGAATATGTGGAAAATGGATTTAGCCCGGACGGGTAATCCAAATTAGGGTCTGAATTTAGCCTGGACTGGTAATTCAGATCCAAGCTCATTAGAGTAATTGTCGTTGCAGGGGATTTAGCCTGGACTGGTAATCCCGACAATACTCTGTGAGTTTATATTACAGGGGATTTAGCCTGGACTGGTAATCCCGCTGTAAAGATGAGGTTCGCGGGAGTGTGCTCTCTAAAATGGAAATGTGCGCACATGAATATGAATTGACGGACCCGAATTTGTACACTAAAGTGTACCTCTGAAAATCCATCGAAATTTCGAGTAATTCAATGGGATAAATATAAAAAAAATATATATATATATATATATATATATATGGAAATCATGGTATTGATGAGCTCATCAATGATAGTATATATATTATTGATATATGAAAATTATTGGACTGACTTGAATGTTGAGTTTGTAAATGTTAGGGTAATAATGCATTGAATGGGTATATGAATGTTTATCGCTTGTATTGTAAATATTAGGTAAGTATAATTCTTGTTACATGGGCTTACTAAGCACAAAGTGCTTACCCTATTTCCTTTTTCCCTGTTTTGTAGTGTTAAGAGCTCGGAGGTCGGATCGGTGGGAGACTCATCACACTATCAACCCCAGTATTTCGGTATTTAAAGAAACTTTAGTTTGGAAATGAATGGCATGTATAAGCTAATAAAATAGATGTTAATATGAAATGAATGTAAGGTCAGCCATTGGTATGGCTTATGTGTTTAAGTTATCTTATAAATATGCATGAATTATCTTGAAAATATGTTGAATTAGACTGGTCTCGTTTTTTTAAAAAAAAAATTGTAAACTCTGGTAATGCCTCGTACCTTATTCTGACAACGAATACAGGTAGGGGGTGTTACACAAAATATTAGGAACGCTTAATTTTTATTAATTTAGCCATTATTATTTTTTATTGAAATTTATTTTTATTTTATTTTAATTTGCTAAATTTTCTTTTATTTGCTTCTGGTAGGTAATTTTAGTTTATGACTAGAAGAAACCCGTCAGAACCATTACTTTTACAGTGAGATAGAAAGCACCACTCGCAGAAACCGAAGAGAGATAAGGCAAGTCTACAATACAGAGATGAAGAGCAAGAGGACGATACTAATACTACCGAGGAGATGGCTAATAATAATCTGCTCCCTCCTGAGGTTGCCGCAAATCCGGTGAATCAAAATCCTGCTACTCGTACTATGTACGATTATGCTAAGCCTAATTTAACTGGGGCTGAATCGAGTATTGTTAAACTTGCTATTGCTGCAAATAATTTTGAACTAAAACATAACACTATTCAAATGATTCAACAGTTTGTTCAGTTTGATGGTTTGCGGGACGAAGACCCAAATACTTATTTGGCTAATTTCTTAGGGTTCTGCAATACTTTTAAAATTAATGGTGTTTCTGATGATGCCATTCACCTTCGGTTATTCCCTTTTTCATTGATGAATAAAGCTAAACAGTGGTTGAACTCGTTACCACGAGGCTCCATCACTACTTGGGAACAGATGACCGAGAAATTTTTATAATAATATTTCCTGCCGGCTAAAACGGCAAAGTTGAGGAATGATATCTCCTCTTTTGTGTAGATGGATTTAGAAACTCTTTACGATGCATGGGAGAGGTATAAGGACTTATTGAGAAGGTGCCCTCACCATGGGTTACCGCTATGGTTACAGGTTCAAACTTTTTACAACAATTTGAACCCCTCAACTAGGCAACTGATTGATGCAGTCGCCAATGGGACTCTGAATAACAAAACACCTAAAGCGACTTATGATTTTATAGAGGAAATGTCACTGAATAATTATCAGTGGCAAGTTATGAGGACAAAGCCTATAAAAGCAGCTGGTGTTTATAATGTCGACGCAGTCATCATGTTATCAAACCAGGTAGAGCTTTTAAATAAAAAGATTGATGGTTTATATGGTTCTACGCAGGTACATCCGTTGATGCTATGCGACGCAAATGGAGGAGGGAACCATCCAGAAAATTGATCCTACAACCTTAGCACAGAAGAGGAACAAGTCAACTATATGGGTAATAATTCTAGACCTCAGAATAATCCCTATAGTAACACTTATAATGCAGGTTGGAGGAACCATCGCAATCTTTCTTGGGGTGGTCAAATAAATCAAAGACAACAACCCCCTCCAGGTTTCCAACAACCACCTTACCAGCAAGAGAAAAAGCCAAACCTTGAAGAGATGCTGATGAAATTTATTTCGGTGTCAGAAACCTATTTTCAAAACACTGAAACCGCACTTAAAAATCAACAAGCGTCGATTCAAGGGCTCGAGAACCAAATAGGTCAGCTTGCTAAGCTGATCTTAGAACGACCACAAGGCAGCTTGCCGAGTAACACCGAAACTAACTCGAGGAAGCAACTCCATCCCATCGCTATGAGCGACAAAGAAAGGTTAGTACAATCTGAATCTAAATCGAGGCAAGAAGTTGTGGTAAATAAAGGTAAGGTTGAGGTGAGCCACAGTGCACAGAAACCGGTAAGTAAAGAATATAAACCTCGCGTACCATACCCCAACGCGACAAAGAAAGAACATACCAATGAGTAATTTGGTAAATTTCTTAAACTCTTAAAAAAATTACATATTAACTTACCATTTATTGAAGCTCTTTCGCAGATGCCCAACTCAGTTAAATTTTTAAAGAAGCTTTTGGCAAACAAATGGAAGTTAGATAATGCGTCGCACGTGGAACTAAATGTAGTCTGGTCAGCCATTTTACAGAATAAACTACCCAACAAATTAAAGGATCCAGGGAGTTTCACTATTCCTTGTTTAATTGGTAGTTAAGATGTTAACAATGCCTTGGCTGATTTAGGGGTGAGTATTAACGTCATGCCCTATAAAATCTTTAAGCAACTAGGTCTTAGGAAGCCTAAACAAACTAGGATGAGCATTCAACTAGTAGATAAAACTATTAGATTTCCTAGGGGAATTGTTGAGGATGTGCTTGTAGAAATTGATAAATTTATATTCCCAGTTGACTTTATTGTTTTATACATGGATGAGGACAGTGACGCACCTTTAATTTTAGGACGACCTTTTTTAGCAACTGCTAATACTATTATTGATGTTGGTACAAGTTAACTCACACTTCGTGCAGGTGATGAAACGATCACTCTTCAGGCTCGTGATTCGGTTAAGACATCGAGTAATGAAGGTGGGTGTATAAATTCTATTAGTAACCATGTGGTCTAACCCTATTTTCAGGAAGCACCTAAAAAAGCACAAACGAGCCACATCCTAGTTCTCATGCCAACAATAAAACAACTCATGAGGAACGAAGGCTTCAAATCGACGAACTAGACGAATGGAGGACACAAGTCAAGGAGAAATCGAGAATTACAAGAAGCAAAACCGAAGCAACTCCATGACTAGCTTAAAGGTGGAATAAAACACTTCAAGGTTGGGGACCAAGTACTGCTAGATGAAACCGACCCTCGAATAACCACGTCAGAGCTTAATACAATCGGAGCGACTCCTTTCACGGTACTCAATGTCTTTCCATACGGAACAGTCGAGGTAGCTCATTCTAATTTCGGCACGTTTAAGGTAAACACTACTCGACTCAAATTGTATATTGACAGAATTGATAGCGAGAAGGGGAGTTTCGACTCCGTGAACCACCGTAACTAAGCGAAAACGAGGTAAGTCGAGCTTAGACTCTAAATAAGTGCTTCTCGGGAGGCAACCCGAGCATTAACATGCCTAATCTACTAATTATATTTTATGAAAATTTTCAAAATTAATAAAAAAAAGGAAAAAAAGAGGTGTTTTTAAACCCTACACGGCCTGGACACACGGGCGTGTCCCTGGCCGTGTGGATCCTAGGACTTAGTTTTTAAATTTTAAATAAATCGACAGAGGGCTACACGACTTGGCAACATGGCCGTGTCACCCACACGGCCTAGGCACACGGGCGTGTCTTAGGCCGGGTGAATCCTGGAGCTTAATTTTTCAAATTTCAAAATTTAAAACAAGTTAGGGGGCTCCACGGGCGATACACATGGCCATGTGTGAGATCACACGGGCGTGGGAGAAGCGAAGAATGGTATACATGGTTGTGCGACTCAGCCGTGTGAACCACACAGCCTGGACACACGGGCATGTCCGAGGCCGTGTGAAGACTAGACTATATTTTTGTCCTCAACGGAAACGGGTTGAAAACAAGCCACACGGGCGTGTGGCCCAATAGGGGCCCTCACACAACCGTGTCACCCCATAAAAACCCTAACCCATTTTCTCTTTTCTTATTTTGTCTTCTTGTTTTATCTTATTTTTATTTTTATTTTTATTTTATGTTTCTTATTATCTTTTAAAGACTTGTCTAATATATTTTGAACTCTATTTTAATTTTTATGATTGTTCCTAATCGAGTAATCCTTTAATCTTCTTTCATAGTTGTGTTTATTTTCTTAATAGTTGCTTAGAATCATGCAATTTACTTTGCTATGTCCACAACTCCGCTTTCACTATTCCACAGAATTCATCCAAAATTCAGGGCAGTTTCACTTCTCTCCCTCTTTTATGATATTCGACCTATACTGTCATTATATTTATTCATACATTGAGGACAATGTATATCTTAAGTGTGGAGAGGTTATTTATATGATTATTAGAAAATCCCTAAATTATATCTTGTTCTTAAGTAATTTTCTCATATTACTATTAGAATGAATTTTTATTGAGTTATGATTTTTATCGATTAGAGAATCAAGCATGATAAGTCTATTTTCAAAATAATAAAAAAAACATAGCTAGGTTGTTTCCCTAAATTTAAATATTACCTTAAAGTTTGAAATTTGCAAGGTTGACATAAAAAATCGTAATTTTTGTGAGATTTTGAGCCTTTGGAGCATACACTTTTCGTGCTCACTTTATTATTGGTTATGAATGTGTCAATATTGATTTGTTATTCTAGAACTTGCTTCGATTATGCATGTCGAGACCACACTTTTGATTTGATATACTGAGATGATAAAGACACTTAGGTTTTAACCCACTTATCCCATTAAAAGCCTACCTTCATAATTAACCCTTAGTGAACCCCTTTTAGCCTAATAAACCGTTTCTTGATCTACCCTTAAGATTAACCCATAACTCATGCTTTTTGATTCATTGAGAATTTTTCCTATTATATTGACCCCCTTTTTATCGAGATTTGATTTGGTCAGTTGCCTAACTATGTTATTTTGTTCCAGTTGTTAAATTATCTCTTTTACCCTTAACTCCAAAAAAAGAGAAAAAAAAGAGTAAAAAGAAAAAAGTGAAAAAAATATATATACATTTATTTTAATTATTACTAGTTTTATGTTATTTGAGCTTAAACGGTTAATTTCACATTTTGAGAAGAAGCTCGTGTTATTATTGAGAAGTTTTCAATTGATGTAATTATTCAGTATTAGTTTATTTTTTTAGTTAGGTAAATTATAAATTCGATCTCGATTCTAACCCTCTATTTCAGCCTTTATCCACACCTTTAACCCAAGCCCCATTACAACCTTGCTAAAGACCTTTTGATTTGTGTATCGTCTCATTTATAGTGATGGAGATTTGATTTTCATGCAAGCCTATGGTAATAACTTTTCATGATTGACTTTTGAGTGCTTAATTATTGAACCTTAAACACTTCGAGTGATTTGAGTGAATCTTTAGTGAGGATGTCAAGTCTTGTCGATTTGGAATTAAAGGTAATTACTTAGATGAAGGGGAATACCTATGATTTTATGATTCAAATGTTTGACTTGGATTGTTTGAAACTTTCATGCGCTTTTAAGTAGAATTCTCAATACATAATTATGTGTGAATTATTTCAAAACATTATTGATGAAAATTATAAGTTGAGAAGAATTTATTTTGATTGTGAGTTGAGGATTTTGCTTGAGAAAAAGCAAAGGCTTAAGTGTGGGGATATTTGATAAACCATAATTTATACATATTTTGACCCAATGCTTGGCTTATTTTTGGATGAATTTTCATTAGATTTGATAAATTCGATGCTCATAATCCTTTAATTTCATATTTTACACTCAGGAGAGCTTAGGGAGCCGAAAAGAACGAGAAATGGGCCAAAAAGGGACAAAATGGGCCTACCTCAGAAATCAACACGGCCTGGACTATCGCACATGGGCAGACCACACGACCGTGTGTGACGAGCAGAATCGAACACAGCCTAAGCTATCGCACACTAGCGTGTCACACGGGCGTGTCCCTGCTGTAATACCCGGGATTTAGGGGTTATGCGTTTTAATTCATAATTCATGTGGTAGTGTGTTTTGTGTGCTGTTGGTATGTGTTTGAAGGCTTTGGGAACCCTGGGGAGTGGGTAGGAGCCTCAGTGTAATTTTTGGGTTGAACCTAATTAGGGGAGAGCTAAGGAAGCTAGGCCTTAAGGGAATTAATGTGGAGGGTAGGACACAAGTGACTGAGCTGGTAAAGTGGCAAGGGAGGCGCCACTTAAAGCTTAGGGGAGTGACGCCTCAGGAGGTAGGAAGGGCCTAGGTTTGAGCAGCAGGGGAAACGTTTAGAGTTTTATTTTGCAGCAAGGAAGAGCAGTGGTGGACGACACAAGGGTTCTGAGGAGATAAGGATTAAGACTTGATCAAATTTATTTTAAAATTCAGCTAAAGAAGAGTGATAAGGGTTGACTCATTCAAATTATTTTGAATGAGTGGTGTGGAGAGAAATTAGGACGAAAATAAGGGATATGGGTGAGGGAAGAGGAGTTGGCCGAATATGGGGCTTTGGAGGATGGCATTTTCGGTTTTGGTGATAGTAGGATAGGTGTGCCGAAATTGTTTCTGTTCTCATCTTTCTCATTTGTGCCGAAAATCCCTAGGAATTCAACTTGTTTTCTTTGTTTTTCTTTTCTTTTCTCTTCAACTGACCAAAGCTGAAATTTTGATTACCTTTTCTTTTCTCCCTTTTGCTATTCACTTTCAAAAGCCGAATCTCCTATCTTGTGGCCAAAACTGATTGCATCTCTACCCCTGCCGATTTATTCACTAGATTAGAAGCCTATCATCTTTCTCATCTAAACCGATTTCTCTACTTCAGGTGCTTCTTGCCGATTTCTTGGAGTTTCTTGACCATTTGCGTTTTGGTCAGTACTTTTTCGGTAAGAATCTCTTCTAGGCTAATTTCTTTTCCCTATTCTTTCTCTGACTGTTGAAAAGCAAAACTCTAATCTCTTCTATTCTCTATGGACGAAACCTTGAAGGGGGATCTCACGATTCTATTGTAGTTGGCGATTAGGGGGAGATCATCCGAGATTTGAATACCCAAGGTAAGTGAGGTGTGATATTCGGTCAAAGGCCGTATTACTTATTAAGGTTGGCCGAATCTGACTATGGTCTTTTAGGGGCAAATCGACAGTGATATAAAAGGAGTCTCAGGATTTTGATCCATTTCGATAAGGGTGTTTAAGTTGTGGTTTTTATTCAATTAAGATCTCGTAAGTTAGTTAACCGGGTTTTCTGATTAAGTGTTGATTCAATGGATGCGGGTACCAGTCAAGGAGAGAAAGGGGTAGTCCTTACCCCTATGTTTAAGAAGCGATCAGTCTCTGCGGTACGGGATTGGCCACCGGGGTGTGGGCCAGCGTCAGAACAGGAGCGTAGGCAGATAGCTGTAGTTTCGGTTAGAGATAGCATCGATATTGAGAGTGTGACTCTTCGAGTTATCAGGTGTGTAATTATCGCACTGATCCCCTGTAATTGTATGTGTGGTTATATATATATATGCGTATATGATGTGTATGATAGCCGGAAATAATGACTAAGATGGTGGCTACCCATGGTGGGTAATCGGTTAACCAGGTCAGTGTTTTATGATATTAATTTATCTATGGTGTATGTGTGAAATTGTGGTAAGCGTGTGATGTATGCTCATTAGAACTATACTGTTATTTTGTCATGATAAATATATATGCATGGGATTGGGATATGATTATTGAAGGACAGGGTGTACATATTCATGTACGTGGACTGATGTTAGCCTTGAGCTACGTCGTCGCTTGATGTTGGCTATGTGCTTCATCAAGGTGGGATGTTGGCTATGTGCCACATCGTGGGCGGATGATAGCTGTGTGCATCATCGTGGATTGAGGATGACTTGAAGTCACCTTGTGGATACAGATATGTGGGGTCACTTAGGTGATCTGTGGCTATGCCACGACCTTAGGCAGCAGGTCTGCCAAGGAGGTGTGTAGCGGTTGGAGGGTGATTTAGTAATCCCCTGGTGTGTGGGGCAGGTACGGGGGTGTGTAGCGGATGGACACTAGGTTGGGCTGGGATTCATTTTTGCATAATTATGTATGTGGACTGTGTGGATGTGGGCCAAGCCCATTTGTGCAGCCATGTGAAATAATTACACACTGAGTCGGTTTGACTCACCCTATTTTTTCAAAAACCAATGCAGGTGATACATGATTCTTGGACCGGGCTGGAGCGGATACGAGGTGGCCATGCAGAAGATGTCTTATTTGTTTTATGCACTTTATATTTTCAGTACTTTTGGGTAAATCATTATTGTAATAAGGCCACTTAAAGTATTTTGGGGATTTTATTATGTTTACGTTGGATTAATTATCGAGCTAATAACTGGGAATGTTTCTTTCAAACAGTTTATATCTTAAAAACTTATATTAAAGTTTTAAATCCGGGAATTTGTAACAACATAATTTTACTTAGAATTTTAAATATACAATGTTTTATAAATTACGGAAAATTATTGTGGTTTCACCTTTATGTCAAATTCTTTTCAAACTTTTCCTAAGTAGCATTCTGAATTCAGCCGTGGTGTTTTGGGCCGGGTTTGGGGTGTTACAAATTGGTATCAGAGCCAGGTTCAAAACTCGGCTTTGAGGGTTTTGGGCCCAAAAACATTTTTTTCAAAGATGGACTTTTCAAAAACGTAGACTTTCATGAACTATTGCAGGTTTATTCTGCCATGGCACCTGTGTCTCCGGCCCGAAGTCCACCAGGTAAGTACTCCTAACTACTGAAGTGATTGGTATGTGAAACTTTATGGGCATTATGGGATCGTAGATTAGTAGATTAAGAGCTGTTGAACCCTAGGACTAGCTTACTCCAACACAAGATACATAAGACTTAAGTGCAACCAAACAAACCTGTGAGTAAGTCGCCAAGTTAGGGTGTGGCAACGGTTGTGCGCATGTCTAGGATTGGATTCGGTGGGAGCTTGGTATTTAAGCAGCCTTAGTGGCTCACCTCCTCTTCACTCGAATCCTACCTGGTGCGTAGTGACGGTTCACCCTAACCAAGAGGACCTATTCACCGGCTAAACCCGATAATTAAAACCCGAAAGGGGCCAGCTACAGTGTTTTGTAAAAACTACCTTAGATTTGAAAAAATGACCAAAATACCTTGGTTTTGGAAAATTTACTAAATTACCCCTGATTTACAAAATTTCTAAAAAAAATACCTTTGATTTGTACAAATTTTCAAAGTAACCCCGATTTCTGAAATTTCTGAAATGCCCTTGATTTGTAAGATTTTTTTTGAATTGACCCCGATTTATTGCTAAAATACCCCTGTAGGATGAATTACGAAAATACCCCTGGGTTGGGAATGGACGAAATGCCCAAGGTAGTGTAGTGGATGTTGATGATGAATGAATGTGACTCTCTGAATTAGAACAGTAAACTTGAGCTGAAAACTTTGGTTGATCGAAAGAACTACTACTAAAACTTCTTTACATAAAATTGTTCGCGGATAATCAGTGGAACACAAGACTAATGCATAAAATTTCTTAAATCAGATTAAATCGCGACAGTAGATATGAGTTCTAGGAGATGTCGTCGCAACGCACGTGGACGTGATAGGGGCAGAATAACAATGTCGGAACCAGTGGGGTCTGGCCATGGGTCAGAAAATAATGTGCCGCTGCCGCCAACGGTGGGCGCGGAGGATCAGGATCAGATGGGTGGAGATGACGCAGTTTCTCAGGCTATGCTGCGAGTTTTGGAAAGAGTTGTGGGAGCAAACATGGGTGCTGGGGTTCGGAAGTCAGTGCCAGAGCGGCTCAGGGCGAATGGAGCCGAGATATTTAGGGGAGTTTCGGGGGTAGCTCCGAATGTGGCAGAATACTGGCTAGAGGCGGTCGAAAGGATCATGGACGATTTGGACTGCACTGCTGAGGAAAAGCTGAAAGGTGATGTTTCTTTACTTCGGGATAAAGCCTACCAGTGGTGGCTCACTGTTAGAGAGGGTACTCCAGCAGATCGAGTAGACTGGAGTTACTTTAAAGTAAAGTTTGAAGGAAAGTATGTCGGAGCTAGTTACGTGGATGCGCAGAGGAAAGCGTTTCTGAACCTAGTACAAGGGGGTAAGTCAGTAGCGGAATATGAGGCAGAATTCCTAAGGCTAAGTCGGTATGCCAGAGGGATTGTTGCTACTGACTACGAGCGCTGTGTGAGGTTCGAGGATGGGCTGCGAGATGAGCTGCGGGTACTGATAGCTCCTCATCAGGAGAGGGACTTTGCTACCTTGATAGAGAAAGCTCGAATAGCCGAGGAGGTCAAGCGGACTGAGAGGCAGAACAGAGACAAGGACAGAGGTCGGAACAAGAGAGGTTTTGGATCATCAGGGTCTTCTGGAGGTTTTCAGAAAAGACCGAGGGTTGAAAATTCTGCTCATGTTTCTATGCCAACTGCTGGAAATCAGGACCGTCCGTGTGTTCGGTGTGGAAGGATTCATATTGGCGAGTGCTGGGGACGGGATCGGGAGTGTTTTAGGTGTGGGTCTAAGTCTCATTTGATTAAAGATTGTCCTCAGGATCCGAATAAGGCTCAGACAGTAGGCCAGGGGTATGCACAGCCAGGAAGGGGTGGTCAACAGGTATCGAAGGGCCGTGGTCCGAACCGTGGAGGAAATGGCGTTGGTCGAAGTCGTGGAGCACTAGGCAGAGGTACAGGGAGTTCAGATGCAAGGCAGCCAGGGTTGGTGTATGCAGCCAGACGTCGTGAAGAGGGAGATGCACCAGATGTTATCACGGGTACGTTCCTTATTTGCGGGTTACCCTTTATGGCTTTAATTGATGTTGGGTCAACTCATTCGTACATTGCTAGTGTGGTGTCTGGAACTTTGGGTGTGAACTCTGAAATTGTTTCTAGGAAGATGATTGTACTTAGTCCTTTAGGGCAATATGTAGTGGTAGATAAACTCTTTAGAGACGTGCCTTTAGAAGTTCAGGGGGTAGTGTTTCCAGCTGATTTGATAGAGCTGCCATTCGGGGAATTTGACCTGATCCTAGGGATGGATTGGCTAGTAAGGTATCGTGCGAATCTAGACTGTGCTGCTAAGCGCATGTCGTTGAGGACTCTCGAGGACAATGAGGTTACGGTGATGGGTGATAGGAGAGACTACCTGTCTAACGTAGTGTCTGCTCTTAAAGCAGAAAAGATGGTAAAGAAGGGATGCTTGGCTTTTCTGATGTTCGTTAGTGCCTTGGATGCCAAGGAAGCAGCTGTGGGGGAGGTCAGGACAGTGAAGGAGTTTGAGGATGTTTTTCCGGAAGAACTTCCAGGATTGCCTCCAGATCGTGAGGTGGAATTTGGAATCGACCTGTTGCCAGGTACAGCGCCAGTGTCTATCGCTCCGTACAGGATGGCACCAAAGGAGTTGCTTGAGCTTAAAGCCCAGATCCAAGAGTTGCTAGATCGCGGGTTTATTCGACCCAGTGTGTCTCCATGGGGAGCACCGGTCTTGTTTGTAAAGAAGAAGGATGGATCTATGCGGATGTGCATAGATTATCGCCAGTTGAATAAGCTGACGATCAAGAACAAGTATCCGTTGCCGAGGATAGATGACTTGTTTGATCAGCTTAAAGGAGCTGCGGTGTTCTCAAAGATTGATCTAAGGTCTGGATATCACCAGCTAAAGGTGAAGGAAGCAGATATCCATAAGACAGCTTTTCAAACTCGATACAGACACTATGAGTTCCTTGTAATGCCGTTCGGGTTGACGAATGCCCCAGTTGCGTTCATGGATATGATGAACCGAGTTTTCCAACCCTACTTGGATCGGTTCGTCGTTGTGTTTATAGACGACATTCTGGTGTATTCTAAGTCGGAGGTAGAGCATGATAAGCATCTTCGGGTGGTGCTGCAAGTCTTAAGGGAGAAGAAATTGTACGCCAAGTTCAGCAAGTGCGAATTCTGGTTAAGTGAAGTTGCTTTTCTGGGGCATGTAGTATCGGCGGAGGGAATAAGAGTAGACCCTCGAAAAATTGAGGCAGTGTTAAATTGGAAACCACTTAAGTCGGTGGCAGAGATCCGCAGTTTTTTGGGGTTAGTAGGCTATAATAGAAGATTTGATGAGGGTTTCTCTTCAATAGCGGCACCATTGACAAAGTTGTTAAGGAAGGAGGTACCATTCATATGGACAAATAAGCAGCAGGAAAGTTTCGAGAAGTTGAAAAAGGTTTTAACAGAGGCTCCGGTCTTAATTCAGCCTGTGGCGGGAAAAGATTTTGTGGTATATTGTGATGCTTCTCACACGGGGTTGGGATGCGTACTAATGCAGGAAGGGAAAGTTGTTGCTTATGCGTCTCGACAGTTAAGGCCACATGAGGTTAACTATCCGACACATGATTTGGAATTGCCTGCGGTGGTCTTTGCCCTGAAGGTGTGGAGGCATTATCTATATGGAGAAAAATCAGTGATCTACACGGACCATAAGAGTTTGAAGTATCTGCTGACACAGAAGGAGTTGAACTTGAGACAGCGAAGGTGGATGGAGCTGCTGAAGGATTACGACTGTTCAATCGAATACCACCCGGGTAAAGCGAATGTGGTGGCGGATGCACTAAGTCGGAAGGTGGTATCGGATCTAAGGGCGATGTTTGTGCATCTTAGTCTCTACGACAACGGGAGTCTGTTAGCAGAGTTGCAGGTAAAGCCGACATGGTTAAGTCAGGTTAAAGAGAAACAATTGGTGGACGATGTTCTGAGTGCTAAGCTTGCACAGGTTCAGAGTGGAGGAGTGGAGGACTACAGTGTGAATGACGACGGGGTTTTGTGCTTCCGTGGTAGGGTTTGTATGCCGAAAGATGAGGAGTTAAGGCAGAGAATTTTTTGGGAATCGCTTTGTAGCCCTTACGCTATGCATCCTGGAGGAAGTAAGTTGTATAGGGATCTAAGGTATCAGTTTTGGTGGCCTGGATTGAAGCGAGAGGTTAAGAAATTTGTGGGAAAGTGCTTGACGTGCCAGCAGGTCAAAGCTAAACACCAAGTGCCATCGGGATTGCTGCAACCAATGAAGATTCTGCAGTGGAAGTGGAAGAGAATCACCATGGATTTCGTTAGTGGCCTTCCTCTTTCGCCGACTAAGAAGGACTCGGTTTGGGTGATTGTAGATCGGTTGACAAAGTCCGCTCACTTCATACCTGTTTAGGTTGATTACTCTTTGCAGAGGTTGGCAAAGCTGTATGTAGCAGAGATTGTGAGACTGCATGGAGTGCCAGTGTCGATTATATCGGATAGGGACCCTAGGTTTAAGTCGAGGTTCTAGAGGGTGTTGCATCAGGCTTTGGGCACCAGATTGGATTTTAGTACGGCCTTTCATCCGCAGACGAATGGCCAGTCTGAAAGGGTGATTCAGGTGTTAGAGGATATGCTAAGGAGATATGTTATCGACTTCAGGGGCAGTTGGGAGGAATTCTTGCCTTTGGCAGAATTCGCTTACAACAACAGTTACCAAGCAAGTATTCGAATGGCGCCGTATGAAGCATTGTATGGGCAGAGGTGCCGGACACCTACTTGTTGGACAAAACTAGGTGAATGTCATGTTTTGGGGCCTGAGATAGTGGCAGCATCGGAAGAGAAGGTTAAGATGATTCGAACACGGTTGAAGGAGGCATCCGATAGACAGAAGTCGTATGCGGATCTTAAGCGGAAGGAGATAGACTTTGCAGTGGGTGATCAAGTGTTTCTTAAGGTTTCGCCGTGGAAGAAGGTGATGAGGTATGGACGCAAGGGTAAGCTAAGTCCCAGGTTTATAGGACCTTATTGGGTTGTAAAACGAGTGGGGCCAGTGGCGTATCAGTTAGAATTGCCTTCGGAGTTAAAGCAGATGCACGATGTGTTCCATGTTTCGATGCTACGTCGTTACCGATCAGATCCATCGCACGTGGTTCCCGTTGAAGAGGTAGAGTTGAGGCTAGACTTGTCTTACGAGGAGGAACCGATTCAGGTCTTAGAGCGGGATGTGAAAGTCTTGCGGAGGAAATCAGTTCCTCTGGTCAAGGTGTTATGGCGTAACCATGGATCGAAAGAAGCTTCGTGGGAGCCGGAGAAAGTAATGCGGCAGCAATACCCTCACTTGTTTTGATCAGGTAATTTCGAGGTCGAAATTATTTTTAAGGGGGGTAGAACTGTAATACCTGGGATTTAGGGGTTATGTGTTTTAATTCATAATTCATGTGGTAGTGTGTTTTGTGTGCTGTTGGTATGTGTTTGAAGGCTTTGGGAACCCTGGAGAGTGGGTAGGAGCCTTAGTGTAATTTTTGGGTTGAACCTAATTGGGGGAGAGCTAAGGAAGCTAGGCCTTAAGGGAATTAATGTGGAGGGTAGGACACAAGTGACTGAGCTGGTAAAGTGGCAAGGGAGGCGCCACTTAGATCTTAGGGGAGTGACGCCTCAGGAGGTAGGAAGGGCCTAGGTTCGAGCAGCAGGGGAAATATTTGGAGTTTTATTTTGCAGCAAGGAAGAGCAGTGGTGGACGGCACAAGGGTTCTGAGGAGATAAGGATTAAGACTTGATCAAATTTATTTTAAAATTCAGCTAAAGAAGAGTGATAAGGGTTGACTCATTCAAATTATTTTGAATGAGTGGTGTGGAGAGAAATTAGGAGGAAAATAAGGGATATGGGTGAGGGAAGAGGAGTTGGTCGAATAAGGGGTTTTGGAGGATGGCATTTTCGGTTTTGGTGATAGTAGGATAGGTGTGCCGAAATTGTTTCTCTTCTCATCTTTCTCATTTGTGCCGAAAATCCCTAGGAATTCAACTTGTTTTCTTTGTTTTTTTTTCTTTTCTCTTCAATTGACCAAAGCCGAAATTTTGATTACCTTTTCTTTTCTCCCCTTTGCTATTCACTTTCAAAAGCCGAATCTCCTATCTTGTGGCCAAAACTGATTGCATCTCTACCCCTGCCGATTTATTCACTAGATCAGAAGCCTATCATCTTTCTCATCTAAACCGATTTCTCTACTTCAGGTGCTTCTTGCCGATTTCTTGGAGTTTCTTGACCATTTGCATTTTGGTCAGTACTTTTTCGGTAAGAATCTCTTCTAGGCTGATTTCTTTTCCCCATTCTTTCTCTGACTGTTGAAAAGCAAAACTCTAATCTCTTCTATTTTCTATGGCCGAAACCTTGAAGGGGGATCTCGGGATTCTATTGTAGTTGGCGATTAGGGGGAGATCATCCGGGATTTGAATACCCAAGGTAAGTGAGGTGTGATATTCGGCCAAAGGCCATATTACTTATTAAGGTTGGTCGAATCTGACTATGGTCTTTTAGGGGCAAATCGATAGTGGTATAAAAGGAGTCTCGGGATTTTGATCCATTTCGATAAGGGTGTTTAAGTTGTGGTTTTTATTCAATTAAGATCTCGTAAGTTAGTTATCTGGGTTTTCTGATTAAGTGTTGATTCAATGGATGCGGGTACCAGTCAAGGAGAGAAAGGGGTAGTCCTTACCCCTAAGTTTAAGAAGCGATCAGTCTCTGCGGTATGGGATTGGCCACTGGGGTGTGGGCCAGCGTCAGAACAGGAGCGTAGACAGATAGTTGTAGTTTCGGTTAGAGATAGCATCGATATTGAGAGTGTGATTCTTCGAGTTATCAGGTGTGTAATTATCGCTCTGATCCCCTGTAATTGTATGTGTGGTTATATATATATGCGTATATGATGTGTATGATAGCCGGAAATAATGACTAAGATGGTGGCTACCCATGGTGGGTAATCGGTTAACCAGGTCAGTGTTTTATGATATTAATTTATCTATGGTGTATGTGTGAAATTGTGGTAAGTGTGTGATGTATGCTCATTAGAACTATACTGTTATTTTGTCATTATTCTGTCATGATAAATATATATGCATGGGATTGGGATATGATTATTGAAGGACAGGGTGTACATATTCATGTACGTGGACTGATGTTAGCCTTGAGCTACGTCGTCGCTTGATGTTGGCTATGTGCTTCATCAAGGTGGGATGTTGGCTATGTGCCACATCGTGGGCGGATGATAGCTGTGTGCATCACCGTGGATTGAGGATGACTTGGAGTCACCTTGTGGATACAGATATGTGGGGTCACTTAGGTGATCTGTGGCTATGCCACGACCTTGGGCAGCAGGTCTGCCAAGGAGGTGTGTAGCGGTTGGAGGGTGATTTAGTAATCCCCTGGTGTGTGCAGCAGGTACGGGGGTGTGTAGCGGATGGACACTAGGTTGGGCTGGGATTCATTTTTGCATAATTATGTATGTGGAATGTGTGGATGTGGGCCAAGCCCATTTGTGCAGCCATGTGAAATAATTACAAACTGAGTCAGTTTGACTCACCCTATTTTTTCAAAAACCAATGCAGGTGATACATGATTCTTGGACCGGGCTGGAGCGGATACGAGGTGGCCATGCAGAAGATGTCTTATTTGTTTTATGCACTTTATATTTTCAGTACTTTTGGGTAAATCATTATTGTAATAAGGCCACTTAAAGTATTTTGGGGATTTTATTATGTTTACGTTGGATTAATTATCGAGCTAATAACTGGGAATGTTTCTTTCAAACAGTTTATATCTTAAAAACTTATATTAAAGTTTTAAATCCGGGAATTTGTAACAACATAATTTTACTTAGAATTTTAAATATACAATGTTTTATAAATTACGGAAAATTATTGTGTTTTCACCTTTATGTCAAATTCTTTTCAAACTTTTCCTAAGTAGCATTCTGAATTCAGCCATGGTGTTTTGGGCCAGGTTTGGGGTGTTACACCTACCGAACCCAAGTGTAATTCTATTCGGAAAAGAATACTTGTGGGCTAAGAAGGGTGCTCCAAAGCCTGTAACACCCCAAACTCAACCTAGAAATTAGGCCCGAATCTGGCATGTCACATTGAAGTGTTTTTGCGAAAACCTTGTTTTCATTGAAAACCCTTCTAGAGAAAATTTAAATAAAATCCAGTTTGCTTTCAAAACGAGGTGTAGCCAAAAACCATTTCCTTGTTACTATGTAAAAATTTCCTTTGACAGCGGAAGCTCATTCTTAAAACACAATTATTTTCAAAAACTTGAAATATACTTAAAAGAAATAAATCCAGGTTCTGTTTCAAAATTACAATGCATAGTGGAAGTAATGGAATAATAACTAGAGGGAAAACCTTATTACAATCTGGAATAACATAACTTAAAATAAATAAATTAAAATTCTAGAATTTAGACAATTAGAAAAGCCGGTCTAATCGTCTTGCTAGTTGGCCACCTCTGAGTCCCTTCATCCGTCGAACCGCCTACTGAGGATTACCTAAGAAAAATAAAAGAGGGAGTGAGTTTTTTGAAAACTCAGTGTGTACGACCCTTGTCAAACAAACAGCATACATATTAAATTGTTAACATAATAATATCATACATGCAATGTTGTGCAAAACCCTCCCCAAAATAATCCATTCGGTACACTTCGTCTCCGTCCAACCGAAACACTTATGTGGGGATTTCTAAATCGACCCACCCATCCGATACACTTCAAGGGTAGCCCGGTTACGGTACTACCAAATGTTGTAGCAAAGCTGCTTATCATATAATAGGCTTAAAAAGCCATCGGTGGATCCACAGTTGTCAAGCAACCATGCGATCCACATATACTTCCTTCGTTCCATAATTCCCACCCATATGCATCCTAAACAGAATATCATTTGAATGCAGCAAATGTACATGTAACATCCATAAATCTTACAATCAACACATAGGGGTATTTTAGTCATTTCACTAATCAAGGGTATTTCGGTAATTCTACCCTACAGGGGTATTTCAGTAATTCTTAACAGTATGGGTTTTAATTATGAGCCTTGGCCCGTCAACAAGACCTCGCGGCTAAAGTGAACAGACACTACGCACCAGGTAGGATTTCAGAGAAGAGGAGGTGGGTCACTAGGACCGCTTAAGTACCAAGCTCTCCCTAGATCCAATCCTTGACATGCATATGTCCATTGCCACACTCAACCCTAGCGGCTTGTCCACAGACATGTTTGATTATTAACTTAAGTTTTATGCTGTTTAAGAATTCATCAGAACTAAGCCTAGAGTCCATTAAAACCCTAGCATGCATTTCTAAAATCCCATAAGGCCCACTAAGCCCAATCAAGTCCATATAGCCCATTAGGCCCGATTATAATCAAATCATACAACCATCCATATCAATCCATCATTCAATTTCACATATCAATTCTTACCGATTTGGGGCCACAAACTCGGCAGGCCCATTTAGCCCCTTCTGGCCCTGTTGGCCAAACAGTGGCCCGAGACCATGAGATCACTCTCTTGGCCCCGGTAATTGTATCAGTGTTCCCACACGAATGTTCGCACGCTTGTGTGGTTGCCGGCACCAACCTTTCAGCTTTTCAGCTTTTCGGCATTGCAGTTTTTCGGGATTTCGGCTTTTGCCGATTTGTCGTGTGTGAAGTATATGTACACACTCGGTAAATGAGATGTGTTACACTATCCTCAGCCTTGAAACTACAACCAATACCAACCTCCAATCAAAAACACACTTAACCACAATATTTACCAAAAATCGAAGCCTTACCATAACCTTACCGTGTGCCACCAGTCCTAATAGCCCTTCATTAGCTACTACTCAAGAATATCCCCTAGATCTGCATCAATCTTAATCGTTAAAGACAAAACAATAGATGACTTGTATCCACTTAAGTCACCCTTTCCCGTACTATAGACTATTCGACCAACTTATCCCAAAATCAAGAACACTTACCCAAAAACCGAAACGTATGGATAGCTTTTCAGCAGAAACTTATAGATCCAAGCTTGATTTCGATTTTACAAGATTCGATCTGCCAAAAGTCAAAGGAATGATGACAGCATGATAGAGATTTGGTCACTAGAGTATTCGACGCAAGGTTTGGGGCGATGAAGAAATCGGCTCCAAGAGCAAAGGTTTTCGGCTTTTGAAGTCACGAATATTCGATCCCCAACAATTGAGATGAAGGTGGGACAACACAAGCAATGGAGAAAGAAGAGAATGATATTTGATTTAAGGCTTTAGGAGAGAAGAAAATAAAACACATAAGGAAGAGGCGAGGTTTAGAATAAAAAAAGTGAAGGAGAATTTGGCAGAGCACTATAGTTGCCGAAATAGCACAGGGGGAATTCGGCACCCCCTATTTATACACAAAACCGAAACTCTGTCTACCCCCCCAAAGTCCCAATCGGCTCCAACTCTTCCCCATCTCATCTCCTCATTTTTCTCCCTGATAATTCCCCAATCCTTTTCCTAAATTTTCTCTTTTGATCACTCTCCTTAAAGTCCATCATCACACCACTTCCAACCTTCTAGAAGGCCAAAATTAAACTCCTAAAAATAATAAGCTAGGATTCGAACCTAGGATCTCCTTGCTAGCCCATAACACCACCTACCGTAAGTGGCGTCACTTAGCCACTCCACCACAAGGCTCTTTGATGCTATTTTTTCCCTATTTTTATTTAAAATCCCAACTACTCACTGCCCTGGTTCCTTTAATAATTAATTAAAAATTCCTTCTCCTCAAAGTTTGAACCGAGAACTTCTCCAACACCCCTAGACACTCCAAGTTTATTAAACCCATAAAGCCAACATGTCATTTGTCATTTTCTTGCTTAAAAAAATTTATGAGACCCAAAGCCTAAAGCCCAAATTATCTAGGCCCAAAAATTAGGGCGTTACAATTCTACCCCTTTAAAGAAATTTCATCCTCAAAATTTCAAACTAACTATTAATCGCACCGCTCAAGTCACACCGCTATGCTTTTCGTTGCGCACTCTGATCCCAATGATTTCAACATATACCCAAAACATCCCCCTACTTCAAACATTGTCAACCACACGCAGAAGAAGTACCAAATTCAGATTCAAATGTTTACAAAGCCCTAACACTTCCATGGCTTCCGCCGCGGCCCCTTGCACCTCTTCCAGCGCTCATCATCAATTCGTTTATTATCTGAATTAGAAATTTTATGAAGTTTTAATCAATTTCAGTAATTAAGCCAATGTTTTATGAAGTATTAAGTGGAGTATTGTTTTCGCAGTCGTAAATCCTCTACAGTATCAGTTCTCTATGGGCTTTAGTTTTACTCTAGGCATATTCTAAAAGTAGCCCACTATCTACAGTATAACAGTTCAAAATAACTAAGTATCAAAAGAACTTACTTGGCTCGACGTCGGAGACTCGGTGTGCCACATCACAAGAATTTCTAAAGTATTTTGACTCACTCGAAAATAATTTTCAACCAAAATACTAAGGCTCATTTCACAGCCCAAGCTTTGCAATCGGGCTCTGATATCACTAAATGTAATACCCCAAACCCAACCTAGAAGTTAGGCCCGAATCCGGCGTGTCACATTGAAGTGTTTTTGCAAAAACCTTGTTTTCATTGAAAACCCTTCTAGAGAAAAGTTAAGTAAAATCCAATTTGCTTTCAAAACGAGGTGTAGCCAAAAACCATTTCCTTGTTACTATGTAAAAATTTCCTTTGACAGCGAAAGCTTGTTCTTAGAACAAAATTATTTTCAAAAACTTGAAATATACTTAATAGAAATAAATCCAGGTTCCGTTTCAAAATTACAATGCATAGTGGAAGTAATGGAATCATAACTAGAGGGAAAACCTTATTACAATCCGGAATAACATAACTTAAAATAAGTAACTTAAAATTCTAGAATTTAGACATTTAGAAAAATCGGTCTAATTGTCTTGCTAGTTGGCCACCTCTGAGTCCCTCTATCCGTCGAACCGCTTACTGAGGATTACCTGAGAAAAATAAAAAAGGGAGTGAGTTTTCGAAAACTCAGTGTGTACGACCCTCGTCAAACAAACAACATACATATCATATTGTTAACATAATAATATCATACATGCAATGCTGTGCAAAACCCTCCCCAAAATAATCCATCAAGTACACTTCGTCTACGTCCAACAGAAACACTTCTGTGTGGATTTCAAAATTGACCCACCCATCCGATACACTTTAAGGGTAGCCCGGTTGCGGTACTACCAAACGTTGCAGCAAAGCTGCTTATAATATAATAGGCTTAAAAAGCCATCGGTGGATCCACAGTTGTCAAGCAACCATGCGATCCTCATATACTTCCTCCGTTCCATAATTCTCACCCATATGCATCCTAAACAGAATATCATATGAATGCAGCAAATGTACATGTAACATCCATAAATCTTACAATCAACACATAAGGGTATTTTAGTCATTTCACCAATCAAGGGTATTTCGATAATTCTACCCTACAGGGGTATTTCAGTAATTCTTAACAGTATGGGTCTTAATTACGAACCTTGGCCCGTCAACAAGTCCTCGCAGCTAAAGTGAACAGACACTGCGCACCAGGTAGGATTCCATAGAAGAGGAGGTGGGTCACTAGGACCGCTTAAGTACCAAGCTATCCCTAGATCCAATCCTTGACATGCATATGTCCATTGCCACACTCTATCCTAGCGACTTGTCCACAGACATGTTTGATTATTAACTTAAGTTTTATGCCATTTAAGAATTCATCAGAACTAAGCCTAGAGTCCATTAAAACCCTAGCATGCATTTCTAAAATCCCATAAGGCCCACTCCATATAGCCCATTAAGCCCAATCATGTAAATGTAGCCCATTAGGCCTGATCATAATCAAATCATACAACCATCCATATCAATCTATCATTCAATTTCACATATCAATTCTTGCTGATTTCGGCCTACGAGCTCGGCAGGCCCATTTAGCCCCTTCTGGCCCGGTTGGCCAAACAGTGGCCCAGGACCATGAGATCGCTCTCTTGGCCCCAATGATTGTATCGATGTTCCCACAAGAATGTTCGCATGCTCGTGTGGTTGCTAGCGCCAACCTTTCGACTTTTCGACTTTTCGGCATTCCGATTTTTCGGGATTTCGACTTTTGCTGATTTGTCGTGTGTGAAGTGTATGTACACACCTAGTAAATGAGACGTGTTACACTATCCTCAGCCTTGAACCTACAACCAATACCAACCTCCAATTAATCACACACTTAACCACAATATTTACCAAAAACTGAAGCCTTACCATAACCTTACCATGTGCCACCAGTCCTAATAGCCCTTCATTAGCTACTACTCACGAATATCCCCTAGATCTGCATCAATCTTAATCGTTAAAGACAAAACAATAGGTGAATTGTATCCACTTAAGTCACCCTTTCCCTTACTATAGACTATTCGGCCAACTTATCCCAAAATCAAGAACACTTACCCAAAAATCGAAATGTATGGATAGCTTTTCGGTAGAGACTTGTAGATCCAAGCTTGATTCCAATTTTCCAAGATCCGATCCACCAAAAATCAAAGGAATGATGACAGCAAGACAGAGATTTGGTCACTAGAGTATTCGGCACAAGGTTTGGGCGATGAAGAAATCGGCTCCAAGAGTAAAGGTTTTCGGCTTTTGAAGTCACGAATATTTGGTCCCCAACAATTGAGATGAAGGTGGGACAGCACCAGCAATAGAGAAAGAAGAGAATGATATTCGATCTATGGCTTTAGGAGAGAAGAAAAGAAAACACATAAGGAAGAGGCGAGGTTTAGAACAAAAAAAGTGAAGGTGAATTCGGCAGAGCACTATAGTTGCCGAAATAGCACAGGGGGAATTCGGCACCCACTATTTATACACAAAACTGAAACTCTGTCTACCCCCCAAAGTCCCAATTGGTTCCAACTCTTCCCCATCTCATCTCCTCATTTTTCTCCCTGATAACTCTCCAATCATTTTCCTAAGTTTTCTCTTCTGATCACTCTCCTTAGAGTCCATCATCACACCACTTCCAACCTTCTAGAAGGCCAAAATTAAAATTCTAAAAATACTAAGCTAGGATTCGAACCTAGGATCTCCTTGCTAGCCCATAACGCCACCTTCCTATACCCTAAGTGGCGTCACTTAGCCAATCCACCACAAGGCTCTTTGATGCCATTTTTCCCTATTTTTATTTAAAAGCCCAACTACTCACCGCCCTGGTTCCTTTAATAATTAATTAAAAATTCCTTCTCCTCAAAGTTCGAACCCAGAACTTCTCCAACACCCCAGACACTCCAAGTTTATTAAACCCTTAAAGCCAACATGTCATTTGTCATTTTCTTGCTTAAAAAAATTTTATGAGACCCAAAGCCCAATTCATCTAGGCCCAAATTCGGGGCGTTACAAAGCCTATATAAAAAGAAAATCTAAAATTTAAGTTAGAGAAATTGAAAACCTAGAAAATTTACATCTCTTTCTAAATAAATTGCAAACAAATTAAAAGAAGATAAATTTTACAATAAATTTTATGCTTAGATATGGGTGAGATTCTTAAAGTTGGGAAGAATGCAAAAGATGGTGATTTGAAAAAGGCCTATAGGAAGCTTTTTCATTTTTCTTTTTGTTTGTTAGGTTTCATATGAAAATTTGAGTTCCTCTGCTTAGAATGCTATTAGAACGATCATGAAAAAAGTTTATAAAAATCACAAATTTACATATAAGTTTATCAAGATTTAATTATATGTTCTTAAATATAATTATATTTAATTATATGCATTTTAGGATCAAATTGACAGAATGTGTAAGTATTGAGGATTATATGTGTTATATACCAATTAGAAAAATAGCCACGTTATCACTTCTGTTAACCATTTAATGGGTTGTGGCAAAAATAGAAACGATATAATATGTGAGTGACCAAAATAGAAATGATCTAAAATGTTAGTGACCTAGCGGAACCACTCCCAAAACCATATCCAAAACCTATGGCACCACCTCCTCCGCCACCTCCACCTCCACCACTTCCTCCTCTTCCACCACCACTAAGTGACCTAGCGGCAAAAGCTAAATCCACATCCCTATGAGGTTAACTCTTGGGTTGGGAAATAACATCCAAATTCAGAATAACATTCAACATCATTCTTTCTTGATTCAATTCACAAAACAGTACATAAAGAAGTAAAAAAAGAACTTCCAGAAGATGACTTTCACCTATCCAGCCCACAGCTTCGGCGTCGCAATATCTAATAGTGGCTAAGAGGGACTGCCTTCTTCTTCTCCCTTTCAATTCTACCTTATTCTTAACCGTTATCCTCTATTCTTGTCCAAGGATCTTTTTTTCCCCTAAAAATGGCTCTCTAACCGTCTACCCTCTAAAAATCCCCCTTTTTTTATTTTTTATTTCAGGGTTTTATATCTCTTCCTTTAGGGTAGTCCCATGATCCCATGATCTTTTTCCTCCATTTTAGGCTGATTTTTCTGGTACACGTACAGCAGGGCTGATAACGAATAAGCATTGACTGGGTCGCTTCCTGGCATTGCTATGACATTCGTGTTGGCAAAATGTCCAACCTTTTGCCACGACAAACCTTCACTTCTTTACTTTATGCACCTGCCACTTAAAAAATAAATCCTTCACGCAAACAATTAGAAGTAACATGTAATAACATTTAAGCACAGTCCAAGCCTTTTAATGCAATTTCCTAAAAACACTAATGGAAAACCCTAAAATGCAACTAAACTTACCTATGTAACACCCCAAACCCGACCTAGAAGTTAGGCCCGAATCTGGCGTGTCACATGGAAGTTTTTTTTTTCAAACCATCTTTGAGATTGTTAAAAACTTGTTTGAGAATTACAGCCTCTTTGTTAAAACCCAAAACACTTAAGCAATTGTTATTTACTTGAAAACGTAATTTTCTTTAAAAACCTTTTTGGTTGTGAAAATATATTTGAAATAAACAATTTACAAAAATGGGACGTTTGGGAATAGAGTTGCAGAAGCATTTTGAAAGAAAATCCGAGGCCTAATTACAACATTTAACCCGAAATAGTAGAGTAATAAAATAAACAAGAAAGTAGTCCGAAGTCCAAATAAACCATTTCTAAAGTATGGTCTCCATCGAGTCATCCAAGGCCCAAGTCCACGTCACTGAGCATTACCTGAAAAGGTTAAGAGAAAGGGGGTGAGTTACAAGAACTCAGTGTGTAATCCCCTTACCATCATCCACTGGGTCGGAACACACATAGCAATATTTTGGGCCTAAGCCCATTTACAATTATAACATAATAACATGTATATAATATGCATATGATATGCAAATCCCAAACCAAACCTAATTTCCATCCGCTACACACCACCCGTACCAACCAGCACACCTGTGGGGATCAAGTCAACCCACCTCGCCAACACACCAATCGCAGGCATAAAGCCATTTAAAATGTTTGTGGCAGAGCCACCAAACTAGATTGTGACAGAGTCACCGAACTAGATTGTGGCAGAGCCACTGAACTGGATTGTGACAGAGTCACCGAACTAAATTGTGGCAGAGCCACCGAACTGGATTGTGACAGAGTCACCGAACTGGATTGTGGCAGAGCCACTAGCACTTCTCTTCAATTTTATCCCAACCCATGCAATCATGTATGCATATACAAAGCATAACAATATTCATAGAATAATTTCATCATAAGGCCCATAATACAAGTTGGCCCATTAAGCAATCTAGCAATTTGGCCCATTAATCAATCTTAAAAATTTGGCCCATTAATCGATCTAGCAAATTTTGGCCCATTAATCGATCTAGCAAATTTTGGCCCATTAATCACATGAGGTCTTTTTTTTTCAAATTTCACACTTGGCCAATTTATCAAAATAAATCATATGGCCCAAAATATCACTTTTTAACAAAATAACCCATTAAGGGCATATTCGTAATTCCCACAACCTTAATACCAGTTTCATGCATTTACACAAAAAGTGTTATTATACCGTATTTTCTGATTTTACAAATTTTACGATTTATTCTAATGCTTACGGTATAATATCTAACCCATGAGATAAGTGTGAAATTACACACTCTGGCCCATATGACAAATATCAAACTGCCCATATATCAAATATCACATTTGGCCCATAAAGGGTATTTTCGTAATTCAGTCCATAGGGACATTTCGTAATTCGGCCCATTAGGGGCATTTTCGTAATTCAGCCCGTAAGGGCATTTTCATAATTCGGTAATCGTACCCACTAAGGTTAATTTGGTAATTTACTCTCTAAGGGAAATTCAGAAATTTTACCCACCAAGGGTATTTCGGTAATTTTGCAACCTAGGGGTATTTCGGTAATTTACCCTCCAAGGGTATTTCAGTAATTTCGCAACCCAAGGAATTTCGGTAATTTACCCTCTAAGGGTATTTCGGTAATTTTGCAACCCAGGGGTATTTCAGTAATTGCACAACCTAGGGGTATTTCAGTAATTTGCACAACCCAGGGGTATTTCGGTAATTTGCCCTCTAAGGGTAATTCGGTATTTTTACCCACCAAGGGTAATTCGGTAATTTACCTTCCAAGAGTAAATTCGGTAGTTTTACCCACCAAGGGTAATTCGGTAATTTACCTTCCAAGGGTAAATTCTGTAGTTTTACCCACCAAGGGTAATTCGGTAATTTACCTTCCAAGGGTAATTTCGGTAATTTCATATTCAACGGTGTTTCCGAAGGCCTACTATCGCCTCGAGTGGCACAGAATTCTATTTGGGTCTCTTCGGAACTATTGGGTCAAAAATCCATTTTAGGCCCAAACGGGGTAATTTCGCAATTCTGGACTTAACTACTAATTTGGGAATAACAATTTAAAACTATCCATCTGCGCCATACTGACTAAATTGACCATAAATCGAGTTAGAAAACTCGAAATCTAAATCCGTAAAATTTCCTTGAAACTAGACTCATATATCTTCTTACTATAATTTTTCCAGAATTTTTGGCCTAGCCATTTAGTACAGTTTATTCCTTAAATCTTCCTTTGTTTCACTATCCAATGATTCTGACTTCTCTTACCTTAATTTCAAATATCTCACTGTACGGTTTTCATATAGTGCTCCAACTTATTCCTCTTGAAAATAAACTCACTAAGGAATCCATACATATAAATTATAACCCATAATTCACTTTGTACAATTTTATATGATTTTTCCAAAACAGATAAGTGAACCACAAAGTTAATCAGAACCAGTCTCACTAAAATTAAGATATCTCAGAATATAAAATTCCTTTTCCTTCTCTATTTCTTCCATATTAAAATAGACACAGTAAGCTATCTTATTCACTTTCTAATTCCTTTTCTCCTATTTTTAGTGATTTTTCAAAAACATGTCACTGCTTCTAACCGAAACTATTTTATTACGAAATACGATTACCACTACGATCATACGCACACCCGAGTGATTACAGATGCCGGTTTTTAGTTTTCTTCGGTATTTCCACCGATTAATAGCATATTTCATACAAACTTTCAGAGAAGTGTGAGATTACACACCATTTCAGATATGTATATGGAAGGGTATGAGATTACACACCTTATTCGGAATCCGTAACGCGATGCTCTCCGCGACACCAAAAATACGAGTCTCTTATTACGAGGGATAGATGATCAGGCGATTTGATTCCTATCGTGACCGATTAGTCCAAACTATTAATCCATTTAGGAACCAATCGAATAAAGAACGATATCAAATAATCCTAAAGAACTCCTTACCTTGTTGACATTGGATTCGATTTCCACCACTTGACTTATGGCTAGAATGATACACGGCCACCCACTTAGAACACAATTTAAAGAAAAAGAGTGTCTACCCAAATGAGAAAGAATTTATGAAGGAGTGATTGTGGATTGAGAGTTAGGCAAAACAAGGGAGAAAGATGAGCAAATGTGCTAGAGTGTTGACCAAATTTCTATCCATAAATTTCTATCCAAACTTCTCACCTCAATTCCCATAAATTTTTTTCTCTCTTTTTTTTATCCACCTACCACTCTCCAAATTCTTTTATTTCTTTTTCATCCACCTACTCCACTCCTCAAATTCTTTTATTTCTTTCCTTTCTTTTTTCTTATTTTCCTCCTTACCTTATCTTTTTAGTCATCATTTCATTTTTCTTTTATTTCTTTCCTTTAATAATGTCATGGTTGACACTTGGAAGAGCATACAAAAATAAATCCAAAATTTGCAAAAGATGGGATTTGAACCCTTCCTCAAGGTACTTCAGTGATGCCATAACCTCCTTGGCCATATGCTCATTTATGTTAGCAATTTACTCTTTTATTTCCATAATCCTTAATGCCACTTACTATCTCTCCTTAATAGGCTTAAACACAAAATTTTACTAAGGCCCAAATTGAACTCGAAACTTCATAGAACCCCGTAACTTTCTAAAATCATCTTCTTAATAAGTCCAACTTGAAATAATGTCATTCTCTTGTTCTCAAAAATTTTAAACACTCCTATACCCGAGGCCCAATGGGCCCAATCCTACTAGGCCCAATTTCGGGATGTTACAACCTAAGTACAGGCAATTAACCAAGTCTAAACGCATAAAATATAACTCTTTTCAAGATTTATCACTCGTTCAACACGTTGTTGAGTGAAAAAAAATACAGAAAAGCAATCAAAACTCAAGAGAACCGGCAAGATGAAAAAGAAAAACACCACAAGATTTCTTGACCTTACTCAAATACCAACAGTGAAACAAAACAAGATAAAAATCCAAGCAACCAAAAGACACTTCAAAGAAAAGCAAAAGTGATGAGAAAAAGAAAGTTTGATGGAAGAAGAATAAAAAATACAAAAATTGAGAAGAATGAACCATTGTGAGAAGGGGAAAAAATATAGAACGTGGGTGAAGTTGGAATTTTTTTATTTAAAATTAAACTAACAAATAAATAAAAATAAGATATTAATAATTTAGTTAATATTTAACAAAACCAATCAGATTTATTTTTAAAGGAATTGAAACCAAAAGCAAGCTAAAAGACAATAAAATAAAATGGATAAAAGTAATTCCTACATAGTGCACAAAAAGATTCAAACTTGAGACCTAAAGAGAAATTAACACTTAACCACTAAACCACTAGGCTCATCTTTATCTCTCAAATGCAAAAGAAAACATAAATTCCTGACCAAAACCAGTTGACTCACCTAACAGACTAAAACTTCTAACCCAAATTTCAGGGTGTGACAGTTGCTTCTAATAATGTACCGACAAGGAGGAAAAGATATCTACACTGAATATGACACTCAAGATTAAGCAAGCTAAAAGACAATAAAATAAAATGGATAAAAGTAATTCCTACATAGCGCACAAAAGGATTCAAACTCGAGACCTAAAGAGAAACTAACACTTAACCATTAGGCTCATCGTTATCTCTCAAACACAAAAGTAAACATAAATGCCTAACCAAAGTAATTTGACTCACCCAATAGACTAAAACTTCTAACCCCAAATTTCAAGGTGTGACAGTTGCTTCTAACAATCTACTAACAAGGAGGAAAAGTATCTACACTGAATATGACACTCAAGATTTAATTATATGTGCTTAAATATAATTATATTTAATTATATGCGTTTGAGGATCAAATTGATAGAATGTGCAAGTATTGAGGACTAAATGTGTTATATACCAATTAGAAAAATAGCCACATTATCACTTCTATTAACCATTTAACGAGCTGTGGCAAAAACAAAAATGATATAAACTGTGAGTGACCAAAATAGAAATGATATAAAATGTTAGTGACTAAATTGAAAAGTTTTATAATTGGGTGACCAAAACAGAAACATGCTAATAGTTGAGTGACTAGTTCTATAATTTACTCGAAAAAATAAAGAGAAAAAGAGATTATTATACTTGCAATTTTTTTTGTGCAACAAGCGAATTTAAACAAACCAAATACATGAACATTACAGTAAAATATACTAAAAGCAGGAGACAAAGAGAGTAGAAAAAAATGAATACATGACATGGATACATAAACATGCCAAAATCTTTATAGCGGAATATTATTAATTTCTCAAATTTTAATAAATGTAAAATAATATAAGCACAAATATGACATGAGCAAATGCACATACACACACAAAAAATACATTGATCTAAAAATCTAGATCAATTAATCTCCTACTAAAAATATTTTTTTTGTCAAGATGCTAAAGCATTGAATTAAAAAGTTACCCAAAGCAATGCAAGCTGTAAAAAAAAAGTTTTATTTATTTGAAATATTAGGATAACAAAATTTAGATATGATTACAAAAGACTTGAAAGTCTTTAAAACATTTACATCGGTGCTCGTAGACAAACACTACACTTTATTTGAAGATTACACAACGATAAGTAGCAATTAGAATTCAAACTTAGTTTGAACCTATATGGGAAATCATAGCCTGATCCTTGGCCCGAACCACTGCCTCCACCTCCTCCACCTCCAATGCCACCACCTCCACCTCCGCCTCCTCCTTCACCGCTACCACTTCCACTTCCATATCCAGACCCACTTCCGTATCCGGATCCGGACCCATATCCCGACCCTCCTCCACTGCCACCACCTCTACCACCGCCACTGCCGCCACCTCCTCCTCCACCGTTGCCACCACCAACTCCACTTCCGTATCCGGATCCAGACCCACTTCCGTATCCGGATCCAGACCCATATCCAGACCCTTCTCCACTGCCACCACCTCCGCCGCCACCACCTCCGCTACCACCGCCACCTCCTCCACCACTTCCTAACCCACCACCAGACCCATACCCCGATCCGGATCCTGACCCATACCCAGACCCATACCCTGATCCTTCACCCCCACCACCACCGCCTCCTTCACCCCCACCCCCACCTCCACCTCCACCTCCACCTTCTCCAAGACCACCAGCTCTCGAACCATATCCGGAACCACTCCCGGAACCATACCCTGAACCATATCCAGAACCTGTGGCACCACCCCCTCCGCCACCTCCACCTCCACCACTTCGCCTCCACCACCACTAAGTGACCTAGCGAAAGCTAAATCCACAAGGAGCAGAACCAAGACTGTAGCACCAACAACCCTAGAACTTCCCCATATTCAAACCGCAATTAAAGCAAGCCTTGTTGATGGAAATTGGGTTAAGGCCGAGCACACTATTTATAGGTGTTACAAATCAAAACAAGAAACTTGAAATTAATATTTTAACCCACCCTTAGAAATTAATTATTCAAATATCTCCAAGTTAGCTTAAATTCTAGTAGTTTTGTCACAAAAATAAGGTCGAGAAGATGATTATAAGCGAAGGGAAAGTGTGTATGCTCTTGGGACTTGGTAGTGGCGTAGGTGATGATGGTGATGGCGATGGACTTACGTAGTCTTCTCCATGCAATTTTACCATAAAAAGTCTTATTCTATATCCCACGTTTGACTTGAAGATTTTCTTTGTTGAGAGAATTCGTAACAACTGTGGGCAAAATATTATAGTTTTTATTAAAACTTATATGCATGTAGATATATTGTAGAGTTACCGACATTTGGTTTTGACTTTCAGAACAACGTTTTAGTGGCAAATACAACCCATGTTCCATCATGGTGAGGGACCAAAGTTTCAAAAACCATATAATATACGAGCCACCCTTTGGTTGTTTTAGTATTAGAATTGCATGTTTTTGACATTCGGTTTCGAGTTTCAACAACAATCTTTGGTGGCAAATACGATTGTAGTTTTGGGTTGATGAGCCTGAAAATAAAAAAATTGCATTATAAGTCAAAATAATTGTATTCATAGCTCGTTGGATTGGGTTCTGGGTTTTATTCACCCTTGGATTCTGAATTGAAAAGGTTAGAGTCTGTTGCCTCTTTACCAAACTGCTTCCAAAACTTAATTTCCTTTTCGAAATCAGATAATTGCATTCCTGTTTGAAAGACTTTTTCTCTTCAACAACACCTCCTAGCTTCTTGAGCACTAGTTCTGGTAGTGCTCCCGTCTCTTTTTTCTCCATCCGACTCCGGCTGCAACTCAGAGGCCGCGGTGTCTTCTCTTCATTTTCAGCTGCTACATGAGGTGGTATGGCTGGCTGGATGGCTGAGAAGGAAAGGGCTCTAAACCAGCAGGTGAGTCAGAGTCGATCACCGTCGGCGCCGCTGCTGCAATAGTGGGATTCTTGGGCTGGAGTTTCTTCGGCCATGTTTCTTTGTTTGTTGTATGAGAATGTGTCAGCAGAAGCAGAATTCCAAGTGAAAAGCAAAAAGAAAAGAACAAAGAAAAGGTTAATTGACGCTTCTTTCAAAATTCAAAAGGGAAAACAAATAAAACTACTCAGATTTAATTTCTTTTTTATATATTTAGAGTTAGGATAAATTGAATTTGAAAATTTGAATCCTTGTGTAATAATAAAAATATTTTTTTATATTTTATTAATTATTTTAATCTATAATATATATATATATATAATTAATTAGGGTTTTTCAGGAAATTTAAATGCGCTTAAATATATAAAGTTATTTTAAAATATTGATTTACATTCTTAAATTATAAGATACTTAGATTAAAATATCAAAATCTTACCTCCTTGAAACCACTTCAAAACTATATTGTAAAAATATTATTTCATGTTAATTTTTGCTTTATTTAATGCGGGTTCATCTGTCATTTTTCATCATAAGATGAGTTTGGTTAATCATTTATTATTCTTCAATTTTTTTAAATTGTTCAATAACTATAGGAACAACAATCTTAAAAGAAGTTCGCATTCTAACCTTTTTGCATTTTTAGTTTATGGGTTTCTAAAGCTTTCACTAATTTTACAATTGTTAATAAACCTAGAATTTTCAAATTCAATACAACTTTTTGCATTATGATGAAGAAAATAAACCTATAACTTTAACTTGGTATTTGGTTTTCAAAATCTTACAATCTCGGTGGTGATGTAAGACTCTAGAATGTGATTAATTACTATGCTTGGATTTCAAGCATTCCTTTGAGGCTATCGTCTCACATTCTCAACAATATCAATATTCGTGAATGTAAGAAGTAGATATCACATTTTCCTTAGGTTATCTTACTTTCGAGCATAATATGAAATATTTTGGACAATTTTAGAATTTGCTTTTATTATTTTAATCAATCTAATCCTAGTTATGCAAATAAAATAGGCATAATAACAATATTTGCCTTTAACATTTATTACCTCTCACAGTGTTCTCCTTATCTTTTTCTTTTCACAATGTCAACCTTATCGTTTCGATTTTGTCAAATAAGCCTGGTTTGAATGAAAACCGTTAGTCAACTAATGGTCAACTTTTTTGTTGACATGGAGTGATATCTCACTTTTACTTACTGATGTGGCGTGACATTATAAAAATATAAATCTTAAAAAGTTATTCTAAATTAAAAATAAAATAAATGAAAATTTTAAATATGTGATTTTTTAAAAAATATCACCCATTTAAATATTTAATTTCTTGTTTTGTCCGTTTTTTTTTCGAGAGAATCCCTTATTTTATTCCCTTAAATCATTCAAAAATTACTAAAATTTAAACGAGATGAACAAAACTGAGATGAAAAATTACTTTAAAAACAAGTAACTTGATTGACTAATAATCAAACAGAAACCGGAAACCCAAATCTCATATCAAAACATTAAAAGTGAAATCTAAACAGCAAAGCTACAACTTTGAAACCCACAAAAAGAAAATTCAGCCACAAACTAGCAATTTGTAAAGTTCAATCTACAAGTTCCTTGAAAATTATCAGTGAAATTATCAATATTTAACTTCAACACCTGCACTTCGTGCTTTCACCTACTCAGTTTCGGTTCTTCTCTTACAAATCTTTGTTCTATATTCTGCGTTATTTCTAACAATTCACCGAAAAGGAGAAAAAGGTGCCTGTATGATAATATGTACCTTATCATAAAGTTTTAAAAGAAATCTAAGCGATTTCATTGCTTGGATATTAGAAAATTAAAATTATTCAACAACGATAAAAGATCACTGTGATGGATAATGAGATAATATTTTGATATTTTAATTTAATATTTTAGCAATTTATTTTTAAATGTGAAGTATTTTAATAATTATTCAATTACATACAAATATGTTTCTCTAATTGATCTTGTGCCAAACTATTAATAATCCAAAATATAGTTTAAATTATTCCTAAACTAAAATTAAATAAATGTGTAAAATCAGGTGTAAGGCCGCTTTCTTACTCAAACTCTTTAGAATTTTAATTGTTTCTCAAAAGTAAGAATGTTTGAAAAATCGGTTTAGAAAATAATTTTTCAGGCATAGTGAAAGTTTAAATTTTTTCTTTAAAATTGAGCCGTTGTGATATTTATTGTAATAAACATTAACCGAAATTATATGTGTAGTTTGCACGAGGCGCTTGAGGTTGATACCGGCTTTATACTTAACGACTTTCTTTGTTATTCTCGAACCACAAAGTACTTTTAGCGTGAGCTCAAAGTGTCACGAAATTAATTGCTGATGGTCTCGAAACTAACTATTATTCCGATAAAGGCAAGCGTACCTATCGAATAGTAGTATAGTTGTGATGAGTTCGGAATATCGTATCCTCAAGGACTAAAATTTCTAGTAATAACTATCTTTTTATTATCTAGCCTAGTAATTAAGGGGATTTATTTTTAATCTAAATTTAACTAACTAATTTAACTAACTAAATGATTATGAACGTGACTGAGAGTGAATTGGGAAAATACTTTTGATTCATATGATTTATTCACTTGACTTAATCCGTAAAAATCCCTGATTTATGTTAATATCTCTTTCAAGACTAAAAACAACTGACTCTAGGTTGATTAATTGAAATCTCTTTCTAATTAAAACCCCTATTGTCGCATTAACTCAATCTATGGATCCCCTTATTAGATTTGACTCTAATCCGGCAGATTTTCGTCACCCAATTTCTAGGGTTGCAATAAACTCCGCTTAATTGTGTTGATCTTCTCTTAAACAGGGACTTTTGCTCCACTGAATAAGCACATTCGAATTGAATCAATAACTTGAATTATCAAAACAATAATAAGAACTCACAATTAAGAATAAGAACAAGTATTTATCTTATAAATCAAACAATAATAAGATTTGTCTTAGGTTTCATCCCCTTAGATATTTAGGGAATTTAGTTCATACTAATAAAGGGAAACATCTTAAAATAGGAAAAACAACAAAACATAAGAAAACCCAAAAACTTCTAAAGAACTTGATGGGAAATCTTCAGTCTTGATGGAGATCCTTCTCTTAAGCTGTTCCCGAAGGCTGTCTTGGAGTATTTTCTGCCTTCTACTCGGCATCCCCTCTTAGGTTGCCCCCTAGGGTGTTTATATAGGCTTTGAGATGCCTTACTTGGCCCACAAGTAGCCTTTTCCGAATAGAATTAAACCTAGGGTCGGCAGGGACACGCCCGTGCTGGACTCCTTTGGCCGTGGTCGATTCTACTCGCCACACACAGGCGTATGATCTACCTGTGGTCGATAGTACAGGCCGTGTGATTTCTGATGTAGGCCCATTTTGTCCCTTTTTGGCCCGTTTCTAATTCTTTTCGACTCCCTAAGCTCTCCTGAGTATAAAATATGAAATTAAAGGATTAAGAGCATCGAATTCATCAAATCTAATCAAAACTCATCCAAAAGTAAGCCAAGCATGGGGTTAAGTATGTGTAAATTATGGTTTATCAAATATCCCCACACTTAAGCCTTTGCTTGTCCTCAAGCAAAATTCTCAACTCACAACTAGAATTAACTTACCTTAATTCATAATCCTTATCAATAATGTTTCATCATAATTCATAGATAATTCATACATTGATATTTTAACTAAAAGAGTCCTAAAGATTCAAACAATCTAAGTCATAAATTTTTATAGCACGAAAACATAGGTGTTTCCCCGTACCTAAATAATTACCTCTGATTCAAAATCGACAAGAATTGACATCCTCACTAAAGATTCACTCAAATCACTCAAGGTGTTTAAGGTTCAAATTAAGCACTCAAAAGTCAAACATGAAGAGTTAATCCCATAGGCTTGCATGAAAATCAAATCTCCACCACTATAAAATGAAATGATAAACAAAACAAAAGGTCTTTAAAGGGTTGTAATGGGGCTTGGGTTAAAGGTGTGGATATAGGCTGAATTAAGAGGTTAGACTCGAGATTGAATTGATAAATTACCTAACTAGAAACAATGAACTAATAATTAATAATTACATCAATTTAACTTTACACTAATAACACGAGCTTCTTCTAAAGATGTGAAATTAACTATTTAACCTCATAATTACTAATAATGAATAAATCTTCACCTTTTTTTTAGAATAAGAACATATAATGAAAAGAAAGAACTTTAACAACTGAAATAGATAACATAGTTAGGCAACTGCTCAATCAAATCTCGACAAAAGGCACGTCAAAAGATCTGGGGAGTTTTAAAAAATTTGTTTTTAGGTTAATATTAATGGGTGAGTCAAGAAACGGTTTATTAGGCTAAAAAGGGTTCACTAGAGGTTAATTATGAGGGTAGGCTTTTTATGGAGTAAGTGGGTAAAACCTAGGTGCCTTTATCATCTTAGTATATCAAGTCAAAAGTGTGGTCTCGACATGTATAATCGAAGCAAGTTCGAGAATAACAAATCAATGTTGACACACTCATAATAAAAAAAGCGAGTAAGACGAATATATGCTCTAAAAGGCTCAAAATCTCACAGAAATTATGGTTTTTGGTGTCACCCTTGTAGATTTCAAATTTCGAAGTAAAATTTAAGATTAGGGAAACAACCTAATAAATTTTTAATTCTGAAAAATAGACTTATCATGCTTGATTCTCTAATATCTTAAAGTTCAAACCATTAATGCACAATTATCTATGACTTAATCCGAAACATATTGATCGTGTGTCAGAGTCTTAAAAATTTATATAAAGAATGATCGAGCCTAAAAACTAACTATGACAACGATTGAGGCAAGTGCACCTATCGAACAGTAGTATAGTTTAGTGGCAAGACCGGATTGTTGAACCCAAAGGAATCAAAAGTATTAATACTAAATTTCTTTTTTATTATTTAGCCTAAGAATTAAGGGAATTATTAATTAATCTAAAACTAACTAACTATTAAGCTAAAGATGCTAAGACAAAGAGAATGAATTGGGGAAATACTTATGGGAAAAACCAATTGATTAAGACAATACTCGGGGAAGAATCCACCTAGACTTCACTTGTTATTTAACTCTGAACCAGACGATTTATTCACTTAACTTGATCCGTAGGATTCCCTAATTTATGTTACTACCTTTCTCAAGGCTACTAACATCTAACCCTAGGTTGATTAATTGAAATCTATTTCTAATTAAAACCCCTAGAATTGTATTAACTCGATCTATGGTTATTTAACTCTGAACCAGACGATTTATTCACTTAACTTGATCCGTAGGATTCCCTAATTTATGTTACTACCTTTCTCAAGGCTACTAACATCTAACCCTAGGTTGATTAATTGAAATCTATTTCTAATTAAAACCCCTAGAATTGTATTAACTCGATCTATGGATTCCTATATTAGGTTTGACCCTAATCCGGTAGATTTTCATCATCCTATCTCTAGGGTTGCGATCAACTCCACTTAATTATGCTAGATCTACTCTTAGACAGGGTCTATTCCTCCTCTGCCTGAGCACATCATTACTTGAATCAATATCCTGAAATATCAAATCAAGAATTAAGAACACATAATTAAGAACAAATCAAGTATTTATCATATAATTCAGAAAACAATAACAAGATCCGTCTTAGGTTTCATCCCCCTCAGGTATTTGAGGGTTTAGTTCATAATAATAAAATAATACATCTTAGAAGAAAATATAAAACAAAATATAAAAAAACCCTAAAACCCCCTAAAGGAATTGAAGAGAAAATCCTCTGTCTTGAGTATAACTTCGGCTTCTTAAGATGAATCAACTGGCTTTCTTCGAGTAAATTCCACAATTCTGGCCTCTCTGGCTCGGCTCTTCGGCCTAACTGGATGCCCCCTGAAGATTGGCCTCTAGGGTGTTTATATAGGCTTTTGGAATGGCTTTCTTTGCCTCTAAGTACCCTAAACCGAATGAAATTCCTCTTTGTCACAGCAGGGACGCACCCATGGCACACGCCCGTGTGAATCATGGCCAGGCTGTGTTCGGGTCTGTTAAGGAGGCACGACCGTGTGGTCTTGGGCCCCAGGCTGTGTCGATTTCGTAAGTTGGCCCATTTACTCCGTTTTAGGCCCGTTTCTTGTTCTTTTCATCCTCCGGTGCTTTTCCAAGTATAAAACATGAAATTAAAGGATTAAAAGCACCAAGTTCCACAATTCAAGGCTTAAATCATCCAAAAGTATGCTAAATGTGGGATTAAAATATGTATATATTACGGTTTATCAAATACCCCCATTCTTAAGCATTTGCTTGTCCTTAAGCAAAATCCTCAACTTACAATTAAAATGAACTTCCTAAATTCATAATATTCATCAATAATGTTCCATCATAATTCAAAGATAATTCATAAATTGATAATTTAAATAGAAAGATCCTAAAGATTCAAACAATCAAAGTCATAGTTTTTGTAGCATGAAAGAATAGGTGTTTCCCCTTACCTAAATAATCACCTTTAATTCAAAATCAACAAGAGTTGACATCCTCACTAAAGATTCACTCAAATCACTCAAAGTGTTTAAGGTTCAAAATTAAGCACTCAAAAGTTGAACATGAAAAGTTAATCCCATAAGCTTGCATGAAAATCAAATCTCCACCACTGTAAAATGAGATGATACACAAATCAAAAGGTCTTTAAAAAGGGTTGTAATGGGGCTCGGGTTAAAGGTGTGGATAAAGGCTAAATTAGTGGGTTAGAATCGAGATTGAATTGACAATTTACCTAACTAGAAAAATGAACTAATCCTGAATAATTACATCAATTGAAAACATGAAATACTAATAACATGAGCTTCTTCTCAAGATGTGGAATTTAAACATATAAGCTCAATTATATAGAACTAATATTGAATATACTTTATTTTTTTCTTTTTATTTTAAGAACAAATCAAGTATAAGAAAGAACTTTACAACTGAAATATAGAACATAGTTTGGTAATTGCTCAAAATCAAATCTCGACAAAAAGGGAGTCAAGGAATGGTGATAACAAATACAAAATGGGTTTTAGGTTAATTTTAGTGGGTGAGTCAATAAAAAGGGTTGTTAGGATCAAAGGGGTTCACTAGGGGTTAATTGCGAAGGTAAGCTTTTTAGTGGAGTGAGTGGGTTAAATCCTAAGTGCCTTTATCATCTGTATATATCAAATCAATAATGTGGTCTTGACATGTATAGTCGAAGCAAGTTCTAGAATAACAAATCAATGTTGACATACTCATAATCAAAAAGTGAGCACGAAAGAATGTATGCTCTAAAAGGCTCAAAATCTCACAAAAATTATGGGTTTTTGATATCAACTTTGTAAATTTTAAACTTCAAGGTAATAATTAGGTTCAGGTAGACAACCTAAAAAAATTTTAATTTTTGAAAATAGACTTATCATGCTTGATTCTCTAGTCTCCTAAAGTTTAAATCATCATTGCACAATTATCAATGACTTAATCCAAAACATATCAATAAAAATCATGATTCAAAGGAAATTTCATTCTAATCATAATATGAGAAAATTACTAAAGAATAAGGTATAATTCAATGCATAATTCAGGGATTTGAGAATAATGCAGAAAGTTAGGCACTTTCTCGAAATAAATATTCACCCCCCACACTTAAGATGTATATTGCCCTCAATGTACAAAGATATATATGAAATTTAAGAGATAGGGAGAGGTGAAACTTCCTGAATTTGGATGGCTTCCTTGAGTTGGGAGTTCCGTGGTGTGGTGCCCGCCGACTATCTTTGCGCTAGATGAAGAAATTGGGAAGCTCGTGAAGAATTAGGCAGGAAATAATGATAATAATTCAAAATATACTAAATATATATTTAAAGACAAGAAAGATAAAGAGAAAGAAAATAGAAAGTAAAATAAAATTAAAAGAAAAGATTAATGGACCGAAGAGTCCTTATTGTTAGATGGTTAGCGAGGTGGGTGTGATTTCTAAGGCCGTGGTGTGTGATTCCCAAGCAGCCTTTAGAACTTACATCAAAGAAAACGAAATAAAATAGATTAAACTAAGTAAAAGATAACTAAAGAAAAGGAAAATAAAGGAGAAAGGAAAATAAAAAAGAAAAGTTAAATGGACTCAAAGGTCCTTTTCCCGTCGAGTTAATGAACCGGCCGGCATGAACTTATGGAGATCGATCTCACAGAGGGAGACTGTGCTAGGATCCTTCCGCTTCTTCGACATTGGTATGGTTAGATCTTGAGTTAGGGGAATGAAGAAAAAATGAAAATGAAGAGTTAATAGTGTAAAAGGTTATGGAAGAATGATTGTCGAAATCAGAGCTTTAAAATTTATAATGAGAATGATCGAACCTGAAAACTAACTTTGACAACAATTGTAAGGCAAGCGCACCTATCGAATAGTAGTATTGTAATATCCTAAATATAGGCCTGTGCATTTATATGTGGTACTTGATTAATTTGTAATTTAAGAATTTGAGGTTGAATTGAGGCCCTGATTAAATATTTGGATTAGGGTTTAAATTAATGTTCTGGGTAATTTAAGTGATATTTTGGGCTTTAAAAATTTGGGTTAGGTGGCTAATAAATGGTGTTAGCTCATAATGTAAGTAGATAGTTAATTAAGTGACAAGCTGGGCTTGTGGCCCAAAGATTTGAAGAGCTTTAAGTGGGCATAAGGTGGCGTCATAAGGGGGGAGGAGTTTGGGCTAAGTAAGGGCTACTGAGAGCCCAAGTTTTGGGTCAAAAATTCGGCACTTAGGAGCCCTAGGAGTGGACAGCACACTAGCTACAAAATAGGGATTTTAATTCTTTTATTTTCTTGATAAATAGGAAGATAAAGGAAGAGAAAGATAAGGGCTATTTTTGAGGAGATAAGGGATTAAGATAACAAGAAAGATAAAAGCTATCAGATGACAGCAGAGTTGGCCGAAAATCCAACTCTGGGAGGGGGAGTGTATTGTCGAAATCTATATAAGCCAAGTGATCATCCTTTCTTTCAATTTTTCTCTCTTCTTCCTCACCTAGCCGAATTTCTCTTCTTCTTTTCACTCAAAACCTTTTCTTTGCCGCAACTCTCCAAACACAGTTTACTTTCCCCTCTTCTCTTCTCAAAGTCGAATCTACAAGTGAGATCTCTGTTTCTCGAAGGTGCACCGTAAGCCGTATACTCCTCTTTAATCCGGTGAGTTTCGAGATTTCTCCTTTTTCTGTGATTCCTTTATTTTTATCAAGCTCCTAATCCAAATCATTATTTTCAAGGCCCTGTCGATTATACTCTTTATCCCTAGAAGCCGAATCTATTCCATTAAAGCCGATTTGGTGGAAAAGCCGAAGGTAGGGAGGTGACGTTTCTTAGGGATTTTCAGGATTAGACAAATAAGGCTCTACGTTAAGGATAATAGATTTTTGAGATAACAGGTGTGTAATACTTCCCCACCATCTAGATCTAATCATAAAATGCATGATCATAAGATTTATATATGTTTTGATAATTGCCAACATCTCGGTTTATTGATGAAAGCCCAAGGAGGGTAAAAGCGGATCCCAGGTTAGTAAATAATCTGTTTAAATGTTATAAGTAAAATTCTTGTATGTGATTGCATGGGTTGGGTTGATGAAAGGAGGAAGTTATACGTTATATGTGTAGCGGTTTTTACCATGATCTGATGTAGCGGCTAATGTTGTGAACTGTTATACGGGCTTCGGCCATTAAATATTATACGGGCTTCGGCCATTATATGTTATAAGGGCTACGGCCATCATACGTGGATGAGTAGCAAGACTGCCATCATGGTGTGTAGAGGTGTGGGGCGACTGTAGAAATCCCCAATGGTGTGAACGGTTGGTACGGGGGCGTGTAGCGGATGGAAACCTAGGCAAACGGGTTGGGCCTTGCATATTATTTGTTATTAATGTTTGTTATGAGTATTAAACTGTTTATTTTGCTTAATGGGCTTAAGGCCCAAAAATCTAGTGGTGCATGAGGGTTGCACACTGAGTCTCGCGACTCACCCTTTTAATTAACATTTCAGGTGATACCTAGTGCTTCGGACCGGGCTGGAGAGAACGCAAGGTGGCCATGCAGCAGAATATGTGGATTTAGCAAAAAGACTCAAGTTATTATTTTATATTTTTAATTAATGGATTTTAAAATCTCGTTGTAATAAGGCCATGGGCCACTAGTTTATATTTTATTTTATTATGGGCTTTTATTACTTTTAGTTATTTAAATTTTTATTTTAATTAAACTAAGGCATGTAATTAAGTTTGGGTTTTATTTTACAAAGGCATATTCTATATAAAATATATTTGGGCTTTTCTGAAAATATGACATGTTTTCCAAAATTTTTCTTAGTGACATACCAGATCCGGTTGTAGTGTTTGGGCCGGGTTTGGGGTGTTACAAGTATAGCTTAGGCAAGACCGGAATAGTGAATCCCAAAGGAACCAAAAGTACTAATACTAACTCTCTTCCTATTATTTAACCTAAGAATTAAGTGAATGTTATCTGATCTAAATTTAACTATCAACTAAACTAAAGATACAAAGACAAAAAGAATGAATTGAGGAAAAATAACTTGGAAGATAAACCAATTGATTAAGACGATACCCTTAGGAAAAATCCACCTAGACTTCACTTGTTATCTAACACTGAACCAGATGATGTATTCATTTGACTTGATCCGTAAGATTCCCTAAGTTATATTAAACCCTCTCTCGAAGCGAATAACGTCTAACCCTAGGTTGATTAATTGAAATCTCTTTCTAATTAAAACCTCTAGAATCGCATTAACTCGATCTATGGACTCCCATATTAGGTTTCACCCTAATCTGGCAAAATCTCGTCACCCTATCTTTAGGCGTGCGATCAACTCCGCTTAATTATGCTAGATCTACTCTTAAGCAGGGACTTTTGCTCCTCCACCTAAGCACATCATACTTGAATTAATATCCCGGAAATATCAACATGAGAATTAAGCACACATAATTAAGAACAAGTCAAATATTTATCATATAGTTCAGAAAACAATAACAAGATCTGTCTTGGGTTTCATCCCCTTCAGGTATCTGAAGGGTTTAGTTCATATCAAATAAAGAAAACATCTCAGAAGAAAAGATAAAACAAAACATAAGAAATCCCTAAAACTCCCTGAAGGAATTGAAGGAGAGATCCACCGTCTTGAGTAGAATTCCGGCTTCTTGAGATGGATCAACTGGCTATCTTCGAGTGATTCTCCACAAATCTGGTCTTTCTGGCTCGGCTCCTTGGCCTAGCTAACCGCCCTCTTTCAGGTAACACTTAGGGGGTTTATATAGGCTTTCGAAATATGTTTCTTTGCCCCAAAGTATCCAAATCCGAATGAAATTGCTCTTTGCCACGACAGGGACACGGCCATGTCACACGCCCATGTGACTAGTGGTCAGCCGTGTTCGGACTTCTTTAATGAGGCACGACCGTGTAAGTCGAGATCAGGCCGTGTTCTAGTAAATTGGCGTGGCACGGCCATGTGGGCTTAAGTCCAGGCCATGTTGATTTCCTCTTTGGCCCAATTTGGTCTGTTTTAAGCCCGTTTCTCGTTCTTTTCATCCTCGGGTGCTTTCCTGAGTGTATAACATGAAAACAAATGATTAAGAGCACCTTTTTACATAAATCGAGGCTTAATTCATCCAAAAGCATACTAAATGTAGGCTTAAAATATGTTACTTTTACGGTTTATCAAATACCCCCGCACTTAAGCTTTTGCTTGTCCTCAAGCAAAATTCTCAACTTACAATTAAAACAAACTTTCCATAATTCATAATTCCTACCGACAATGTCTCATCATAATTCATAGATAATTTATACATGGATGATCTAACTCGAAGAGTCCTAAAGATTCGAACAATCAAAGTCATACATTTGTAGCACGAAAACGTAGGTGTCTCCCATTACCTGAACAATTACCTTTAATTCGAAACCTACAAGGACTGACATCCTCACAAAAGATTCACTTAAATCACTCGAGGTGTTTAAGGTTCAAAATTAAGCACTCTACATTCGAACCTGAAAAGTTAATCCTATAGGCTTGCCTGAAAGTCAAATCTCCACCACTGTAATATGAGATGATAAACAGATCAAAAGGTTTTTAACGGGGTTGTAACGGGGCTTTGGTTAAGGGTATGGATATAGGATGAATTGGAAGGTTAGAATCGAGATTGAATTAATAAGTTACCTACCTAGAGAAAATAAACTCATCCTAAATAATTACATCAATTGGAAACTGATAATACTACTATTGATAATACTCTAATACGAACCTCTTTTTCAATAATCGAAATTTAATGCATAAGATCACTTAATCACACAACTAAAAATGAATATAATTTGATTTTTTTTAAGAACAAGTCAAATATATAAAGGATAAATTTAACTACTAAAATAATATAATTAGGTAACTAATCAAATCAAATCTCGATATAAGGGTAGTAAAAAAGGAATGGTGATAACAAATACAAAGGGTTTTGGGTTAATATTAACGGGTGAGTCAATAAAAAGGGTTGTTAGGATCAACGGGGTTCACTAAGGGTTAATTATGAAGGTAGGCTTTTAGTGGAGTAAGTGGGTTAAATCCTAGGTGCCTTAATCATTTCTGTATATCAAATCATAGGTGTGGTCTCGATCTGTATGAACAAGTTCTAGAATAACAATTCAAAGTTGACACAGTCATAATCAATAAAGTGAGCATGAAAAAGAATATATGCTCTAATAGGCTCAAAAATCTCACAAACAATTATGGGTCTTTTTGACATCATCCTTGCAAATTTCAAACTTCAAGATAACATTCAGATTCAGGCAGATAACCTAACAAAAATTTTAATTCTGAAAAATAGACTTATCATGCTTGATTCTCTAATATTCTTCTAATTTAATCATCAATACGCAATTAACTATGACTTACTCAAAAACATGTCAATAGAAATCATAATTCATCAAAAATTTCATCCTAATTAGTAATATGAGAAAATTGATTAAAAACAAGGCCAATTTTAGGGATTTTAGAATAATGCAGAAAGTTAGGCACTTTCTTCAAATAAATATTCACCCCCCACACTTAAGATGTACATTGCCCTCAATGTACAAGCATAGATATTCAATTTAATAGAGAGGGAGAGTTGAAACTTCTTGAATTTGGATGGTTTCCCTGAGTTGGAAGTTGATAGGGGTGGTGGCTGCTACCGAGCTCTGTGCTAGATGAAGAAATTGGAGAGCTCGTAGAGAGTTAGCCAGGAGTTATTAAGACGCATTTAAAATAAACTAAATATATAAATAAAGATAAGAAAGATAAAGAAAAAGAGACTAAGAAGGAAAATAAACTAAGACTAGAAGATAAGAGGGCTTGAGAATCCTTATTGGTAGATGGTTTGTGAGGTGGGTGTGACTTCTAAGGCGACGGAGGTGCTGGCGGTGATGGAAATGGCGCGATTCCCAAGTAGCCTTTTGAACTTCTTAGGCTGCGGTGGTGGTGGTCGTGATTCCCAAGGTGTGATTCCCTAGCAGTCTGAAGAACCTAACAATAAGAAACTAAAATATATTAAATTAAATTAAGCATAAGATTATCAAAGAGAAGGAAATTGAAGCAAAAGAGAAACGAAAAAGAAAGGATAAATGGTCTCAAAGACCCTTGGCTTTTTGTTTGGATGAAGCGGCCGGCATGAGCTTATGTATATCGATCTCCCTAAGGAGACTACGCTTGCTTTCTTCCGCTTCTTTGTCATGGCTTTGGTGTGGCTCAAGGGTTTAGAGACTTGTTATGGAGAGGAGAATGTGAGAAAAGGGGATAAGAAAAGAAGTGGGAAGCGGGTGAGAAAGATGGGGAGGGGGTTGGTGTTTAAATAGAGGCTCAATTCTGGTACTTTCCCACACCCGTGGACCGAGGACGTGTTGTTTCACACGGCTGCCTCGTACGGCCATGTGTCTAGGCGTGTTGATTCTCCATGCCCGTTTTTCAGACAGGCACGCCCGCTCTTGATAAGTCAGTGTCGTCCACGGCCGCGTCGCACGGTTGTGGGCTTTTGTCGGTGCCTGTGTTGGAGTGGTTAGGTCCGTGAACTTCAAAAGTTAGTTGAGTCTGATTTGTACTGCCTCTGCCATGTTGGTACAAAGATTCTTGAGGTACACATGGCCATAGCCATGCTCGTGTGGCCTAGAAATCTACACCCTTGGTTAGTTTAGAATTAGGTATAAAGAAAAGAAGAAAAGAAAATGAATTGAAAACAAAATGTGAAAATAAATTGTGTTAGTACTCGGGTTGCCTCCCGAGAAGCACTCGTTTAAAGTCTTAAGCTAGACTCTCCTCGTATTGAAAAATCAGGGAGGTTTAATGGTTTTAATATCTTCCCTCATGCTGACAGTTCTATTTTCTTGATGAAGTTTGAGTCGAGAAGCGTTACCTTAAAAGTGCCAAATATGGGATTACTTACCTCGACTGTTTCGTATGGGAAGATATTACGTACCTCAAGAGGGATTTCTTCGTTCGTGGTCAAGTCTGATGTGATGACACGAGGATCTGCCTTATCTATTTGTACCTGGTCTCTAATTTTGAGGTGATTTGATGTTCCCATGAGCTCTTCTGGAGGCTCTTACAATTTTTCTTCGTGCGGTTCTGGTTCCTCTTTAAAGTGCGTCGTCCACTTTTCTAATTTGTCGATCTCAAGGCTTCGTTCTTTGTGTGATCTTTCTGTGTCGACATGGGAGCCATGCTTCGGCTCAGGTTTGTAACCTTATGGTGTTTCCTATGATGAAGCTGGAACAATCTGGTTATCAACTGAATTTACTTTCTCACCTTCATCAATTATTATCCTGGCCGAGTCAAGAGCTTGTAGGCTGATCGATTCATCACCTACTTGAAGTATTAATTCTCCTGTGCTAACATCAATTTTAGTCCTGGCAGTTGCTAAAAAGGGTATTCCTAAGGTTAAGGGAATCGAATTATCCTCATCCATGTCTAAGACAACAAAATCTACAGGAAAAACGAATTTATCAATTTTTACATGAACATCTTCGACAATACCCCTAGGAATTCTTACAGTTTTATCAGCTAATTGAATGCTCATCCTAGTTTATTTAGGTTTCCCTAGACCTAGTTGTTTAAACAATTTATAAGGCATGACATTTATACTTGCCCCTAAATCAGCTAATGCATTATCAACAGTTAGCCTACCAATTAGACATAGAATTGTAAAACTCCCTGGATCTTTTAGCTTCCGTGGTAGTCTATTCTGTAACATTGCTGAGCATACTGCGTTTAATTCCACATGTGGCTCCTCGTCTAATTTACGCTTGTTCGTCAGGAGCTATTTTAAAAATTTCCTCGATTCCGGCATTTGAAAAAGAGCTTCAAGAAGAGGTAAGTTAATATCTAATTTCTTTAAAAGTTTAAGAAACTTACCGAACTGTTCCTCTGTATCGTCTCTCTTAATCGCTTCGGGATAAGGTATGCGGGGTTTGTACTCTTTGATTACCGGTTTCGGCTTGTTATTGACCTCAACCATATCTTCTTCTACCACCTTGTTTTGTTTTGAATTAGGCTCGTCTAACCCTTCACTATCTTGAGCTGTTATGGCTTGAATTTGCTCCCTTGGGTTAGTCTCGGTGTTGCTCGGTAGTCTTCCCTGTGGTCTCTCAGAAATTTGCTTAGCAAGTTGCCCGAATTGATCCTTGAACTCTTGTGACAATACCTCAAGTTTTGTTTCTATCTTCTGGAAACGTGTGTCAGAGGCTGTTATGAAGTTTGTCAGTGCCTCTTCAAGGTTCGGCTTCTTTTCCTGTGGGTAGGGCTGTTGTTGGAAGTTTTGGGATGGTTGTGATCTTTGATTTCCTTGACCGCCCCATGAAAAATTGGGGTGGTTCTTCCAACCTGGACTATAAGTGTTACTATAAGCGTTATTGTTAGATCAAAAATTATTACCCATATAGTTCATTTGTTCCTTCTCCATGCCCTGTCCGTAGGGTGGGTACTCAGGATTCACCACTCCTTCACTTGCGTTGCACTGCATAACTTGATGTGCCTGCGAAGAACCATAGAAACTATCAAATTTTTTATGTAACAATTCCACCTGATTTGATAGCGCGGTCACTGCGTCAATGTTGAAAACTCCGGCTGCTTTGGCTGGCCTTGTCCTTGTAACTTGCCACTGATAGTTATTCAGTGACATCTCCTCTATAAACTCGTAGGCTGCTTCAGGTTGTTGTTCAGGGTTCCACCGGCGGTTGAATCGATTATCTGCCTTGTTGAAGGGTTCACATAGTTATAAAAAGTTTGGACCTGTAGCCACAATGGTAATCCGTGGTGTGGGCACCTTCTCAACAAATCTTTGTATCTCTCCTATGCATCATAAAGTGTCTCTAAATCCATCTGCACAAAAGAAGAGATATCATTCCTTAACTTGGCCGTTTTGGCCGGTGGAAAATATTTTAATAAAAATTTTTCGATCATTTGATCCCATGTAGTGATTGAGCCTCGTGGAAGAGAATGCAACCACTGTTTGGCTTTATTTCTCAAGGAAAAGGGAAATAACCGAAGATGGATGGCATAAGCAGAAAGGTGTCCCAGAATTCTAGGAAATTCGCTAAGTGTGTGTTAGGATCCTCATCCTGCAAACCATCAAACTGAACAAACTGTTGTATCATCTGTATAGTGTTAGGTTTCAGTTCAAAATTATTTGCAGCAATAGTAAGCGTAACAATACTAGACTCAGTTCCTGTTAAACTAGGTTTAGCATAATCTTACATAGTACGTGGAGCATGATGTTCGGCCATCTCTGGAGGTGGTGGATTATTCTCAGCCATCTCTTCTATGGTATTTATTTCGGCTTCTTGCTCTTCGTTTATGTAGTTTAGGCTTCGCCTTATTTTTCTGCGATTTCTACTAACGGTACCTTCAATATCACTGTCGTAAAGTAGAGGTCCTGTCGGGTTCCTTCTAGTCATAAACTAGAGGTACCTGGAAAGGACAAAAGAAAGAAGAAAGAAAAATTAGAAAAATAAAATAAAATTGCAAAAATAAAAATAAATAGTAAATATGGCTAGAGTAAAAAAAATTAAGCTTTCTTAATATTTTAGTTCCCCGGCAACGGCGCCAAAAACTTGATTGTCGAAATCAAAGCTTTAAAATTTATAATGAGAATGATCGAACCTGGAAACTAACTCTGAAAACGATTGTAAGGCAAGCGCACCTATCTGACAGTAGTATAACTTAGGCAAGACCAGAATATCGAACCCCAAAGGAACCAAAAGTACTAATACTAACTCTCTTTCTATTATTTAGCCTAAGAATTAAGTGAATGTTATCTAATCTAAATTCAACTATCAACTAAACTAAAGACACAAAGACAAAAAGAATGAATTGAGGAAAAATAACTTGGAAGAAAAACCAATTGATTAAGACGATACCCTTAGGAAGAATCCACCTAGACTTCACTTGTTATCTAACACTGAACCAGATGATATGTATTCATTTGACTTGATCCGTAAGATTCCCTAAGTTATATTAAACCCTCTCTCTCAAAGCGAATAACGTCTAACCCTAGGTTGATGAATTGAAATCTCTTTCTAATTAAAACCCCTAGAATCGCATTAACTCGATCTATGGACTCCCATATTAGGTTTCACCCTAATCCGGCAAAATCTCGTCACCCTATCTCTAGGCGTGCGATCAACTCCGCTTAATTATGCTAGATCTACTCTTAAGCAGGGACTTTTTCTCCTCCACCTAAGCACATCATACTTGAATTAATATCCCGGAAATATCAACACAAGAATTAAGCACACATAATTAAGAACAAGTCAAATATTTATCATATAGTTCAGAAAACAATAACAAGATCTGTCTTAGGTTTGATCCCCTTCAGGTATCTGAAGGGTTTAGTTCATATCAAATAAAGAAAACATCTCAGAAGAAAAGATAAAACAAAACATAAGAAATCACTAAAACTCCCCTGAAGGAATTGAAGGAGAGATCCGCCGTCTTGAGTAGGATTCCGGCTTCTTGAGATGGATCAACTGGCTATCTTCGAGTGATTCTCCACAAATCTGGTCTTTTTGGCTCGGCTCCTTGGCCTAGCTAACCGCCCTCTTTCAGGTAACAATTAGGGGGTTTATATAGGCTTTCAAAATATGTTTCTTTGCCCCAAAGTATCCAAATCCGAATGAAATTGCTCTTTGCCACGACAGGGACACGGCCATGTCACACGCCCGTGTGACTAGTGGTCAGGCCGTGTTTGGACTTTTTTAATGAGGCACGGCCGTGTAAGTCGAGATCAAGTCGTGTTCTAATAGATTGACGTGGCACAGCCGTGTGGGCTTAAGTCCAGGCCGTGTCGATTTCCTCTTTGGTCCAATTTGGTCCATTTTAAGTCTGTTTCTCGTTCTTTTCATCCTCGGGTGCTTTCATGAGTATATAACATGAAAACAAAAGATTAAGAGCACCTTTTTACATAAATCAAGGCTTAATTCATCCAAAAGCATACTAAATGTGGGCTTAAAATATGTTATTTTTACGGTTTATCAAAGAAGAAGAAACATAGGGAGTAGGTGAGAAGGGGAGAGGGGTGGTTTAAATAGAAATTTCACGTCTGGTCGCACGTGTTATCCCCCACGCCCATGTGCAGGTCGCCATGCCCGTGTTGCTAAAATAGTATCGGCCACGGCTGCATCGTACGACTGTGGTGTTCAGTTGAGGGCCCATGGCTTGAAGATATTTTTCGTCTTGTTTTTTACTATCTCTGCTATGTCAGTACGTACATCCGTAGCATCCACACAGCCACAACCACGGCCATGTGCAAAGTCGTGTGGTATGGAAATCTGCACTTGGTTAGTTTATAGTTAGGTACTAAAAAGGAAAATTAAGAGTAAAAATAAAAAAATGTAAAAATTAATAGGGTTAGTACTCGGGTTGCCTCCCGAGAAGCGCTTGTTTATAGTCTTAAGCTAGACTTACCTCTCATTTGCACATTCATGGTGGTTTTAGGAGTTGAAAGTCCTTCCTCATGCTATCGGTCCTTTTATCAGTATATAGCTCAAGTAGAGTTGTGTTTACTTTAAAAATGCCGAATATAGGATTACTTACCTCAACTGTTCCATATGGAAAAACCTTGAGTACCCTAAAAGAGATTTCTTTGTTTGTATTAGGGTCAGGAGGAGGTATTTGAGGGTCTTCCTTATCTAACAACACCTTATCTCTGATCTTAAATTCGTTTGTCCCACAGAATGGTGTTGGTTCTGCTTTGTGTATTCCTAATTTCTCCTTGAAGTGTGTCTTCCACTCGTCTAGTTCATCGATCTGAAGCCTTCGTTCCTCATGAGTTATTTGCTTGTTGGCATGAGGTCTAGGATCTGGCTCAGTTGTATAGTTCTGTGGTGCTTCCTGAAAAGAAGGTTTAACCGAATGGTTATTAATAGAATTTATGTTCTCACATTGATTACTCGATGTTCTAGCCGAGTCAAGAGCCTGAAGACTGATTGATTCGTCACCTACACAAAGTATGAGTTCACCTGCACTGACATCAATTTTAGTCCTGCCAGTTGCTAAAAAGGGTCTTCCTAAAATTAAGGGGATACTATTGTTCTCATCCATGTCTAAAACGACGAAGTCTACTGGGAATACGAATTTATCAATTTTTACGAGAACATCTTCAATTATACCCCTAGGAATTCTAACAGTTTTATCAGCTAATTGAATACTCATCCTAGTTTGTTTGGGTTTCCCTAGACCTAGTTGTTTAAACATTTTATAAGGCATAACATTGATGCTTGCCCCTAAATTAGCTAAAGCATTATCAACAGATAAACTACCAATTAAGCATGGAATTGTAAAACTCCCTGGATCTTTTAATTTTCGTGGTAGTTTATTTTGTAGCATTGCTGAGCACACTGCGTTTAGTTCTACATGCGATTCCTCGTCTAACTTTCGCTTGTTTGTTAGAAATTCTTTTAAAAATTTCCTTGAATCTGGCATCTGCGAAAGAGCTTCAAGAAACAGTAAGTTAATATGTAATTTCTTTAAAAGTTTAAGAAATTTACCAAATTGTTCGTCTGTGTTGTCCTTCTTCATCGCATCAGGATAGGGTATACGAGGTTGGTACTCTTTAATTCCCGGTTTTGGCTTCTCGTGACTTACCTCTACCTTACCTTTCTCCACCAAATTTTCTTGGCTTAATTTAGGCTCATCTAACCCTACACTATGCTGAGCTGTTATGGATTGAAGTTGCTCCTTTGGGTTAGTTTCAGTGTTGCTTGGCAAGCTACCTTGTGGTCGTTCTGATATGATCTTGGCAAGTTGGCCTAATTGGTTCTCGATCCCCTGAATCGATGCTTGTTGATTCTTAAGTGTTGTCTTGGTGTTTTGAAGACGAGTTTCTATCACTGCGATGAATTTTGTCAGCATCTCCTCAAGGTTCGACTTCTTTTCCTGTGGGTAGGGCTGTTGTTGGAAGTTTGGAGGGGGTTGTTGTTTCTTATTTCCTTGACCACCCCATGAAAAATTGGGGTGGTTCCTCCAACCTGGATTATAAGTATTACTATAAGGGTTATTTTGAGATTTAAAATTGTTACCCATATAGTAAACTTGCTCGTTCTTAGCACTCGGGGTTGTAAGGTGGATATTCTGTGTTGTTCATCCCTTCTCTATTCGTATCGCACTGCATGACTGGATGTACCTGCAAAGAATCACATACGCCATCAATCTTTTTATTTAACAGTTCTACTTGGTTTGATAGCATGGTTACTGCGTCGAGGTTGAAAACACTGGCTGCTTTTGTTAGCTTGGTCCTTGTGACTTGCCACTGATAGTTATTCAGTGACATCTCTTCAATGAACTCGTAAGCAGCCTCAGGTGTTTTGTTATTTAAGGTTCCGCCGGCTGCTGAATCAATTAATTGCCTGGTTGATGGGTTCACACCATTATAAAAAGTTTGAACCTGTAGCCACAAGGGTAATCCATGGTGTGGGCACCTTCTCAATAAATCTTTGTATCTCTCCTGTAATTGACCCATTTTGCCCGGGCCCATTCCATTCAGAAAAAACCAAAAAATAATGAAAATAATGATTAATAAAGTCCTTTTACAGTCCCTTACAGCCAATGGCCCAAACACTAAAACAAGCCCAATACACGTAGCCCAATTACACCCAAAACACACCTAACCCACCTAAAAACCTAATCTGGCCCAATAGCAGAATCGGCCCAAGTGGCCCAAGTGACTAAACAGTAACAGAAGACCTAGGAACCTTAGGCGTCGCAAGCCTCCATACCAACCCCTCACCACCGGACATCACGCTGCCATCAGCGCGTGAATCCCGCCCCCAATCTTCGCCGTTAACTTGCAAAAGGCAAGAAAAAACAACAGAAAATGGCAAATATAGCAGTCAATAGCAATAAAATACGATTCCTGTATTTTTTTATTTTTAGGGCTATAAAAACCCTAATGTAATCTAAAGGAGGGGGACAATAAAAAAATCAAGAAAGGTTTATTTCTTTTTTATTTTTCCTTTTTTTCGAATCAGTCTACATATAAAATTTTCATTTTTATTTTTGTACTATATATATATATATATATATATATATATATATATATATATAAATTGGAAAAAAATACCTGTTTTTGAATTTCAACCGCCAGTAAGCATCACCGGCAATCGCCTGAGGGGAGAGCATTTTTGAAACTCTCTGTTTTTTTTTTTTGTTGGAATAGAAAACATATGATTTTTTTGGCAAAAATTTGACTTAAATAGGGCTATAAAACGGCGTCGTTTTGGGCCAATGCTTAGACGCCAAAACGGCGTCGTTTTGAGCTTGGCCCGCGCGTGTAACCCGACCCGCAAGGAGGATCCGCGTGTTTTTATAAAATGGGTTATTTGCTACTTTAGCCCGTCCGCATTTTCATTTGTTTTAAATTCAATTTTTTTTAATTTTAAATTTGCCCCGGTGGTTTTCTTGCTGATCCATTTTAGTCCCTGGATAAAACGAAGCGCATAACGTTCCAGGGATATTTCCCTTTTCACCCCCGCATATTTTTAACGCACTGTAATTGAGTCCGTTTCTTTCTTCTTATTTATAATTTAACCCCACAATTTTGTTTTAATCCCAATTTGGTCCCATTGTTTTAAATTCGATTTTTTATTATCTTCTTTTCGTGTTACTTTATTTAATTTTTTTATTTTGTATATATTTTATTATTACTAGCTATTATTTTTTATTATTTAATATTTATACTATATTAGTATCATTTATTACTATTAGTATTATTATTACTTTTATTATTATTTTTCATTACTATTAATATTATTATTACCATTCTTATTACTAATTTAATATTATTATTTTTACCATTATAATTATTCTTTTAATATTACTACTACTATTATTTTTTTATTTTTAATTAACTTTGTTATTATTATTATATTTAATTCTTCTTATTATTAGTTTTTATTGTTACACGTTTTATATTATTATTACCATAATTAGTATTATGATATTATTATTATTATTATTATTATTATTATTATCAATATTATTACTGCTATTTCATTATTTTTTTATTCTTTACAATTATTAGTTTATTAATATTCTATTATTATTATTGCTATTTTTTGTTATTTCCATTATTTCTTTTATTTTACTATTAGTATTTATTTAATATATGTTATTATTATTTTTACTATTAATTATTTTATTTTTAAAAAATTAATATAGTATTTATTCATTTATCAATTTACTATTAGCTTTTATTTTTTATTTATTTCTTTTATTTATTTATCCTTTTTCCAGTTATTTCGTATAGATTATTGATTTTAAATGTTATTTTATTGTATTATTTCCACTTTTATTTTTGATATTTACGTTATTACTCTTGTTTCTATCCTATTATGTATTTATACTATACCCCATCTTCCATTTTACTACAATCAAATCACATATTACTCAATGCATTAAAATTTTCGTTTTGAAATAAGCAAATACTCCGCGTTCTAAGATTTAAAAGAAATCGTACCCTAATTTACTGTGTTTTAATTTTTCTCATTGAGTCTAAAGAACCAATTATTTTAAAATCAAACCTACAAGTTAAATAAAATACCTAGTCTCGGGAATTCAAAAGTGTTGTGACCTAACTCACTGGGTATGACATTTTGTTATCTCAAGGTAAGGACTTCCAATAATAAAGACGATGTTCGGTATTTGGGAATTTCGAAAAAGTTGTGCCCTAACTTACTGGGTTCCAATTTTTCATTCAACTCAAATAACCGAATATCCTTTTTAAGTTTAAATGTACGAATTTTAAATAAAGACAAGCTTAGTTTCGAGGATTCGAAAAGTTGTATCCTAACTCACTGGGTATAATATTTTATTCCTTCGAAATAAGCAGGTCTCGGCATCTAGTTTAATTCATTCAAGTTTTCAAAAACAAAGAGGATCGTATTTTAAAATTTTTAGATTTTCGACATTAGGACAATAACTAATCAATCCAGTACCAATTTTGGGCGTTATGAGGGTGCTAATCCTTCCTCGTACGTAACCGACTCCCGAACCTGTGTTCTTGAATTTCGTAGGCCAAAATCAATGTTTTGAAATAAAATGTTTTATAAGGTAATCCGATCACACCTAAGCAAAAAGGGATTGGTGGCAACTCCATTTTCGTTTTTAAAGTCGATCCTCGTTTTTTTCAAAAAAAAAAAAATGGTTTCGACATCTCCCATGCATCATAAAGTGTTTCTAAATCCATTTGCACAAAAGAAGAGATATCATTCCTCAACTTGGCCGTTTTAGCCGGCGAAAAATATTTTAATAAAAATTTTTCAGTCATTTGTTCCCATGTAGTGATTGATCCTCGTGGAAGAGAGTTCAACCACTATTTAGCTTTATTCCTCAAAGAAAAGGGAAATAACCGAAGACGAATGGCATTATCAGAAACGCGATTTATTTTGAAGGTATCGCAAAATTCTAGGAAATTCGCCAAGTGATTGTTTGGATCTTCATCCTGCAAACCATCAAACTGAACAAATTGCTGTATCATCTGAATAGTGTTAGGTTTCAGTTCAAAATTATTTGCAGCAATAGCAGGCCTAACAATACTTGACTCAGTTCCTGTTAAATTAGGTTTAGCATAATCATACATAGTTCGAGGAGCATGATTTTCGGCTACTTCTTGAGGTAGCGGATTATTCTCAGCCATCTCTTCGGTAGTATTGGTTTCGACTTCTTGCTCTTCTTCTATGTAATTTAAGCTTCGCCTTATTTCTCTACGATTTCTGCGAACAGTACCTTCAAAATCACTGTCGTAAATCAGGGGTCCTGTCGGGTTCCTTCTAGTCATAAACTAGAGGTACCTGCTAAGAACAAATAAAAGAAGGAAGATTAGTAAAGTTTAAAAGCAAAATAAAAATAATAAAAATAATAAATTGAAAAATAAAAATGGCTAAAGTAATAAAAATTGAGCATTCTTAATATTTTAGTTCCTCGGCAACGGTGCCAAAAACTTGATCGTGTGTCAGAGTCTTAAAAATTTATATAAAGAATGATCAAGCCTAAAAACTAACTATGACAATGATTGAGGCAAATGCACCTATCGAACAGTAGTATAGCTTAGTGGCAAGACCAGATTGTCGAACCCAAAGGAACCAAAAGTACTATTACTAACTTTCTTTTTTATTATTTAGCCTAAGAATTAAGGGAATTATTAATTAATCTAAAATTAACTAACTATTACGCTAAAGATGCTAAGACGAAGAGAATGAATTGGGGAAATACTTGTAGGAAAAACCAATTGATTAAGACAATATCCGAGGAAGAATCCACCAAGACTTCACTTGTTATTTAACTCTGAACCTGTAACATCCTGAAATTGGGCCTAGTAGGATTGGGCCCAATGGGCCTTGAGCGTAGTAGCGTTTAAATTTTTGGGGAACAAGAGATCGGCATTATTGCAAGTTAGACTTATTAGGTAAGTGATTTTGGAAGGTTAGAGGGCTTCTATGAAGTCCCGGGGATCAAACATTGGCTTTGGGGAAATTTTGGTTTTAGGTGGAAAAAACTCTAAAAGTTGGCAGGTAGGCCTTAAGAATAAAATGTGGAGGAGAATGACACAAGTGGAGTGTGTGGTGTAATGGCAAAGTGACGCCACATAAGAGACAAGGGGATGAGGCCACAAGGAAGGAAGGAGGTCTAAGGTTCAAGTCTTAGCTTTTTCGTTTTGGTTTTCTTTTTACATGGATCTTAGAATTTGGCCCATAGTTTATATTTAGTTGCGCATGGGTTAAGACACAAGAGGAGCTTGTGGCCAAGTGGTTAGCAGCATGGATTATGTTGTAAGGGAGCCTGGGTTCAAATCTCGTGAGAAGCAAAGGAGTAATTATTTTGCGGATTGGACGGCAAGAGTTTCAGTTGAATTTAAACTCTACTGACGAAGGGATCCCACAACGGAAAGATACAAAGAAGGAAGGTGAAGAGCTAGCTATATAAAGAGCATTCCAGGAGGAGAGTTAACATACCTTGGTGGGCATTTGGGCGCAGGAGTGGTCGCAGCGCGGTTTAACACCAGATTCCTATCAGGTGTGTAACTCTCTCTACTCTAGTTGTAGAGCGGCAAATGCTGAAGTGCCGATCACGGCATGAGTAGCCACACGAGCGTGCGAGCGCACGTGTGGGGCTTTGACGCGATAGTTGAGGCCATTAGTAGTATTCTTGTGGGTTAAGGCTGCTTGGGCCACAATGGGCCAAAGTAGGCCCAATGGGCCCGTGGGCCCAATAGAATAAAATGTATGATGGGGTAGTATATAGTGAACTAGACTAGGTGGAACTTATATACATGGCTAGATTTGTGCTAGGTGGGCCACACGAGCGTGTAGGCCCGAATAGGCCAAAATCGGGTTTTAAGCCCAATCATCCGGTACGACCGAAAATGGTAGCTGAGTCGCTTGGGGCGACATTAGGCCTTCGAAAAGGCCATTGCAGGTTCAAAATTACAAAAATACCCTTAGTGGGTAAATTACCAAAATACCCCTAGAAGGTAAATTACTATTATACCTTAGAGGTTGATTAGCTTGGTTATGCCGTATTTGTTATTCTGATTATGATTGTAATTCATTTCATGCATTATCTTTGATATATGATTTGCATACATGTCATACTGCATACACGAATTATTATGACTGATGATCATGGCATGGACATGGGTATGATGAGAGGAGGGGAAAGATATGATTTTTAGACTGTCACCAGTGGTTTTGACCACACAGTGGGTTGGCCCCGCTTATTTTAATATTGTGACTAAGTCTCAGTGGTTTTGACCACCAGTGGTTTGGTACCACATATATCTATCTTTGTGACTAGTCCCAATGGTTTGGCACTGTAATATCCGGGTTATAGGGGTTATGCATTTTAACTTAATTGTATGTGGTAGCATGCCTATGTGTGGATTGAGTGTGCTTTGGGAGTTTCAGAAACTTTAGAATGTAGGAGAATGCCTTAGAAAAAAATATTAGATTTTTAATTCTTAAAAGGGAGCTAGACAAGATAGGCCTTAAGAAAATTTGTTGGAGGATTTAGACACAAGAATTCAGTTGGCAAAATGGCAAGGGAGGCACCACTTAGGGCCTTGGAAAGTGACGCCACAAGCAGTGTGAGGGGGGCTTAGGTTCGAATCCCATGGATAGACTTAAGGTGACTTTTATTTTTGCATTTGTATGGCATGTGTTGGTCAAACTTTAATTAAGGTAAGGTTGAACTATTTTCTTTTATGGATAGTAGACTAAGGAAAAAGGCAAGTGCTAACTTAAGGAATGAAATCCTAAGCTTATGGTAAGTTAGGGGGACATAAGGCTTGAAGTAAGGAATGATGTTTTGGAAATTATTTTATGGCCTTTTGACCATGTATGTAGACGGCATAGGGGGCTAGGGGGGTTGGTTGAATTTTGAAAGGGATTAGGAGGAAGATTAGGAGGAAATTAAGAGGAAAAGGTGGGATTTGATAAGGGAATGAATGTTGGCCGGCCAAGGGATGTTTTTGGTGACCATTTCGATCATGTAGATGGAGCGGAGAAGCCGAATGTGCATAAGGTAGTGTTGGGCATTTTTGTGCGATTTCCTTTTTGTTGTTTTCTCGAAAGCTTTTGTGTTCTTTTTCTTTTGGGACCGTAAACCAAATAAGTGACCATTCGTGCATCTCTCTCTTTTGATCATCTCTCCCTTCTCTTTATTTTTCTTAGGCCGAACCTCTCATCCATCCTATTTCACCATTGCCGAGACCTCTAAAGCCTCACACTCTTTTTCTTTTTATTCTTTTGTTAAGCCGAATCTCCCTATTGTCACCAAGCCAAATCGCATCACATACCATTATTCACTTCTTCATCTTTCTTCTCCATCCCATATTTCTCCATATCCGATTGCTCACCTATTATTAAGCCGAAACTTGTAGCCCTCATTCTCTCTTTTCTTGTTTGCAAACTCCAAAAACCGAAAGCACATCAAAACCTTAGCCGATTGTTCATTAAACTCCAAGCCGAAACATATCACCATCTAGCCTATTTCTTCATCTCTTTCTTCTCCAAAGTCAATCAGTCTTCTTTGTAGCCAAATATCTCTGTGGTTTCAAGCAAGGGTGCAATCGATCTCAGCGTTAGTGGAGGATTTCGGGATTTGGTTGTAGCCGACAGTTGGAAGGGAACCTTTTAGGATTCGGATATTCAAGGTAAAGCAAGTGTAATCTTAGGCCAAAGGCTATGTATTTTGGTTCATTAATGTTAGAAATCGAATCTAACATAGATCATGTAGGGATTTCGACATCTCTAAGGACAAGTGACATTTTCGGGATCTAGACAATCAAGGTAAGGGGTCTTAATATTCGGCCAAAGGCCATATTGTCTATTAAGGTTGGCCAATTTTGACTATGATGTTTTAGGGGCAGTTCGATAGGGGCAAGCATTTCATTGTTAATTCATGCTAGCGAGAGCGTTGGTATCGGTAGTATCGTAATCACTATTATCAGGTGTGTAGCCCTACACTAAACTTCCAATAAATCGATAGTAGTAATATTTGTATGTGTTATTAAGAAATATGTTTGATAATGATTGCGGGTACCATTCAGTGGTACATGATATTCAGGTACGTTAAACCCCTAATACTTCGTTATTAATGCTATAAGCATGAATATGAAATGTGTATGATTCCGTTATGATTTTGGGGGTATATGGCATGATATCGAAATAGTATGTTTATTGCATGGGCATATGGGTGATATTGATAAAGGGGAAGTGTTCCAGTGGTTTTTACCACATTATCCGGTGACTTCGGTCACATATTATGAATCCGGTGACTTCGGTCACATATTATGAATCCGGTGACTCTGTCACAATTATCTGGTGGCCATGCCACAATTTATAAGGGCGATGTGCAGTTGACTGCAGCGACTGCCTTCGATGGTGTGTAGCGGATGGAGGGTCGATTTAGTAATCCCCACGGTGTGATTGGCAGGTACGGGTGGTGTGTAGCGGATGGATATCTAGGTGGGCTCGGGATTGCATTTCATTTTATATGTGCATGTGATTATCTGATTTGCTATATTATGGGCTTATGGCTAAATGTGATTTAAATGAGCTTTATTGCTATGATCGATTGGGTTTTTAGTGTACTGTTGCACATTGAGTTTGTTGACTCACCCCTCGTGGGATATCTTTTTCAGGTGATACTTAGCGTGATGGACCGGGTCAGCGAGAACTACGTGGTGGCCATTGCTCAACTCAGTATATGGGTTTTCTTTTAATTAAACTTACTATGTTTTCTTTTATTATTTCGGGATTTATTTTGGGTTATGTTTTTGTAATAAGGCAACCATAAACTGTTTTGTTTATACGTTTTAAATTTTTATTCTGCTACGCTCAACTTCAACTAAATAATTAAATATTTTCGATAACCGACTTAAATTGTTTTGACACCTAAATACCTATGGTTTTCAACTTTATAATAAGTTCTAAATTTGGTTCTTCTTTTGATATATAAATTTTCTAAAAACATATAGTTAACGATTTTATAAGATACAAACTTAAATCACAACCCGGTTTTCAACAAGATTGTACTTCAAATCTATTCTCTTACCACAAAATCACATGTCTTCCAAAACGACAAAACGAGTTTTTCTCAAGAAGCATACCAGATCCGGTTGGGGCTTGTGGGCCAGGTTTAGGGTGTTTCAACTTGGTATCAGAGCCCAGTTTTAAACACTCGGCCTTGGGTTTTGAAGCCCACAATGTTTTCAAAATTGAGCCCAAATGAGTTTTGAAAATTTTTTTGTTAAACTGGTTTTTATGGAAGCATGGCACCCGAGTTCTCGGCCCAGGTCTGCCAGGTAAGTTCTTTTGTTGATAAATTGATGTGGGTATTTTAATGTATGATACTTTAGTTGATAAGCCTAAGGAAACTATACTTTAGAGACATGGACCCTAGGTATATGTGTACTTCTACGGAAAAAAAAACCACTGATTAAAACTCTGTTGCATAAAATTTTCTTTAAACAAGAAAGTGAAAAGACTCTAATGCATAAAATTTTCGTAAAAACAGATAAGATACGAAGTAGACATGAGTTCTAGGGGACGTGGTCGTCGTGGACGCGGTAGAGGCAGAATGGCTGTGTCGGAACCAGTTAGGTCTGGTCAGGGTTCTGAAAATGAGGCACCGCCACCGGCTGTTGGGGCAGAATTTCAAGAGCAAACTGGAGGAGATGACGCAGTATCGCAGGCTATGCTGCGAGTTCTAGAGCGAGTAGCGGGAGCTAGTATGGGAAATGGGGCTCGGAAGTCAGTAGCTGAGAGACTTAGATCAAACGAAGCCGAGGTTTTTAGGGGAGTATCTGGGGTAGCTCCGAATGTAGCGGAGTACTGGTTAGAGGCAGTCGAGAGGATCATGGACGATTTGGACTGCACTGCTGAGGAAAAGCTGAAAGGTGCTGTTTCGCTGCTTCGAGTTGAGGCCTACCAGTGGTGGCTCACTGTTAAGGAGAGTATCCCTACGGATCGAGTGGATTGGGGGTATTTTAAGGTTAAGTTTGAAGGGAAATACGTTGGAGCTAGCTACATCGACTCTCAAAGAAAGGCGTTTCTGAATTTAGTACAAGGAAATAAGTCGGTAGCTGAGTATGAAGCGGAGTTTCTGCGATTAAGTCGGTATGCTAGAGGGATTGTAGCTACTGATTACGAGCGGTGTGTCAGATTTGAGGATGGGTTGCGAGATGAGCTGCGAGTGTTGATTGCTCCGCATCGAGAGAGGGACTTTGCAGTCTTAGTGGATAGGGCACGGATAGCTGAAGAAGTTAAGCGGACTGAAAGACAGAACCGAGACAGAGGTCAGAATAGGAATAAGAGGAACTATGGGACTTCAGGGTCATCCGGGAATTTTCAAAAGAGACCTAGAGTTGATGGGCCGCGAGGTCAGCAGGTTGCTACGGGAGGACAGTACCGTACTTGTGCTCAATGTGGAAAGATGCACTCGGGTGAATGTTGGAAAAAGACAGGGGGGATGTTTTAAGTATGGGTCCAAGGACCATATGATTAAGGATTGTCCGATGGATACGGATAGGAACCGTCCAGCAGGTCAGGGTTTTAATCAGGCTGGCAGAGGTGGATAGCAGCTGTCAAGGGGTCGTGGTTCAAATGGCAGAGGTAATGATTCTGGTAGAGGTCGCGGAACTTCGGGCAGAGGTAGTGGTAGCTCTGAGGCTAGACAGCCAGGTCTGGTATATGCGATTCGTCGAAGGGAAGATAGTGATGCACCTGATGTTATCACGGGTACGTTTCTAATATCTGGAATACCCTTTATTGTTTTGATAGATATAGGGTCAACTCATTCATACATCGCTAGTGAAGTATCTGGAACTTTGCATGTGAACTCTGAGACTGTACCTAGGAAGATGACCGTACTTAGTCCTTTAGGGCAGACTATAGTAGTAGATAAGCTCTTTAAGGAAGTGCCTTTAGAAGTGCAAGGGAGGCAGTTTCCGGCTGACTTAATGGAGTTGCCATTCAGGGAATTTGATCTAATCTTAGGCATGGACTGGTTAGTGAAGTATCGTGCGAATGTAGACTGTGCTGCTAAGCGCATGTCATTGAGAACCTCTGATGACAATGAAGTTGTGGTGATAGGCGAGAGACGGAATTACTTGTCAAATGTAGTATCTGCCCTTAAGGCAGAAAAGATGGTTAGGAAGGGTTGTTTGGCTTTTCTTATGTTGGTCAGTGCCTTGGAGGCTAAGGAGGCAACTGTTGAAGGAGTTGGGACTGTAAGAGAATTCATGGATGTCTTTCCGGAAGAACTTCCAGGGTTGCCTCCGGATCGTGAGGTGGAATTTGGGATTGACTTGTTGCCTGGTACGGCGCCAGTATCTATCGCTCCGTACAGAATGGCACCGAATGAGTTGGTTGAGCTTAAGGCTCAGATCCAGGAGTTGCTTGATCGTGGGTTTATCTGACCCAGTGTGTCTCCATAGGGAGCACCGGTCTTGTTCGTGAAGAAGAAGGACGAGACTATGCGTATGTGTATAGACTATCGGCAGTTGAATAAGCTGACCATCAAGAACAAGTACCCTTTGCTAAGGATAGACGACTTGTTCGATCAGCTTAAGGGAGCTGTGGTATTCTCAAAGATAGATCTACGGTCGGGATATCATCAGCTTAAGGTGAAGGAAGCGGATATCCATAAGACAGCTTTTCGAACAAGATACGGGCAAGGATTGACGAACGCCCCAGCTGCGTTCATGGATATGATGAATCGGGTTTTCCAACCCTACTTGGATCAGTTCGTCGTTGTGTTTATAGACGACATTCTAGTGTATCCCAAGTCTGAGGTAGAACATGTTGAGCACCTTCGGATAGTGTTGCAAGTGTTAAGGGAGAAGAAGCTTTATGCCAAATTCAGCAAGTGTGAATTTTGGCTGAAGGAAGTTGCGTTCTTAGGCCATGTGGTGTCAGCGGAAGGGATAAGGGTGGATCCTCGGAAGATTGAGGCAGTGTTGGATTGGAAACCACCTAAGTCTGTAGATGAGGTTTGCAGTTTCTTGGGTTTAGCAGGCTATTACAGAAGGTTCGTAGAGGGGTTTTCATCAATAGCTGCACCTTTGACGAAGTTGTTGAGAAAAGAGGTACCTTTCGTATGGGCAGATAAGCAGCAAGAGAGTTTTGAGAAGCTTAAGAAGGTTTTGACTGAAGCTCCGGTTTTGATTCAGCCTGAGGCAGGGAAGGATTTTGTGGTATATTGTGATGCTTCTCACACAGGATTAGGATGTGTTCTGATGCAAGACTGGAAGGTAGTCGCTTATGCGTCTCGGCAATTAAGGCCACACGAGGTTAACTATCCGACGCATGACTTAGAGTTAGCAGTGGTAGTCTTTGCTCTTAAGGAATGGAGGCATTATCTGTATGGAGAAAAGTCGATGATCTATACGGACCACAAGAGTCTGAAGTATCTGCTGACTCAGAAGGAGCTGAATCTGAGACAGTGAAGGTGGGTGGAGTTGTTGAAAGACTACGATTGTTCTATAGAGTATCACCCGGGAAAGGCGAATGTAGTAGCTGATGCCTTAAGTCGGAAAGTAGTGTCAGATTTGAGGGCGATGTTTGCACATCTTAGTCTTTATGACGACGGAAGTTTGTTAGCAGAGTTGCAGGTAAAGCCGACATGGTTGAGTCAGGTGAAAGAAAGACAGTTGGTAGATGATGATTTAAGTGCTAGACTACGGCAAGTGCAGAATGGGAAATTGGTAGATTATGGTGTCAATAGTGACGGAGTGTTGTGTTTCAAAGGTAAGGTCTGTATGCCGAAGGATGAAGAACTTAGACGGAGAATTCTTCAGGAATCGCATAGTAGCCCTTATTCGATGCATCCTGGAGGTAGTAAGTTGTACAGGGATCTACGGGATCAGTTTTGGTGGCCTGGTCTTAAGCGAGAAGTTATAGAATTTGTAGGGAAGTGCTTAACGTGTCAGCAAGTTAAGGCTGAACACCAAGTTCCGTCAGGATTGCTTCAGCCGATAAAGATTCCGCAGTGGAAGTGGGAGCGAATCACCATGGATTTTGTTAGTGGGCTTCCCCTTACGCCTACTAAGAAAGACCCGGTATGGGTGATAGTGGATCGATTGACGAAGTTTGCACATTTCATACCAGTGCGGGTTGATTACTCTTTGCAGAAATTGGCGAAGTTGTATATGGCAGAGATTGTGAGGTTGCATGGAGTGCCGGTGTCGATTATTTCGGATAGGGATCCGAGGTTTACGTCTCGATTTTGGAAAGCATTACATCAGGCTTTGGGCACCAGGTTAGACTTCAGTACGGCATTTGATCCACAGTTAGACGGCCAGTCTGAGCAAGTAATCCAAGTGTTAGAAGATATGTTAAGGGGTTGTGTGATAGACTTCAGAGGAAGCTGGGAAGAGTTTTTGCCTTTAGCAGAGTTTGCATACAACAACATCAACCAAGCAAGTATTTGGATGGCACCGTACGAAGCGCTATATGGACGGAAGTGTCGCACTCCTACGTGTTGGACAGAATTGGGGGAACGTCAAGTTTTGGGTCCAGAGATGGTGGCTGAATCCGAAGAAAAGGTTAAGGTAATTCGGGCACGGTTGAAGGAGGCATCTGACAGGCAAAAGTCGTACGCAGATCTTAAGTGGAAGGAGATAGAGTTTGCTGTGGGAGATCAAGTATTTCTTAAAGTGTCGCCATGGAAGAAGGTAATGAGATTTGGTCGCAAAGGAAAGTTAAGTCCCAGGTTTATAGGACCTTATCGGGTTTTGAAGCAGGTTGGACCAGTGGCATATCAGTTAGAGTTGCCTTCGTAATTGAAGCAGATGCACGATGTGTTTCATGTTTCGATGCTACGTCGTTACCGATCGGATCCATCTCATGTAGTGCCAGTTGAGGAGGTGGAGCTAAGACCAGATTTGTCCTACGAGGAGGAGCCGATTCAGATTTTGGAACGGGATGTGAAGATGTTACGGAGGAAGTCAGTTCCTCTTGTCAAAGTGTTATGGCATAACCATGGATCGGAAGAAGCTTCGTGGGAGCCGGAGGAAGCAATGCGACAGCAATACCCTCACTTATTCTAGTCAGGTAATTTCGAGGTCGAAATTATTTTAAGGGGGTAGAACTGTAATATCCGGGTTATAGGGGTTATGCATTTTAACTTAATTGTATGTGGTAGCATGCCTATGTGTGGATTGAGTGTGCTTTGGGAGTTTCAGGAACTTTAGAATGTAGGAGAATGCCTTAGAAAAAAAATATTAGATTTTTAATTCTTAAAAGGGAGCTAAAAAAGATAGGCCTTAAGAAAATTTGTTGGAGGATTTAGACACAAGAATTCAGTTGGCAAAATGGCAAGGGAGGCGCCACTTAGGGCCTTGGAAAGTGACGCTACAAGCAGTGTGAGGGGGGCTTAGGTTCGAATCCCATGGATAGACTTAAGGTGACTTTTATTTTTGCATTTGTATGGCATGTGTTGGTCAAACTTTAATTAAGGTAAGGTTGAACTATTTTCTTTTATGGATAGTAGACTAAGGAAAAAGGCAAGTGCTAACTTAAGGAATGAAATCCTAAGCTTATGGTAAGTTAGGGGGACATAAGGCTTGAAGTAAGGAATGATGTTTTGGAAATTATTTTATGGCCTTTTGACCATGTATGTAGACGACATAGGGGGCTAGGGGGGTTGGTTGAATTTTGAAAGGGATTAGGAGGAAGATTAGGAGGAAATTAAGAGAAAAAGGTGGGATTTGATAAGGGAATGAATGTTGGCCGGCCAAGGGATGTTTTTGGTGACCATTTCGGTCATGTAGATGGAGGGGAGAAGCCGAGTGTGCATAAGGTAGTGTTGGGCATTTTTGTGCGATTTCCTTTTTGTTGTTTTCTCGAAAGCTTTTGTGTTCTTTTTCTTTTGGGACCGTAAACCAAATAAGTGACCATTCGCGCATCTCTCTCTTTTGATCATCTCTCCCTTCTCTTTATTTTGCTTAGGCCGAACCTCTCATCCATCCTATTTCACCATTGCCGAAACCTCTAAAGCCTCACACTCTTTTTCTTTTTATTCTTTTGTTAAGCCGAATCTCCCTATTGTCACCAAGCCAAATCGCATCACATACCATTATTCACTTCTTCATCTTTCTTCTCCATCTCATATTTCTCCATATCCGATTGCTCACCTATTATTAAGCCGAAACTTGTAGCCCTCATTCTCTCTTTTCTTGTTTGCAAACTCCAAAAACTGAAAGCACATTCAAAACCTTAGCCGATTGTTCATTAAACTCCAAGCCAAAACATATCACCATCTAGCCGATTTCTTCATCTCTTTCTTCTCCAAAGTCAATCACTCTTCTTTGTAGCCGAATATCTCTGTGGTTTCAAGCAAGGGTGCAATCGATCTCAGCGTTAGTGGAGGATTTCGGGATTTGGTTGTAGCCGACAGTTGGAAGGGAACCTTTTGGGATTCGGATATTCAAGGTAAAACAAGTGTAATCTTAGGCCAAAGGCCATGTATTTTGGTTCATTAATGTTAGAAATCGAATCTAACATAGATCATGTAGGGATTTCGACATCTCCAAGGACAAGTGACATTTTCGGGATCTAGACAATCAAGGTAAGGGGTCTTAATATTCGGCCAAAGGCCATATTGTCTATTAAGGTTGACCGATTTTGACTATGATCTTTTAGGGGCAGTTCGATAGGGATAAGCATTTCATTGTTAATTGATGCTAGCGAGAGCGTTGGTATCGGTAGTATCGTAATCACTATTATCAGGTGTGTAGCCCTACACTAAACTTCCAATAAATCGATAGTATTAATATTTGCATGTGTTATTAAGAAATATGTTTGATAATGATTGCGGGTACCATTCAGTGGTACATGATATTCAGGTACGTTAAACCCCTAATACTTCGTTATTAATGCTATAAGCATGAATATGAAATGTGTATGATTTCATTATGATTTTGGGGGTATATAGCATGATATCGAAATAATATGTTTATTGCATGGGCATATGGGTGATATTGATAAAGGGGAAGTGCTCCGGTGGTTTTTACCACATTATCCGGTGACTTCGGTCACATATTATGAATCCGGTGACTTCGGTCACATATTATGAATCCGGTGACTCTGTCACAATTATCTGGTGGCCATGCCACAATTTATAAGGGCGATGTGCAGTTGACTGCAGCGACTGCCTTCGATGGTGTGTAGCGGATGGAGGGTCGATTTAGTAATCCCCACGATGTGATTGGCAGGTACGGGTGGTGTGTAGCGGATGGATATCTAGGTGGGCTCGGGATTGCATTTCATTTTATATGTGCATGTGATTATCTGATTTGCTATATTATGGGCTTATGGCTAAATGTGATTTAAATGGGCTTTATTGCTATGATCGATTGGGTTTTTAGTGTACTGTTGCACATTGAGTCTGTTGACTCACCCCTCGTGGGATATCTTTTTCAGGTGATACTTAGCGTGATGGACCGGGTCAGTGAGAACTACGTGGTGGCCATTGCTCAACTCAGTATATGGATTTTCTTTTAATTAAACTTACTATATTTTCTTTTATTATTTCGGGATTTATTTTGGGTTATGTTTTTGTAATAAGGCCGCCATAAACTGTTTTGTTTATACGTTTTAAATTTTTATTCTGCTACGTTCAACTTCAACTAAATAATTAAATATTTTCGATAACCGACTTAAATTGTTTTGACACCTAAATACCTATGGTTTTCAACTTAATAATAAGTTCTAAATTTGGTTCTTCTTTTGATATATAAATTTTCTAAAAACATAGAGTTAACGATTTTATAAGATACAAACTTAAATCACAACCCGGTTTTCAACAAGATTGTACTTCAAATCTATTCTCTTACCACAAAATCACATGTTTTCCAAAACGACAAAACGAGTTTTTCTCAAGAAGCATACCAGATTCGGTTGGGGCTTGTGGGCCGGGTTTGGGGTGTTTCAGGCACCACAGTGGGTTGGCCCCTCATATCGATATTGGATTGTCACCAGTGGTTTGGTACCACAATGTGGGTTGGCCCCACACATATTATTGTGACTCCGGTCACCAGTGGTTTTGACCACATATATATTTTTTGTGACCTCGGTCACCAGTGGTTTTGACCACCAGTGGTTTGGTACCACATATATCTATCTTTGTGACCTCGGTCACCAGTGGTTTTGACCACCAGTGGTTTGGTACCACATATATCTATCTTTGTGACTCGTCCCAGTGGTTTGGCACCATAGTGGGTTGGCCCCACATATCGATACGGGATTGTCACCAGTGGTTTGGTACCACAATGTGGGTTGGCCCGACACATATTATTGTGACTCCGGTCACCAGTGGTTTTGACCACATATATATTATTTATGACCTCGGTCACCAGTGGTTTTGACCACCAGTGGTTTTGACCACACGGGGTAGATTCAGGAGTTTCGGAAGGTTAGGTTTTGGGTTGCATGGTATACATATTCACTTATGAAACTGTGTAAGAGCTTATATCTTTGGGATGGGGGATTTACACACTGAGTCTCGATGACTCACCCCTTTAGTTAATTTTGCAGGTAATCGTTAGATCGCGGATTTGGGAGCCGAGGCAGACTTGTGGTGGCCATACAATGTTTTTCTCGTAAACTCGTTCTCTTAGTTAAACTTATTTGTAACTGAGATTTTGTTATGTAAGAGGGACGCTTTAATTGTATTTTTGGTATTTTATTTGGTTTAGCTTTTAATATGATTACTGCCTATTGTTATCAAATGTTCAATACGGGAATTTCCTAAACCCTTAATAACCGTTTTCCAAAATGTTAACAAAAGGATAACAAGCGAATAAATATTTAAACTCAAAATTTTTGACAAACGCGCAGTTTTTAAACAACCCTTTTATGTGACATGCCAGATCCAGTCGTAACGTTTAGGTCGGGTTTGGGGTGTTACAGAACCAGACGATTTATTCACTTAACTTGATCTGCAGGATTCCCTGATTTATGTTAATACCTCTCTCGAGGCTACTAACGTCTAACCCTAGGTTGATTAATTGAAATCTTTTTCTAATTAAAACCCCTAGAATTGCATTAACTCGATCAATGGACTCCCATATTAGGTTTGACCCTAATCCGGTAGATTTTCGTCATCCTATCTCTAGGATTGCGATCAACTCCGCTTAATTATGCTAGATCTACTCTTAGACAGGGTCTACTCCTCCTCTGCCAAAGCACATCAATACTTGAATCAATATCCTGAAATATCAAATCAAGAATTAAGAACACATAATTAAGAACAAATCAAGTGTTTATCATATAGTTCAGAAAACAATAACAAGATCCGTCTTAGGTTTCATCCCCCTCAGGTATTTGAGGGTTTAGTTCATAATAATAAAAGAATACATCTCAGAAGAAAATATAAAACAAAACATAAGAAAAACCCTAAAACCCCCTGAAGGAATTAAAGAGAAAATCCTCTGTCTTGAGTATAACTTTGGCTTCTTGAGATGAATCAACTGCCTTTCTTCGAGTAAATTCCACAATTCTAGCCTCTTTGGCTCGGCTCTTCGGCCTAACTGGACGCCCCCTAAAGGTTGGCCTCTAAGGTGTTTATATAGGCTTTTGGAATGGCTTTCTTTGCCTCTAAGTACCCTAATCCTAATGAAATTCCTCTTTGTCATGACAGGGACATGCCCATGGCACACGCCCGTTGAATCATGGCCAGGCCGTGTTTGGGTATGTTAAGGAGGCACGGCCGTGTGGTCTTGGGCCTAGGCTGTGTCGATTTCGTAAGTTGGCTCATTTACTCCGTTTTAGGCCCTTTTCTCATTCTTTTCATCCTCCGGTGCTTTTCTAAGTATAAAACATGAAATTAAATGATTAAAAGCACCAAATTCCACAATTCAAGGCTTAAATCATCCAAAAGTATGCTAAATGTGGGATTAAAATATGTATATATTACGGTTTATCATATATCAATGAAAATCATAAATTAATAGAAGTTTCATTCTAATAGTAAATATGAGAAAGTTACTTAAGAACAAGATATAATTCAGTATTGTTGACACCTCCCCACACTTAAGACGTACATTGTCCTCAATGTACAATGATAGATATCTACAATATATAAAATTATAAGATAGGGAGAGAAGTGAACTTCCTGAATTTTGGATGGAGTCAAAGAAAAGAAACGGTAAATTAGACATAGATGAATGCGGAGGTGGATACTCTGGTGGGGTTGTGGTTATCCCTTAACAGCCTTTTGAACCTAAATTAAAGAAATCAAAATAAAATAAAATAAATTAAAGACAAGAAAGATAAAGGGACAAAATTTAAAGATGAAGATAAAATAAAAAGAAAAAATAAATGGACTCAAAGGACCTTGTCCTGTCGAGTTAACGAAGCGGCCGACATGAACTTATGTAGATCGATCTCACACGGGGAGACTGTGGTAGGGTCCTTTTGTTTTTTCGACATGGGGATGCTGGTCTTGTTTTTGCTTTTAGTCATTGTGTGATGGTGGCAAGGATAGTGAAAAAAGGAGAAAAACTATGGCGGCTAGGGTTGGGAGGAAAGGTATTTGGGGAGGAAAGTGAGCAGAAAAAGGGGTTTATGTAGAAATCAGCTGCCCATGCCCGTGTTCCCTGGGCGTGTTAGGTCACACGGCCGTATAAGGCATCAACAGGGAACATGAATTTATCAACTTTTACCAAAACATCTTCAATAATTCCCCTAAGATATTTAATAGGTCTTTCAGCTAATTGGATACTCATCCTAGTGGATTTTGGTTCCCCAAGACCAAGCTGCTTGAACATTTTATAAGGCATCAAATTAATGCTGGCACCTAAATCAGGTAATGCTTTCTCAATATTTAAACTACCAATTAAACAAGGGATAGTGAAACTTCCTAGATCTTTCAATTTGGTTGGTAGCTTATTTTAGAGAATAGCTGAACATTCCTCGTTAAGTTCCACAGTTGTTAGCTCTTCAAACTTCCTTTTATTTGTTAAAAGCTCTTTTAAGAATTTTGCATATGTAGGCATCTGCGAAATAGCTTCAACAAAAGGTAAATTAATATGTAATTATTTAAAAAGTTCAAGAAATTTACCAAATTGTGCATCCATGTGGTCTTTCTTCAACTTTGCTGGGTATGGGATTGGTGGTTTATACTCTTTAAGCACCAGTGTCACATTCTCGTTTATTTCCTCACCCTTCGCCTTATCAGTTTCTCGAGGCATATTCTTTTCAACTTCAACCAACACCTTCCCATTCCTTAGTGTAACTGCCTTCACATGCTCTTTTGGGTTAGGTTCGGTGTTACTAGGTAAACTACCTGGTTGCCTTTCAAAAACTAATTTAGCCAGCTGTCCAATTTGATTTTCAAGCCCTTGAATCGATGCTTGTTAGTTTTTCAATGCTGTCTCAGTATTCTAAAAATGAGTCTCTAACACCGAAATAAATTTTGCTAGCATATCTTCGAGGTTCGGCTTCTTCTCTTGCTGGTAGGGTGGTTGGAAACCTGAAGGGGGTTGTGGTCTTTGATTCCCTTGACCACCCCATGAAAAATTTGGGTGCTTCCTCCAACTTGCATTATAAGTGTTACTATAGGGATTATTTTGAGGTCTAGAATTGTTACCCATATAGTTGACTTGTTCATTCTCTGTGCTAGGGTTGTAGGATAGATATTCTGTGTTGTTCACCCCTCCTCTATTTGTATCACACTGTATCCTCGAGTGTACCTACGTAAAACCATAAAAACCCTCAATTTTTTTATTTAAAAGCTCTACCTGGTTAGATAACATGGTGACCGCGTCAAGGTTGAAGACACCGGCTGCTTTATTAGGCTTTGTTCTCATGACTTGCCACTGATAATTATTCAGTGACATCTCTTTGATAACTTCGTAAGCCGAGTCCCACCGGCAGCTGCATCGATTAGTTGCCTAGTTGAGGGGTTCAAACTATTATAAAAAGTTTGAACCTGTAGCCATAGAGGTAACCAATGGTGAGGGCACCTTCTTAATAAGTTCTTATACATCTCTCATGCAACGTAAAGAGTTTCTAAATCTATCTGCACAAAAGAAGAGATATCATTCCTCAGTTTTGCCATTTTAGCCGGCGAAAAATACTTTAATAGAAACTTTTCAGTCATTTGTTCCCAAGTAGTGATGGAACCTCGTGGTAACGAGTTCAACCACTGTTTAGCTTTATTCCTCAATGAAAAGGGAAATAACCGTAAGCGAAAGACATCACCAGAAACGCCATTAATTTTAAAAGTGTCGCAGAATTCTAAGAAATTAGCCAAATGAGTATTTGGGTCTTCGTCCTGCAAACCATCAAACTGAACAAACTGTTGAATCATTTGAATAGTGTTACGTTTCAGTTCAAAATTATTTGCAGCAATAGCAGGTCTAACAATACTCGATTCAGCCCCAGTTAAATTGGGCTTGGCATAATCGTACATAGTACGAGGAGCAGGATTTGCGATAACCATAGGAGGTAGCTGATTATTCTGATTTTCAGCCATCTCCTCAGTAATAAAAATAACTTCCTCTTTGCTCTTCGATTGTACCCTGTCGACTCTGCCTCACTTCTTTACGGTTTCTGTGAGCTGTACTTTCCATCTCACTATCGAATACTAGAGGTCCTGACGGGTTTCGTCTAGTCATAAACTAAAGGAACCTGCCAGAAGCAAATAAAAGAAAAGTTAGTAAATTAAAATAAAAATAAAAATAAACTGCAATAAAAAAATAAAAAATGGCTAACGTGATAAAAAATTAAGTGTTCCTAATATTCTAGTCCTCGGCAACGGCGCCAAAAACTTGATGGGCTCGAAACTAACTAATATTTCGACAAAGGCAAGCGCACCTATCGAACAGTAGTATAGCTATGATGAGTCTTGAATATCGTATCCACAAGGACTAAAATTACTAGTAATAACTATCTTTTTATTATTTAGCCTAATAATTAAGGGGATTTGTTTTAATCTAAAATTTACCTAACTAATTTACTATGAACGCGACAAAGAGTGAAGAAAGTAACCGAATAAACCAATGAATAAAAACAATACCCAAGGAAGAATCCACCTAAACTTCACTTATTATTCTAACTCTGAATTAAACGATTAATTGAAATCTCTTTCTAATTAAAACCCCTATCGTCGCATTAACTCGATCTATGGATTCCCTTATTAGATTTGACTCTAATTCGGTATATTTATGTCATCCTATTTCTAGGGTTGCAATCAATTCCGCTTAATTATGCTAGATCTACTCTTAAACAGGGACTTTTGCTCCACTAAAAAAGCACATCAAACTTGAATTAATATCCTGAAAATATTAAAGCAAGTGTTAAGAACACATAATTAAGAACAAGAACAAGTATTTATCATGTAATTTAGATAATTAAATAATAAGATTCATCATAGGTTTCATCCTCCCTAGGTATTTAGGAAGTTTAGTTCATAACATAAACGGAAAACATCTCAGAATAAAGAAAACAACAAGACATAAAGAACCAAAAAACTTCTAAGGAACTTGATGGAGATCTTCAATCTTGGAGTGGATCTACTTCTGAGATGATTCCGATGGCTTCCTTCGAGTAATTTCTTCATTCTACTCTGCGTGCTCCTTTAGGTCTTCCTCTGGTGTGTATTTATAGGCTTTAGAATGCTCAGAAACCCTAAAAATTGGGTTTTTCCATGTGAAAACAAAGCAGGGTGCGACAGGGACACGAACGTGTGATCAGCCCTTGTGAGAAGGCCCAGGCCATGTGCAAATTTGCATGGCTCTCGATAGACACGGGCTGGCACACGGGCATGTGTCCAACCTGTGTGGTTCACACGGGCATGTGCTCAGCCCGTGTGGTACGGGCTTGGCCGTGTGGGTCCTTAAGATGGCCCGTTTTATCTAATCTTGGCCCGTTTTCCGTTCCTTTCACTTCACTATGCTCTCCTAAGTATAAAAACATGAATTTAAAGGATTAGGAGCATCGAATTCATAAAATTGTATAAAAAAATCCAAAAACACGCTAAGGGTGGGATTAAAATGTGTTAATTTTATGGTTTATCACCCGTGTCTTGGACCGTGTGAACATTCGAAATAGGGACACACGACCATGTCCCAAGCTGTGCCCGTGCCCGTGTAACTCCCTGACTTGGGTCACACGGTCAAGCCATACGCCCATGTGCTAGGCTGTGTGAGCATACTGACTTGCGCAATTTAAAAGATACAGGGGACAAAAGGCTATGTCACCTGGCTTTGTGTCACACACGGCTGAGACACACGCCCGTGTCTCTGCTAGTGTGGACGAAAATAGGCCAATTTCCAAGCTGCATTTCTCACCCAAATTGACATCAACCTAACCCAACATTTTTGCACATCAACAAGCCATAACAAGGCATTCAAAACAAGCTAAAATCAAGTCTTAAACATTAAATATCACTACATACAACCAATATGCCCTTAGGCACCTCAAATGACAACTTAAAGACATGTCAACAAGAATCTCAACTTACCTATATGACCAAATTCATATATGCATATTCAAACCACATTTTACTTTTTTTCATTCTATCATATCAATCACACATTAAACATGATAAGATCACTTATATATCTATATGCATCAAAATATACCAAACACAAGCCATATAAGTGGCTAATCTCAACAAAACAATTATATGCCAACATTGGCCAAATTAACCTATACATGCCATTATAACCGGAATTAATCAACTGAAAGCACCAAAATGACCGATGGATAGTGTGAAATAGCTCCAACCAACTTCCAACCTGTACGAGCTTCCGAATTACTATAAAACATGGAAAATAACACAGAGTAAGCATTTAAGCTTAGTAAGTTCGTATAACACATAATTTAACTTACCATATATCCATAAAATAGGTAAGTAAACAAATCATATCTCAACCAATTTGGCCAAAAGCCTAAACACATGATCACCAACATATTAGCCATGAAAATCACATATAAGATCCAACACAGATGGTTGAATTCATCAAATAATCATATTTCATGTATTTCATGTAAATACCAGTAATAGTTCATATCGAACTCATATAATCTCATAACAAAACTGTGCTCGTTGAACTATTTAAAATATCGTTAGATACACGAGTAGTACACACGAAGTGTACTAAACTGTAATCCGTCAATTCATTTACATGTATATATAAAGCTGTAAATGGTAAGCTCCTCTGAGCTGAATAGCGGGAAGCTCATGTGAGCTGAATAATGAGAAGCTTATACGAGCTGAATAACGGGAAGCTCATGTGAGCTAAATAACAGGAAGTTCATACGAGTTGTGGTGTGTCCGTAACACATGCAGGACCCAAACCAAATCGGTAATCCTAATGAAATGTTATTTGTATCCTACAAATTTCTAAGGTTCAAACGAGACTCAGTAATCGTCGGATATGCGATCGGTATTTATACATGGAAATTATAGAAATTACAAACAAATAATTCAATTTAAAACATATACACGGTCAATTTAATTACACAAACTTACCTTCACAAGTGTACGTAGATACGAAGGTGATTAATCAGATATTTTCTCTTTGCCTCGATCTAACTCTGTACGAGGTCTGACAGGATCTATACAAATGAATTTAACTCATTTCAATATAATTCTCATTCAATTTAATCCAACATGGAATTTTAGCAAAATTACCATTTTGCCCTACACTTTTAATTCTTTTGTAATTTAGTTCCTAGGCTCGAAAAATGAAATTCATACAATTTAATCCTTAATCAAGCCTATACATATTAATAGCAGCCCATATTTTCACAAAATTCACAATTTTTACCATAAATTTATCATCTTTTTCAATTTAATCCCTAATTGATAATTCCATCAAAAATCTTTTTACAAAAGTTGTTTATCTAACAATAACCATTCATTTTCTCTTATCAAACTTCAAAATTCAAGCATATTCATCAATGGAAAAGCCCTAATACTTTAACAGTTTTGCAAATTAATCCCCGAGCTAGCTAGATTAAGCTACTACGATTTCAGAAACATAGAAATAATAAAAAATGAGACAAAGATTCATACCTAATTGAGCAAAATAAGCTTGCCCAAATTCAAGCTTCCGTGGCTAGGTTTTCTTCTCTCTTTTTTTTTTTGGTGGATGATGATGAGAATAGATTAATTTATTTTATTTATTATAACTTTAATCACTAATTTCTAAAATTAACCTTAATATTTCTTTCAATTTCCAATGATGACTATTCATACTTAACCACTAAGCTTTTCAATGGCCTATTTACTATATAAGAACCTCCAATTTAAAATTCTATAGCTAATTAATACCTTTAGCTATTAGAACACAACCTTTGCACTTACTGCAATTTAGTCCTTTTTATCAAAGTAGGTTAACAAAATTTTTATACGTTATTTCTATCATACTGTAGACCATAAAATAATATTAAACCAAATTTTTTGACTTCAGATGTGTGGTCCCGAAATCACTGTCCCGATTTCACTGAAAACGGGTTGTTACATTTCGACATAGTTAGTTAGGTGCTAAATTGTGCAAATTTTGTCGATTAAGTAGTTTAATTGATTGTTGAATGGTCATTTTAGGTTCCAGGATTCTTCTGCGTTGCTCCTACATCAAAACTATACCAGGTGTGTAACGAAAACCCAATTTTTTTTTTTGCAAATATCATAAGCTAGAAAACATGGTTGTCGACACCACGCGGCCGTGTGCCAAGCCGTGTAGCTCACTGTTTGTGAATTAGGGTCATACGGGTCAGGGACACGAGCGTGTGTCCAGGTCATGTAACTCATTGTTTTGGAATTATAGTCACACGAGCTAGAGACACTAGTGTGTGTCCAGGCCGTGTGAGAGATATTTTGATATTTGAGTCACACAGGCGTGTGCCTGGCCGTGTGCTAGACCGTGTAACTCACTGTTTTGAGCCACTCAACCGTGTGACAGTAAGAGCGCCCGTGTAGACTACACGGGCCAGCCACCTAGGCAGTGTGAATCCACACGGTTGTGTAGGCCAAAAATTAAGATTTTTTCCTAAGACCATAATCGTCATTTGAATCGAACGTAGGCTTACTGTAGGGTCCGTATAATCTGAACTAGACATTGAAATTTTTATCTGACAATCTGTTACTAAATAATTTGTTATTCTTATATATATATATATATATATATATACACATACATACATACATACACACACAGTTGATATGAGATCTAATAAGTAAGTGCGATAGCATTACATGAGCACGTTCTAAAATTATATTATTGTATACTTATATCTGGTATATGTTAAATCTGCATGTGCATCGGGATTGGGACTGTACAAAGAAGGAAGTTTGAACAGTTTAATAATCTGCCAACTCTAGTGGACTAAGCCACAAAAAAATTTTGATTCTAACGATTTATCGCATTCTGATCTGGCAGCTAGGCTGCAATTATTCTGAAATGTGACATACAGTCACTACGCAGTGTGTAGGGATAGATGGATATTGGATGCCCTATATGGTGTGTTAGCAGATGGGGATAGGAATCTGCATCCGTATATGATATTCTCTGTTTTTGATTCTGTAATTTATTCTGATAAATGACTGATTTATGAAAAACTGAAATCATATCTATTGTACCGTCGTTTATTATTGAATGTATGTTACACACACTAAGTTACAACCTCATTTATTCTGTTTGTTTCGATTACAGGTAACCCACAGATTTAGGCGGGTCAGCGTGGCAGGAGCTCGGTGAATTCTCTTTAGTTTTTACTATTTTTATAAGCTTAGCTACCATGTGTTTATTCTGGATTATGCTTCAAAAGTCTGAATTTTTATGTTTGGTTTAATTAATTACATGATTTCTGAATGTTAAATTTTTAATAGTTAAAGGTTGATTTGTTTTCATATAAGTTGATATAGCCTCCAAACTTTGCCTTAACTTTTAAGCCGGGTATGGGGTGTTACACAAATCAATTGCATAGAATGGAAACTTTTTAAAATTTCTTTAGGAAATTCAATTCTCTTTATAATTGGAATTATGCATTTTTCGTAGAAAATAAAATTTATCCTATAAAATAAATTTCCAATATTTTCTGAGAGAATAGAGACATAGAATAATGTGTGTATAAAGCTTAATACATAGTTCCTATTTATAGAGAATTATTACAAGAGTTCTGGTCGAATAAGGTCTGACTAAATAATAATATTTTAATAGAAAATAAAACTTCTACTCTAGGTAAAAGTATTAGGGGCGACGGCACAACTTATAAGATACTAGGGTTTCTCGCCTCTTGCATGTAATAAGGCCTAATTGGGCCTTTCATGTATTGGCTCAAACTATAAGTGTTATTTAGACTTTTATTTGACATTTATAATTTATACAACCCATTATTTATTTTATATTTCCCAAAATATAATTTATTTAATCGAACAATTAAATTAACTAAATTAATTTTTCAATTAAATTATTTTCTCAGCCAAATTATAATTTCATTAAAGTCATGATAACTTTACCGTATTAGAATCAATGAGGAAAAATATTTAATTGTCTTATTCAACAAATCTGTGATAACTAATAGATTTATTTCTTACTTCGAACTTCAATTATTTAATTACAATTAATTAATTGTCTTATTCACTGTGGATAGTGATACGTGCGATCTATTTATATTACTTCATCGTTTTCTTTCATTTCATATTATTAGTTCTACATGCAATTCGTTTCAAGTCATCTCAAGCTAGTAGAGGGATCGATTGGGCATATATACTCAGGACTTAAATAATTTGTAATGAAGTTTCGGTTCTTCCCCTATGAATTTCAATGTAACACCCCAAACCCGGCCCATATGTTTCGACCAGATCTGGTATGCTAGGGGTTGAACATTAAAATCTTTTGCTAAGTTGGTTTTGGAAATCGTAAGTTAATTAGAAAATATTTGAATAAATAAGTGACAATTGAAAAGAAACCTTGTATTATTATTATTAGGTATAAATAAACCCCTGACATAAATTCATAAGTTGCAAATATTAAAAAAAACTACTTAGGCGAATATAAACTATGGGGCCTTATTACCTAGATATTCCCAAAATAAAACTTAAAGGAAAAATCGAAAATAATCTATAGAAATAAAAACTTGATGGCCCCTCGAGTTCGTCTCGGCTCCCATGTCCACGATCTACTGCTCATTTGAAAAGTTAGGGAAAAATAATAGGGTGAGTCACCAAGACTCAGTGTGTAAATCCCGAAAACACATAAAAGGCTTGGGCCCACAAACACATTATGAGCCCTGGCCCATACACAATGGCTACAATCATAATCACATGACAGATAATAAATGATGCAAAGCCCAACCCATCCTAGAATTCCATCCTCTACACACGAACCCGTACCAACCATCACACCTTAGGGATTTCTACAATCAACCCTCCATCCGCTACACACCATATCGACAGCTATGCTGCCTGTCATAAAGAACGATCACTATGTGACCTATGTGGCGAAGCCACCGATCGCTATGCAACCTTAAAAATATATCTACAGCTGTGCTGCCTGTCATAAAGACCGATCACTATGTGACCTATGTGGCGAAGCCACCGATCGCTATGCGACCTTAAAAATATATCGACAGCTGTGCTGCCTGTCATAAAGACCGATCACTATGTGACCTATGTGGCAAAGCCACCGATCGTTATGCGACCTTCTTCCCCTTCATCATGTCAATCCCATCCCCATGCTTACATGCAAGAACATAAATATATTATCATCACAGATTATCACATACTTCGATACACATAGAGATTTCTATGATTACGTACCTGGCATCCTTTGCCTAACCCTTTTAGGGTTTTATTCAACTATCTACACAGCCCCTTTTCGGATTTTAGCCCATAACATATATTTAGTACAAATTACTATATAGCCTTTTTCCGGCTTTTAGCCCATAACAGATATTTAGTACAGATTACTATACAGCCTTTTTTCGACTTTTAGCCCATAACAGATATTTAGTACAGATTACTTAGTGACACACGACTGTTCTTACAGCCTTATTTTCTGACTTTTCAGCCCCTAGCAGGTATAATACAAAATAAAACTTATGTGATAAGGATCTACACACCTGATTACAGTTATAACGAGACCCTCTAAGTCGACGCTATCCGTAGCCAACACCACTGCTATCTGTCTTGAAATATCGAAAAGAGATATGAGATTCAGGGACTAGTGTTTCCAGCTTTTAGATCTAAGAGATCTACTTACTAGAGAAGATTCGGCTACTCCCATAGGATTCCAGCTTTTTGCGAAAATCAGGAAGAGAAGATGATTTGAAGAAATCTATAGATATTCGGCTTTTAGAAGAAAGAAGAGAAGAGAATAATGGAGTTTTCGGCTTTTAGAAGAAAGAAGAGAATGATGGAGTTTTCGGCTTTTAGAAGAAAGAAGAGAATAATGGAGTTTTCGGCTTTTAGAAGAAAGAAGAGAGTAATGGAGTTTTTGGCTTTTAGAAGAAAGAAGAATATAATGGAGTTTTCGGCTTTTAGAAGAAATAAGAGAATAATAGAGTTTTTGGCTTTTAGAAGAAAGAAGAGAATAATGGAGTTTTCGGCTTTTAGGAGAAAAAAGAGAAAAGAATAATGGGGTTTTTGGCTTTTAGAAGAAAGAAGAGAAAAGAATAATGGAGTTTTCGGCTTTTAGAAGAAAGAAGAGAAAGAAAAGGTGGAAACCCTAAATGTCGCAACATAAAGAAGAGAACCCTCCCTATTTATAGAAATTTCGGCTAACTCCTAGCCTTGTAGATAGCTCATATCTTTTCTCCTTTTATCTTCCATATTATCAACTATAATATCTACATTATCTTATTCATATAAATCCTCCTATTTTTGAGCCTTGTTGCTATCCACTCCACCTAACCCAAATGTCGAAAATTAGCTAACTTAAACTAAAAGAATTGGGCTCCATAAAACTTAAATTTGGGCCCCTTATTCCCTTGTGTGGCGTCACCTCCTTGCTCCCTAAGTGGCGCCACTGACCACTGGGCCACAAGCCCATTTTGATGTTTTAAACACAGATACTGTCTTTTAAACCTTATAATGCCCAAACAGATAATTTTAACCAAGGCCTCTGCCTAAGCCTGAGCCCAATTTGGACCCCTAACACTTAAATTAACTCATTACACATGTTCACCCATTAAACGCATAGGCCCAAAAATTTAGGATGTTACATTCAACATTATTTAGTCATGAAGTCATTCCACTACAGTATTAGGACTGATATCTCCCTTATTATATACCATTACGAGAGACACTAAATAAATGTTCGTCCAATGATCTTTGTCGTAAGTGTGTTACCCTCATAGGATATGCTTAAATTTATTTTGGATAAATTTGTTCTCCAATATTATCCTATTTTGTATTATGGTAATCGTTACACCTTCTTTCATGAAAAGCCAATTACTATCAAATAGTAATTAAATCATTTATATCACTAAGAAAAATGACCCGTGACCACGTCACTTTCAATCTATAATGCAGTGACGATTAGAGGTTATTGTTTACCTTTATTAGGCTATGAACGGCACTATTGTGGAATTATGCTACATCATGCAGAAGCCGTAAACACAAAGCACCAGTTTTCAGTTCGTTATCTATTTGAACTCGAGCTTCCATTTACATCAAAGTATACGAGCCACGCATACATAGTCCATCATCCACTCAAGATTAAGGTATGTCACATTATGAATGTCACAAGTGAATAAATCCATCAACGAATTTAGGGTATATTCTACTTGGGTCCTATTCGATATAATGTCAGTCCAGTCAATCACATCTATCTCTCTATCTTTTAGGTGTCATCCGCTTCGATACCCAAGACAATGTATCTCCCTAGTTGGAGTTGATAGACGACATATTAGTTTTTCAATCGATTTTCTCAATTCTGATTAGACAGATGACATGTTTAGATTATCTACTAATACAATTGTTTTTCTATATTACAATCTGACCATATAACATCGCTTAGTATTAGTTAAACGTTAGATAACCAATTAGTTAATATTGACTTTAATTTTGCTTTACGTGCAAAAACCATTGAAGACAATATTGATAAACCATAATTTATACATATTTTGACCCCATGCTTGGCTTTTTTTTGGATGATTTTTCATTAGATTTGATGAATTCGATGCTCCTAATCCTTTAATTTAATGTTTTACACTCAGGAGAGCTTAGGGAGTTGAAAAGAACGAGAAACGGGCCAAAAAGGGACAAAATGGGCCTACATCAAAAATCAAAACGGCCTGGACTATCGCACATGTACGGCTGTGTGTGAGTAGCAAAATCGAACACAGCCTAAGCTATTGTACACGGGCGTGCCACACGGGCGTGTTCCTGCCGAACCCAAGTCTAATTCTATTCGAAAAAGACTACTTGTGGGCCAAGGAAGGTGCTCCAAAGCCTATATAAACACCCTAGGGGGAGGACCTAAAGGAGAGCACACAGAGTAGGAAGCTGGAAAATACTCGAAGATAGCCATTGGGAGCAGCTTGGAAGAAGGATCCCCATCAAGACTGAAGATCTCCTATAAATTTCTCTTGAAGTTTTTTGGGTTTTCTGATGTTTTGTAGTTTTCCTTATTTTAAGATGTTGCCCTCTGTCAGTATAAACTAAACTCCCTAAATACCTAAGGAGGATGAAACCTAGATGAAACTTATTATTTAATAAATCTGAATTACGTGATAAATACTTGTTCTTGTTCTTAATTATGTGTTCTTAATCCTTGTTTTACTGTTTTCAGGAATATTAATTCAAGATTGATGTGCTTATTTAGTGGAGCAAAAGTCCCTGTTTAAAAGTAGATCCATCATAATCAAGCGGAGTTGATTGCAACCCTAGAAATAGGGCGACATAAATCTGTCAAATTAGAGTCAAATCTAATAAGGGAATCCATAGATCGAGTTAATGCGACGATAGAGGTTTTAATTAGAAAGAGATTTCAATTAATCATTCTAGAGTTAGTTGTTTTTAGTCTCGAAAGAGATATTAACATAATTTAGGGATTTCTACCACTGTCTACCACTGTTTAGCTTTAATACCACTCGTTGCCACTCAAAAATTAAAGAGATTAATTTCAATTAATCCACCAGTACAGTGCTACCTCCAAAATCCATAACCCAACCCATGCAGTATGATATGTCATATTAAAATCATGTAAACAATGCATCACCATCCACATCAATCATACAATTACTACTTATTCAGCAATGATCCTACCTCTAAGGGTAAAACGGTCGTTTAGGGGTAAAACGGTAATTCACCCCTCGGGGGTATTTCGGTAATTTACCCACAAAGGGTATTTTGGTCATTTACCCACTAAGGGTATTTCAAAAACTTACCGACTAAGGGTATTTCAATAATTTACCCCTACAACGGCCTTTCTGAAGGCCAACTGTCGCCTCGAGCGACACGGTTTCCATTTCCGATCAAAACAGTGCTATTGGGCCTAAAATCCAATTTCGACCCAAACAGGCCCACACGCTCGTGTGGCCCATTCAGCTCGTTTTTAGTCTCGGATCTGCGGACTTCACAGCCACAACCACCGTTCAGCACCTACCATCGATTTCACCTCTGTGGCCCATTAGACCGTTGGGCCCACCTAGCCCACTTCGGCTCGACAAGGCCCGTTTTAGCCTCAGTCTCACGAGAGAGTCAGAGACACTCCTAACAGTCTAACGCCAACATTATTGAATCGGTTTATCTCTACGAGCGATCGTACGCTCGAGAGATCTTAGTTGTCGTTTCTTCGGCCTTTCGGTATTTTGGCTTTTAGCCGATTCACAGATCATAGCGATAGCAGATTAAACTGAGGTGTGAGACTACACACCTTGATTACGAGTGTGATTTGAAAACTTCCACAGCACCTATGAAACAATTGATTAATAGTTAGTCTCTACCTCAAGTAAATCAAAATACTGATGTACTTAACTCAACAAGCCTTTCTTACCACGTGCAACGGTAATTGGCCATATTCCGAGGCTAAAGAAAACGAGTTCCTAGCATTAATCGATAAAAAGACTACGTTAGACCCACTATGCAAAGGTAACTAAAGAAGTAGCCTTTCGGCCCCCAAAAAACCCATTCTAGCATGAGAGAAAAGAAAATAGCAGCCCTCCTTTAGGTTATAGACACACTTACCAACGAACGACAACAATCGACAATTGTCTAACAACAAGATTCGGCCCCAACCACCAAAATCAAAAGGATTCAGAATGAAAAGGATAAGTAGATTCGGCTTACAAACCGACACTTCAAGAAGAAAAGTATTCGGCCTAGGGAGAAATTAAAAAGGTAGAAGTGTGGTTACGGCTTAGGGGTAAAGAAGAGAAACAAACGATATGAAGAAGAGAGATGAGGAGAAATGAGGAAAGAAGATGAAAGCAAGGCTTACCAATTCGGCACTTAACAGGAAAATGAAGGAGGAAGAAAAAGAAATGAGAGCAAGGTGAAATCGGCAGAAGCCAGAGAAGAAAGAAAATGACCCAAAATGTTGGTGAAAATAATAACCCAAAATGCAAAAATCTCAAAGAAAGAAGAAATTCGGCACACTCACATTAACACCAAATTGAAAATGCACTCCCCACAATGCCAACCTTTGGCCGAATTTCCCTATTCACTTCCCCACATTTGGCCAACACTCACTCACACATCCATCCCTTGATTTTCTCCACTCATTCCTCCTAATTTTGCTCTCCTTCATCCATTTGAACTATTTGACCAAGTCTCCAATTCCCCTTGAAGAGTTTGATCCGAACTCTGCTTCCTCCACTTTCCTAACACAAAATAAAATCCTTCATTTGCAACCTGTGAGATTCGAACCCCTTCCCTCCTTACTCTCCACTTGACGCCACTCCACCACACCATATGCTCAACTTGTGTTTCTAAAACACACACAAATTTACTTAAGCCCTACTGCCAACAGCCCTCTCCACTAAAGGGTTAAAAATTAAAATTTTTCCAAGGCTCCGACTCAAACCCAGGCCTCATTAGAACCCCCAAATGCACTCAAATAACCAGCTGAGCAAGCACAACATAAAATCAAACAAAAACCACAACTCCTAATTTTTGGGATGTTACACAAATGGAGGAGGGAACCATCCAGAAAATCGATCCTACAACCTTAGCACAGAAGACGAACAAGTCAACTATATGGGTAATAATTCTAGACCTCAGAATAATCCCTATAGTAACACTTATAATGCAGGTTGGAGGAGTCATCCCAATCTTTCTTGGGGTGGTCAAATAAATCAAAGACAACAACCCCTTCCAGGTTTCCAACAACCACCTTACCAGCAAGAGAAGAAGCCAAACCTTGAAGAGATGCTGACGAAATTTATTTCGGTGTCAGAAACCTATTTTCAAAACACTGAAACCACACTTAAAAATCAGCAAGCGTCGATTCAAGGGCTCGAGAACCAAATAGGTTAGCTTGCTAAGCTGATCTCAGAACGACCACAAGGTAGCTTGCCGAGTAACACTGAAACTAACCCGAGGGAGCAACTCCATGCCATCACTGTGAGTGATGAAGAAAGGTTAGTAGAATCTGAATCTTAACCAAGGTAAGAAGTTGTGGTAAGTAAAGGTAAGGTTGAGGTGAGCCACAGTGCACAGAAATCGGTAAGTAAAGAATATAAACCTCGCGTACCATACCCCAATGCGACAAAGAAAGATCATACCAATGAACAATTTGGTAAATTTCTTAAACTCTTAAAAAAAATTACATATTAACTTACTGTTTATTGAATCTCTTTCGCAGATTCCCAAATCAGTTAAATTTTTAATGGAGCTTTTGGAAAACAAACGGAAGTTAGATGATACATCGCACGTGGAGCTAAATGCAGTCTGCTCAGTCATTTTACAGAATAAACTACCCAACAAATTAAAGGATCCATGGAGTTTCACTATTCCTTATTTAATTGGTTGTTTAGATGTTAACAATGCCTTGGCTGATTTAGGGGCGAGTATTAACGTCATGCCCTATAAAATCTTTAAGCAACTAGGTCTTGGGAAACCTAAACAAACTAGGATGAGCATTCAACTAGCAGATAAAACTATTAGATTTCCTAGGGGAATTGTTGAGGATGTGCTTGTAGAAATTGATAAATTTATATTCCCAGATGACTTTATTGTTTCAGACATGGAAGAGGACAGTGACGCACCTTTAATTTTAGGACGACCTTTTTTAGCAACTACTAATACTATTATTGATGTTGGTACAGGTGAACTCACACTTCGTGCAGGTGACAAAATGATCACTCTTTAGGCTTGTGATTCGGTTAAGACATCGAGTAATGAAGGTGGGTGTATAAATTCTATTAGTAACCATGTGGTCCAACCCTCTTTTCAAGAAGCACCTCGAAAAAGTACAAATGAGCCACGTTTTAGTTCTCATGCCAACAATAAAACAACTCATGAGGAGCGAAGGCTTCAGATCGACGAACTAGATGAATGGAGGATACAAGTCAAGGAGAAATCGAGAATACAAGAAGCAAAATCGAAGCAACTCCATTACGAGCTTAAAGGTGGAATAAAACACTTCAAGGTTGGGGACCAAGTACTGCTAGATGAAACTTACCCTTGAATAACCACGTCAGAGCCTAATACAACCGGAGTGACTCCTTTCACGATACTCAATATCTTTCTATACGAAATAGTTGAGGTAGCTCATTCTAATTTCGGCACTTTTAAGGTAAGCACTACTCGACTCAAATCGTATATTGACAGAATTGATAGCGAGAAAGAGGAGTTTCGACTCTGTGAACCACCGTAACTAAGCGAAAACAAGGTAAGTCGAGCTTAGACTCTAAATAAGCGCTTCTCGGGAGGCAACCTGAGCATTAACATGCCTAATCTACTAATTATATTTTATGAAAATTTTCAAAATTAATAAAAAAAGAGGTGTTTTTAAACCCCACACGGCCTGGACACACGGACGTGTCCCTGGCCGTGTAGATCCTAGGACTTAGTTCTAAAATTTTAAATAAATTGACAGAGGGTTACACGGCTTGGCAACATGGTCATGTCACCCACACGGCCTAGGCACACGGGCGTGTCTTAGGCCTTGTGAATCCTGGAGCTTAATTTTTCAATTTTCAAATTTTAAAACAAGTCAAGAGGCTCCACGGGCGATACACACGGCCATGTGTGAGATCACACGGGGGTGGGAGAAGCGAAGAATGGTATACATGGTCATGTGACTCGGCCGTGTGAACCATAAGGCCTAGACACACGGGCGTGCCCTAGGCCGTCTGAAGACTGGACTATATTTTTGTCCTCGACGAACACGGGTTGAAAACAAGCCACACGGCCGTGTGGCCCAACAGGGACCCTCACACAACCGTGTCACCCCATAAAAACCCTAACCCATTTTCTCTTTTTCTATTTTGTCTTCTTGTTTTATCTTATTTCTATTTTTATTTCTATTTTCATTTTATGTTTCTTATTATCTTTTAAAGACTTGTCTAATATATTTTGAACCCTATTTTAATTTTTATGATTGTTCCTAATCGAGTAATCATTTAATCTTCTTTCATAGTTGTGTTTATTTTCTTAATAGTTGCTTAGAATCATGCAATACATTTAGCTATGTCCACAACTCTGCTTTCACTATTCCACGGAATTCATCCAAAATTCAGAGCTGATAAACCATAATTTACACATATTTTAACCCCATGCTTGGCTTAATTTTGGATGAGTTCCTATTGAATTTGATGAATTCGATGCTCCTAATCTCTTAATTTCATGTTTTATACTAGGAGAGCTTAGGGAGTCGAAAAGAACAAGAAATGGGCCAAAAAGGGACAAAATGGGCCACACGGCCTGGACCACCGCACAATGGCGGACCACACGATCGTGTGTGGCAAGCCGGATTGAACACGGCCTGGGCTATCGACCACGGGCGTGTCACATGGGCGTGTCCCTGCCGACCCTAGGATGAATTCTATTCGGAATAGGATACTTGTGGGCCAAGAAAGGCATCTCGAAGCCTATATAATCACCCTAGGGGGTAACCAAAAAGGGGAGTTCGACAGGACGTCAAATAGACGCCGAGTAGAAGGAGAAAATACTCCAAGACAGCCGTCGGGAACAGCTTAGGAGAAAGATCTCCATCAAGACTGAAGATCTCCCATCATGTTCTTTAGGGGTTTTGGGTTTTCTTATGTTTTGTTGTTTTCCCTCTTTTATGATGTTTCCCTCTCTTAGTATGAACTAAATCCCTCAAATACCTGAGGGGATAAAACCTAAGACAGATCTTATTATTATTTGATTTATAAGATAAATACTTGTGCTTATTCTTAATTGTGAATTCTTATTCTTGTTTTGATAATTCAGGTTATTGATTCAAGTCGAATGTGCTTATTCAGTGGAGCAAAAGTCCCTGTTTAAGAGTAGATCAACATAATTAAGCGAAGTTTATTGCAACCCTAGATATAGGGCGACAAAAATCTACCGGATTAGTGTCAAACCTAATAAGGGAATCCATAGATCGAATTAATGCGACGATAGGGGTTTTAATTAGAAAGAGATTTCAATTAATCAACCTAGAGTCAGTTGTTAGTAGCCTCGAAAGAGGTATTAATATAATTTAGGGATTTCTACGGATTAAGCCAAGTGAATAAATCGCATGAATCAAAAGTAATAAGTGAAGTCTAGGTGGATTCTTCCTTAGGTATTGTCTATATCATATAAGTTGTCCAAAAAGTATTTTCCCCAATTCGCTCTCTGTCGCTTTCATAGTTAATTAAATTAGTTATTTAATTTTAGATTAAAACCACATTCCCTTAATTATTAGGCTAGGTAACAAAAAGATAGTTAATACTAGTACTCTTGGTCCTTGAGGATACGATATTCCGGACTTACCACAGCTATACTACTGTTCGATAGGTGCGCTTGCCTTTGTCGGAATAATAGTTAGTTTCGAGCTCCATCAAGTTTTTGGTGTCGTTGTCGGGGACTAAGATATTAGGAACGCTAAATTTTTATTACTTCAGCCATTCTTATTTTAGTTTACTAACTTTTTCTTTTCTTTTCTTCTGACAGGTAATTCTAGTTTATGACTAGAAGAAACCCGTCAGGACCCTTGATTTTTTACAGTGATATAGAAGGTACCATTCGCAGAAATCGTAGAGAAATAAGGCAAAGCCTATAGTACATAGAAGAAGAGCAAAAGGACGATACCAACACTACCGAAGAGATGGCTGATAACAATCCACTACCTCATGTGATTGCCGCAAACCCGGTGAACCAAAATCATGCTCCTTGTACTATGTATGATTATGCTAAACCTAATTTTACGGGAACTGAGTCGAGTATTGCTAGACCTGCTATTGCCGCAAATAATTTTGAACTGAAACCTAGTACTATACAGATGATTCAACAATTTGTTTAGTTTGATGGTTTGCAGGATGAGGATCCAAACAATCACTTACCAAATTTCCTAGAATTATGCGATACCTTCAAAATCAATGGCGTTTTTGATGATGCCATTCGCCTTCGGTTGTTTCCCTTCTCGTTGAGAAACAAGGCTAAACAGTGGTTGAACTCATTACCACGAGGATCAATCACTACATGGGAGCAAATGACCGAAAAATTTTTGTTAAAATATTTTCCGCCGGCTAAAACGACTAAGTTGAGGAATGATATCTCTTCTTTTGTGCAGATGGATTTAGAAACACTTTACGATGCATGGGAGTGATACAAGGATTTATTAAGAAGGTGCCCTCACCATGGGTTACCCTTGTGGCTACAGGTTCAAACCTTTTCCAAAGGTGTGAACCCCTCAACTAGGCAGCTGATTGATTCAGCCACCAGTGGAACCTTGAATAACAAGACCCCTGAAGCAGCTTATGAGTTGATAGAAGAGATGGCACTAAATAACTATCAGTGGCAAGTTATGGGGACAAAGCCAACAAAAGCCGCCAGTGTTTTCAACGTCGATGCAGTATCCATGCTATTAAATCAGGTAGAACTTTTAAGTAAGAAAATTGATGGTTTGTGTGGTTCTTCGCAGGTACATCCAGTTATGCAGTGCGATACAAATGGAGGAGGGATGAACAATACAGAATACCCACCCTACAACCCTGGCATAGAAAGCGAACAGATGAACTATATGGGTAATAATTTTAGACCTCAAAATAATCATTATAGTAACACTTACAATCTAGGTTGGAGGAGCCATCCCAACTTTTCATGGGGTGGCCAAGGAAATCAGAGACAACAACCCCCTTCAGGCTCCAACAACAACCCTACCCACAAGAGAAAAAGCCGAACCTTGAGGAGATGCTAACAAAATTTATAGCGGTGTTAGAAACCCATTTCCAAAACATTGAGACGGCACTCAAAAATCAACAAGTATCGATTCAATGGATTGAAAACCAATTAGGGCAACTTGCTAAGCAGTTCTCTGAATGACCACAAGGAAGCTTGCCAAGCAACACTGAAACTGACCCAAAGGAGCAACTTCAAGCAATAACTGCTCACGATAGTGAAGGGTTAGATGAACTAAAATTAAGGCAAGAGAATGTGGTAGATGAAGGTAAGGTTGAGGTAAGACATGATAAACTAAGACCAGTAATTACAGAGTATCAACCTCGTGTGCCATACCCCAATGCGATGAAGAAAGACCACGCAGATGAACAATTCGGTAAATTTCTTAAACTTCTAAAAAAATTACATATTAACTTACTGTTTCTTGAAGCTCTTTCGCAGATGCCAGATTCAAGGAAATTCTTAAAAGAGCATTTGACAAACAAACGGACGTTAGACGATACGTCGCATGTGGAGCTAAATGCAGTGTGCTCAGCAATTTTGCAAAATAAACTACCACAAAAAATTAAAAGGTCAATGGAGTTTTACAATTCCATGTTTAATTGGTAGTTTATCTGTTAATAATGCTTTAGCTGATTTAGGGGCAAGCATCAATGTTATGCTTTATAAAATGTTTAAACAGCTAGGTCTCGGGAAACCCAAACAAACTAGGATGAGCATTCAATTTTAATGGGAGTTTTGGAGCACGGACAACCCAAATAGTGTGAATACTTGAACTCCAACAGCCTCCAAGTGTGAAGGGACGAAATTGATCAGCCACCAGCTGAATGGACTCCATTTGAACAGCCTTGTCCATTGAGCTCTTCGAACAGCCACTTGGAGAAGCTCAAAATAGGAGCTGAATTAATTCCACTTAATGCTCCAGCCAAATACATGCTCCTCTTTAATGCCATTCCATGCACTTGCTGAATTCAGCTTGTGTGAACACCTATAACATGAAATAAATTCGGTTAAGACATAATAATTAGCTCAATTACTTTGCCTAAGCTTAAGACACTTTAATGAGTTGTTTGAGCTAGGACAAATTAAATGAATCTAAGACAAATTAAATGGCTGTAGGATTCAGAACACATTTAATTACTTAGACACATTAATGCCGAATTTACTTAGACATATTAATTAATTTTAATACACATTTAATACTTAACTAAATTAACTAAATATTATTTGAAGTTTATTCTAGCAACTATTAGCTCAAAACGCATAAATTAAATAAAAATTAAAATTGAGTTGAAACCGAATTGAATGTTCCAGCAAATTAATGCGCAAGATAACACCGAATGAGTTTGAGCTCAATGAGCTAAGATGAGCTATGAACAAGATAATTGAGCTCGTAGCAAGTTACATGGGACACTTGAGCTGGACATCTTGGATTGTTAGATTATTCTAGCAATGGTTTCCGCCCCAAATTCGGTCAATTAAAACATGCACACAAATTAAGAAATTGAAATTAGATTTCATTTTGCACTTGGAACCCTCACGTTTATGCCATTCTTGGTGGCGTCGAGTTGTGTCATAACATGATGCGACCGGATTCGCATCAGAATATGAGACTCAAGATTTAATTATATGTGCTTAAATATAATTATATATAATTATATGCGCTTGGGGATCAAATTGATAGAAATCCAAATCAACTTTGAAACCCATGAAAATAAAAATCTGCGGCAAATTGGAAATTTCTAAAGATCAATCTACGCTTTTCTTAAAAATTATAAGTGAAATTATCAATATTTCAGTTCAATATCTGCACTTCTTACTTTCCTTCACTCAGTTTTAGTTTTTCTCTCACAAATCTTTGTTCCATCTTCTTCGTTGCATCTAATAATCTACCGACAAGGAGAAAAAGATATCTGCACTGAATATGATGCGAACCGACTCGGTGATGTGAGTCAAGTCGTCTTAGTTACCTGATCGTCGACGAGAAAGTATCATTCCAAAACTTGAAGTTGCTTGTAGTCGGCTAAATATGAAGGAATTGATGGAAATAGGTTCAAAATAGGTTAGGTATGATAAGAATAAGTTCGATTTAATAAGTAAAATGAGATAGATAATTTGATGGATGGGTGGAATGGAAATTCGGACTTAAGCGTCAAGAACGATCCAACACTATGAAGAGTGTGACCCAGGACTTATATGGCTTAAGGTGGAAAGGGCGATGAAGGAAAGGGACCTTGACCCGTTACCTAGCAAGGTAAGAACCAAAGGTATAAGGATAGGGTTGAACATGTAACATCTTGATTTTGGGCCTAGTCGGAACAGTGGTTGCCGGACCACAAATCTGACATCAAAAAATTTATTTTATTATTATTTTGATGCCTACATTATGATACTAAAGTTGTGTGAAATTTTCATAAAGAAATTTCCTCGTTTAAGTGCTCAATTTGATAAAAAGGACTAAATCGCGTAAGGTGCAAAACTTGATGTCTAATTGATAAAGGCACTAAATAGCTATAGAATTGAAAAGTATGAGCACTTTCATGGTAATTATACCAATATAAAAGTGAGGAGACAAAGATGGACATGTAGTAGGTGGATTCGGTGAAGATATTAAAAGGTTAAATTGGTAAATAAGTTAATAGGTGTAATAAGACAAAATAGCAAAAGCTACCATCTTTTTTTTTTATTTCTCCACCGATTCTTATCCAAGGAAATCGCCATGGAAACTTGAAAATTTCAGCAACTTCTAACCCTCACAAGTAAGTGATTTTGATGGTCATTTTTGATGATTTTTGTATTTTTGGAACCCTTGTAGCTTAATCTAGCTAATGATGGGACTATTTTGCAAAATGGTTGAAAGTATAGGGTTTTGCCATAAGAATATTCTTGTTGTTTGCTGCATTTTTATGGAAGAAAATGAATCTTGGTTGTTAAATAAACAACTTTTGTTAAGTGATTTTCATGAAAACACCTAAAATGGACCATTTTGTAAAAGTTGTAAAATAGGTGGTAAAGGTGTGAAATAATGAAAAATGTGGGCTGCTATAAGCATGAAAAAGGTTTGGCTATGCATGTTTAGTAAAGAAATTGAGCACATTTCATTTAACGAGCCTAGGGCCAAAAGTGTAAATATGACAAAATTTAAGGGTAAAATTGTAATTTTACTAAAAATGTGAAATTGGGCTAATTTGAATAGCATGAAGAATAAATAAATTAAATGTGTTGTGATAAACCGTAAAAGTAACATATTTTAACCCCACATTTATGATGCTTTTTAATGATTTATTCCTTGATTTATATAAAAAGGTGCTTGAAATCCTTTCTTTTCATGTCTTAGACCCAGGAAAGCACCCGAGGATGAAAAGAACACAAATTGGGCCCAAAACAGAGTAAATGGGCCTTAGCATGAAATTGACACGGCCTGGTCCAATTCCCGCACGGTCGTGCCTCGACGAACACCTAGAGCACGGCCGTGCCTCGACGAACACCTACAGCACGGCCTCAACTCCGCCTCACACGGTCGTGCCTCAAATTAGAAATCCGAACACGGTTTGGTCTCGATACACACGAGCGTGTGCCATGGCTGTGCCTCTGTTGCTGGAAAGAGAAATTTCAATCGGAAAATGATACTTAGGAAGAAAGAATCGCATTCTGAGAGCCTATATATATCCCCCAAGTACCACCTTTGAAAGGCATCGAAAGCTAGGCCAAGGAGCCAAGCCAAGAAGGTCAGAGTTAGGGAATAATGCGAGGATAGCCAGTTGATCCATCCCAAGAAGCCGGAGTTATACTCAAGACGGCGGAATTCTCCTTCAATTCCTTCAGGGGGTTTTAGGATTTTCTTATGTTTTGTTTTATCTTTTCTCTTGAGATGTTCTTTTTATTCATTATGAACTAAACCCCTCAGATACCTGAAGGGGATGAAACCTAGACGAATCTTGTTATTTGGTTTTTAAGTTATATGATGAATTACTTAGTTTGTTCTTAATTATGTTGCTTAATCCAAATCTAATGTGCTTAGGTGGAGGAGGAATAGACCCTGTTTAAGAGAAGATCTAACATAATTAAGCGGAGTTGATCGAATGCCTAGAGATAGGGTTACGAGATTTTGCCGGATTAGGGTGAAACCTAATATGGGAGTCCATTGATCGATTTACTGCTATTCTAGGGGGTTATTATAAGCGAACGAGAGTTCCACTAATTAACCTAGGGTTAGACGTTATTCGCCTCGAGAGAGGGTTTAATATAGGTTAGGGAGTCCTACGAATCAAGCTAAGTAAAGAAATCATATGGTTTAGGGTTAAATAACAAGTGAAGTCTAGGTGGATTCTTTCTGAGGGTATCGTTATGATCAATTGAGTTTTTCTTCTAGTTATTTTCCAAATCGTTCTTTTCGTCTTTGTGTCCTTAGCTTAGTCTTCAACAATTTAGTTTAAAAGCAACTTCATTCCGTTTTTAAGGCTAAATAATAAAAAGAAAGTTAGTATTAATACTTTTAGTTCCTTTGGGTTCGATAATCCAGTCTTGCCTAAGCTATACTACTGTTCGATAGGTACACTTGCCTTTAATCGTTGTCAGAGTTAGTCTCCAGGTTCGATCATTCTTTTATAAATTTCTAAAGCTCTGATTTCAACGATCATGTTGTTATAGATCAAGGAAGATGAGATTTGGAATTAGATCAGGGGAAAAGCAAGATAATCGAGTAATTGACTTATTTCATCGTTTCATACCGAGGTAAGTTCGTATGTTAATCATAAATGTTTATTTGATAAATTGATGAATAATTTGTGAATTTAATTATATTATTTACTGTACAATGAAAATTTGATGTTCGAGACTAGCGAACGTAAAGTTGAACACTTTCGTTCGGTACTAAAAGATGAATTGACGGAAAAGACCATGAATGAGTCATGGCAAAGTGTGACTAAGTGAAATCGTGTAAGACCATAGTTAGACTATGGCATCGAGATATGGTTCTATGTGAGATTGTGGAATAAAATAGCTATGGTCACATGTGTAGTACTAAGTGCAGGCTATTATGTGCACCGGATAGCATCTATTATTATTGGTGGGCTGTGTGTGATACCACCGTGTATCCGTTATTATGGGTGAGCTATGTGCGAAACCACCGTGTATCCGTAATCACTCCGAAGTGTCCATCGGGAAAATTCGGCTAAGTGGAATTTCATGTGAGCAATGAATTCGATATGTGATTAATTTTGGTGAGGATTAAAATGAATAAGTGAAGTGATAAAGTTTTGTATTATTGGAAACAAAAAAAATTATATACTTTTTCATGCCCTTTTTTACCTAAATTCATGTGGTTTCAAGTAAAATTTTGTCGGAAAATAATTAAATATTATAAAATAATTAAATTATGCTAAAAATATGAACATGATGAATTTTAATTAATTTTATAGTTAATTTTGTTTAATTTTGACTATTTTCAACAGATTCGCACAAAGGGCGAAAATCGGCTCGGCAGACACTACTCGAAGAATAAACCCGAGAAGCAATTTGAAGTATCAAGGCGAATTTATTTCCAGCCCAAGACGGTTCAATTATGAAGATTTAATCATAATATAATTAATTTTAATTTATTCCCAATTTAATTTGGGCTAAATAAATTATTATTAATTAATTATGGAAGAAGGGTCCAGTTAAACCGCACTGGTTGAACCGAACCGATTGAACCGAACCAGCCACCAATTGGGCAGCCCAAACCGTCCACAATGATGGCCCAAATCAGCTTATTAGCTGATTAATTAAGCTTGCAAAGAAGCCCTTGAAGACCTTTCCAAATTGCATTCAAACCCCTCCAAATATTATGACTTTAAAGATTTGCCCATGCTATATTTAGCAAAGTTGAATTCTTCAACTTTGCCACATGGGATGGCCGGCCAAGGGAGACCTCTTTTGCTGCTGCTATTTGCTATTTTTAGCAGCCTTGATCAGCTATAAACACACCCCCTAGCTGTTCATTCAAAACACACCTCAAGCATCCAACATTCTCCTCTCTCACTTTCTCTCAATTCCCATCTTTCCAATTTCCCTTTGTGTGTTCTTGTGCCGATTTCTCCTCTTGGAAAAGAGGTGTTTTCCCAGCCATTTGGAGCAGCAATTGGAGTGTTCATAAGCCACCTTGATAGCCAAGGTCAACGAAGAACGAAGAACGGAGCAATCAGTCAAGCCACGGAGAAACACCAGATTTGCTTCTTGTTCCCTATCTCTTTAAATTTCGTTGTTGTTTTGACGAACATGTTTATGAATATTTATGCTGTTGGAATGTTTAATTTAATCAATTTAGCTTGAATTTAATTCGTGTTGGGTTGATTACATTTCGTCCTCTTAAATTATTGAAATTGTGTTTATGCTGTTAAAGGCCTCGGTAAAATGTTTAATTAAGTAAAATCATGTTAAGTTATCTGGCATTATAATTTTTTAGATAACTAATGAATTAATTATTTAAACACATTGAAATTATAATTAATGGACACAATAATTTATCTGTGCATGTTTAATTCTTCTAAGGTAGTTGAAGATTAAATTAGCATTGTATTTGATGATACATATGCCTTGCATAACTTGCAAAATTTTGTGATTAAATTGTTTCCAGGTAAAAATACTTTGTTACTTCACATGATCTTTTATATGCTTATTAAGTTGAATTAATTGTTTGAATCGACATAGGAATATGCGAGAGATTGTTTAATTTAATAAGTATGTATGTGCGATAACATGTTTACTTTTAGAGTCTGTTTAATCGTTCGAATTTGCATAGAAATATGTACAAGAGATGAATGGATTTTTATTTGTAAGTATGTTCATAAGTTAGCAAATTACCGAGTTGCCATGTTTTAACAAGTATAAACACGAGCTTAATAATTCTAAGTTAAGAAATACAATTGATCCAACACAATTATATCATCTTGATTAAAATCAGTTTTTGAAATCTTGCATTAGAACTTTGTTCATTTTCTTTTACTTTGTTTTTCTTTAGTTTTTTAAGTATTTCTCAAAACCAAATATTTTTCTGTCACCAAAGTGTTTGAAATTATTTTCATAAATAATTCTTTTACAGTTCCTGTGGGTATGATAACTCGACATTTACTTGTCACTTTATTACTTGTTACGACTGTGTACACTTGCACATTTCCATTGTTCCAATTATTCATGCTAATCAAATTATGTTATTGAATGTGAGCATATTGTTATGATGTTTCATGAAAGAGTGAAATTTGAAATAAAACAGTTTTGGGCAACAGTAGTTGTGTAACTTTAAAAAATCACCAAAAATGGTGGAAATCAATTTTGAGGTTGAATGAGATATGAAATTAAAGCTTATTGAGTCTATTTCTACATAAAAGAAATAGAATATGCAAAAGAATTTCATATGGGGAGATAATTGGATTTTAGTGAGATAGGGTTAGAATGATTTTGGAATCCCCTTTTCTGACACGGGAAATTCATTAAAAATTGTAAAAACATAATTGTAACACCCCAAACCCGGCCCAAACACCACGACCGGATCTGGCATGTCACTAAGAAGATTTAGTAAAACATGTCACATTTTTGGAAAACATTTGTCGAGTTTAAACATTTATACCAGAAAACTTAATGATTTGATAATTTATAAAAGATATACATTTTATATGTGGCCTTTAAGAATGAAAAACTGAAATTTAGTACATGCCTTAGTTTATGTTTTTTGCCGAAATTAAGTGTCCAATAATAGTAAAAACCCAAAAGAAAGCCCAAAGTATAAGGCTAGTGGCCCGTGGCCTTATTACAATAAAAGATAAAACCCAAACTAAACCAAAATGTTATATAAATAAACAAAATAATGTCTTTTGCAGTATCCAAAATAATCTCATGCATGGCCACCTTGCGTCCCTCTCCATCCCGGTCCGATGCTGTAAGTGTCTCCTGAAAATGTTAAATAATAGGGTGAGTCACAGGACTCAGTGTACAACCCTCGTGCACCATCAGATTGGGCCTTAGCCCCACAGAATAGATAACAAAATATAATATATCAGGAATTATACAAAGCCCAACCCAATCCTAGGTTTCCATCCGCTACACACCACCCTTACCTGCCGATCACACCATTGGGGATTTCTACAATCAATTCACACCACTACACACCATCGATGGCAGTCATGCTGCAGTTAGCTGCTCATCGTCAGATCATGGCAATAGCCACTACAACAGATCATGGCAAAAGCCACTACAACAGATCATGGCAAAAGCCACTACAACAGAACACTTCCCCTTTCATCACTCACCCAACCCCGTGCAATCACAGCAACTGGCATACATGTTTATCATATCAAATCAACAGAACCATTCACTTTAGAATGACAGAGATCACTAACCTGGAGATTCGCCTTTACCCTCCTCGGGTTTTCAATAGCCATGCCGGTATTTCGGCATTTAACAGAATATAACATATTTATAAACATATTCTAACAGGCAATCCAAATGGTGTGAGAATGTTACACACCTAATAACACGTAGTACTACTCTCTATGTCGATACCCTCGCTAATCGGATCTACTGCCCTTTGTCTACAACTTTGCTCAAAAGCCGGAAGAACGCGAAGATAAGGCCTCTCCTATATTCGGCCAAGGGTTAGTGTTTTACCCGAATTATATGTTTAAATTAATAGATCCCCTTACCTTGAAATCCCGAAAGTAATACGATCCGAGTGCTACTGAACTCTGGCTTAGAAATCTAAGCGATTGAATCCCCTTCAAATCCCGGAATGCCGCAAATGAGAGAAAACACCCGATTAGTTAACCATATAGCCATCCAGCTAAGATCTCTAAAAGCCGAAAAAAGATTAAAGTCTCGCGAATTGACACTTACCTTTAGTTTTTCTTCAAGATTCGGCACAAGCAGACACCATAGAAGGAATTTGAAAATCACAGGAGATGAGATCTAGGGATTTCAGCTTTTAAGAAAATCCCGGAAAAGATGAACAAGAGAAATACTGATGCGTTTTCGGCTTTTGGAAGAACAAAGAATTGAAAAGATGGGCAAGGAAGTGGATAGAGAGATTCGGCCAAAGAGTTTGAAAGAGAAGAGAAGGTAAATGGCAGGGGTTTTGGTTTTTGACAGAAAAAGAAAAGAAAGAAAAAAAAAAGAAAAGATGATTCTAGTTTGCCGAAAAAGAAAGAAAACTTGAGGCTATTTTCAGAGAACACAATGAAAAATTCGGCACACCCCCTTGCCTATACTGAACCGCTTTTTCCCCCTCTCCTATGTTTGATTTTCGGCCAACTTTGCAACCAAGAGATCACTCTTATCATTCTATCCCTTATCCCTATCAAAACACCCATCCAAAAGAGGCTTAATTATCTCTAACTCTTCCCTCCTTTATCAACTTTAATTATCCACATATTAAAACAATAAAACTCCTATAATTTAGCCTTGTTGCCATCCCCCTAGCTCTCCTTGGCCTGCCGAAATTGGCCCAATTTCTTGGGCTACAAGCGGCCACACTGAGGTCCCCTTCCTTTGCCTATTGGCACCACTTATAGCTCCCTCCTACTGCGCCTCTTATTCCTGGGCCACAAGCCCATTATGCCTATTTTACTCTCAATACTTTATTTAAACCCAGTAGTCTCTAAACAAAATATTTTAACCAAGGTCTCAGCCCATTCCTGAGCCCAATCTGAACCCCTAACTCTCAATTTAACATTTTAAACCATCAACACACCAAATGCATAGGCCTATTAAATCAGGATGTTACAATAATCATGGGATAAAATTTATATTTTTGAAATTCTTAATGAGTCTATTTTCAAGAGAAATAAACAGGAATGTCATTCGAGTTTTGTACAACGAGATAATTAATTTTTAGTGAAGAGGGGTCGGAACTATCGGACAGCGAAACATGGGAGACTTTAAATAATAAACTGTACTGATTGGCTAAATCAAAAATTCTAGAAATTTTATGGTAAGAAGATATGTGAATCTAGTTTCAGGAAGAATTAGCGGATCTTAATTTTGAGTTTCGTAGCTCCGGATAAAAATAATTTAGTGACTGTAACTTGAGTAAATAGCTCAAGATGAACATAAATGAATTTTGAAATTTTATGCAATAATGATGGTATTATCTTGAGAGCTTATAATGAGGATTATAAAAAGCATGGTAATCAATTGTTTATTATATACATACGTACTTACTAAGCTTTATAGCTTACTCCGTTGTTTTCCGTGTTTATATTATACTCAGGTTAGCTCGGGTTGGAAGCCGCCAGAGAACCTATCACACTATTGAGCTTACACTTTAGGTTTCGATGATTTTATACTTAAGGTTATGGCATGTATAGGGAACTTGGTCATGTGTATATGTTACTATGAGTTGTCCTAGAATAATGACCCATGATATTCAGAGTTCATTATTGTATAAAGCCATTTGATGTGGCCAATAAATTGGTTATGCTATAAACTCATCATGATGCATTCCATGGTTGAATAAATTGTATGCTATGACTTGTTACGTGTGGGTGCAGTGGATGTTTTGGTAGCTTTAATATGTCATGAAATGTGTCATTCAAGTTATACTCAAGTATGGGTAGGATAGGGTAGAAATTGGTTTGGAAAATAACCAACTTCTTGACCACACAGGCAGAGACACAGCCTTGTGTCTCAGCTGTGTGGAGGACATGGTCTAGCATGCGGGTGTGTGACTTGGTCGTGTGATCCAAAAAGAATGTGACGTCATAAACAGAGAGTTACACGGGTGGAGGACACGGGCATGTCCTGGGCCACACAGGCGGGTGTAACCACACGGCCTGCCCACACGGGCGTCTGGCTCTCCAAAACAATGAAATTTTTTAAATGTTCCAATAGTTTTAAAAGTTCTCGATTTAGTCCCGAATCACCCCCAAAGCATGTTTTGGGCCTCGTAGGCCCATTTTAGGGACTTGATGATATAAGATAAAAGTTTTAAAATTTAAACGAAAATTTAAAATTTATGCCTTGAATTAGTTCAGTTACAAGTGTTATTGTCCAGTAACGCCTCGTACCCTGTTCTGGCATTGAACACGGGTAAGGGGTGTTACAGAACGCCACACTGATTAGGTGATAAGTTCAAAAGAGAATCATGTTGATGCCACTGACGAGCAGATAAGTCAAAGTGAGACTCGAACGAAATTAGAAAGGAAGAAACCTCACAAAGAACACTATGTTCATTCAAATTGGCAAAAGTCCCCCTTACATCAAATTAGCTAAATATTTATAGCTAGAAACCATGCTAGCTGAATAGGCACATTCATAACTTACTGGCCAAGTAATTCAGCTTTAATGAGCTGGAAAATTCTAGAATAAAACCAAATAAATTTCATGTCTATATTCAGCTCTTTAGAACGCCATTGGATAGCTCCTAGATAAAGGAAAGTCGGCTGAATGTATTTGGAAGAGTTGGGAGCTGATTGGTCATGTCTATGTTCGACCAAATGCTTAAATGAGCTCCGTTAATCCTACCTTGAGAAACTGAACGTGCAGTAGCATTTTAATGGGAGTTTTGGAGCACGGACAACCCAAATAGTGTGAATACTTGAACTCCAACAGCCTCCAAGTGTGAAGGGACGAAATTGATCAGCTACCAGCTGAATGGACTCCATTTGAACAGCCTTGTCCATTGGGCTCTTCGAACAACCACTTGGAGAAGCTCAAACCAGGAGCTGAATTAATTCCACTTAATACTCCAGCCAAATACATGCTCCTCTTTAATGCCATTCCATGCACTTGAGCTAGCTGAATTCAGCTTGTCTGATCACCTATAACATGAAATAAATTCGGTTAAGACATAATAATTAGCTCAATTACTTTGCCTAAGCTTAAGACACTTTAATGAGCTATTTGAGATAGGACAAATTAAATGAAGCTAAGACAAATTAAATGGCTATAGGATTCAGAACACATTTAATTACTTAGACACATTAATGACGAATTTAGTTAGACATATTAATTAATTTTAATACACATTTAATACTTAACTAAATTAACTTGTAACATCCTGAAATTGAGGGGCTATGCATTTGTTGTGTGTTACGTACAATGTGTTGATTAGAGTGTTTAAAGGGTTCAGATTGGGCTCAAGGTTGGGCTGAGGTCTTAGTTAGAACTTTCTGTTTGGACACTCTAGTGGAAAGCTTGATAAGATAAGGCTTAAAAGATGATTATCTATGTTTTAAAATATAAAATAGGCTTGTGGTCCAGTGGCAAAGTGGCGCCACTAAAAGAGCAGGGAAGTGGCGTCAACTGGGAGGCCCAAATTCAAGTTGTATGAAGCCCAATTCTTTTAATTCAAATTTAGTTAATTTTCAGCTTTTAAGTGAGTAGAGTGGGACGACAATGGGCCTTGGAAATAGGGGGAATATATATGTTTGGATAAAAGGAAGAAGAGGTGGTGTTATCTGGGCCACTTGTGGATAAGAGATCAGGTAATGATAAGGGAGAAAATTTAGGATTTATCTACTGGTCACAGTGGTGGCCGAAATTCCAACACTGAGAGGGAGGAGGAATCGATTTTGGTAAGTTCAAGGGGTGCCGAAATTTCCCTTAACTAGTAGCCTAGTTTTAGTTTTAAAAAAGGGGCATTTTCGGGATTTAGGTAGTAGGTGCCGAAATTTAGGTTAAGTAAGGGGAATATCCTTTTATTTTCGGCATTTAGGGTTTTATTCTCCCATTCTTTTCTCTCATTCTCTGCCAAAGCCGAAATCCCTAAATCTCATTCTCTCATCTTCACTTTTATGCAAAAGCTGAAACTCTTGATTTTAATTCTCTTCTTCATTCTTTTTCTACAAGCCAAATATTCATTGTTCTTTGCTTCTTCTCTTTTGCCGATCTCTTCACAAAAAGCCGAATCTACATAGATTTGTTCCTATCATCTTCTCTTTTTTATCTTCTCAAAAGCTGAAATCTTCTAGGAGTTGCCGAATTCTCTGTAAAGGTAGGTGCCGATTTCTTCTGATCTATTCTTTTTCTCTTTCAGTTTTTAGAAGACAAAGCCGAAAGGGTAATGGATTGTTGGTTTCTTGTGTTTACGTGTTGGGCGATTTTCAGGAATTGAAGTAGATTGCTTAGATCTAAAAACTGAAACCATTAGTCTCTGAACCTCATATCTCTCTTTTCGAGATTTCAAGGTAAGAGGTTCTCTTTAGATTCTCTTTAGATTCGCTATCGTAATTGTGATCTTAACCATATGTTATGATAAGGTCTTTTAATGGAATCAAATATCGATTAGGCGAAGGAGGGGATTGGATCTGTTAAACCAATCCCTAAGTTTAAGAAACGAGCGGTGTCAGTAGTTCGGGATTGGCCACCGGGTTGTGGACCAGCTTCAGAACAAAATCTTAGGCAGTTAGCAGTAGTATCGACTTCTGATAGTATCGACATAGAAGGTCTCGTCTTGACTGTAATTAGGTGTGTAGATCTCTATCACACTAATTTAATCTGTATTATATATATTATGGGCTAAAAGCCGGAAAGAGGCTGTATGGACAGTCGTATTACCCGAAAAGGTTAGGCAAAGGATGCCAGGTACGTAATCATAGAAACTTCTCTATGTGTATCGATGTATATGATAGTCTGTGATCTTTTAGGTAGTATATTGTGTTGATTCTGCATGTATGTATGCATGGGATGAGGTTAATATGATGAAGGGGAAGAGCATGTTAATAGGTTACTTGGTGATCGGTGGTTAAACCACGAATTGTAAAGTTAGGTCACGATAGTGATCGGTGGCTAAGCCACGTTAAATTTAGTCCTGATTGCTAGGATTAGGCAGCAAGACTGTCGATATGGTGTGTAGCGGTTGGTGGGTTGATTGTAGAAATCCCCGATGTGTGTTGGCTGGTACGGGCTGGTGTGTAGAGGATGGACTTTTAGGTTGGGTTGGGCCATGTTGCATGTAAATATTCTGTTGCCATTGTGTATGGGCCAAGGCCCATAATGTGTTTGTGGGCTTCAATCCTTTTATGTGTTTTTGGGATTTGCACACTGAGTCTTGGTGAGTCACCCTTTTATTCTCCTGACTTTTCAGATAAGCAGTAGATCGTGGGCATGGGAGCCGAGGCGGACTCGAGGGGCCATCAAGTTTCTATTTCCATAAATTATTATTTTTTTGGTTTTTCTTTAAGTTTGGATTTTGGGAATGTTTATGTAATAAGGCCCCATAGCTTAGGTTATCATTTTATAATGGTTACTGTTTTCATTTTTTTAAAAAAAATTTATGTTCAAAGACTTATCTACAATAAGTAAAAAAAATGGGTTTTCCAAACACGTTCAAAGAAAGATCAAAGGTTTTCTTCCAATATCACTTATTTAACGAACACCTAAATAAAGGAACTGAATTTCCAAAAATCATCCAAGTGAAGTTTTTAACGTAAACCCCAAGCATACCAGATCTGGTCGTAGCGTCTGGGCCGAGTTTGGGGTGTTACATTTTGGTATTAGAGCCCGGTTCAAAACTCGGGCTGTAAAATGGGTCTAGTAGTGTTTTGAAAATTTGATATGAATTTGAGAAAAATGTCTTGGATGAAGATATGGCCTTCGAGTCTACCGACACCCGATCCACGCAGGTAAGTATTCTAACTTTTGATATGATATGCATGATTGGGCTTGATGGGCTTGATGGACGTAGACTAGTATGTTAGGCATTGATGGACTTTAGGCTTAGTTTAAATAACTCTTTAAATTCATAAGACTTAATCTATCCAAACAAACCCGTGAACAAATCGCTGGGTTAGGGTGTGGCAACAGGCATACGCATGTCTAGGATTGGATTCAGGGAGAGCTTGGTACTTAAGCAGTCCTAGTGACTCACCTCCTCTTCGCTGGAATCCTACCTGGTGTGTAGTGACTGTTCACCTTAGCCACGAGAATTTGTTGACGGGCCAAAATCTATAATTAAAACCCGAAATGGACCAGCCACCCTATTTCACAGAATTACCAAAATACCCCCAAGTTTTGTAAAATTTTCGAAATACCCTTAATTTGTGAAAATTTCCCAGAATACCCTGGATTTGTAAAACTACCAAAATTTGTGAAATTACTGAAACACCCTGGTTGGCAAAATTACCAAACTACCCATGTTTGCAAATTTAATCGAAACCCCTAGATTTACAAAAGTACCCGGTTTATAAAAAAATTCAAAATACCCCTGTGTTATAATCCCAAAATATCTCTATTTCGAAAAAAAAACCAAGATACCCCATTTTGAGGAAATTACAAAATACTCTATAGGACAAAACTACGGAAATACCCCTGGGTAGAGAAGTGATGAAAAAAAAACCCTTATGCAATGAATGTGAGTGCATGGATGCTACTTGTATGTTGATGTATGATGGTTGATGTATGTGGTTCCTAGAAATAGGAGATACAAACTTGAGGCTGAAACTCGTAAATATAATTTAGAATTTGAAAGAACTACTCTTAAACTACTGTTCATAAGATTGTTCGTGGTTAATCAGTGAAAGAAATTAATAATTCATAAAATTTCTAATCAGATAAACACGAATCGATAGAATAAGTACAAGGGGTCGTGGACGTCCGCCGCGTGGCCGTGGTAGGGGTAGGATGGCTGTGTCAGAACCAGTAGGATCTGGCCACGAGTCAGGAAACGAGATGCCAGCCGCGGAGGCCGAATTTCAGGATCAGACGGCCAGAGATGATGCTGTATCTCAGGCAATGTTAAGGGTTTTAGAGAGGGTTGCTGGGGCAGGCATGGGCACAGGAGCCCGGAAATCTGTGTCGGAGCGACTTAGAGCTAATGGGGCAGAAGTGTTTAGGGGAATTTCTGGTATAGCCTTGAGTACAGCTGAGTATTGGTTGGAGGCGGTTGAGCGTATAATGGATGATCTGGATTTCACGGAGGAGGAAAAGCTGAAAGGGGTTGTATCTCTCCTGCGGGACGAAGCTTATCAATGGTGGCTTACGGTTAAGGATGGTTCGGTGGCTGACCGTATCACCTGAGATTTCTTCAAAAAGGCGTTTCAAAGTAAGTACATCGGGACAGTTATGTGGATGCGTAGCGCTGAGCATTTTTGAATCTGGTTCAGGAAAGTAGGTCGGTGGCTGCATATGAAGCGAAATTCTTATGCCTTAACCGTTATGCCCGAGGGATGGTGGCCATAGACCATAAACACTGTGTTCGATTTGAAGATGGTCTGAGGTACTGATAGCACCACAGCGAGAGAGAGAATTTGCTGTGCTTGTGGAAAAAGCTAAGATAGCTGAAGAGGTTAAGCGGACAGAAAAACTAAATCGAGATAGAGATAGGGGTGGAAGTAAGAGAAATTTTGGATCATCAGGGGCAATTGGGCGTACTCAGAAAAGGCCTAGGTCAGATGGACTGGGTCGGAATGAGAGACCTGTTGGTGCTAGTCAGACACAGAAGTGTGCTCGATGTGGTAAATTCCATGTAGGTGAGTGTTGGACGGGCAGTGGGAAGTGCTTTAGGTGTGGATCTACGAACCACCAAGTTAGAAATTGTCTGCAACAACGGGGCAGTGAAGGGCCCACAGGTCAAGAGAATGCACCGCCGGGAAGAGGAGGTCAACAACCACCAAGGGGCCATGGTCAAGTCAATGATGGCAATGGCACAGGACATGGTCGTGGAGGTGAAGCTTATGCTGAGGCAAGGCAGCTAGCTTTGGTCTATGCAGCACGTTGCCAAGGGGACGAGGACGCTCTAGATGCGAATACCGGTGCGTACTCTACCATAGTATACTAAGTGTTTCTTTTGGCTTTAGAATTAGAGTGCGCAGCGAAAGCATAGTGGTGAGACTTGGGTAGTACGATTAATAGTTAGTTGGAAATTTCGAGGACGAAATTTCTTTAAGGCGGTAGAACTGTAACATCCTGAAATTGTGGGGCTATGCATTTGTTGTGTGTTACGTACAATGTGTTGATTAGAGTGTTTAAGGGGTTCAGATTGGGCTCAAGGTTGGGCCGAGGTCTTAGTTAGAACTTTCTGTTTGGACACTCTAATGGAAAGCCTGATAAGATAAGGCTTAAAAGATGATTATCTGTGTTTTAAAATATAAAATGGGCTTGTGGCCCAGTGGCAAAGTGGCGCCACTAAAAGAGCAGGGAAGTGGCGTCAACTGGGAGGCCCAAATTCAAGTTGTATGAAGCCCAATTCTTTTAATTCAAATTTAGTTAATTTTCGGCTTTTAAGTGAGTAGAGTGGGACGATAATGGGCCTTGGAAATAGGGGGAATATATATGTTTGGATAATGTAGATAATATGGCTGATAATGTGGCAGATAAAAGGAAGAAGATGTGGTGTTATCTGGGCCACTTGTGGATAAGAGATCAGGTAATGATAAGGGAGAAAATTTAGGATTTATCTGGTGGTCAAAGTGGTGGCCGAAATTCCAACACTGAGGGGGAGGAGGAATTGGTTTTGGTAAGTTCAAGGGGTGCCGAAATCTCCCTTGACTAGTTGCCTAGTTTTAGTTTTAAAAAAGGGGCATTTTCGGGATTTAGGTAGTAGGTGCCGAAATTTAGGTTAAGTAAGGGGAATATCCTTTTATTTCCGGCATTTAGGGTTTTATTCTCCCATTCTTTTCTCTCATTCTCTGCCAAAGCCGAAATCCCTAAATCCCATTCTCTCATTTTCACTTTTATGCAAAAGCCGAAACTCTTGATTTTAATTCTCTTCTTCATTCTTTTTCTACAAGCCAAATATTCATTGTTCTTTGCTTCTTCCCTTTTTCCGATCTCTTCACAAAAAGCCGAATCTACATAGATTTCTTCCTATCATCTTCTCTTTTTGATCTTCTCAAAAGCTGAAATCTTCTAGGAGTTGCCGAATTCTCTGTAAAGGTAGGTGCCGATTTCTTCTGATCTATTCTTTTTCTCTTTCGATTTTTAGAAGACAAAGCCGAAAGGCTAATGGATTGTTGGTTTCTTGTGTTTACGTGTTAGGCGACATTCGGGAATTGAAGTAGATCACTTAGATCTAAAAACCGGAACTGTTAGTCTCTGAACCTCATATCTCTCTTTTGGGGATTTCAAGGTAAAGGGTTCTCTTTAGATTCTCTTTAGATTCGCTATCGTAATTGTAATCTTAACCATATGTTATGATAAGGTCTTTTAATGGAGTCAAATATCGATCAGGTGAAGGTGGGGATTGGATCTGTTAAACCAATCCCTAAGTTTAAGAAACGAGCGGTGTCAGCAGTTCGGGATTGGCCACCGGGTTGTGGACCGACTTCAGAACAAAATCTTAGGTAGTTAGCAGTCGTATCGGCTTCTGATAGTGCCGACATAGAAGGTCTCGTCTTGGCTGTAATCAGGTGTGTAGATCTCTATCACACTAATTTAATCTGTATTATATATGTTATGGGCTAAAAGCCGGAAAGAGGCTGTATGGACAGTCGTATTACCTGAAAAGGGTAGGCAAAGGATGCCAGGTACGTAATCATAGAAACTTCTCTATGTGTATCGATGTATATGATAGTCTGTGATCTTTTAGGTAGTATATTGTGTTGATTCTGCATGTATGTATGCATGGGATGGGGTTAATATGATGAAGGGGAAGAGCATGTTAATAGGTCACTTGGTGATCGGTGGTTAAACCACGAATTGTAAAGTTAGGTCACAATAGTGATCAGTGGCTAAGCCACGTTAAATTTATTCCTGATTGCTAGGAATAGGCAGCAAGACTGTAGATATGGTGTGTAGCGGTTGGTGGGTTGATTGTAGAAATCCCCATGTGTGTTGGCCGGTACGGGCTGGTGTGTAGAGGATGGACTTTTAGGTTGGGTTGGGCCATGTTGCATGTAAATATTTTGTTGCCATTGTGTATGGGCCAAAGCCCATAATGTGTTTGTGGGCCTCAAGCCTTTTATGTGTTTTTGGGATTTGCACACTGAGTCTTGGTGAGTAACCCTTTTATTCTCCTGACTTTTCAGATGAGCAGTAGATCGTGGGCATGGGAGCCGAGGCGGACTCGAGGGGCCATCAAGTTTCTATTTCCATAAATTATTGTTTTTTCAGTTTTTATTTAAGTTTGGATTTTGGGAATGTTTTTGTAATAAGGCCCCATAGCTTAGGTTATCATTTTATAATGGTTACTGTTTTCATTTTTTTTAAAAAAAAATATGTTCAAAGACTTATCTACAAGAAGTAAAAAAAATGGGTTTTCCAAACACGTTTAAAGAAAGAGCAAAGGTTTTCTTCCAATATCACTTATTTAACGAACACCTAAATAAAGGAACTGAATTTCCAAAAATCATCCAAGTGAAATTTTTAACGTAAACCCCGTAGCATACCAGATCTGGTCGTAGCGTCTGGGTTGGGTTTGGGGTGTTACATAACTAAATATTATTTGAAGTTTATTCCAGCAATTATTAGCTCAAAACGCATAAATTAAATATAAATTATAATTGAGCTGAAACCGAATTGAATGTTCCAGCAAATTGATGCGCAAGATAACACCGAATGAATTTGAGCTCAATGAGCTAGGATGAGCTATGAACGAGATAATTGAGCTCGTAGCAAGTTGCGTGGAACACTTGAGCTGGACATCTTGGATTGTTCGATTATTCTATCAATGGTTTCCGCCCCAAATTTCGGTCAATTAAAACCTGCACACAAATTAACAAATTGAAATTAGATTTCATTTTGCACTTGGAACCCTCACGTTTAGGCCATTCTCGGTGGCATCGAGTTGTGTCGTAACATGATGTGACCGGATTCGCATCAGAATATGAGACTCAAGATTTAATTATATGTGCTTAAATATAATTATATATATTTATATGCGCTTGGGGATCAAATTGATAGAATTTGTAAATGTGGATGGTCAACTTTATTGAATTATTTAGAATTAGGATCAAATTGATAGAATGTGCAAGTATTGAGGACTAAATATATTATATACCAATTAGAAAAATAGCCACATTATCACTTCCGTTAATCATTTAACGGGCTGTGGCAAAAACAAAAACGATATAAAATGTGAGTGACCAAAATAGAAATGATCTAAAATGTTAGTGACTAAATTGAAAATTTTCATAATTAGGTGACCAAAACAAAAACATGCTAATAGTTGAGTGACTAGTTCTATAGTTTACCCTAAAAAATAAAGAGAAAAAGAGATTATTATATTACAATTTTTATTTCTTTTGCAACAAGCGACTTTAAACAAACCAAATATACGAACATTACACTAAAATACACTAAAAACACGAGACAAAGAGAGTAAAAAAAATGAATACATGACATGGATACATAAACATGCCAAAATTTTTATAGCGGAATATTATTAATTTCTCAAATTTTAATAAATGTAAGATAATATAAGCACAAATATGACATGAAAAAATGCACATACACACACAAAAAATACATTGATTTAAAAATCTAGAAAAATTAATCTCCTACTAAAAATATTTTTTTTTTGTCAAGATGCTAAAGCATTGAATTTAAAAAGTTACCCAAAGCAATGCAAGCTGTAAAAATAAAAGTTTTATTTTATTTGAAATATTAGGATAACAAATACTTAGATATGATTACAAAAGGCTTGAAGGTCTTTCAAACATTTACATGCGGTGGTCGTAGGCAAACACTACACTTTATTTTGAAGATTACACAACGATAAGTAGCAATTAGAATTCAACCTTAGTTTGAACCTATGTGGGAAATCACCCTCCACCGCTACCATACCCGGAGCCATAACCTGAACCACTTCCATAGCCTGATCCTTGGCCCGAACCACTGCCTCCACCTCCTCCACTTCCTCCACCTCCACTGCCACCACCTCCGCCTCCTCCTTCACCGCTACCACTTCCACTTCCAAATCCAGACCCACTTCCGTATCCAGATCCGGACCCACATCCCGATCCTCCTCCACTGCCACCACCTCCACCACCGCCACTGTCGCCACCTCCTCCTCCACCGTTGCCACCACCAACTCCACTTCCGTATCCGGATCCAGACCCACTTCCGGATCCGGATTCGGATCCAGACCCATATTCAGACCCTTCTCCACTGCCACCACCTCCGCCGCCACCACCTCCGCTACCACCGCCACCTCCTCCACCACTTCCTATCCCACCACCAGACCCATACCCTGATCCGGATCCTGACCCATACCCTAATCCTTCACCCCCACCACCACCGCCTCCTTCACCCCCACCCCCACCTCCACCTCCACCTTCTCCAAGACCACCAGCTCCCGAACCATATCCGGAACCACTCCCGGAACCATACCCTGAACCATATCCAGAACCTGTGGCACCACCCCCTCCGCCACCTCCACCTCCACCACTTCCGCCTCCTCCACCACCACTAAGTGACCTAGCAGCGAAAGCTGAATCCACAAGAGCAGAACCAAGACTGTAGCACCAACAACCCTAGAACTTCCCATATACAAACCGCAATTAAAGCAAGCCTTGTTGATGGAAATTGGGTTAAGGCCGAGCACACTATTTATAGGTGTTACAAATCAAAACAAGAAACTTGAAATTAATATTTTAACCCACCCTTAGAAATTAATTATTCAAATATCTCCAAGTTAGCTTAAATTCTAGTAGTTTTGTCACAAAAAGAAGGTTGAGAAGAGGATTATAAGCGAAGGGCAAGTGTGTATGCTCTTGGGACTTGGTAGTGGCGTAGGTGATGATGGTGATGGCGATGGACTTACGTAGTCTTCTCCATGCAATTTTACCATAAAAAGTCTTATTCTATATCCCACGTTTGACTTGAAGATTTTCTTTGTTGAGAAGAATTCGTAACAACTGTGGGCAAAATATTATAGTTTTATTAAAACTTATATGCATGTAGATATATTGTAGAGTTACCGACATTTGGTTTTGACTTTCAGAACAACGTTTTAGTGGCAAATACAACCCATGTTCCATCATGGAGTGAGGGACCAAAGTTTCAAAAACCATATAATATACGAGCCACCCTTTGGTTGTTTTAGTATTAGAATTGCATGTTTTTGACATTCGGTTTCGAGTTTCAACAATCTTTGGTGGCAAATACGATTGTAGTTTTGGGTTGATGAGCCTGAAAATAAAAAAAATTGCATTATAAGTCAAAATAATTGTATTCATAGCTCGTTGGATTGGGTTCTGGGTTTTATTCACCCTTGGATTCTGAATTGAAAAGGTTAGAGTCTGTTGCCTCTTTACCAAACTGCTTCCAAAACTTAATTTCCTTTTCGAAATCAGATAATTGCATTCCTGTTTGAAAGACTTTTTCTCTTCAACAACACCTCCTAGCTTCTTGAGCACTAGTTCTGGTAGTGCTCCCGTCTCTTTTTTCTCCATCCGACTCCGGCTGCAACTCAGAGGCCGCGGTGTCTTCTCTTCATTTTCAGCTGCTACATGAGGTGGTATGGCTGGCTGGATGGCTGAGAAGGAAAGGGCTCTAAACCAGCAGGTGAGTCAGAGTCGATCACCGTCGGCGCCGCTGCTGCAATAGTGGGATTCTTGGGCTGGAGTTTCTTCGGCCATGTTTCTTTGTTTGTTGTATGAGAATGTGTCAGCAGAAGCAGAATTCCAAGTGAAAAGCAAAAAGAAAAGAACAAAGAAAAAGGTTAATTGACGCTTCTTTCAAAATTCAAAAGGGAAAACAAATAAAACTACTCAGATTTAATTTCTTTTTTATATATTTAGAGTTAGGATATAAATTGAATTTGAAAATTTTGAATCCTTGTGTAATAATAAAATATATTTTTTTATATTTTATTAATTATTTATAATCTATATATATATATATATATATATATATATATAATTAATTAGGATTTTTCAGGAAATTTAAATGCGCTTAAATATATAAAGTTATTTTAAAATATTGATTTACATTCTTAAATTATAAGATACTTAGATTAAAATATCAAAATCTTACCTCCTTGAAACCACTTCAAAACTATATTGTAAAAATATTATTTCATGTTAATTTTTGCTTTATTTAATGCGGGTTCATCTGTCATTTTTCATCATAAGATGAGTTTGGTTAATCATTTATTATTCTTCAATTTTTTTAAATTGTTCAATAACTATAGGAACAACAATCTTAAAAGAAGTTTGCATTCTAACCTTTTTGCATTTTTAGTTTATGGGTTTCTAAAGCTTTCACTAATTTTACAATTGTTAATAAACCTAGAATTTTCAAATTCAATACAACTTTTTGCATTATGATGAAGAAAATAAAACCTATAACTTTAACTTGGTATTTGGTTTTCAAAATCTTACAATCTCGGTGGTGATGTAAGACTCTAGAATGTGATTAATTACTATGCTTGGATTTCAAGCATTCCTTTGAGGCTATCGTCTCACATTCTCAACATTATCAATATTCGTGAATGTAAGAAGTAGATATCACATTTTCCTTAGGTTATCTTACTTTTTGAGCATAATATGAAATATTTTGGACAATTTTAGAATTTGCTTTTATTATTTTAATCAATCTAATCCTAGTTATGCAAATAAAATAGGCATAATAACAATATTTGCCTTTAACATTTATTACCTCTCACAGTGTTCTCCTTATCTTTTTCTTTTCACAATGTCAACCTTATCGTTTCGATTTTTGTCAAATAAGCCTGGTTTGAATGAAAACCGTTAGTCAACTAATGGTCAACTTTTTTTGTTGACATGGAGTGATATCTCACTTTTACTTACTGATGTGGCGTGACATTATAAAAATATAAATCTTAAAAAGTTATTCTAAATTAAAAATAAAATAAATGAAAATTTTAAATATGTGATATTTTTTAAAAAATATCACCCATTTAAATATTTAATTTCTTGTTTTGTCCGTTTAGTTTTTCGAGAGAATCCCTTATTTTATCCCTTAAATCATTCAAAAATTACTAAAATTTAAACGAGATGAACAAAACTGAGATGAAAAATTACTTTAAAAACAAGTAACTTGATTTGACTAATAATCAAACAGAAACCGGGAAACCCAAATCTCATATCAAAACATTAAAAGTGAAATCTAAACAGCAAAGCTACAACTTTGAAACCCACAAAAAGAAAATTCAGCCACAAACTAGCAATTTTTAAAGTTCAATCTACAAGTTCCTTGAAAATTATCAGTGAAATTATCAATATTTAACTTCAACACCTGCACTTCGTGCTTTCACCTACTCAGTTTCAGTTCTTCTCTTACAAATCTTTGTTCTATATTCTGCGTTATTTCTAACAATTCACCGAAAAGGAGAAAAAGGTGCCTGTATGATAATATGTACCTTATCATAAAGTTTTAAAAGAAATCTAAGCGATTTCATTGCTTGGATATTAGAAAATTAAAATTATTCAACAACGATAAAAGATCACTGTGATGGATAATGAGATAATATTTTGATATTTTAATTTAATATTTTAGTAATTTATTTTTAAATGTGAAGTATTTTAATAATTATTCAATTACATACAAATATGTTTCTCTAATTGATCTTGTGCCAAACGATTAATAATCCAAAATATAGTTTAAATTATTCCTAAACTAAAATTAAATAAATGTGTAAAATCAGGTGTAAGGCCGCTTTCTTACTCAAACTCTTCAGAATTTTAATTGTTTCTCAAAAGTAAGAATGTTTGAAAAATCGGTTTAGAAAATAATTTTTCAGGTATAGTGAAATTTTAAATTTTTTCTTTAAAATCAAGTCATTGTGATATTTATTGTAATAAACATTAACCGAAATTATACGTGTACTTTGCACGAGGCGGTTTAGGTTGGTCCCGGCTTTATATTTAACGACTTTCTTTGTTATTCTCGAACCACAAAGTACTTTTAGCGTGAGCTCAAAGTGTCACAAAATTAATTGCATAGAATGGAAACTTTTTTAAAAAAAAATTAGTAGGAAAGTTAATTCTCTCTATAACTAGAATTATGTGTTTTTCCCAAAAAAATAAAATAAAATTTATTCTGTAAAATAGGTTGTAGCCTCCCAACCCGGCCTAGACGTTAGACCCGAATTTGGGAGAATACATCGGCCACCGAAATGTCCTGGCAGAATTATCGAAGTTTTAAAAACAGTTAATTTTAAATATTTATTTATTTTAGAAGAAAGTTTGGGTCTCTTTTCTGAAAAACTCAAGAGTTTTAAGAAAAAGAATTTAAGTTTAACACTTCACTATAACGATGTTTACTATTGAAATTTTAGTTGAAAATCCGAATTACTTTCTTAACAAAACACATTTACAATTTAGCAACGGAGAAGTGATATCAACATAATTTTAATAAAAATCATGTTTCAAGAAAAAGATGTCTGTACGATAATATGTACCTTATCATAAAGTTTTAAAAGAGACCTAAGTGGAAGTTTTAAAAGAGACCTAAGTGGTTTCATTGCTTGGGAATTATAAAATTAAAATTATTCAATAAGGATAAAAAATTACTATAATGGATAATGAGATAATATTTTGATATTTTAATTTAATTTTTTAATAATTTGTGTTTAAATGTCAAGTATTTTAACAATTATTCAATTACATACAAAAACATTTCTCTAATTGATCTTGTGCCAAATGATCAATAATCCAAAATATAGTTTATATTATTCTTGAACTAAAATTAAATAAATGTGTAAAATCAGGTGTAAGGCAACTTTCTTATTACTTGAACTCTTTAAAAGTTCAAGGCAAGAACGTTGAAAAAATGGGTTTAGAAAACAATGCTTTTAAGCATAGTGGAAGTTTATTTTTTTTCTTTAAAATCGAACCATTATGAAATTTATAGCAAGAAACATTAATAGAAATTATACATATGCTTTGTACATGGCGGTTTAGGTCGATCTCAGTTTTCTACTGAACGACTTTCTTCTCTATACTCAAACCACGATCTACTTTGAGCGTGGGCACAAAGTGTCACAAATTGTAACTCCCCAAAAATTTGAGTGTTGTTTGTTAAATTTTAATATAATTAAGTCTCCGTATTTGTGGTTAAGTGCTCTATTTGGATATTAGAAGTTAGGGTTCAAATCTCATATTAGGAAATTTTGTTATTTTGTTTGACTTAACCCTTATCCTTGAACGGTTGACTTACGTTTAATTCTGCGTTAGTTTGTGTTAAAAATGAGTTTGTTGGTTTGATGGTTAAGTATCTATTACTTTTTGGTTTAGTGTTCGAGTCTCTGTGTGAGCGAGGTAGAGATGTGTTTTTTTTTTTTTTTTTTGCTTTGCTACTCTACAGAATTAGTTTTTTTTTTAAATTAAATTGTTTTCTTTCCTTTCCCTCTTCTGTTTGTTCTTTTTCTTTTCTTCTTTTCTTTTCTTTTTGGTTTTCACAATCGCTGAAGTTGCCATTAAATTTTCGCTGTTGTGTCGTTGGGTAAGTGCGCCTTTCATTGTTTGTCGACTGAAATGTTAATTTTGTGGGTTTTGTTGTAGAATTTCTGTTAAACATTCAACTTCGTTCGTCTCTATCGAAGTTGGTCTCTGATTGATTTGTTTGAATTCTCTGTTAAGCGTCTGTTCGGTTTCTTTTTTAGGCATAGATGTTGAAGGTAACGATCTCCAATGCGTGAATTCGAGTAATTGTCGTTGATTCGTCGGTAAACGTTAGTGTCGTTGGAAGTTTTGTGTAGCATTCCCACTTTAAAAAAAAAAAAAAAGAGAAGATGAATATTTATGGTAAAAGTCCTTGAATAAGTTATCTATAAATAAATAGTAGTATAAGAAATTGTGATCGTTTTTAGAGAAAACTGTCAGACATAAAAACACAGAGGATTATTACTAAGAGTATATGGTTAAGTTAAAAATCAGTATCGAGTTCAGGGATTGAATTGAATAAGTGAGAAAAGTATAGAGACTAAAGTGCAATTATCCTATTTTTATTTTGATGGAAAAGACTTAATGGCAATTTTTCCATTACTTAAAAAAATTAATGGTTTCATGATGACTTTTAAATGTTTTTTTTAATTAAGTAATAATATTTTAATAAGTAATAATATTTTATTAATTAATATTATAATACATAAAAAAAGTTCTTTTTCACGTCAAAATAAGGGGGAAAGAAAGAAAAAAATTTCTTCCATCATTTTCCTTCAAATTTAAGTGTAAGGTATGATTTTTCTTCAATTTTTTATTTTATTTTGAAGCTTGCTTTACATATATATACCAATAGTTTTTTTTATCAAGTATTTTGGAAGTTGCCATTAAAGGGCATTGATGGAAGCTTAGAAAACTTAAGTGCAGTAGATATATTTTTGGATAGGAAATTATTAGAAGATGAGTTCTAGCTTGTTAGAAGTGTGAAAAAGAAACAAAAATGGATGAAAAGTTTATTTGGTATATTTGGCCATGTTAAAGGGGAAGTAGAGAACATTGGCCACTTTGTGTAATATTGGTGCTAAATGTGAGTACTCTGGTGAAGACGGAATTGAAAACGGATAATCGAGTTGAAAAATATGCGAATTTCGGACTAAAAAACTTAAGTTGTCAATATGAATAATCATGCATATTTAAGTTCGTTTTTATTAGTTTTAGTTTTAGAATGGATAAATGATGTTGTTTTCTATTGAATTGATCCTATTGTAGCTAATAACGAAGCGAACATCTTGAAGGAGAAAGGCGAAGAAAATGAGTAAAGCGATTAAAACTTCGGTTTGTGCTAATATCTTATTTTCATTACATAAAGCTTTAGAATATTTAATTTAATATGACTAGTTATATTTATTTTATTTTATTTTATTTTATTTTTATGAGTTTTGGATGAGCTTGAATAATTTATTTAATATTTATAAAATTATATTTCGAGATGAATACTATGTTTTTCATAAGACTAAATTAGCGAAATCATGGTTATGATTTGGATTTGAGTATTATGATTTTAGATAATTGAGCAAGAAAATATTTAATATGTTTCAAATTCGAAGCCTATTTTAAATTAGGCGATATGTTTCAAATGGATCATGAAATTTTGTTTTTACCCCGTTTCACTAAGTTAGACTAAATCAAATAGTAGGCATGCCAGAGAGTCTTTATGTCAGAGAATTTAGATCTCCTCAATTCCCAGAGGATCGAGGGAGAAAAAGCCAAGACGGTCAGTTGTTATTATTGTTAGGCCCAATTCCCAGAGGGTCGTGGGCAGTCCCAATTCCCAGAGGGTCGTGGACTACTCTGATAGCTATCGTTGCCGAGCAACTCGGGGTGACGGATTCATATATCTGGTTATGAGTCTAAACTTTAGTATGGGGTCTAAATTGAAAGAAAGCAAAAACAAAAATTGAATTTATTTGAATTTGTATATTGTGGAAATTAAATTAATTCCGCAATTTTGAATTTAATTAAAAAGCTTATTTTCTTTATTCAATTTGTCAATATCAAAATATTAAAGTTTATTAATATTAGAATTTTCTTTTATTGTGATGTTATTCATGATATTTATAATCATGTTTTAGTTTATTTCTATCAGTTAATTTGTGTCCAATACTTATCTAATAATTTATATGATATTAGCACCACTGAGCATAAAAATTGCTCAGCGTACGGTTAGTTTATTTTTCCGTGCGCAGGTAGTTAGATTTATTAGGTCGTTCCAGCAACATCCGAAGAACTGAAGTTCAGCTCAAACAATGTTGGTGAAGAGTTCACTTTATAGTTGATGTAAATGGCATGTACCTAGGCTTATAAATATATATAATATTATGTCGTAAACTAAATTTAAATATTTTCATTATGTTTTATTAGCTAGTATTTTATAACTAATGTTTTGATAAAATAGTAAAGCATAGAAATCTAGTTTATTAATATGTTTTGAGAAATCGTAGTGCTGGATATTGGTTTGAGAGATAATTTGAATGTCAATACTTTTTGAAAAGCTAAATTTTGCATAGGGTTTTATATAAAATAGGCAGAAATGTTGCCGAAAATTTTATAAAATAATTTTACCACTACGTTTCCTTTCCAAAAAAAAAATGGAAAAGTGAGTTGCTTTGGCAACGAAATGTGATATTTTATATTCAGATTCAACAACTGGGTCGGGTATAAGGTGTCACATTTTGCGTCGAGGATTTCGTGTAACACCTCTAACCCGTATCCATCGTCGAAATAGGGTTATGGAGCATTACCAGAGTTTACAGAACAAATAGATAGAAATTTCAAACATTTCACATCATATAATATTCATGTCAGACACCAATCGAAATCAAAGATATTGTCCCTTATATGAGCCCTCGAGGCCCAAAATATGCATTAAAAACAAGTCGGGGCTAAATCGGATACTCAAAGAATTTTTCAGAAAACATTAAAATTTTTCAAAGCCACAGGGCTCACACAGCCGTGTGGCCAGGCCATGTGACTCACATGGCCAAGAGACACGCCCGTTGATGGGCTCTAAACTAACTAATATTTCGACAAAGGCAAGCACACCTATCGAACAGTAGTATTGTAACATCCTGAATTTTTGGGCCTATGCGTTTAATGGGTGAACATGTTTAATGTGTTAATTAAAGTGTTAGGGGTCCAAATCGGGCTAAGGTTTAGGCTGAGGCTTTGGTTAAATTCTCTGTTTGGACACTATAGGGTTTAAAAGGTGGTACTCGTGTTTAAAAATACCAAAGTGGGCTTGTGGCCCAGTGTTGGGTGGCGCTGCAAAGGAGTTAGAGGGTGGCGTCACTAGTAGATGGAGAGGGCCCAAGTGTTGGCCGCATGGAGCCCATGTATTTCGGCCATTTTCGGCATTTAAAGGGGAGCTAGTTGGGACGGCAATAAGGCTAGAAAATAGGTGGATTAAATGACATGGATAATATGGATATTATTCTGATAATAGTAGGGAGAGGTGGTGTTATCTAGACCTCTTCTAGAGGTGTGAATAGATTAAGATAGAGGAGAAAAGATAGGAGCTATCTGTTGAGTGCAGAGTTGGCCGAAATTCCATCTCCTGGAAGGGGGGAGAAATCGGTTTCTATTTGCCATAGGGGGTGCTGAATTTTCCTCTATTATTTGCTTAATTTTTAGTTATCAGGAAGGGCACTTTCGGTTTTTGATAGGTAAGTGCCAAAATTCTCTATAAATAGGGGGTATCTCTTCAATTCCGGCATTTGAACCCTATTCTTTTCTTCATTCTCTGTGCCGAAACTCTCAGTCATTCTCTGCAATTTCTTTTCTTTTTTCAAAAGCCAAAACCTCTCACTTTACTATCTTTTCCATTCTTTTCCTCTTGTGCCGATTTCTCCATAAAGTCGAAATCTCCATAGTTTCCCTCTGTTCATCTTTTCATCTGATCCTTCTTAAAAACCGAAAACCCTTAGATCTCATTTGTGAGTTGGTTCTATTTCTTGCGGCGTTTAAATCTTCTTCTTTGGCATTGCCGAATCTCCTCTCAAGTGCTAGCCGAATTTCCTGTGGTGAGGTAAGTGTCGACTTCTATTAGTTTCTCATGTTTTCTTTCGGTTTTAGGAGACAAGGCCGATTGGCCACTTGGTTTGTTAAGGCTGTCGATTGAGGTTAATACTTTCTCTCTTTTTTGTTTTGGCGGCATTCCGGGATTTGAAGAAAACCTGATCGTTTAGATCTAAAAGTCGGAGATCGCTAGTCTCTAATTTTGGGATTTTAAGGTAAGGGGGTTTTCTTTAGATTTCCGTTAGATTCTCTATCACATTTGAGATCTTAACCATATGTTATGGTTTAACAACCCTATTTCGTTACAGTAGTTCTGACAAGGACTTTTGATGGAATCAAATATGGATCAGGCAAAGGAGAGGATTGGGTCTGTAAACCCAATCCCTAAGTTCAAGAAACGCGCGGTGTCTACTGTTCGAGATTGGCCACCGAGTTGTGGGCCGGCTTCTGAACAACACCTTAGGCAGATAGCAGTTGTGTCGGCTACAGATAGCATTGACATAGGAAGTATCATCTTGTCAGTAATCAGGTGTGTAGATCTCTAACACACTAGTTAACTGTAATGTATATGTGTTATAGGCTAAAAAGCCGAAAAGAGGCTGTGTAGACAGTCGAATAAAACCCTAAAAGGGTCAGGCAAAGGATGCCAGGTACATAATCATAGAAATCTCTATGTGTATCGATATATATATGTGAAAGCCCGTTTTCTTAAAGTTGGTATGATGTTTTCAATTTTTCATGTGAGTACGCATGGGGTGGGATTATGATAATGAAGGGGAAGTGCATGATAAGTCACTTGGTGATCGGTGGTTAAACCACAAATTCAAATGTTAGGTCACATAGTGATCGGTGGCTATGCCACGTTTAATGATTCCTGAATAATAGGAATAGGCAGTACGGCTGTCGTTATGGTGTGTAGCGGATGGAGGGTTGATTGTAGAAATCCCCAAGGTGTGATGGTTGGTACGGGTTGGTGTGTAAAGGATGGAATTCTAGGATGGGTTGGGCTATTCATCATTTATTATTTATCATGTAATTATGATTGTTGCCTTTATGTATGGGCCAGAGCTCATAATGTGTTTGTGGGCCTCAGGTCGTTGTGTTTGGGATCTATACACTGAGTCTTGGTGACTCACCCTTTCGTTTTTCCTACTCTTTTAGATGAGCAGTAGATCGTGGACATGTGAGTCGAAACAGACTCGAGGGGCCATAAGGACTTTTACTTAAAGAAATACATCTCCGTTTGAAATACAATGTTCTATTTTATTTTATTTTATTTACTATTTTATTTTGGAATATTTATGTAATAAGGCCCCATAGTTTATTTTCAACAAAGTAGTTCTTAATATTTGCAACTTATGAAGTTATGTCAAAGGTTTAATTATTCAAAATAATACAAGGTTTTTTTTCAAATGTCACTTATTTATTTAATTATGGCCTAATTAAATTACGATTTCCAAAACCGATAAGGAACTAGGTTTTCAACATCAAACCTGTAACATGCCAGATCTGGTCGAAATGTATGGGCCGGATGTGGGGTGTTACAAGTATAGCTATGATGAGTCCGGAATATCGTATCCACAATAACTAAAATTACTAGTAATAACTATCTTTTTATTATTTAGCCTAATAATTAAAGGGATTTGTTTTAATCTAAAATTTAACTAACTAATTTACTATGAGCGTGACAGAGAGTAAAGAAAGTAATCGAATAAACCAATGAATAAAAACAATACCCAAGGAAGAATCCACCTGGACTTCACTTATTATTCTGACACTGAATTAAATGATTTATTCACTTATCTTGATCCGTAGAAATCCCTAAATTATGTTAATATCTCTTTCGAGACTAAGAACAACTGAATTTAGGTTGATTAATTGAAATCTCTTTCTAATTAAAACCCCTATCGTCGCATTAACTCGATCTATGGATTCCCTTATTTGATTTGACTCTAATTCGACAGATTTATGTCATCCTATATCTAAGGTTGCAATCAACTCCGCTTAATTATGCTAGATCTACTCTTAAACAGGGACTTTTGCTCCACTGACTAAGCACATCAAACTTGAATTAATATCCTGAAAATATTAAAGCAAGGGTTAAGAACACATAATTACGAACAAGAACAAGTATTTATCATGTAATTCAAATAATTAAATAATAAGATTCATCATAGGTTTCATCCTCCCTAGGTATTTAGGGAATTTAGTTCAAAACGTAAAAGGAAAACATCTCAGAATAAAGAAAACAACAAGACATAAAGAACCCAAAAACTTCTAAGGAACTTGATGGAGATCTTCAATCTTGGAGTGGATCTGCTTCCGAGATGATTCCGACGAATTCCTTCGAGTAATTTCTTCGTTTTACTCTGCGTGCTCCTTTAGGTCTTCCTCTGGTGTGTATTTATAGACTTTAGAATGCTCAGAAACCCTAAAAATTGGATTTTTTTGCGTGAAAACAAATCAGGGTGCGACAGGGACACGAGCTTGTGATCAGCCCGTGTGAGAAGGCCCAGGCCGTGTGCAAATTTGCATGGCTCTCGATCAACACGGGCTAGCACACGGGCATGTCCAGCCCGTTTGGTTCACACGGGCATGTGCTCAACCCGTGTGGTTCGGGCTTGCCCGTTTTATCTAATCTTGGCCCGTTTTCCGTTCCTTTCGCTTCCCTATGCTCTCCTAAGTATAGAAACACGAATTTAAAGGATTAGGAGCATCGAATTCATAAAATTGTATAATAAAACATCCAAAAACACACTAAGCGTGGGATTAAAATGTGTTACTTTTATGGTTTATCAAATATCCCCACACTTAAGTGTTTGCTTGTCCTCAAGCAAAATCCTCAACTCACAATTAAAATTAAACTTCCTCAATCCATAACTCTCATCAATAATGTCTTATCATAATTCACAAATAATCACACATTGATAATTTAACTAAAAGAGCATTAAAGATTCAAACAATCCAAGTCATACATTTTTATAGTATGAAAACATTGGTGTTTCCCCTTGTCTAAATAATTTCCTTTAATTCAAAATCGACAAGATTCAACATCCTCACTAAAGATTCGCTCAAATCATTCAAAGTGTTTTAAGGTTTAAAAATTAAGCAGTCAAAAGTCAAACATGAAAAGTTATTACCATAGGCTTGCACGAAAATCAAATCTCTACTGTAATAGCCTATTTTGCCCGAGCTTGAAAATAAACCAGAATAAATAAATGTCCATTTAAATGTCCTTTTACAAGTAACCCAACACTTAAATGGACTAACTCAGCAGCCCAAATTAAGCCTAAACTGAACAACCCAATCCAGACACCAACTAAACAGATGGCCCAAAACCAGCTTACAAACCCATTAGCCCAAACTACTAAAATGACCCAATACCCCAAAACATATTGACCCAGACCCAATACCGGAGCCCAAAAAGCCCAAGACTTTAACAGGTTCAGTAGCCTAGGGTTTCTACCCTAGGCTCCGCAGGCAGCATCCCGAAAGTCGTGCCATCAGCCCTAGTCAAGCAGCAAATCGCGCCGCCATCACCGCCACTATCTTTGTCCACCTGCAAATGGAAAGGAAACAAATAGCAGTAAACATGTCAAATAGTTGTATTCCTTTTTTATTTCGAGGCTATAAAAACCCTAAACTTGTAAAAGAAAATGGGGGAGAATACATTGTTACACACAGAGAGAAATAGAGAGATAAAATATATTGAAATAAAAATACAGACAGTTTTTCAGCAAAGGTGATTTTTCATTTTATTTTTATCTTGATTATTTTCTTTATTTTCTTTTTTCGATCTATTTTTTTTACAATTATTTTAAAAAAATATATAAAGGGAAGAGGGGTTTACGTTTTTGCGGCACTGAAAACTCGAGGTTCGGCCTCCGGCCACCATTCGTGGTGAAGCGTGGAGTGCGTGGCCTAGGGTCGGTGTTCGATATCCAAATCTGGGGGAAAAGGATTTTGGAGAGTTTCCAGAAAAATTTTTAAAAAAAACTAAGGCTAAATGATTTTTGTTCTCTGTAAAACGGTTTATATACGCTAAAGAAACGACACTGTTTTGGTGTATTGGGTTAAGGACCAAAACGACGCCGTTTCATGAAGTTGACCCGATTACCCGACCCGAATGGGATCAGATCCTCGTGTTTTCAGGAATGGGGGATTTATCCCTTCAGTCCCTCCGCATTATTCAAGTTTTGTAATTAAGTCTCGCTTGTTTTTTTTTTTTAATTCGACCACTTTATATTTATTTTTATTACTATTTGATCCTGTTTCTTCATTATTTTTTTATATTATTTATTTGTTAATAATATATTTTATATGTATTATCTTTATATATATTTAATTATTATTATATATATTATTTCACCAGTTTAATAATTTATATATTATATATATTTATATATTATTTATTATATTATATTTTGTATATTATATAGTATTATATTATATTATTTCTAAAGTTTTATTTTATATAAAATTTATTTATATTATCTAATTTATTTCATTTATATTGTTTATATTATGTATATAATTTTATAATTAATGTACTACATATATACATATTTTCATTATTTATTATTTTTATTTAGCTCAAAATTATTTTCATTACATACTATTTTTTATATACTATATTATATGTTTTTTTATTTTTTATATTACATAGTATTATATTATATCATATATTATTTTCTAAAAAAAATTTGTATAAAGTTTATTTATATTTTATAACATGTTTTCCATATATTTATATTTTTAAAAATTATTTTTATTCAAAATTATTTTATATATTATTATGTAAATTATTTTTATTATTTAGTATTTTTTATTGTTTTCCATATATTGCTTTATATTTTTTATGTAATGCCCTTTTTTTATTTATTATTTTATGATTACCATAGTGTAGTTATTTTAGTTGTATGTTATATTAAATGCTATTGTATTATAATTATTTTAAATATTTGTGTATGATAGTTTATAAACGCGATATTGTTACATGGATTATTATTTAAAATGAAAATACATTGTTTGCAAAATTATTAAATTTTTTAAAAGTTTTTAAAATAAGGCAATGTTTTGGTATTTAGAAATTCGGGAAATAGTGCCCTAACGTACTGGTGCGATTTTCCGTTTGGCTAAATAACTAAATATCCTTTTAACAAGTTTTATAAATCGTGAGACGATTTTGATTACAAAGGTTTTAAAATATCTTATACTAATGTGTTGGATGTGATGTTTATATTCCTTTGGAACAAGAAAATCTCAAATTTTAACTTAAATGCTCAAAGTTTTTTTTTAAAGGAATCATATTTTTGAATACTTTTAAATTTCAAACATGTGGACATGATTTTATCGATTAGGTACCAATTTTTGGGCGTTATGAGCGTGCTAACCCTTCCTCATACGTAACTTACTCCCGAACCTATTTTCTCGTTTTCGCGGACCAATCAAATGTTTTTAAAATGAAACATTTTACAAGGTGATCCAATCACACCTAAGTAAAAAAGGATTGGTGACGACTCCTGTTTTTGTTTTTAAAAGTCGATCCCCATTTTCTAAACCCGATTTTAAAAATGGTTTCGACAGCTTGGCGACTCCGCTGGGGAATAAGAGAGTCAGGCCGTAGAATTGATAATTTCATGTCCTTTTGTTCGAATTTAAAATTCTGACTTTTAAAAATATGATCCTTTTATTGCATGTGATTTTAAAATATATCTCTTGGCATTGCACTACATGACTGTTGTGGTTACACCCTTAAGTGGGAGCGAGAAGCTATGCCTTCGTGAGGTTTTCACCTCCGCATGGGCTAGTGGACTGCTTCCGGAATACATCCGTACTTATGTCTTCGTGAAGTTTTCACATCCGCATGGCCATAGGGAAATGTATTCCCCTGAACCGAACTCGGTCCATATGAGCCTATAATGGGTGAGGATCGAGGAATCTGCTGGTTCGGGTACCTCAACTTTAGAGCTGAACCACATGTAGAGAACCTAAGAACCCACCTTAGGTAGAGCTGTTCCAAAATTTAGTAGTTACCTTGATAGGTGTTTTTTATTTCACTTGCTTTATATTCTATTCCATGACACTAACTTGATTATGTTTTATTCTTTTGTGCATATCATTTCATACATTAAGAGGTGTCGATTCACGATCAGTTTCTAAGTTAGAAAGCTGGTTTTGGAGAACGAGTTCCTTGATAAAGTGGAAGACAATGCAATCGTTCGTATATGGTTAGAGCAAAACCATTTAGAAAGAAGATTTCAAGGTATGGATTTGTTTGAGCAAGAGAGAAATGGGGCAACACTGGAATCCCTGCCTTTTCTACCACTTGTGCCTCCTAATGTCGTTCCAGAATCAGATGCGAAAAAGATTGTATGACACCCTATGGCAAGGAGTGGTGTTGGAACTAAAGGGCCAAAGGTAACTATACTCACCAATCCCTTCAAAGTGAGCATGGGGAGTAATGATGGACACTTCTACCATTACAGCATTTCTCTTTCATATGAAGATGGTCACCCCGTGAATAGTATGGGTGTTGGAAGGAAAGTGATTGGCAGAGTGCAAGAGAACTATGACAATGAATTGGCTGGAAAGGACTTTGCTTATGATGGGGAGAAAAGTTTATTTACTATTGGTGCTCTTCCAAATAACAAGTATGAGTTTACTGTTGTACTTAAGGATGTTGCACCTACCAGAAACAATGGAAATACAGGCCCTTATGGTCAGGACAACCCAAATGGACATGAGAAAGAAAGAGATTTAGAAGACCGTATCATTCAAAGACCTTTAAGGTTGAGATTAGCTATGCTGCGAAGATACCCATGCAAGCAATTCAAAAGGCTCAGCGCGGGCAGGAATCTGAAAATTCTTAAGAAGCATTAAGGGTGCTGGATATCATTTTAAGGTAGCATGCTGTAAAACAGGGATGCCTACTTGTTCGTCAATCTTTCAAGATAACCAGAACAACTTCACAAACATTGGAGGAGGTGCCCTTGGCTATAGGGGTTTCCACTCAAGTTTCAGAGCCACTCAAGGAGGCCTTTCATTAAATATTGATGTAGCAACTACCATGATAATTCAACCTGGTCTAGTAATTGATCAACTTTCGAAAGAGCTTCTCTGGTTGGAAAATTGAGGTAGATGTCTCAAAAAAGGATGAATGTTTTGTCTAAGTTATGATGCTGAACCAATGCTGAAATCTTGAGGTGTTAATATCAACTCTAATCTCACCCAAGTGGATGGACGCATTCTGCCAGCACCAAGGTTAAGAAGGGGCAATAGTGGAAATTTCTTTCCGAGGAATGGGTGTTGGAAAGAAGAGCTTCATCATTCCCATAACCAAGTTAGAAGTTGGGATTACTTCATGGGATAAGCAACGGTTCAGATTCGAGAGGTAGTTGATCATCTTTAGATTTTGGCCTCACAGGCTGATACATTGAGCACGAAGAATAAGCTACGGTCAGATCGTGGTCAAGAGTTGGCTTTGTAGGAAATTCAGAACTTTAGGATGTAGGACGAAAGCATACAGTAGTCCGTTTTATGTAAAAGAATTTGTTTTCTAATAAAGTTTTCTAAAATGAAGTTGATCAAAATTGATACCTCTTTGCATTCGTGCATTTGCATTACATTGCATCATTTGCATTAGACTTATATAAGAGGACCCTAATTAGGTAAAAATATTTCAGTTAACCTGGAAAACATGGAGCAAAGGTTGGAAAGAATGGAGCAAATGCAAATATAGATGCAGGGGCAATTGACTGAGATCCAACAAGAAATGCGAGAATTTCAAAAGAATATGATAGGCCAGCTAACTCAGTTACTAGCCAAAGGACTTGGAAAAAAGAGTTGCCCAGTGGACAATAGTGAGGATGATGAGGAAGACATCGTTTATTCTCCAATGGGTATCCCGACTCAACCAGACACGCATCTGCATGGGGGACCCGTCATTATTGAACCTCGATGTCAGGCTGATACTTCGGCCTTGTTGAAGTTCCCAATGGTTTCAGATTTTGACCTGAATAATGATCAAGCCAAACCGATTGCTCTAGTAGAAACAAGAGAAAGAGGAGAAGGGACCTCAAATGCCTTGAGGAAGAAGGAAAAGAGAACTAATAGGTATAACAAGAGCCATTCGGAACCAATTACAATGAACCAACCAAGGACGGTAATTACCAGCGATCAGGTTTCTCCAAAGCAAAACTCTGGAAAGCTCCAGTTTGCGCCAATCCTGATGACGTATAAGGAGCTATATCAAAGTTTGTTTGACGCGCATATGGTGTCCCCATATTATCTGCGGCCAACCCCATATCCTAAATGGTATGACTCCAACGTTCAATGTGATTACCACGCAGGAGTAACGGGGCATTCAATAGAAAATTGCACTGCCTTCAAAAAGGTAGTTGAGAGATTTCTTAAGATGGGAGTTGTCAAGATTGATGGTACACCCAGTATGGAGAACCCATTACCAAATCATGGAGACAAAAAGTTGTGATCCCTTGAAGAAATCGAAAGCAAAGAAGGAATCATAGAACGAAGTTTACAAGCCCTTATGTACTTGGAAATGTTTTGAATAATGAGACTGTGGAAGAAATCCCTGTACTTTTAGGGCTAATCTAAAGTAATGTGCAAAACATGCTTGTTGCCTTAAGCCTAGAGGCAATAAGACCCCTTTTGTGAAATAGGCTTGTGTTCTAAATTTTTATTTCAATAAAATGTATCTGTTTGAGCACATATTCTTTTATTCTTTCTATTTTATATTGTACATTTTTAGAATATTCTTTCATTCTTCATTCATAACCATACAAATAATCATCCTTAGAATCATTTATTCTTTGGATTCTTGCCTTCATACCTAGGTACCCAGATATCAATGACATGAGCGACATTGTTTCTGACTCCCTTTTTGAACAAGATATGGGTCTAGGGGATCTCAGGATTTTGAAGATGACAGAGATTGTGACATATCTTCTGACTTGTTAAGAATGATTTAACAAGATGAAAAACAAACCTTACTCTACAAAGGGTCATTGGATATTGCGAGCCTAGGAAAGGAATGAAAATCAAAGCCTAGCTCACCACAGAAATAAAGCGAGATATTATTGAGTTATTTTCTATAATTCGAAGATATTTTCACACGATCATATCAGGACATGCCTCCATTGATAAGACGCGAGCTAAACAAAAAGATGGGGCACTGTTGGTTTACCATGGAAGGGGATTGCATCAGTCATACTGTAAATACAGAATTAAAGAAGACAAGATTCATATGCCTACTCTAGTTCTTCACAAATTTTCCATATGTGGGGCATGGATGTGATGGGGCCAATCTCGTCAAAAGCTTTTAGTTAATATCGACTAATCGGCATAGTTATCGTTTATTTCACTAAGAGAATGGAAGTAGCTTCATATGCCAATGTTACAAGGTCGAAGTCATCAAATTCATCAAAAAAAAAACAAAAAAACAAGAACAAAAAAAATGAAGGAAAAGATCAAATGCCATAAAGGATAACGTTTAAATAACTGTACAAAGTCAAAGTCTACAGTTTGTCCAAAGATCAGGCAGCATATCACAATGCAACAAAAGTTGCCAAAACAAAAAAAAATGAAAGGTGGCTAAGACTTGTAAAGATTGGCATAAGAAGCTATCACTACTCTCTATGATTATCAAACGTTGGCTAGGACCTTTGCTGGGGCAATACATTTCTCATCGGAATAGAAACAATTTTGCCAATTGAACCTAGTTGAAGAAAAGATTAAAGTTATCCATCACTATCAGATGATGCAAGCTTGTGATAAAGAGGTTTATCCTAGAGAATTCCACAAGGGAACCTGAGTTGAAAAGGCCTATTCTGGAGGAGCATTGATATTGATTGAGATGAATGGCAAAGGCTTTCCTAATCTGATGAATTCAGGTTCAAACAATAAGTATTTTACCTGAAAGGGGAAGGTCCAAGGTGAAAACTCGCAAAGGGCGCCTTGAGTACAAATGCAAAAAAAAAAAAAAAAAAATAGGAGAGGTCAAGGCGAAAACCTGCAAAGGGCGCTTTGAGACCAAAAGGGATTTGAGTTGAAAACCCGAAAAGGGCGACTCAAATTTTGACAAAAAAGCAGAGCATACAGCAGTCTTGCTACACTTGAATTAACAATGAGGAAGTATGTTACGTCTTGGGGCATCGGCAAAGTACTCATGATCCCCTAAAACACATATTGAGTTTAAAATGGTCCTCAAGAAGTTTGAACAAAGAAGCTCAGCCTAGGATATCTGGGGCACCTAGCTTTTATCCTACCCATTTTTGAATTCCTTATCTTTGATTGCTTTATTCTTTTTGAGATACACCCAAATCAATTTTCTTTTATTGCCTGGGTTATCTTTGATTAAATTATTTTTCCGAGCTATTCTCCTGACTAATTTCTTTCTCGTCCATTTTTGTGTTCTTTTTCAATCATTTATTGAAATAACGATCCATGGACTAATAACACTTTCATAAAAGAAGTTTCGTATATTACTCGGAAAGCTTCTAAATAATATGAGAATCTGAAACAGGACTATTGTTCAGAACTCACCAAGCCTAAGGTATTGGAAATATTGGAAAATGATTATCTCTTCGGATCTTTATTGGATAAGACAATTTCCTTGGTGATACCATATCGGCAAATGACGAACAAGGTCAAGCCAAGTATAAAAGGGGATCATTGTCGAGAGACCCTGCATTCATGGGAATGGTGGAAAACGATACAAGTTCTATACCTCTGAGTGGTAATAGATTGGATGGAAGAAGCCAAATGTTATTACAGTAGGAGGCACAAACTTCATGTCCCAAGGTTCGAGTGGAATGGACTCAGGATTACCGCGGGGCAAAATAATTGAGCAAAAAATGATACTTCAAGGGGAACGAAGATGAAACATTGACGGATAAATGAGTGATAACACCTTGAGCAGAAACCATACTCATATCATTTTTACATATCATAGCATGTCTAATTAGGAGCATTTGATGCATTTCGATCAAGGCATCCTAATTATTAGACAAAAGCATATATCCATTCTACAGGTTATGTCCGCTAAAGGACAATGTAGTAAGATTGAAGATTCCAGTCTGACATCCCTGAGTTTGCAGTGGAGCAGATTGGAGATAGCAGATCTGGTAATTCCTGAGCTTGCAGGAAGCCGATCGAAGTCATCAATCTGGCGATCCCTGAGCCTACAGGGACCAGATTGAAAATAGCAAATCTGACAATTCTTGAGTTTGCAGGAAGCAGATCGAAGACATCGGCCCTATCTCCTTGACGAGCAGTGGAATAGGTCAAAAATTGTAGATCTTGTCACCCTAAGCAGTAGGAAACCAATATCGAACGGCAAGTCTTGTCTCCCTAAGCAATAGTGGAACAGATTTAAGCCATCAGCCCTGTAATAACCGATTTTGGCCCGGGCCTGTCAGAAGCAACTGAGGCCCAATACGGACTAAAGGCCCAATCAATAAAAACAACCCAATTTAGCCCTAGCCCGAATAAGAAACAAAAAAACAAAATAAGCCAAAAAAAATCCAATAAAAAATAGTCCAACAACAGTCCCTTGTTTAAACAATTTTTTTTTACAAAACCCTTAATCAAACCTAATTACAAATTAGCCCGATTGAAATCGAAGCCCAACTACCCTAATCTGGCCCAATCCACAACAGCCCATTTTCAGAAAAGGAAAGCAGAATTAGGAAACCCTAGGGCTCCTCCCCTTTCAGCACCGTCGCGCGTCCCCTACACGCGCGTCGCCCCAGCTTCCCACGCGCGTCGCTCCAGCTTCCCAGGAACCTCGACCTCCGCGCGCGCTCCTCGCGTCATTTCAGCAACCCACGCGCGCCACTGTCAGCTACCACCATCGCCCACGCCTCGATCAACACCCGCACGCCCCCGCCTTTTCCCATTCCCTGCAAACGGAGAAAGACGAAGCGACAGAGAACGAAGCAATAAAAAATCTGCAAATCGGTTATAAAAACCAAGGGGCAACATTTGGTATTCCTCTCTTCTCCCCCCAGACGCAGTACCAGAAGACACAAAAACCAAAAGCAAAAATCTTTGTAAATTCGGTCATAACAAGAATCAAAGCAAATCTTGTAGCAAGGGTTCCTTTTCCGTTTTTTTCGAACACCCACACATTATCAGAAATCAAAGAAACAGATCAAAAAGAGTTTTCTTTTTTTGAACTACGAATTATTAGCAATCAAAACAGAAAACCTTAAGGTGATCACGTTTTTCCTTTTATTTTGATTAGTTTTCTAGTGGCTGTTCCAGTATTGTATGTGTGTGCGCGAAACAAGATAGAAAATGTGTACCGTCGAAAGTGTCTTCGTCTTCTCCGTCGCAATTGGAGTTAGGCGAAGAAGTTGAGCAAACTGCCTTAAATAGACAGCGTTTTCTCGTCACAATCGGAGTTAGACGCAGGTTAGAAAGCGAGGTTTCAAGAAGTAAGTCGGATCGTTCGTGGGCCGCCCTTCGCTAGGTATGGTGGCGATTGGGTGGTGCACGGAGAGGGTTCTTCGTTCGTCTACTGGTGCTTGCTGATTGAGATGGCGTTTCAGTGGTAGACGGGGAGGTTTTCTTGGTGGCTGAGAAAACAAGCAAAAGAGGCATTAGGGTTTTGCTTTAATGAGGAAGCTTTAATGTTTTAATTCAGTTAAAAGGGGAGGCTAATACTCATTAAGAAAACGGTGCCGTTTAGGCTTTGCTTCAATATCCTCGAAATGGCGCCGTATTGACCCATGCCCTATGACCCGATTAATCCGACCAGAGACCCATTCGGGGTCCGCGTGTTTCATTAATAGGGGTTAATTTGCGCGCTCAGTCCTCCGGTTTTGTGTTGACATCTGACTGGTCCCTTTTCTTTTATTTATGCTGTTCTTTCACTTTTACCTCGGTAATTCGCACACTTTCTTGATTTAGTCCAGCTAGAATGTTGTGTTTTGAAATATTTGCTAGATTAGTCCCTAATTATTCGAGCCCATTTTAATACAATCCTTAACCCCGTTTAGATGTAGTTTGTTAACTTTATTTTTACCCCGATTAAATATTTTTAGTCTGTAAAATTTATCCATTATTTTTAAGATTTGTTTTAATGAATTATTTCGAATGTTTTAATTCACTTTAAACTCTCACATAAATATACATTTTCATTTTATTGTATAAACATTGAATTTCGAAACGATATATTATGTATATCTTTGATGACCTATACAATCTCTTTACGTGTCATGATTTTGTACATACATAATATGATTTTTGTATATGTCGTTGATCCTTACGTAGCGTTTAATTTGAGGATCAAGGATAATCTCGTGTCGAAGTACAAAAGTGTCATGCCCTAACTCACTGGATGTGACATTTTTATTCTTTCGAAACGAGCTAATCTTGAAGTTCCAAGTTTTAAGATAAATTAACTTTCTTTAAAGGAACTTGCATTTTGTAGCATGTCGTTAACACGATCGTAAATATTGTGTGTCTTTCACGATTAGTGTTTACGCGTATTATCCTTGGATTGTATTTTGAATCCCAACATATTCGGACCTTTTTAGATATTTCGTTACATTAATAATAAATATTGAGCCATTTTTAAGATTGCATATTTGAAAAAACAAAGGCAGTATTCGGGTGTTTAGAAGTACGAGAGATTACGTCCTAATGTGCTGAGTGTTGATTTTTCGTTCAACTAAATAACCAAATACCACTTTCATATGTTTGAAGATCAAAGATGATCTCGATGTCAGAGTATAAAGGTGTTATATCCTAACGTGTTGGGTATGATACTTTCATTCCTTTGAAACGAGATAATCTTGAGATTCAATCCCAATTTAACGAATTCTTTTTTTAAATTTTTATCTTAGATATTTTCAAGTTTTCCGCATTAGGATATTGATCAATCAATTTGGTACCGATTTTGGGCGTTGTGAGGGTGCTAATCCTTCCTCGCACGTAACCGACTCTTGAACCTGTTTTCTCGAATACTCGTAGACCAAAAGCTCTATTTTAATAAACTAAAATGTTTTTATTAAAACAAGGTGATCCGATCACACCTCGAATAAAAGATCGGTGGCGACTCCCTATTTTTAAAGTCGATTCCCGTTTTTTCAAAAAAATAGTTACGACAGCTTGGCGACTCCGCTGGGGACTTCGAGAGTTAGGCCATAAATTGATTGATTGTTGTCCTTTTGATTAAAAATTTGGAAATTTGTTTTGAAAAATCATGTCTCTTTTGATACATCCATTTGTGCTATAACGGCAATAATGTCGAGTCTCATGATACTTGCATTTACATTGCATGACCGTTGTGGTCACACCTTTAAGTGGAGTAAGAAACTAAGCCTTCGTGAGGTTTTCACCTCCACATGGGCTAGTGGATTGCTTCCGGAATACATCCGTACCTATGTGCTTCGTGAGGTTTTCACCTCCGCATGGCCATAGGGAAATGTATCCCCCTGAACCGAACTCGGTCCGTATGAGCCTATAATGGGTGAGGATTGAGGAATCTGCTGGTTCAGGTATCCTTCTTTAGAACCGAACCCCATATAGAAGCCCTAGAACCTACCCTAGGCAGAGTGTCGAAATAGTTACCCAGATAAGCGTTTAATGATATTTTGCTTGTTTTGATTATGCAATACTAACTTGTGTTGATTTGTTTTGCATAACATTCCATGTAGTAGAGGTGTCAATTTCAGTTCGGTTGCTGAGATATGAAGTTTGCTATGGAAAACGACTTTCTTGATAAAGTAGAGGACAATGCGGCTGTGCGCGCGTGGTCAGAAAAGTTACAGTTGGAAAAAGGAGATAGCTTAGTTGAAGATCATACGTCGGAGCTGAGGGGCTTCACCCGTGTTAGTGTGACACAAAATGAGCTCCAAGAGTTGCGAGATATCTGGACCCATTGGGAAGATGAAGCTAAACATATATTCTACCACTGTTATGGTGATATCTCTCACTTATTGGATGTTAAGATAGATAAACACCTGTTTCGGGCTATGGTCCAGTTTTGGAATTCCGCATACAGTTGCTTCACTTTTGGGAAAGTGGATTTGGTGCCAACAATAGAAGAATATACCACTTTACTTCGTATTCCCGGGATGCAAGTTGACAAGGTTTATATTAGGCCTGCCTATGTCCCTCCTTTGGCAAAGAAGTTGATGAAAATTACGGGAATGAGTGAACAGTGGATCTCGACTAAGATTCAACAGAAAGGTGAAGGGAGATGTATTCCTTGGGTAAATTTAAGGGATCTGATTTTGATGCACCCTGATGTGAGGAGGAAGGTTGATATCTTCGCCTTAAGCCTCTATGGACTAGTCATCTTCCCAAAAGCCCTAAGACACATAGATGAAGCAGTGGTGGATTTGTTCGATAGATTGGATAAACAAGTTACACCTGTCCCAGCAATTCTTTCAGAGACTTTCAGATTATTGAATGCATGCAGAAGAGCGGGAGAATGAAGGTTTATCGGATGCGCACAGCTATTAATGGTATGGTTTTATGGGCATTTTTGGAAGATGGATAAAGTCTCTTGTCGACCCTTTTATAAGGATTATTCACCAATAAAAGAGGAAGTGGCCGTGTCAAGACGAGAAGATATAACAGAAGAAGGATGGAGGACAATTCTTCAGAATCTTAGGGAGGGAGACATTGAGTGAAGAGCTCCATGGATGGTGCCTGGAGAGATCCTTTACAGATGCGGAGACTTTAATTGGGTCCCTCTACCCGGAATTTGGGGAGTCATCAGGTATGCCCCTTTGCTAGCAGCAAGACAATACCAGTCTAGACAGTTCGTGCCTGCAACACATGGGTTGGATCGAAGCGAATTCTCTTATACAGGAGAAGGTTATAAGAAGAAGATTAAGGAAATTGCAAATGCTTGGAAGCAAACCTACCGGATGAAGAGGTTGACTGTGGGCGAAACGACAACTTCTGAGTATAAAGTGTGGCTAAACAAAAGAATCAACGACAATATCCCGAGACCAAGTTTAGATAATGCTCAATCTATAGAGGAACGTTTGCAAATGATACCAACAGAATTAGAAACTATAAAGCAAGATTTTGTAAAGCGAAGTTCAGAGCTTGAGAAGAAAATTGAGCAGTTGGAGGAAGAGAATATGCTTTTGAAGTTGGATGTAGAGATACAGAAATCAGAAGCAAAAAAGATAAGAAAGGGGAAGAGCAAAGCCGAAGAAGAGTTGGATAGCCTAAAGGGGGACTACAAAAGGATGCGTCTCTCGATGAGAACTGCGAGGCTAGGAAAGACTTCAGGACAATGGCGACAAGAGTTACACGAAGAGAGAGCTAAGGTCGAGCAATAGGAAAGGAAATTTCAAGGAATGAAGGCTCAGAAAGAGATCCTAGAAAAGCAAGTGTCAGAAGGCCAAAATGGAAGAAATGAATTGAAGACTAGAGTGGCGGATTTGGAAAGGTCCCTAAATCATTATCGAAATCGCAACCCAGTGATAGAACTAAAGGCAAGCTTGAGTAGAATCAAAGAAATGGAAAAGAAGACTGAAGAGCTAGAAGAGGCACTGCGTGGTTGTTAGGATTATATTAGGTACTTGAAAGAGAGTAAGGACCAACAGAAGGAGGAGTTACATAAGGCCCAGAAGCAAATTGAAAATAGGGACTATCTCATGAGAGAGGCCATAAATCAGATTCGAGAGGTGGCCGAGCACTTGCAAATTTTAGCAGCAGAAGCGAAGGTATTAAGTGTGCGACATGAGCCACGGACAAGCCAAGGACATGAGTTGGCTTCGTTACTCCGTAAGATTAGGGATTTAGGCGCTAAGGCCAAACCATATTTGTAATCTCTTTTATGTAAAGAGCTTTGTTTTCTAAGAAAGTTTTCTATGGGGAATTGAATCAGAGTTGACACCTTTTTGCATTCATACATGCATTTGCATTGCATTGCATACAGTAGTATCATATCACCTTAATCATTTACTGAGGCTAAAATCATATAATCCACAGTTGCGATACTACGAATCTGGAATCACGTCATCCTTATAGGACACGTCTAAAAGCTAGAGCTATGGATGCTGAACTCAATGAGAGAATCAGAAGAATGGAAAGAATCCAGAGAGAGTTGCAAGAGCAGTTGGCCAAGTCGCAGCAAGAAGCAAGGGATTTGATCCCGAGAGGAATCGCTCGAGCAGAAGGATCAAATGGCCAAAATGATGGAGATGATGTCAACTCTGGTCAAAGGAAAAGGGCCCGCGCAAAGTCCTGATGTTACAGAACCCCATTCGAGAGTTAATCAGGATCCGCTCTATCTCCCAGGATTCACCCCACCCCACTCCCATGCAACGCAAAGAGGATATCCTCAAGGGGAACCGGCAGGCCTAGAGCCACGACCTGCACCACCTGCTCATCTGGGGCAAGGTATATTTGTATCAAATTCCGGAGATAATTCCGCTAATCTAATAGTTCCAGATATGGATGTTCCGGTAGAAATAGCCAGGTTGAAAATAGAAGATCGTTATACTCAGGACAAGTATAAGAGTTTGGAAGAAAGGCTCAAGGCGATAGAAAGTACTGAAGTCTTCTCTACACTAAGCGCCAAAGAGCTCAGTTTGGTTCCCGATCTGATCCTACCTCCGAAATTTAAAGTGCCAGATTTTGAAAAATACGATGGAACGAGATGTCCAAAGGCGTATCTTATCATGTTTTGTCGGAAGATGGCTGGTTATGTGAATGAAGACAAATTGTTAATACACTGTTTTCAAGATAGCTTTTTCGGATCAGCCCTCCGATGGTATAATCAACTCAGCAGAGAGAGGATCCAATCATGGAAGGACTTAGCATCAGCATTTTGTGAACAGTACAAGCATGTCTCCGATATGGCACCTGATTGACTAACGCTGCAGATGATGGAAAAGAAGCCAATAGAGACTTTTAGACAATACGCTCAAAGGTGGAGGGATATCTCGGCCCAAGTAGAACCCCCACTGACTAAAACTGAGATAACGGTCCTCTTTATCAACACTTTGAAAGTGCCATTTTATGACAAGCTGGTAGGAAACGCCACAAAAGACTTCATCGATATCGTAATGTCTGGAGAAATGATTGAGAATGCCATAAAGAGTGGAAAAATAGATGCAAGAGAAATTGACAAAAGGTCAAGCTTGAGAAATATGGAAAATGAAGTGAACAACTTGAGCAAGTGTTCCAAGTCAGTCTCTGCAGGTCAACCGAAGGCTGTGACCACTGGTCATCAGGGATCATCAAGTCAAGAATCCAATGCAAAGCATCTCCAGTTTACACCAATTCCAATGACATATGGGGAGTTGTATCAAAGCCTATTTGATGCACATATGGTGGCTCCTCACTACATGAAACCAGTGCAACACCCATACCCCAAATGGTATGATTCGAATGCTCAATGTGAATATCACGCGGGAATAACGGGTCACTCAATCGATAACTGCATTGCATTTAAGAAATTGGTGGAGAGGCTTATTAAAATAGGGGTTTTGAAGTTTGATGAGTCGACCGGAGCGATAATTTACGATAATTGAAGGAAGGGGCGAGAGAATCTCAATTCCTTAAAGAAGTTATCAGAAGCCTAGAAATCGAGAAGTCAGAACGCCAATGACACATTCGAAGGGAAAACAGGGGCATAAAGCTTTTCGAAATCTTACACACTTGGGAGTGTTTTGAACAATAAGACCATAAAGCTTTCCGAAGCCTTACACACCTGAGAGTGTCTTGAACAATAGGACTGTGGAAGAAACCTACGTTTTTAGGTAATCTGGAGTAACATTCAAAACATGCTTGTTGCTTTAAGCCTAGAGACAACAAGAGTCCTTTCGTGAAATGGGCTTATTTCCAGAATTGTTATTTCAATAAAATGAATCATTATTTTCACTCCTCGCATTTCATACTCTACATCGTTTCATTTTCATATCATACTATTAATTTTCTACCTTCATGCCCACAATGGGTCCCCTAGATACCAATGACATGAGCGACGCTGTTACCGACTCTCTTTTTAACGAGATATGTGTCTAAAGGGATTGGAGGACTGTGGAGATGACAGAGGTCACAATGTATCTCCTAAATTATCAAGAATGGTAGATCCTATCTTACGAAGTGTCAGCAAACACTACAAGGGAGATGAAGATGGAAGCTTATCTTACCGCAGGAACAAGGCAAGGAATCATTGAGTTATCTCCAAGAGTTCAAAGATATTTCCGTATCATTACGTTAAGACACGCCGGGACTACTAAGGCACGAGTATGCTGTTAAAGCTAAGGAAGTCACAGAAGAAGTCCATAAGGATATTTGGAGATCACATGCTGATGGTTCTACCCTGACTAAGCCAATCAAGAGTTTCGAGGTACTAGTCTACCCAGAAAGGAAAATTGCATCAAACGCCAAATCGAGGAGGACAAAACTTATGTGCCTCTTCCCTTTTTCTACACGTGGGGCATGGACGTTATCAAGCCAATCACCTCGAAAGCTTCTGGTCCGCATCGATCCATTTTTGTGGATGTCGTTCTAAGAGGGTGAGGGTCATTTCATATGCCAATATTACAAAGTCGATAGTCCTTAGACAAAAAAAAAAGAAAAATATTAACAAAAAGGGCGAAAAGATCATATTCAACCGCACAATGTCAAAAGTTTGCGGTCTTTTCAAAGATCAAGTGCCACGTCATAGACAAAAAAAAAAGAAAAAAAAGGGGGCAACAAAACAAGGATTGTTAGGAAGATGACCTAAACTTGTGAATGTTGGCATATAGAAGTTACGTTTACCCTTTTATGCTCATTAAATGTCGGCCGGGACTTCTGCTGGGGCAGCGCCTTCCTCATTAGGTTTTGCATAGTAAAGTCAAAATCCTCTTCTCCAGGACACGGGCCGAGCCAAAATTGGATGAGGCGAAATGGATCCAATCCTGATGTGATCAAGTAAATTTGAAGAGAAAATGTTAAGAGCTATCTGTCACAATCGGATGATGCGAGTTTACAACAAAAAAGGATCGCCTTAGAAAATTTCATGGTAAGGCTTTGAAGAAGACTCTTTCCCATGCAACAGGGACTTCAGAAGAAAGAAGATGCAAAGCCGGGAAGGACCTTAGGCAGCAAAGAAGGCCCGTTCTAGGGAAACAAGGATATTGTCTAAGATAGACGACAAGAACCTGCCCAATCCGGTGAATTCAAAAAAAAACAAAAAAAACAAAAAAATATAAAAAAAAACAAAAAAGAATGAGAAGAAATAAAAAAGAAGAAAAAGGAGAGGCCAAAGTGAAAACCCGCAAAGGGCGCTTTGAGACCAAAAGTGGGTTCGAGTTGGAAACCCGAAAAGGGTAGCTCAAATTTTGATAAAAATAGGGCATACAGTAGTCTTGCTATGCTTGAAGTAACAATGAAGAGGAATGTTACGCCTTGGGGCATCGACAAAGTACTCCGGATCCCCTAAACACATATTGAGTTTTAGAATGGTCCTCAATAAGTTTGAACAGAGAAGCTCAAGCTACGATATCTGGGGCACCTAGTTTCCATTTTACCCATGTTGAGTCTGCTATCTTTGTCTTTTCAAAATACACTCTAAATAAACTTGCTTCTTCATTGCATTTGCTAGCTTTGATTAACTTGTTTGTTTCGAGCTATGCTCCCAATAAATTTCCATTTCATCCATCATTATGGTCCTTTTTTGAGCATTTTACATTGAAATAACGATTATCGGACTAATAATACTTTCACGAAAGGAGTTTCGCATATTACTCTGGAAACCTCTAAACAATACAGGAGTCTGAAACATGATTATGGCTTAAGATTCAACAAGCTTAAGGGTTGGAAATATCTGAGTCCAAATTAAGGTTATCACTTCAGATTTGTGTCAAGAAATGATGATTGAACAAAATGACAAAGTATCGCTCAGTGATATAATCCTGACGAAAAATGGGCACTGTTAACCCAAGTGCAAAACCAGAATCATTCTCGAAAGGAAATAACATTCTGCATTCATGCGAGCATCACGCATATACATCTGGTTGGGTCACCTAAAGAGTGATCGTTAAAAGGAAGCTGATACAGATCCTGTACCTTTGAATAACAAAAGGGTGGGTTGAAGAAGAGACAAATCCTATGTTTTAGAGTCGCAGTGGGATGAATGGAGGATATTCAAATCCTATACCCCCGGTCACAATGAGATGAACCCTGAAGCTACAGTGGGGAAAAAGGGTGATATACGAGAAACGCAAATTACTCTTGAGGTTTGAGGACGGGTACAAAACCTAAAAGAAGAGTCAAGAATCGAAGCGATAAACGTAGGTCGTCATGAAAGTCGTAACGAAAAAGAGATACATGGCAACCAAACCAAGGGCGCATGGCATAATCATGTAGACATAAAAGCATTTAAGACAAACACGTGCATATCATGATAACATCACGCATGACACATATAGGTACACCAGTAAAGCAAGAAGTTTTTGACGATAATTGTACCGAACCAAGGAGAAAGAAGACATCCGAGTTCCACCAGATGACACATTTCCAATTACTGTTTTTCAGAAATATCAACTCATAATACGAGAGGTGAGTTGAGCCTCAGTTCACACGCTGAGGTGTTTTTCAATTTTTATTCTTTTCAAAATCAACTCATAATACGAGAGGTGAGTTGAGCCTCAGGTCACACCCTGAAATGTTTTTTTCAATTTCTGTTCAAAATATCAACTCATAATACGAGAGGTGAGTTGAGCCTCAGTTCACACGATGAGGTGTTTTTCAATTTTTATTCTTTTCAAAAATCAACTCATAATACGAGAGGTGAGTTGAGCCTCAGGTCACACCCTGAAATGTTTTTTTCAATTTCTGTTCAAAATATCAACTCATAATACGAGAGGTGAGTTGAGCCTCAGTTCACACGCTGAGGTGTTTTTCAATTTTTATTCTTTTCAAATATCAACTCATAATACGAGAGGTGAGTTGAGCCTCAGGTCACACCCTGAGGTGTTTTTCAATTTCTGTTTTTCAGTTTCTAATTCAAAATATCAATTCATAATACGAGATGTGAGTTGAGCCTCAGGTCACACCCTGAGGTGTTTTTCAATTTTTTTTTCAATTTCTAATTCAGAATATCAACTCATAATACGAGAGGTGAGTTGAGCCTCAGGTCACACCCTGAGGTGTTTTTCAATTTCTATTTTTCAGTTTCTAATTCAAAATATCAACTCATTATACGAGAGGTGAGTTGAGCCTCAGGTCACACCCTGAGGTGTTTTTCAATTTCTGTTTTTCAATTTCTAATTCAAAATATCAACTCATAATACGAGAGGTGAGTTGAGCCTCAGGTCACACCCTGAGGTGTTTTTCAATTTCTGTTTTTCAATTTCTGTTAAAAATATCAACTCATAATACGAGAGGTGAGTTGAGCCTCAGTTCACACGCTGAGGTGTTTTTCAATTTTTATTCTTTTCAAATATCAACTCATAATACGAGAGGTGAGTTGAGCCTCAGGTCACACCCTGAGGTGCTTTTCAATTTCTGTTTTTCAATTTCTAATTCAAAATATCAACTCATAATACGAGAGGTGAGTTGAGCCTCAGGTCACACCCTGAGGTGTTTTTCAATTTCTGTTTTTCAATTTCTAATTCAAAATATCAACTCATAATACGAGAGGTAAGTTGAGCCTCAGTTCACACGCTGAGGTGTTTTTCAATTTTTATTCTTTTCAAAAATCAACTCATAATACGAGAGGTGAGTTGAGCCTCAGTTCACACGCTGAGGTGTTTTCCAACTTTTATTCTTTTCAAATATCAACTCATAATACGAGAGGTGAGTTGAGCCTCAGGTCACACCCTGAGGTGTTTTTCAATTTCTGTTTTTCAATTTCTAATTCAAAATATCAACTCATAATACGAGAGGTGAATTAAGCCTCAGGTTACACGCTGAGGTGTTTTTCGATTTCGGTTTTTCAATTTTTGTTCAAAATTTCAACTCATAATACGAGAGGTGAGTTGAGCCTCAGGTCACTCGCTGAGGTGTTTTTCAATTTCTATTTTTCAATTTCTGTTAAAATCAACTCATGATGCGAAAAGTGAGTTGGGCCTAGGGTTACGCACGCTGAGGCATTTTCAACTTCTGCTTTTCAAAACAAAAACAAAAAAAGGGGGGGTCAACTCATTTTGCGAGAATAAGAAAGCAGATTGAAAAGTTCAGGTTTCATCGAAGTCCCAGTGGAGCAATTAGTAGATTGAAGCTACAAATCTCTTTGTCATGAAGTCACATTGGAGCAAGCAAATCTCATCCCTTAGAAGACTGAGGAAAAGCAAATGGAAGCTATGGGTCATCTCGTGGAAGCAGTGGCAGAATGGATCAAAGCAACAGGGTTTGAAGATGTTTGAGGAAGACGAGGACCAATAAGTCAAGGCTTGGCCAAGAACGGGAAAAATTGGTTCTTCTATTATCTTTGCTCTATTCTTGTGTCACGACAATGAGCAAAGAGGGGCAGCTGCAATAACCAATTTTGGCTCGGGCCTATCAGAAGCAACTGAGGCCTAATACGGACTAAAGGCCCAATCAATAAAAACAACCCAATTTAGCCTGAGCCCGAATAAGAAACAAAAAAAAAATAAGCCAAAAAAAATCCAATAAAAAATAGTCCAACAACAGTCCCTTGTTTAAACAGTGTTTTTTTTTTTACAAAACCCTTAACCAAACCTAATTACAAATTAGCCCGATTGAAATCGAAGCCCAACTACCCTAATCTGGCCCTATCCACAACAGCCCATTTTCAGAAAAGGAAAGCAGAATCAGGAAACCCTAGGGCTCCTCCCCTTTCAGCGCCGTCGAGTGTCCCCTACACGCGCGTCGCCCCAGCTTCGCACGCGCGTCGCTCCAGCTTCCCAGGCACCTCGACCTCCGCGCGCGCTCCTCGCGTTGTTTCAACAACCCACGCGCGCCACTGTCAGCTACCACCATCGTCCACGCCTCGATCAACACCCGCACGCCCCCGCCTTTGCCCATACCCTGCAAACAGAGAAAGATGAAGCGACAAAGAACGAAGCAATAAAAAATCTGCAAATCGGTTATAAAAACCAAGGGGAAACGTTTGGTATTCCTCTCTTCTCCCCCCGGACGCAGTACCAGAAGACACAAAAACCAAAAGCAAAAATCTTTGTAAATTTGGTCATAACAAGAATCAAAGCAAATCTTGTAGCAAGTGTAACACCCCAAACCCGGCCCAAACACCACGACCGGATCTGGTATGTCACTAGGAAAATTTTGGAGAACATGTCGTAATTTCAGAAAATATTTTTCTAAAGTTTATTCTTTTATTCAAGAGAAAAAAAATAGTTTATAATTTAAATAAAATATGCCTTTATGAATTAAAAACCCAAATTTAAATACATGCATTAGTTCAATAAGAATTTAAATAACTAAAAGTAATTAAAGCCCAAAATAAAACAAAATATAAACTAGTGGCCCATGGCCTTATTACAACGAGATTTAAAATCCATTAAAAAAATAATATAAAATAATTAACTGGAGTCTTTTTGCCAAATCTTCATATTCTTCTGCATGGCCACCTTGCGTTCCTCTCCAGCCCGGTCCGAAGCACTAGGTATCACCTGAAATGTTAATTAAATGGTGAGTCGCGAGACTCAGTGTGCAACCTTCATGCACCACTAGATTTTGGGCCTTAGGCCCATAAAACAGATTAATAATTTCATTCATTTAAATAACAAATAATATGCAAGGCCCAACCCGTTTGCCTAGGTTTCCATCCGCTACACGCCCCCGTACCAACCGCACACACCATTGGGGATTTCAACAATCGACCCACACCGCTACACGCCAAGATGGCAGTCATGCTGCTCATCAACATATTATGGCCGAAGCCCTTATAACAGTTCACGGCATTAGCCGCTACAACATATAACAGATCACGGTATAAACCGCTACACATATAACGTATAACTTCCTCCTTTCATCAACCCAACCCATGCAATCATATACAAGCAATTTACTTATAACATTTAATCAGATTATTCACTGACCTGGCGAATTGTGTTACCCTTTTTGGGCTTCCCACGTTAAGCCGGAATTTCGGCATTTATCAAGACATATAAAACTTATAATTATATATTTATCAAACAGATCTAGATGGTGTGGAGAATTACACACCTGATTAATGTAGATACCCTTGCTAAGCCGATCTACAATTTGCTTCAAAAAGCCGGAAAGATGTGAAAATAGGCCTTTCCTATATTCGGCCATAGTTAGTATTCTACCCGATTTTATATATATGAATAAACAAATCCTCTTACCTTGAAATCCCGAATGTAACACGATTCTATAACTTAGAGATCTATGAGTTTCGGCTTCTAGGAAAAATCCCGGAAAGATAATCTATCGCGCTTTCGGCTTTTGAAAGAACTAAAAATTAAAAAGATGGCTAAGGGAGATTCGGCCAATGAATATTAAGGAGAAGAATAGGTGTAGTTTTGGCTTTTGAATCAAAGTGAAGATGAGGGAATAGGCTTAAAGATTTCGGCTTTTGCAGAGAATGAAGAAGAAGATAGAACTTTAGGAGTTTTCGGCTTTTACTCAGAGAAGAAGAGAAAAGAATGAGAGAAAAACCCCAAATGCCAAAATTGAAGAGATATTCCCCCTATTTATAGAAATTTCGGCACTTACCTAACCTTGCAGATAAATCCTATCTTTTCTCCTTTATCTTAATCTACTAGCTCATCTAAAAGAGACTTAATTATTTCTAACTCCTCCCTCCTTTATCAGCATATTATCCACATATTTTAAACATTAAAATCCTTAAATTTTAGCCTTTATCTGCTTATTATCCTCATAAAATAAATTCCTAAATAACAGCCTTTATCTGCTTATTATCCACATATTTTAAACATTAAAACCCCTAAATTTTAGCCTTGTTGCCATCCACTCCACCTAATCCTAATGCCCAAAATTTAGCTAACTTAAATTAAAAGAATTGGGCTCCATGAAACTTAAATTTGGGCCCCTTACTCCCTTGTGTGGCGTCACCTCCTAAGATTGGGCCACAAGCCCACTTTGGTATTTTAAAGGTAGATACTACCTTTTAAACCCCTATAATGCCCAAACAGAAAATTTTAATCAAGGCCTCTACCTAAGCCTGAGCCCAATTTGGACCCCTAACACTTAAATTAACACATTAAACATATCCTACCTATTAAACGTATATGCCCAAAAATTCAGGATGTTACAGCAAGGGTTCCTTTTCCGTTTTTTTTCGAACACCCACACATTATCAGAAATCAAAGAAACAGATTAAAAAGAGTTTTCTTTTATTGAACTACGGATTATTAGTAATCAAAACAGAAAACCTTAAGGTGATCACGTTTTTCCTTTTATTTTGATTAGTTTTCTAGTGACTGTTCCAGTATTGTATGTGTGTGTGCGAAACAAGATAGAAAATGTGTACCGTCGAAAGTGTCTTCGTCTTCTCCATCGTAATCGGAGTTAGGCGAAGACGTTGAGCAAACTGCCTCAAATAGATAGCGTTTTCTCGTCGCAATCGGAGTTAGACGCAGGTTAGAAAGCGAGGTTTCAAGAAGTAAGTCGGATCATTCGTGGGCCGCTCTTCGCTAGGTATGGTGGCGATTGGGTGGTGCACAGAGAGGGTTCTTCGTTCGTCTACTGTTGCTCGCTGATTGAGATGGCGTTTCAGTGGTAGACGGGGAGGTTTTCTTAGTGGCTAAGAAAACAAGCAAAAGAGGCATTAGGGTTTTGCTTTAATGAGGAAGCTTTAATGTTTTAATTCAGTTAAAAGGGGAGGCTAATACTCATTAAGAAAACGGCGCCGTTTAGGCTTTGCTTCAATATCCTCGAAATGGCGCCGTATTGACCAATGCCCCATGACCCGATTGATCCGACCAGAGACCCATTCGGGGTCCGCGCGTTTCATTAATAGGGGTTAATTTGCGCGCTCAGTCCTCCGGTTTTGTGTTGACATCTGATTGGTCCCTTTTCTTTTATTTATGCTGTTCCTTCTATTTTACCTCGGTAATTCGCACACTTTCTCGATTTAGTCTAGCTAGAATGTTGTGTTTTGAAATATTTGCTAGATTAGTCCCTAATTATTCGAGCTCGTTTTAATACAATCCTTAACCCCGTTTAGATTTTCGTGATGTAGTTTGTTAACTTTATTTTTACCCTGATTAAATATTTTTAGTCTGTAAAATTTATCCATTATTTTTAAGATTTGTTTTAATGAATTATTTCGAATGTTTTAATTCACTTTAAACTCTCACATAAATATACATTTTCATTTTATTGTATAAACATTGAATTTCGAAACGATATATTATGTATATCTTTGATGACCTATACAATCTCTTTACGTATCATGATTTTGTACATATATAATATGATTTTTGTATATGTCGTTGATCCTTACGTAGTGTTTAATTTGAGGTTCAAGGATAATCTCGTGTCGAAGTACAAAAGTGTCATGCCCTAACGCACTGGATGTGACATTTTTATTCTTTCGAAACGAGCTAATCTTGAAGTTCCAAGTTTTAAGATAAATTAACTTTCTTTAAGGGAACTTGCATTTTGTAGCATGTCGTTAACACTATCTTCAATATTGTGTGTCTTTCACGATTAGTGTTTACACGTATTATCCTTGTATTGTATTTTGAATCCCAACATATTCGGACCTTTTTAGATATTTCGTTACATTAATAATAAATATTGAGCCAGTTTTAAGATTGCATATTTGAAAAAACAAAGGCAGTATTCGGGTGTTTAGAAGTACGAGAGATTACGTCCTAACGTGATGGGTGTTGATTTTTCGTTCAACTAAATAACCAAATACCATTTTCATATGTTTGAAGATCAAAGATGATCTCGATGTCAGAGTATAAAAGTGTTATATCCTAACGTGTTGGGTATGATACTTTCATTCCTTTGAAACGAGATAATCTTGAGATTCAATCCCAATTTAACAAATTCTTTTTTTAAATTTTTATCTTAGATATTTTCAAGTTTTCCGCATTAGGATATTGATGAATCAATTTGGTATCGATTTTGGGCGTTGTGAGGGTGCTAATCCATCCTCGCACGTAACCGACTCCCGAACCTGTTTTCTCGAATACTCGTAGACCAAAAGCTCTGTTTTAATAAACTAAAATGTTTTTATTAAAACAATGTGATCCGATCACACCTCGAATAAAAGATCGGTGGCGACTCCCTATTTTTAAAGTCGATTCCCGTTTTTTCAAAAAAATGGTTACGACAAGCCCTATCTTCCTGACCAGCAGTGGAATAGGTCAAAAATTGTAGATCTTGTCACCCTAAGCAGTAGGGAACCAAGATCGAACGGCAAGTCTTGTCTCCCTAAGCAGTAGTGGAACAGATTAAAGCCTGACCAGCAGTGGAATAGGTCAAAAATTGTAGATCTTGTCACCCTAAGCAGTAGGGAACCAAGATCGAACGGCAAGTCTTGTCTCCCTAAGCAGTAGTGGAACAGATTAAAGCCACCAGCCCTATCTCCCTAACCAGCAGTGGAATAGGTCAAAAATTGTAGATCTTGTCACCCTAAGCAGTAGGGAACCAAGATCGAACGGCAAGTCTTGTCTCCCTAAGCAGTAGTGGAACAGATTTAAGCCATCAGCCCTATCTCCTTGACCAGCAGTGGAATAGGTCAAAAATTGTAGATCTTGTCACCCTAAGCAGTAGGGAACCAAGATCGAACGGCAAGTCTTGTCTCCCTAAGCAGTAGTGGAACAGATTTAAGCCACCAGCCCTATCTCCCTGACCAGCAGTGGAATAGGTCAAAAACTATAGATCTTGTCACCCTAAGCAGTAGGGAACCAAGATCGAACGGCAAGTCTTATCTCCCTAAGCAGTAGTGAAACAGATTTGAGCAACCGGCCCTATCTCTCTGACCAGCAGTGGAATAGGTCAAAGATTGTAGATCTTGTCACCCTAAGTAGTAGGGAACCAAGATCGAACGGCAAATCTTGTCTCCCTAAGCAGTAGTGGAACAGATTTAAGCCACCAGCCCTATCTCCCTGACCAGCAGTGGAATAGGTCAAAGATTGTAGACCTTGTAACCCTAAGCAGTAGGGGACCAAGATTGAACGACAAATCTTTCTCCCTAAGCAGTAGTGGAACAGATTTAAACCACCAGTCTGACATCCCTGAGTTTATAGTGGAGCAGATTGAAAATAGCAGGTCTGACAATTTCTGAGTTTGCAGGAAGCAGATCGAAGACATCAGTCTGGTGATCCTTGAGTTTGCCGGGATCAGATTGAAAATATCAGATTTGGTCTCCCTGAGTTTGCAGCGGAGCAGATCAAAAGATAGTGGATACTGCCTTCATGAAGTTGAAGCTATCAAACTCACTAAAATCAAGATGAAGATCCAATGCTGTTGAAGTTGCAGTTCGGATTGGAAGTCATTTGAAGAAAGCGAGGATTAAGAAGTCAGGGCTCAGCCAAGACCAGGCAAAATTGGTCCTTTTATTATCTTTGCTCTATTCTCGTTACATGACAATGAGCAAAGACGGGCAGCTGTAATAGCCCATTTTGCCCGGGCTTGAAAATAAACCAGAATAAATAAATGTCCTTTTACAAGTAACCCAACACCTAAATGGACTAGCTCAGCAGCCCAAATTAAGCCTAAACTGAACAACCCAATCCAAACCCCAACTAAACAGATGGCCCAAAACCAGCTTACAAACCCATTAGCCCAAACCACTAAAATGACCCAATACCCCAAAACAGATTGACCCAGACCCAATACCGGAGCCCAAAAAGCCCAAGACTTTAACAGGTTCAGTAGCCTAGGGTTTCTGGGAAACCCTAGGCGCCACAAGCAGCATCCCGAAAGTCGCGCCATCAGCCCTCGTCAAGCAGCAAATCGCGCCGCCATCACCGCCACTATCTTTGTCCACCTGCAAATGTAAAGGAAACAAATAGCAGTAAACATGGCAAATAGTTGTATTCCTTTTTTATTTCGAGGCCATAAAAACCCTAAACTTGTAAAAGAAAAGGGGGGAGAATACACTGTTACACACAGAAAGAAATAGAGAGATAAAATATATTGAAATAAAAATACAGACAGTTTTTCAGCAAAGGTGATTTTTCATTTTATTTTTATCTCGATTATTCTCTTTATTTTCTTTTTTCGATCTATTTTTTTTACAATTATTTTAAAATATATATATATAAAGGGAAGAGGGGTTTACCTTTTTGCGGCACTGAAAACTCGAGGTTCGGCCTCCGGCCACCATTCGTGGTGAAACGTGGAGCGCGTGGCCTAGGGTCGGTGATCGATATCCAGATCTGGGGGAAAACGATTTTGGAGAGTTTCCAGAAAAATTTTTTAAAAAAACTAAGGCTAAATGATTTTTGTTCTCTGTAAAACGGTTTATATACGCTAAAGAAACGACACAGTTTTGGTGTATTCGGTTAAGGACCAAAACGACGTCGTTTCATGAAGTTGACCCGATTACCCGACCCGAATGGGATTAGATCCGCGTGTTTTCAGGAATGGGAGATTTATCCCTTCAGTCCCTCCGCATTATTCAAGTTTTGTAATTAAGTCCCGCTTGTTTTTTTTTTAATTCGACCACTTTATATTTATTTTTATTACTATTTGATCCTATTTCTTCATTATTTTTTATATTATTTATTTGTTGATAATATATTGTATATGTATTATCTTTATATTTTATTATTATTATATATTATTTTCATAATATATATTATTATATATATATATTTATTATATATAGTAGTATATTATATTATTTCTAAAGTTTTTTTTATATAAAATTTATATTATCTAATTTATTTCATTTATATTGTTTATTATGTATATAATTTTATAATTAATGTACTACATATATACATATATTTTCATTATTTATTATTTTTATTAGCTCAAAATTATTTTCATTACATACTATTTTATATACTATATTATATTTTTTTAAAAATTTTTTTATATTACATAGTATTATATTATATCATATATTATTTTCTAAATTTTTTTGTATAAAGTTTATTTATATTTTATAACATGTTTTCCATATATTTATATTTTTTTAAAAATATTTTTATTCAAAATTATTTTATATATTATTATGTATTATCTTTTATATGTATTAAATTATATTTTTATTATTTAGTATTTTTTATTGTTTTCCATATATTGCTTTATATTTTTTATGTAATGCCCTTTTATTTATTTATTATTTTATGATTATCATAGTGTAGTTATTTAGTATGCTATTGTATTATAATTGTTTTAAATATTTGTGTATGATAGTTTATAACGCGATATTGTTACATGGATTATTATTTAAAATGAAAATACATTGTTTACAAAATTATTATATTTTTTAAAAGTTTTTAAAATAAGGCAATGTTTTGGTATTTAGAAATTCGGGAAATAGTGCCCTAACGTACTGGGTGCGATTTTCCGTTTGGCTAAATAACAAAATATCCTTTTAACAAGTTTTATAAATCGTGAGACGATTTTGATTACAAAGATTTTAAAATATCATGTCCTAACGTGTTGGATGTGATGTTTATATTCCTTTGGAACAAGAAAATCTCAAATTTTAACTTAAATGCTCAAAGTTTTTTTTTAAAGGAATCATATTTTTGAATACTTTTAAATTTCAAACATTTAGATATGATTTTATTGATTAGGTACCAATTTTTGGGCGTTATGAGGGTGCTAACCCTTCCTCATATGTAACCGACTCCCGAACCTATTTTTTCGTTTTTGCGGACCAAAATCAAATGTTTTTAAAATGAAACATTTTACAAGGTGATCCAATCACACTTAAGTAAAAAAGGATTGGTGGCGACTCCCGTTTTTGTTTTTAAAAGTCGATCCCCATTTTCTAAACCCGATTTTAAAAATGGTTTCGACAGCTTGGCGACTCCGCTGGGGAATAAGAGAGTCAGGCCGTAAAATTGATAATTTCAAGTCCTTTTGTTCGAATTTAAAATTCTGATTTTTAAAAATATGATCCTTTTATTGCATGTGATTTTAAATTATATCTCTTGGCATTGCACTACATGACCCTTAAGTGGTCACACATAGTTCCTATTTATTGAGAATTAGTACGAGAGTTCTATTCGAATAAGGTCTAACTAAATAATAATATTTAAATTGAAAATACAACTTCTACCCTAAGTAGAAGTATAAGGGGCGATGACACACCGTATAAGATACTAGGGTTTCTTGCCCATTGTATGTAATAAGGACTAATTAAACCTTTCATGTATTGGGCCAAACTATAAGTGTTATCTAGACTTTTATTCAATCTATTATTTATTTTTTGTTTTCCAAAATATTATTTATTTAATCAACTAATTTAATTAATTAAATTCACTAAATTAATTTCTTAGTTAAATTATTTTCTCAATACAATTATAATTTCATTAAAGTCATTGAAACTTTAGTTTATTAAAATCTATGAGGGAAATATATTTAAGTTCCTTATTCAACAAATTTGTGATAATTAATTGATTTATTTCTTACTTTGAACTTCAATTATTAATTACAATTAATGAAATAATAATTTGAAGAACCTAAATTAATTTCTAAGTCATCTTTTGTACTAACTGAGAAAACGCATTCAGTGCGTATAGTGTTATGTGCGATCTGTTTCTTTTATTTCATCATTTTCATTCATTTCATATTATTGGTTTTACATGCAATTTGTTTCCACTTATCTCGAGCTAGCAGAGAAACCGATTGGATATATATACGTAAGGCGCTCAAATAATTTGCAATTAACTTTCGGCTCTTCCCCTGTTAATTACAACATTATTTAGTTATGATTTATCTCTCCCTTATTATATACTTTTACGAAAGTCACTGTAACGACCCGAATTTGGGCCTAGCAGAATTGGGCTTATTGGGCCTTGACAGGGGAGCGTTTAAAATTTTTGAGAATAAGAGAACGGCACTAATACAATTTGGACCTATTAGGTGAGTGATTTTGGAAGGTTAGGGGGCTTCCATTAAGTCCCGGGATCAAACTTGGGCTTTAGGAAAATTTTTGTTTTAAGTGAATAAAACTCTGGGAGTTAGTAAGTAGGCTTTAAGAATAAAATGTGGAGAAAAAATGACAAAAAAGGGGTTGTGGTCTAGTGGCAAATGGCGCCACATAGGAGACAAGGGAATGACGCCACACAAGGAAGCAAGGGGTCCAAGGTTCAAGTCTTGGCGCTTGCATTTTATTTTGATTTATTTTTAAGTGAACTTAGACGTTGGCCCATAGACTTATATTTAGTTGCGCATGATTTTAGACACAAGAGGAGCTTGTGGCCTCGTGGCTAGCGGCGTGGATTAAGTTACAGAGGAGCTTGAGTTTGAATCCCATCGCAAGCAAAAAGGGATATTTATTTTGCTAAGTTGGGACGGGCAAAGTTTGTGTTGGATTTAAACTCTGCTGAAGGAGGGATCCCACATCGGGAAGCTAGCAAGAGAGGGAAGGTGAGAAGCTAGCTTTAAATAGAGCAATCTATGAGGAGAGTAGCCATACCTGGGTTGGCGTTTGGGCATAGGAGTGTTCGGAGCGCGGATCAACTCTAGATTCCTATCAGGTGTGTATTTCGCCCTACTCTAGCTGTAGAGCGACAAATGCCGAAAAACCGGTCACACGGCAATGGTAGCCACACGAGCGTACGAGCGCACGTGTGAGAGCTTTGAAGCGATAGTTGAGGCCCTCATGAGTGTTCTCATGAGTCTAGGCTGCCTTGGGCCAAGTGAGCCCAATGGGCCCGTGGGCCCATATGAATAAATTGTATGATTGTGTAGTAGATAGTGAACTGGTCTATGTGAATCTCATATCTGAGGCTAGATTTGGGCTAAATGGGCCACATGAGCGTGTGGGCCCATTTGGGCTGAGAATGGGCCATAAGCCCATTCGCATCGTTGTCTCTGCTTAGAATACCCTTGGTTTACAAAATTACTAAAATACCCTCAGTTTGCGAAATTACCAAAGTACCCCCAATTTGTGAAATTACCAAAATACCCCTAATTTGTGAAATTACTGAAAGACCCTTGACTTGTAAAATTACCAAAGTACCCCCGGTTTGTAAAATTACCAAAATACCCTTGGAGGGTAACTTACCAAAATACCTCTGGGTTGTGAAATTACTGAAATACACTTAGAGGGTAAATTACCAAAATACCCTTAGGTTGCGAAATTACCGAAATACCCCTGGGTTGCGAAATTACCAAAATACCCCTAAAGTGGTGAAAATGTCCGTTATACCTTAGACTATGGTTGAATATTGTGTATATGATTTTGGTTACATTTTTATACATTGATACATTGCATTCAATAACTTGTTGCATGGGTTAGGTTTGATGATCGGAGGAAGTGTAGCCTGGTGACACTGCCACATATCATATTTTTGGTGGCTATGCCACATGTATACTATTATTTTGGTGGTTCAGCCACAAATATCGTGATTAGCAGCTTGTCTGCAATATTTGTGTGATTAGCGGGGTGGGTTGACTTGATCCCCACAGGTGACGATTGGTTGGTACGGGGGTGTGATTGGTTGGATTGGGTTGGGCTGCATTTCATTATTGCATTACTATAAGGCTTAGGCCCAGATTGATACTGTAAGGGCTCAGGCCCAGATAGTGACTGTTTTGGGGATTACACACTGAGTTCTCGTAACTCATCCCCTTTCTCTTAACCCTGCAGGTAATCCCCGGTGTTAAAGGATTTGGAGCTACGAAGGACTCGGTGGTGCCCATACATCGGAGTACTTTTCACGTAAATTAGTAAATTCGATTTTACTTTATTTATGATTATTTAATTTGGGTTTAATATTATGTAATAAGGCCATTAGATTTTATTTTTCTTTTAAACTTTCATTTCAGCTATTTTTAAACTGTTAATGATTAAATGTTGGGTTTTCTCAAAACGACAATAATTGTTTTTTTTGTTTTCAAAATATTACGTTTCCGCAATTTCTTAATTAAACTTCAGTAATAAACAAAGTTTTCGAAAATAATGATAACATTTTTGCAAGAAAACAATTATAGCAAATCTGAATTTCACAAACAACAAAGTTCGGAGTTTCAAAAAGAATACGAAGTTTTTAACGAATGTTTAACTTTTAAACAACCCTTTTATGTGACATGCTAGATCCGGTCATAATGTCTAGGCCGGGTTTGGGGTGTTACAGTCACTCAATAAGTGTTTGTCTAATGACATTGTCACAAGTGTGTTACCCTCGTAGAAATAAAGAATATCCTTAAATCTATTTGGAATAAATTTCTTCTCCCAATATTATCTTGTTCTATATAATAGTAGTTATTACATCTGTAACACTCAAACCCAGCCTAGAAGATATGGTCGAATCCAAAGGTGTCACAAAGAATGTGTAACACCCCAAACCCGGCCTAGAAGTTATGACCGGATCTGGCATGTCACATAAAGAGTTGTTTAAAAAAACTGCGCGTTTGTTAAAAATTTCGAGTTTAAATATTTATTGATTGTCATCCTTTTCGTTAACATTTTGAAAAACAGTTATTAAGGGTTTAGGAAATTCCCGTATCGCACATTGAATAATAATAGGCAGTGATCAAATTAAAAGCTAAACAAATAAAATGCCAAAAATAAAGTTAAAGCGACCTTATTACAACTTAAAATCCCAAATTAAAAATAAGTTTGAAATAAGAGAACAAGTTTACGAGAAAAACAATGTATGGCCTCCACGAGTCCGCCTCAGCTCCCAAATCCGTGATCTAATGATTACCTGCAAAAATGAACAAAGGGGTGAGTCATCGAGACTCAGTGTGTAACTCTCTCTACTCTAGTTGTAGAGCGGCAAATGCCGAAGTGCTGATCACGGCAATAGTAGCCACACGAGCGTGCGAGCGCACATGTGGGGCTTCGACGCGATAGTTGAGGCCATCAGTAGTATTCTTGTGAGTTGAGGCTTCTTGGGCCACGATGGGCTGAAGTGGGCCCAATGGGCCCTTAGGCCCAATTGAATAAAATGTATGATGGTGTAGTATATAGTGAACTAGACTAGGTGAATCTCATATACGTGGCTAGATTTATGTTAGGTGGGCCAACCCAACCTAAAAGTCCATCCGCTACACACCAGCCCGTACCAGCCATCACACCTCGGGGATTTCTACAATCAACCCTCCAACCCCTACACACCATATCGACAGTCATGCTGCCTATTCCTAACATTCAGGAATAAATTTAACGTGGCTTAGCCACCGATCACTATTGTAACCTAACTTCACAGTTCGTGGTTTAACCACCAATCACCAAGTGACCTATTAACATGCTCTTCCCCTTCATCATATTAACCCCATCCTATGCATACATCCATGCAGAATCAACACAATATACTACTTAAAAGTTCACAGACTATCATATACATCGATACACATTGAGAAGTTTCTATGATTACGTACCTGGCATCCCTTGCCTACCCTTTTCGGGTAATACGACTGTCCATACAGCCTCTTTCCGGCTTTTAGCCCATAACATATATAATACAGATTAATTAGTGTGATAGAGATCTACACACCTGATTACAGTCAAGACGAGACCTTCTATGTCGACACTATCAGGACCGATACGACTGCTAACTGTCTAAAGTTTTGTTCTAACGCCGGTCCACAACCCGGTGGCCAATCCCGTACTTCTGACACTGCTCGTTTCTTAAACTTAAGGATTGGGTTTACATATCCAATCCCCCCTTCGCCTGATCGACATGTGATTCCATCAAAAGACCTTATCAGTTGCTACCATCACAACATATGGTTGTTAATCCATATCATAAGGTTAACAATTACGGTAAACGAACCTAGCGAAAATCTAACGATAACCCCTTACCTTGAAATCCCGAAAGAGAAGAAGTTTAGAGACTAGCGATTTCTGGCTTTTAGATCTAGATGTTCTACTTCGATTCCCGATGTGTCGTCCCAAAATAAGAACACGAGAACAATTAAAACATTACTCCAAGGGTAATCTTACCACGCCAACTAGCCTTTCGGCTTTGGCCTCCAAAAACCGGAAGAGAAGAAGAAAAAAGAACAGAAGAAATCGGCACTTACCTTAACACAAAGAATTCGGCAACTCCTAGGGAATTTCGGCTTTTGAGAAGATCAGAAAGAAAAGATGATCTCAAGAGATCTATGAAGATTCGGCTTTGATGAAGAAATCGACAAACAGAAGGGAATAGACAAGGGTATTCGGCTATGGAGATGAAAACAGAGAAAACAATGGAATTTCGGCTTTTGCAGAAAAGTGGAGATGAGAGAATAGGATTAGGGGTTTTGGCTTTTGAATAATGAGAGAAAAGAATGGGAAATAAAACCCTAATGCCGAAAATAAAAAGATGTTCCCCTTACTTAAACACAAAATTTCGGCACCTACCACCTAAAACCCGAAAATTCCCCTTTTTAAAACTAAAACTAAGCTATTAATCAAGGGAAATTTTGGCACCCCTTGAACATACCAGAACCGATTCCTTCCCCCCTTAGAGTTGGAATTTCGGCCACCACTGTGACCAGCAGATAAATCCTACTTTTTCTCCCTTATCATTACCTGATCTTTCATCCACAAGTGACCCAGATGACACCTCCTCTTCTTCCTTTTATCTGCCACATCATCAGCCATATTATCTACATTATCTAAACATTTATTCCCCCTATTTCCAAGCCCCATTGTCGTCCAACCTGCTTCCCCCTTTAATGCCGAAAATAATTAAAATTAAAAAGAAAATTGGGCTTCATGCGACTCGAACTTGGCCTCCTCAGCTGATGCCACCTCCCTGCTCTCTAAGTGGCGCCACTTTGCCACTGGGCCACAAGCCCATTTGTGTCTTAAACCACAGATAACATCCTTTAAGCCCTATCCTAACTGGCTTTCCACTAGAGTGTCCAAACAGAAAATTCGATTAAGGCCTAGGCCTAATTCCTGAGCCCAGTCTGAACCCCTTAAACACTCTAATTAACACATTAGGCATAACATAAACATCTCAGCACATTAAATGCAAAGCCCCACAAAATTCAGGATGTTACAGTTCTACCCCCTTAAAGAAATTTCGGCCTCGAAATTACCTGATCAGAATAGATGCGGGTACTACTGCCGCATCGTCTCCTCGAGTTCCCAAGTAGCCTCCTCAGAACCATGATTCTGCCATAGAACCTTAACCAACAAAATCGTCTTCCTTTGCAACACTTTGACATCACGATCCAAGATTTCCACTGGCTCCTCTTCAAAAGATAGGTCGGGTCTTACCTCGATTTCCTCCACAGGCACCACATGAGATGGATCCGCTCGATATCATCTCAGCATAGAGGCATGAAACATATTGTGAATCTGGCTTAACTCAGAAGGTAGCTCAAGCTGACAGGCTACCGGTCCTACTCGTTTCAACACCCGGTATGGTCCGATAAATCTGGGACTTAATTTACCTTTCCGTCTGAACCTCAATACTTTCTTCCACGTTGACACTTTCAAGAAAACTCTGTCACCCACTGCAAATTCTATATCCTTACGCTTCAGGTCAGCATAGGACTTCTGTCTGTCCGACGCTTTCTTTAGTCGAGCCCGAATTAACTCAACCTTCTTCTCCGTCTCGGTAACCAGCTCCAGACCCAAAATCTGACGTTCCCCTCATTCCGTCCAACAAGTAGGAATACGACACCTCCGCCCGTACAATGCTTCATAGGGCGCCATCTGAATACTAGACTGGTAACTGTTATTGTACGCAAACTCCGCCAACGGTAAGAACTCTTCCCAACTACCTCTGAAATCAATGACACAACCCCTTAACATGTCCTCTAAAATCTAGATTACCCGCTCATACTGACCATCAGTTTGAGGATGAAACGCTGTACTGAAATCCAACTTCGTACCCAACGTTTGATGCAACGCCTTCCAAAATCGTGATGTGAACCTAGGGTCTCTGTCCGATATGATCGATACTGGTACTCCATGCAATCTTACCACCTCCGCTATATATAGCTTAGCCAATTTCTGCAGAGAGTAATCGACACGTACTGGTATAAAATGAGCAGACTTCATCAAGCGATCAACAATCACTCATCGGTCTGGGTGATTGTTGATCGCTTGACGAAGTCTGCTCATTTCATACCAGTACGTGTCGATTACTCTCTGTAGAAATTGGCTAAGCTATATATAGCGGACGTCGTAAGATTGCATGGAGTACCAGTATCGATCATATCGGACAGGGACCCTAGGTTCACATCACAATTTTGGAAGGCGTTGCATCAAACATTGGGTACGAAGTTGGATTTCAGTACAGTGTTTCATCCTCAGACCGATGGAAAGTCTGAGCCGGTAATCCAGATTTTAGAGGACATGTTAAGGGGTTGTGTCATTGATTTCAAGGGTAGTTGGGAAGAGTTCTTATCGTTGGCGGAGTTTGCATACAATAACAGTTACCAGTATAGTATTCAGATGGCACCCTATGAAGCATTGTACGGGCGGAGGTGTCGTACTCTTACTTGTTGGACGGAATTAGGGGAATATCGAATTTTGGGTCCGGAGCTGGTTACCGAGACGGAGAAGAAGGTTGAGTTAATTCGGGCTCGACTAAAGGAAGCGTCGGACAGATAGAAGTCCTATGCTGACCTGAAGCGTAAGGACATAGAATTTGCAGTGGGTGTCAGAGTTTTCTTGAAAGTGTCGCCGTGGAAGAAAATATTGAGGTTCGGACAGAAAGGTAAATTAAGCCCAGATTTATCGGACCGTACCGGGTGTTGAAACGAGTAGGACCGGTAGCCTGTCAGCTTGAGCTACCTTCGGAGTTAAGCCAGATTCACAATGTGTTTCATGTCTCTATGCTAAGACGATATCGAGCGGATCCATCTCATGTGGTGCCTGTGGAGGAAATCGAGGTAAGACCCGACCTATCTTTTGAAGAGGAGCCAGTGGAAATCTTGGATCGTGATGTCAAAGTGTTTCAAAGGAAGACGATTCCGTTGGTTAAGGTTCTATGGCGGAATCATGGTTCTGAGGAGGCTACTTGGGAACCCGAGGAGACAATGCGGCAGCAGTACCCTCATCTAATCTGATCAGGTAATTCCGAAGTCGAAATTTCTTTAAGGGGGTAGAACTGTAACACCTTGAATTTGTGGGGCTTTGCATTTAATGTGCTGAGATGTTTATGTTATGCCTAATGTGTTAATTAGAGTGTTTAAGGGGTTCAGACTGGGCTCAGAAATTGGGCCAAGGCCTTAATCGAATTTTCTGTTTGGACACTCTAGTGGACAGCCAGTTAGGATAGGGCTTAAAGGATGTTATCTGTGGTTTAAGACACAAATGGGCTTGTGGCCCAGTGGCAAAGTGGCGCCACTTAGAGAGCAGGGAGGTGGCGTCAGCTGAGGAGGCCCAAGTTCGAGTCGCATGAAGCCCAATTTTCTTTTTAATTTTAATTATTTTCGGCATTAAAGGGGGAAGCAGGTTGGACGGCAATGGGGCTTGGAAATAGGGGGAATAAATGTTTAGATAATGTAGATAATATGCTGATGATGTGGCAGATAAAAGGAAGAAGAGGAGGTATCATCTGGGTCACTTGTGGATGAGAGATCACGTAATGATAAGGGAGAAAAAGTAGGATTTATCTGCTGGTCACAGTGGTGGCCGGAATTCCAACTCTAAGGGGGGGGAAGGAATCGGTTCTGGTATGTTCAAGGGGTGCCGAAATTTCCCTTGATTAATAACTTAGTTTTAGTTTTAAAAAGGGGCATTTTCGGGTTTTAGGTGGTAGGTGCCGAAATTTTGTGTTTAAGTGAGGGGAACATCTTTTTATTTTCGGCATTAGGGTTTTATTTCCCATTCTTTTCTCTCATTATTCAAAAGTCGAAACCCCTAATCCTATTCTCTCATCTCCACTTTTATGCAAAAGCTGAAATTCCATTGTTTTCTCTGCTTTCATCTCCATAGCCGAATACACTTGTCTATTCCCTTCTCTTTGCCGATTTCTTCATCAAAGCCGAATCTTCATAGATCTCTTGAGATCATTTTTTCTTTCTAATCTTCTCAAAATCCAAAATTCCCTAGGAGTTGCCGAATTCTTTGTGTTAAGGTAAGTGTCGATTTCTTCTGTTCTTTTTTCTTCTTCTCTTCCGGTTTTTGGAGGCCAAAGCCGAAAGGCTAGTTGGAGTGGTAAGATTACCCTTGGAGTAATGTTTTAATTGTTCTCGTCTTCTTATTTTGGGGCGACACATCGGGAATCGAAGCAGAACGTCTAGATCTAAAAGCCGGAAATCACTAGTCTCTAATCTTCTCTTTCTGGATTTCAAGGTAAGGGGTTCTTGTTAGATTTTCGCTAGGTTCGTTTACCGTAATTGTTAACCTTATGATATGGATTAACAACCATATGTTGTGATGGTAGCAACTGATAAGGTCTTTTAATGGAATCACATGTCGATCAGGCGAAGGGGGGATTGGATCTGTAAACCCAATCCATAAGTTTAAGAAACGAGCGGTGTCAGCAGTACGGGATTGGCCACCGAGTTGTGGACCGGCGTCAGAACAAATCTCTAGACAGTTAGCAGTCGTATCGGCTCCTGATAGTGTCAACATAGAAGGTCTCGTCTTGACTATAATCAGGTGTGTAGATCTCTATCACACTAATTAATCTGTATTATATATGTTATGGGCTAAAAGCCGGAAAGAGGCTGTATGGACAGTCGTATTACCTGAAAAGGGTAGGCAAATGATGCCAGGTAGTAGAAACTTCTCAATGTGTATCGATGTATATGATAGTCTGTGAACTTTTAGGTAGTATATTGTGTTGATTCTGCATGGATGTATGCATGGGATGGGGTTAATATGATGAAGGGAAGAGCATGTTAATAGGTCACTTGGTGATCGGTGGTTAAACCACGAACTGTGAAGTTAGGCCACAATATTGATCGGTGGCTAAGCCGCGTTAAATTTATTCCTGAATGTTAGCAATATGCAGCATGAATGTCGATATGGTGTGTAGCGATTGGTGGGTTGATTGTAGAAATCCCCGAGGTGTGTTGGCTGGTACGGGCTGGTGTGTAGAGGATGGACTTTTAGGTTGGGTTGGGCCATGTAGCATGCGAATATTCTGTTGCCCTTGTGTATGGGCTAAGGCCCATAATGTGTTTGTGGGCCTCAAGCCTTTTATGTGTTTTCGGGATTTGCACACTGAGTCTTGGTGACTCACCCCTTTATTTTCCTAAACCTTTTAGGTGAGCAGTAGATCATGGATATGGGAGCAGAGACAGACTCGAGAGGCCATCAAGTCTTTTATTTTCATAAACTATTTTCGGTTTTTCTTTAAGTATTAATTTTGGGACGATTTATGTAATAAAGCCTCCATGGTTTAGGTTATCAATTTATATTTGTTAATGTTTACATTGTGTAAATTTATGTTTAAAAACTTATTTATAAGAGGAAATAAAATGGGATTTTCAAACAAGTTTTAAATAAAAAAAAACCAACAAAGGTTTTCTGCAAATAACACTTATTTAATGAATACCTCCATAAACAAACCGAGATTTCAAATCCCTTCAAAGTAAAGTTTTTAACAATTAAACCGTAACATACCAGATCTGGTCGTGGCGTTTGGGCCGAGTTCGGGGTGTTACAGAATGGGTTTTGATGACAAAATTTGTTATCCATTGTTAAAATGTTTATTCAGTTACTTAATTTGCCTTAAAACGTGTTTATTAGTGGAAGCAACCATTGTATATCAAGAAGGTAGTTCGCATTTTTAGAAAACTTTTGTTTTAGTAAAGTCCGTGTTTTTAGCGAATTGTTTAAACAAAATATTAAACAAAAATCCAAATCTCAAAAATTTAATCAACAGCCCGGAGAGTCCAATTAATAAAAAACTCTCAAAAATGATCTTTAAATAAATAAAACCTTTAATAAAATTCAGTTCGAAGACTAGTAGTCACCGCAAGACTCTCTACACCAATCCGCTTAAGTCTATGGATTACCTGTACAGAACAAACAAATAGAAGTGAGTTTACGAAAACTTAGAATGTAACCCAACAGAATTAGACAAGCAAAGCATACGAAGTTTCATAAACAGTCAGATACAGATTCGGACTCATGTCCATCTCAGATATAGATAGCAGATACAGATAAGAAGATCAGATATACAGAATCCTCCCCCCATCCTCTACACACCAACTCTGACCATCCAATCACACCACGTGGGGTTCAAAACACCCACCCATCCCTACACACCGTATCGTGCCATTATGACACATATCAGATAATGTGCAGCCGTACTGCCAGAATATAGGCGAAGGTAATCTTTCAAGACACTTGCTCCATATATACATAATCCCACCCCCAAATACAGATTCAAAATACAAATACAGTACTCAAAATCAAATACAAATATAACATGCTTATGTACAGATATCAAAATAGTCAGACATACATAAAAGTATCCTACCCAGAGCATACTATCTGATAACATGTTAATTTGCATGGTTTCTTGTGTTTAATTCGGTTTAATTCTGAATCAATCCCCGCTAAATTAGTATTTTTATGATTTAAATTTTGTCAGGGATGCAATTGATCAAGGGCAAGCTGGAAAGGGCCAAATTGAAAGAAAATCCTGGAAATGGGGCCAAATCAAAAAGATGGAGGAAGCCAATGACACATCAAATAATTTGACTTTGTAAAAAGCCAAAAATAGAAAATCCTATTTTAGTTTATTTTATTTTTATTTATTTTTTTAATTATTTTAGATTTTATATTAAATTAATTTAGGATATTTTTAGTAAACCCCGTGTATGTAAATAGGGGCTTTTTGTTTTTGGAAAATCATCAATCAATTAATTATTTTCCTACTTCTATTTGGAGTTGAATTATCTTCTTTGTCTTTTTCTACTTCAATTTGGAATTGAATTACTCTCCTTTTTCTCTTTCAAATTGACGTGAGAATTTTGTCCATTTCATTTCAATTTCTTTGATCTTTCTAAATTTGTCCAATTGCTTCCCAAGCCCTTCTATTCCCCAATTTCTCCCATTATCATACAAATCCGATCACCTTCCACAACTTGCAAGCATGAATAAATTTATTCTACACTAAATTCTATCTTAGCCTTAGTCCGGTACTCTTTCCGGTCAAGAATCGTGAGATTCGTATTCGCGCAAAAATCCTTCTAATCGGTATTCACTTTTTTTCCTAAGTATTGGGATAGAAAAATCATCCCTTAAGGTTGAATTCGATTCCAAGTCAAAGTGCACCTTGGTTTGGAGTCGTATTTGCCGATAGTTGGAGATTCGAGTCGGGCGTGCTGTATTCGAGTTTCCGAGAACAAATCAAGGAAGAGGTGATCGGATTTAAACAACCCATGCGATTGAGGCCGTTGATTCGAGTTGGGTTCTTCAGAACGCAAGGCTACCGGAATCTTCAATCGGGAACACGTGTATCTCGGTTAGATAATCGGTAAGGGTTGGTTTGCAGGTCGTACTGGAACCAGCTACGAAAGGTGAAATTGGTGGTTAGGACGTTCTTAATTGCTATAACCAGCTTATCGTTTGGAGGAGAAGGTCAATTTTCGAGGATCGACTCTTGACACGGAATTTACGGAGTCTAAGGCTAAGGCTTATTTACTTTGATTACAAAACCCAAATTTAATTTTCAATTTGATTTCTAATTTTTTTAATTATTTATTTGTGCCGTTTCAATTATTTAGTTTCTAAACATTTTAAAACACCTTGATTTATTTATTTTTCAGCAAGTTCGTTTGGAGTCGTGGGCATGACCTTTGCCACGACCCTCGACACGACAAACATTTTGTTCATAAGATAAACGTAGAAATTGATAAAAAAAAAAGTCTGATCCCTGTAGAATCGACCCTACTACCACTCTACTACTATTTAGATTTATTTGTAGGAATTATTTTTGGTGGTTTCGACGCCCATCAAATTTTGGCGCCGTTGCCGGGGATTGGATATATTTTTCTAATTTTTGTTTGTTTACCTTATGTCCAGATCTTCATCAGGAGATCTTTAATACGACCCAGATATTGAGAAATCAGCGCGAGCGCGACAAAAAGAGACAGAAGCTCTTAACGTGCAAGTAAAGCAGGAGTTGAGCTAGGACAAGGGATCCTAGAATCCGACGTTGAAAAGTTGAGCGAAGTAATTCGTGCAAAGGCAATTCGATGTGGGAAACAAGTCGAAGTGGTTGAACCTGAGACCGAACCACTTTTTGAAACAAAAGAAGCGAAAGGCAACCTCAGTGAATCAAAAAGGATGGCCAATCGAACCATTCGTCAACTAGCCGCTGCTCCCAACGAGCAAACACCGTTATGCATCAACTATCAAACTACAGGAACCCCTTTCGAGTTGAAGTCAGGCTTGATTCACCTTTTGCCCACATTTCGAGGCTTGAAGAACGAAAATCCACACACTCACTTGAGAGAATTTCACATGGTCTGCTCAAGCATGAAGCCTCAAGGAGTAACCAAAGATGAAATCAAACTTCGGGCATTTTCTTTTTCTTTAGTTGATACAGCAAGAGAATGGTTATTTTATTTACTCCCCGATTCTATCACAACGTGGGATGACTTATCTAGCGTATTTCTTGAAAGATTCTTTCCAACATCGCGAGCAGCTGAACTTAGGAGGAACATAGTGGGAATTCGCCAAATGGAGAGTGAATCGCTCTACGACTATTGGGAGCGGTACAAAAAACTGTGTGCAAGTTGTCCTCAACACGGGTTGACCGAATAATCACTTCTTCAATATTTCTACGAGGGTTTTCTCCCTATGGAAATGAAGATGATTGACGCTGCTAGTGAAGGGGTGCTAGTCAATATGACCCCTCAAAGGGCAAGAGAACTAATATCCACCATGGCGGCAAATTCTCAATAGTATCAGCTGAATTCAGAACCCACAAGACGGGTTAATGGGGTAAACGTTTCATCCTTAGAAGATAAATTGGATAAGCTTACTAATGTTGTTCAATATTTGCTTACAAAAAAGAAGAATCCAACCCATCTGTGTGGAATTTTTACTACGTCTGAACATCTGACAGATTCGTGCCCAATCCTTAACGATAATTCAATGGTACATGTTGATGCTGTCGGAGGTTTTCTAGGACCTCCACAAAGACGCTATGATCCTTTCTCCAACACCTACAATCCCTAGTGGAAGGATCATCCCAACTTGAATTACGGAGCTAATCCCTAATATAATCCATCTAACCAACCGAGACCTCTGTAATCGCCACAACAACAAGCTGAGCACATCTCTAGAAGCTGTTGTGGATAAACTTGCCGTAGACGCTGCAAAATATCAACAGAGGACAGACGCATCAATACAAGAGTTAACTAATCAAGTGAGTAAACTCTCGATGGCGGTTAATCGTTTGGAGTCTCAAGGTAAATTACCTTCCCAGACAGAGCCGAATCCTTGATAGAATGCAAGTGCAATAACTCTTCGTAACGGGAAGGTTCTGGGAGCAGTTCCAGACAAAAGTCATGGGCAAGACAAGGGACGGGAAAAGCAGATCTCTGATCCAACAGCCAGACCAGAATCAGAAATTCGGAGACCAATTGTGATGCCACCACCTTTTCCAGGGAGGCTTGCAAGGGATAAGAAAAAGGGGGAAAAAGAAATCCCCAAGACATTAAGGAAGGTGGAGGTAAATATCCTTTTGCTCGACACTATCAAACAAATCCCTCGTTATGCGAAATTCCTCAAGGAATTGTGTACTAGCAAGGAGGCTAATAGGTAACGAAAGAGTAAATGTAGGAGAAAATGTCTCCGCAGTACTGCAAAAGAAAGTTCCGCCCAATACAAGGACCAAGGTATGTTTGCTATTTCCTGTGAGATAGGTAATGTAGGCATTACGAAAGCCATGTGTGATTTAGGGGCTTCCATTAATGTTATGCCTTATTCTATTTATAAGTTGATTAACGCGGGTCCTTTAAAAGAGACAGGAGTAATAATCCAGTTGGCGGACAAGTCAGTCGTCTATCCCGTAGGGTTACTTGAAGACGTCTGTGTTAAAGTTAACGAATTAATTTTCCCTACATAATTCTACATTATTAATATGGAATATGATAACTCAACTAATTTGTCTGACATTTTGCTTGGAAGGCTGTTCCTAAGTACCGCAAGCGCAAAAATTGATGTTCGAAGCGGAACGCTGACAATGGAGTTTGATGGCGAAATCGTGAAATTCAAAGTCTACAAAGCTATGGGTCATCCTAACTCACTGTTAAATATTTCTAGTATAGATATTATAGATTGTTTAGCTCAATCTTATTCTGAATATCATGACTTTGATGAATTGGAAACTGTCCTTTACAGAAACATTGACATGGATGTTTTACATCATCCCGAGGAATTAGCAATCATAGAAGATCCTTTGCGAGAAATTGTCAATCACTTGGAAACGCAACCATCATTGACGAACCGAGGTAACCAATTTGAACTATTACCTTCCCAAACTAAAATTTGCCTTCAGTTTTGCAGCCACCAATCTTGGAGCTTAAAGCATTACCGGACCACCTTAAGTACGTATTTTTTGGGAGAGAAAGACACCTTACCGGTGATAGTATCAAACAAACTAACCAAAGACGAGGAGGGAAGTCTAGTTCGAGTTCTGAGAGATTATAATGAAGCTATTGGTTGGACGATAGCCGACATAAAAGGGCTAAGTCCATTCACTTGTATGCACAAAATTTCCATCGAAGATAACACGAAACCAAAGAGAGATGCTCAAAGGCGCCTTAATCCACCCATGATGGAGGTAGTAAAGAAGGAGATCCAGAAATTGTTAGATGCTGGAATGATATACCCGATCTCTGACAGTAATTGGGTTAGCCCGGTTCATGTCATGCCCAAGAGAACTGGCGTGACAGTGGTGAAAAACTCGTTAGGAGAGCCGGTCCCTACCCGAGTCCAGATTGGATGGAGGGTTTGCATCGATTACAGGAAGTTGAATGCAGCTACCCGAAAAGACCATTTTCCACTTCCCTTCATCGATCAAATGCTCGAGCGATTAGCTGGTAAGACCCACTATTATTGTCTCAATGGATACTCGGGATTATTCCAAATTCCAGTGGCTCCGAAGGATCAAGACAAAACAACTTTCACGTGCCCCTTCGGAACGTTTGCGTATAGACGAATGCCGTTTGGACTCTGCGATGCTCCGGCCACTTTCCAAAGATGCATGGTGACCATATTCTCCGATTATGTCGAGAAAATCATTGAAGTCTTTATGGATGACTTCACGATATACGGTAACTCTTTTAACGAATGTCTCGATAATCTTGCTAAGATATTACAAAGATGCCTAGAATTTAATCTTGTTTTAAATTATGAGAAATGTCATTTCATGGTTGACAAAGGATTAATTTTGGATCATATAGTTTCCTCGAAAGGAATTGAGGTCGATAAGGCAAAAACAGATATTATTAACTCGTTACCTTACCCCTCATCAGTGAGAAAGTTCATTCGTTTCTTGGCCATGCAGGATTTTACAGACGATTCATGAAAGATTTCTTGAAAATCGCACGACCGCTTTGCAGTCTATTACAAAAGGATAAAGAATTTGAATTTGACCAGACTTGTAAAGACGCATTTGACGTGCTGAAGCAGAAATTGGTCTCCGCTCCCATAGTGCAGCCACCAAATTGGAACTTCCCGTTTGAAATCATGTGTGATGCAACTGACCAAAGTGTGGGAGCTGTTCTTGGCCAAAGAATATGGAAAGAGCCTCATGTTATCTACTATGCTTCAAAGACTTTGGATGCTACCCAAAGCAATTACACAACCACCGAGAAAGAATTATTAGCTGTTGTGTTTGCTTTAGACAAATTTAGATCTTACCTATTGGGAACTAAGCTGATTATCTTTTTTGATCATGCAGCTTTGAAATATTTAATATGGAAGAAGGAGGCAAAACCCCGACTGATTAGGTGAATTCTGCTCCTACAAGAGTTTGATTTTGAAATCCGGGATAAAAAGGGATGCGAAAACTTGGTAGCTAACCATCTAAGTCAATTACTGATTCCAGTAGACGACACACCATTGAAAGACAAATTCCTAGATGAAAACCTATTTTCAACAAATGCGGTTCATCCTTGGTACGCAAACATAGTAAATTACATCGTTACAGGTACTGTTCCTTTGGAATTACCAAAGTCTAAAAAAGATAAGATAAAAAAGGATGTTCGGTATTACATTTGGGACGATCCATACCTTTGGAAGCATTGCTCTGATCAGGTAATTCGACGGTGTGTAGCAGAAATAGAGGTACAATCTATCTTAGCTTTTTGTCATTCTTATGCATGTGGAGGACACTTTGGGCCTAAACGTATCGCATATAAAATTCTTGAAAGTGGACTATTTTGGCCAAACATATTTCGTGATCCCTTTTTATTCTGCAAAACCTATGAAAAATGCCAAAAAGTTGGCAACTTTAGTCGTCGAAATGAGATGCCCCTTACTCCTATTCATATTTGTGAAATTTTCGATGTGTGGGGCATCGATTTTACGGGTCCTTTCGTTTCTTCTTTCAGTAATTTTTATATACTCTTAGCTGTTGATTACGTCTCTAAGTGGATAGAGGGGAAGGCCACTCGCAATGATAATGCTAAGACCATGGTTGACTTTCTTAAAAGTTCTATCTTTTCCAGGTATGAGACTCCACGAGCATTAATCAGTGACAGAGGAACTTATTTTTGCAATAAGCTCGTAAGTGCACTTATGGAGAAATATGGGGTGACTCAACGAATTGCCACTGCTTACCATCCACAAACAAATGGGCAAGCTGAAGTGCCGAATCGAGAAATGAAGTCTATTCTGGAAAAGACCGTTAAACCTAACAGGAAGGATTGGAGTTTGAGACTAAATGACACGCTTTGGGCTTATAGGACAGCTTATAAGGGACCAATAGGCATGTCACCTTACCGACTCGTTTTCGGTAAACCGTGCCATCTTTCGGTCGAGTTAGAGCACAAGGCGTTTTGGGCAGTTAAGCAGTGTAATATAGAACTGTAGTCTGCAGGAAGGTCTCGAAAACTAGACATCCAGGAACTCAAGGAAATTAGAAACGATGCATATGAAAATGCTCGAGTTTATAAATAAAAGACAAAGGCATTTCACGATAATTTAATCATTAGGAAGTAGTTTTCAATAGGTCAAAAAGTTCACCTATACGACTCCACCTTAAAATTTTTCACTGGTAAGCTTCGATCCAAATGGATAGGACCATTTACTATTACTAATTTATTCTCAAATGGTGCAGTGGAAATTCAAAGCGAAGAAACCTGAAAGTGCTTTAAGGTGAATGGTCAACGACTAAAACCCTTTTTCGAGAATTTTCAAACACACACAGTTGAGGAGATTGTTCTCGATGAGCCCAGAATTTGAATAACAGGTCGTCGAGGTAACGACGTTAAACAAATGCGCTTTTTGGGAGGCAACCCAAATTTCTTTTCATTTATTTAATTTTAAGTTTTAGTAAGATTTAGGGTGTAAATAAATAAATCTTTATTAAATATAGTTAATTTGATGTTTTTAGGAACATAATGGAGATCGTGAATTTTTTCGGAAGTCGGATAATAGTGATGGCGTGGGCACGACATGCTAATATGGTGAAAAATATTTACCTAAATAAAAACAAAAAAACCCCAACTTTTATAAAACACCAAAACCTAAACCTAATACCCACCAACCCATTTAACCCACCTACACATACCCATATACCAACCCAACAAAATTAAACCAATAATTCAACCCATTTACCCATCCACCCCTTCAACCCACTTACACTTACCCAAGAACACCCACACAACAAAAACCCAATGCCATAACCCAAACCCCAAAACAAGCCCAAGTGAGAAATAGGCCAAACGGCCTAGGTGGCCCAAATTGAAAAAAAGAAAAGAAAAAAAGGAGAAATGGGAGAAGCCCAACTGGCCAAAGAAAAAAGAAAACAAACACCTAAATCCCCACACTCCTTTTCTATCTTCATCTTCCTCAAAACAAACCCTCTTCCCCACAACCAACCCACGCCGTCGTCACCATATCTGTCACCGTCACAGCACCCATTGCCGTCACCGTCGCACTACCATCACCGATGCCACTGCACTACCGCCGTTGTTTCCCCCCTCTTTGCTAACGCTGAACGTTTCCCCAACCCTCCCTCCATTTTCTTTCCTCCACCCCTTTCAATCATAGTTTGCCGACCTCTTCCAGCACCATTTTGCCCCCCATCGTCTTCGTTACACCTCCCCACTATTGAACCTCGTCGATCGAAGCACCCGCCCCTAAGCACCACCTTTTCCATATTTCTTTTTCTTTCTTTTCTCTCCACCACAAAACCACCCCCTCAACCACTTTCACCAAGGCCATAACCACTGCACCACCATCGCGACCCTAAAAATTGGCCGAAAAGCACCGTCCCCAGTTGCTGCGCAAACCTTCACCGTCTTCACCATCGTCATAACAATAGAACAGATTCTTCGACACTTTTGCACGGAAGCAATGGTCCGAACTCGAAACCAAATGGCCGACAATATCCTGGTTTCACTCAACCAAAATCGGCACCATTTTTCAGTACCTCCCGTCGTTGATTTAGCCGACGACGACTCTCCTCCACCTTCTCCAAGACAAACTACCTCCCCATCGACAGCCCGCTGCCAATGGAGTCTGACCCCGGCCAAAACAGATACTTCGGGTATTCCAGAAGAGGTTGGGACATCTAACGACCTTGTTGAAGCTTCCTCCACCGTCAATGAACGTCTCTCTCAATGCCAAACCCGAAGTCATTGACAATCGACATGTGAGCCACCGACACCCCCGGACAGCAGTACTGATGCTGCTGAAGGTGCAAGCCCACCCGACTCGCCTAACAAACGTATTAGACCATCTTGAGACAGTCAACACAATAGATGTAGTCGTGCAAACACAATTCCTACCGAAAGTTGGCTGCGAGGATTTCTAAAATTTTTGACATCGGAGCATCAAACACGATACGACGCCATCTGACAAAACTCGTTCCCATTCTGTAAGCAAATCGATTTTCCCACTCTTGATCTTTTAGATATTCATGATGTTGTGCTTCATTATTTTGATGCTATTCATTGGAATTTATTTGCTAATATTACATGTAATGCATATTATGAATTGGTATTTGAATTCTACACACATTTAGTTTCGATATAAATGCATTGTGAACTGTTGAAACACAGAACATGATATGTTTTCGTTTGCTTGGGAGAGACTTTTGGATGTCAATTTCTAAATTTAACATTGCCATGGGTTACATCGAACCTCATGATATTCAATCCGATTTCTATCATTCTGCTCTGTTAGATATTCCGAGCAACTTTGATGCTCAACATGTTTATCGTGTTTTAACTACTTCTGATCATCTTTATAATCCAAAGACCACAAAAGACTTATTGGTGCATGAACCTGCTTTGAGATATATACACCAATTTTTGGCATTTAGTTTTTCAGGTAGAAATGACTCATCATCTGTTCTGACTAAGACTGAACTGTTCTTTTTTTGGTGCATGCATTCGGGTTTTAAATTTAATTTAGGATATTGGTTTGCACGAAATTTTCATGTCGTTTTGCGTTACAATCGTCCACTAATACTTGGGTCATATATTTCGAATTTAACCTCTCGACTTTTTCAATCTGAAATTGATTTCTCAACCTTCACGTGTACATATAGTATGGACAGCCTAGATAAATATTGTTTGGATCCTATAGGATTGCTTGCCAGCACCCCTACTTCGTATTATTTTGTTCCTCCAGGTACACGGGCTACTCGCGAAAATATGGTTTTTCGCCAACGTCCATGCATCAATACTAGAGAGCAAGAGGAACAACCTCTATCTGTGGAGGCACGTTTAGGCCGAATCGAGGCGAGACTTGGAACGATGGAAAATCAAGTCTCTACAATCCTTGATATCCTACAAAGCCGTTACCCCCAACATCGACAAAATCATTGAGGACACATGGGGAGTACTCTAAACTTTTCATTTTACTTGTTATTTGAGCTGTTGTTTTTCTTTTCTATTATATGACACATGCTTGAGGACAAGTATTGATCATTGATTTTAGAGTTTTAAATTTATAATGAATGAGAATGATCGAACCTAAAAACTAACTATGACAACGATTGAGGCAAGTGCACCTATCGAACAGTAGTATAGCTTAGGCAAGATCGGATTGTCGAATCCAAAGGAACTAAAAGTACTAATACTAACTTTCTTTTTATTACCTAGCCTAAAATAAAGTGAAGTTGTTGTTTAATCTAAATTTAACTAACTCACTAAGCTAAAGACGCAAAGACAAAAAGAATGAATTAGGGAAATATTGTTGTGAAAACTCAGTTAATTAAGATGATACCCTTAGGAAGAATCCACCTAGACTTCACTTGTTATCTAACACTAACCAGACGATTTATTCACTTGACTTGATCTGTAGGATTCCCTAATTTATATTAAACCCTCTCTCGAGGCGAATAACGTCTAACCCTAGGTTGATTAATTTAAATCTCTTTCTAATTAAAACCCCTCGCATTAACTCGATCTATGGACTCCCATATTACGTTTCACCCTAATCCGACAAAATCTCGTCACCCTATCTTTAGGCGCGCGATCAACTCCGCTTAATTATGCTAGATCTACTCTTAGGCAGGGACTTTTGCTCCTCCACCTAAGCACATCATACTTGAATTAATATCCCGGAAATATCAACATAAGAATTAAGAACACATAATTAAGAACAAGTCAAATATTTATCATATAGTTCAGAAAACAATAACAAGATCCGTCTTAGGTTTCATCCCCTTCAGGTATCTGAAGGGTTTAGTTAATAACAATAAAAGAAAACATCTCAGAAGAAAAGATAAAATAAAACATAAGAAATCCCTAAAACCCCCTGAAGGAATTGAAGGATAGATCCGCCGTCTTGAGTAGAATTCCAGCTTCTTGAGATGGATCAACTAGCTATCTTCGAGTGCTTCCTACAAATCTGACATTTCTGGCTCGGCTCCTTGGCCTAGCTAACCGCCCCCCTTTCAGGTTACACTTAGGGGGTTTATATAGGGTTTTGAAATAGTTTTTTTGACCCTAAGTATCCTTTTCCGAGTGAAATTACTCTTCTCCACGATAGGGACACGGCCATGGCACACGCCCGTGTAAGCCGTGGCCAGGCCGTGTTCGGACTTTTAATGAGGTGACACACTCGTGTAAATCGTGATCAGGCCGTGTTCGACATTGTTTTATGAGGCACGACCGTGTGGCTTAAGTCCAGGTCGTGTTGATTTCCACTTTGGCCAATTTGGTCTGTTTTAAGCCCGTTTCTCGTTCTTTCCATCCTCCGGTGCTTTCCTGAGTATAAAACATGAAAAGAAAAGATTAAGAGCACCTTTTTACATAAATCAAGGGATAAATCATCCAAAAGTATGCTAAATGTGGGATTAAAATATGTTACTTTTATGGTTTATCACATACCCCCACACTTAAGCTTTTGCTTGTCCTCAAGCAAAATTCTCAACTTACAATTAAAACGAACTTCCTTGATTCATAATATTCATCAATAGTGTTTCATCATAATTCAAAGATAATTCACACATGGATAATTCAACTCAAAGAGTCCTAAAGATTCAAACAGTCAAAGTCATAACTTTTATAGTATGAAAACATAGGTGTTTCCCTTTACCTGAATAATTACCTCTGATTCAAAGACGACAAGTATTGACATCCTCACTAAAGATTCACTCAAACCACTCGAACTGTTTAAGGTTCAAACTTAAGCACTCAAAAGTCGAACATGAAAAGTTAATACCATAGGCTTGCATGAAAATCAAATCTCCACTATTAAAATATGAGATGATACACAAATCAAAAGGTCTTTACAAGGTTGTAACGGGGCTTGGGTTAAAGGCATGGATAAAGGCTGAAATAAAATGTTAGAATCGAGATTGACCTACCAAATTACCAAACTAATAATAAGTAATTACATCAAATGAAAAATTGTACTACTAATACTCTAATACGAGCTTCTTCTTTAATATTTGGAATTTAACGTATAAGTTCACTTATAACACAAACTGAATATACCTCTTTTTTTTAAGACCATATCAAGTAATAAAGGATGAATTTAGCTACTAAAATAATTAGGCAACTGATCAAATCAAATCTCGACATAAGGGTAGTCAAAAAGGAATGGTGATAACAAATACAAAGGGTTTTGGGTTAATATTAGTAGGTGAGTCAATAAAAAGGTTTAGTTAGGATCAACGGGGTTCACTAATGGTTAATTATGAAGGTAGGCTTTTTGATGGAGTAAGTGGGTTAAAACCTAGGTGCCTTTATCATCTCGGTATATCAAATCATAGGTGTGGTCTCGACATGTATAATCGATGCAAGTTCTAGAATAACAAATCAATGTTGACACACTCATAATCAAAAAATGAGCACGAAAAAAATATATGCTCTAGTAGGCTCAAAGTCTTACAAAAATTTATGGGTGTTTGATATCAACCTTGTAAAATTCAAACTTCAAGGTAACATTCAGATTCAGGTAGACAACCTAAAAAAATTTATTCTGAAAAATAGACTTATCATGCTTGATTCTCTAGTATCCATCAAATTTAATCATCAATGCATAATTATCAAAGACTTAATCTAAAACATATCAATAAAAATCATATATTAGGGAAATTTCATTCTAATCATAATATGAGAAACTTACTTTAGAACAAGGTATAATTCAGGGATTTGAGAATAATGAAGAAAGTTAGGCACTTTCTTGAAATAACTATTCACCCCCCCCCCACACACTTAAGATGTACATTGCCCTCAATGTACAAAGATAGATATGCAATTTAAGAGAGAGAGGGAGGTGAGACTTCCTGAATTTGGATGGTTTCCTGGAGTTGGAAGTCGATAGGGGTGGTGGCTGCTACCGAGCTATGCGCTAGATGAAGAAATTCGGGAGCTCGTAGAGAATTAGCCAGGAATTATTAAGACACATTTAAAATAAACTAAATATATAATTAAAGACAAAAAAGATAAAAAGAAAGAAAATAGAAGTGTAAATAAAATTAAAATTAAAGATTAATGGACCAAATAGTCCTTATTGTTGGATGGTTCGCTAGGTGGGTGTCACCTCTAAGGCTGCGGAGGTGCTGGCGGTGGCGGAAGTAGCGTGATTCCCAAGCAGCCTTTTGAACCTGACACTAAGAAACTAACATAAAATAAACTAAATTAAGCATAAGATTGTCAAAGAGAAGGAAAATAAAGGAGAAGATAAAAGTAAAACAAAAGATAAATGGTCTCAAAGACCCTTGGCTTATCGAGTGGATGAATCGGCCGGCATGAACTTATGTAAATATGTCTCCATGAGGGAGACTTGCTGGGATTCCGCCGTTTCTTCAACATTGGAGTGGTGTAGCTCAAGAGGTTGGAGACTTTGTTATGGCAAGGAGAGAAATCTGAGAAAAGAAGGAAGAAAGAAGATGGGGAGTTGGTGAGAAGAAGGAAAAAGGGAGGGTGGGTTTAAATAGAGTTTTGGGTTCTGATGCTCTCCCACGCCCATGGACCGAGGGTAAACTATGGTGCGGACACATTCTCAAAAGATCCTTGTATCTCTCCCATGCGTCGTATAATGTCTCTAAATCCATCTGCACAAAAGAAGAGATATCATTCTGTAATTTGGCTGTTTTGGCCGATGGGAAATATTTTAATAAAAATTTTTCGGTCATTTGATCCCATGTAGTGATTGACCCTCGTGGTAACGAGTTTAACCACTGTTTGGCTTTATTCCTTAATGAAAAGGGAAATAATCGAAGACGTATGGCATCATCAGAAACGCCATTTATTTTGAAGGTACCATAGAACTCTAAAAAATTAGCTATATGAGTATTTGGGTCTTCGTCCTGTAAACCATCAAATTGAACAAATTGTTGAATCATTTGTATAGTGTTAGGCTATAATTCAAAATTATTAGCAACTATAGCAGGCCTAACAATACTCGATTCTGCTCCTGTTAAATGAGGTTTAGCATAATCATACATAGTACGCGGAGCATTATTTTCTGCCACATCTTGTGGTGGTGGATTATTCTCGTCCATCCCATAAGTATGATTGGATCTGCCTTCTTGCTCTTCTTCTGTGTAATTTAGGGTTCGCCTAATTTCTCTGCGATTCCTACGAGCGGTAGCTTCAATATCACTGTCGTACACTAAAGGTCCTCTCGGGTTCCTTCTAGTCATAAACTAGAGGTACCTGCTAAGAAAAGAAAGAAAGGAAATTTAGCAAAGTCAAAATTTAAACTAAAAATAAAAGTAAATTGCAGAAAATAAAAATAATGGCTAAAGTAATAAAAATAGAGCTTTCTTAATATTTTAGTTCCCCGGTAACAGCGCCAAAAACTTAATCGTTGATTTCAGAGTTTTAAATTTATAATGAATGAGAATGATCGAACCTGAAAACTAACTATGACAACGATTGAGGCAAGTGCACCTATCAAACAGTAGTATAGCTTAGGCAAAACTGGATTGTCGAACCCAAAGGAACTAAAAGTACTAATACTAACTTTCTTTTTATTATCTAGCCTAAAATAAAGTGAAGTTGTTGTTTAATCTAAATTTAACTAACTTACTAAGCTAAAGACGCAAAGACAAAAAGAATGAATTGGGGAAATACTGTTGGGAAAACTCAGTTAATTAAGATAATACCCTTAGGAAGAATCCACCTAGACTTCGCTTGTTATCTAACATTGAACCAGACGATTTATTCACTTGACTTGATCCGTTGGATTCCCTAATTTATATTAAACCCTCTCTCGAGGGGAATAACGTCTAACCCCAGGTTGATTAATTGAAATCTCTTTCTAATTAAAACCCCTCGCATTAACTCGATCTATGGACTCCCATATTAGGTTTCACCTTAATCCGACAAAATCTCGTCACCCTATCTCTAGGCGCGCGATCAACTCCGCTTAATTATGCTAGATCTACTCTTAGGCAGAGACTTTTGCTCCTCCACCTAAGCACATCATACTTGAATTAATATCCCGGAAATATCAACACAAGAATTAAGAACACATAATTAAGAACAAGTCAAATATTTATCATATAGTTCAGAAAACAATAACAAGATCCGTCTTAGGTTTCATCCCCTTCAGGTATCTGAATGGTTTAGTTCATAACAATAAAAGAAAACATCTCAGAAGAAAAGATAAAACAAAACATAAGAAATCCCTAAAACCCCCTGAAGGAATTGAAGGATAGATCCGCCGTCTTGAGTAGAATTCCGGCTTCTTGAGATGGATCAACTGGCTATCTTCGAGTGCTTCCCACAAATCTGACCTTTCTGGCTCGGCTCCTTAGCCTACCTAACCGCCCCCCTTTCAGGTTACACTTAGGGGGTTTATATAGGCTTTTGAAATAGGTTTCTTTTCCCCTAGGTATCCTTTTCCGAGTGAAATTACTCTTCTCCACGACAGGGACACGGCCATGGCACACGCCCATGTAAGTCGTGGCCAGGCCGTGTTTGGACTTTTAATGAGGTGACACGCCCGTGTAAATCGTGATCAGGCCGTGTTCGACACTGTTTAATGAGGCACGGCCGTGTGGCTTAAGTCCAGGCCGTGTCGATTTCCACTTTGGCCCAATTTGGTCTGTTTTAAGCCCGTTTCTCGTTCTTTCCATCCCCCGGTGCTTTCCTGAGTATAAAACATGAAAAGAAAGGATTAAGAGCACCTTTTTACATAAATCAAGGGATAAATCATCCAAAAGTATGCTAAATGTGGGATTAAAATATGTTACTTTTACGATTTATCAAGCATATATTAAGTGGGGGGATGAAAATGGTAGTATGCATGGATGGTTGATTTTGGCTTAGTATGCATGGATGATTGATTGATTTTGGCTGCATGTTTCTCTTTTGCATGTGTTCAATCCTACGTTGAATTCATTCGATAGTTTATTTGACATTAAGCCTTTAATCTCATACTTAGTCAACTTGGATAATTGGGCAATTTTTTTGAATTTAAATGCTCAAGTATATAGATTAGTCGACACTTGTGTTTTAAGGTTGATATATGTAGCTAGATTTTTTTATTAATTGTTTGAAAAAAATATTTGCTTGTGCATGAAAAAAAAAGAATTAAAAAGAATTAAATAAATAAATAAATAAAGGCTCAAGTTATGAGTGAAAGTTTCGAAAACGTGACAGGATTGAGTAACCGGGGTGAGGTGCTTGGGTTGTCATCTCATCTCGCGTAAAAAGATTCGAGTGACAAGTCGATAACTTAATAACATTCCGCTAACAGAGCCTAATAATACTAATAAAGACTGTTTGAACTGAGTAACCAGGATAGGGGGCTTGGGTTGTCATCCTAGTTCGCGTAAAAAGGTTTGACCATGTCTAAAATTTTTCTAAAGCATAGTTAATTAATAATGTCTTGCAATTTATTGGATTCAAACTCAATTTAATGAAATTATCTAGTTCGCATATTTCAAATTTTATGACACTTATTGATTAAACTATATGTTCTGAGCATTTATTTATTTATTTTTACCTATGTTGTTTACATTGAGTATGGATGAAGAAAAGAGGCTCGATTTTTAATAAATTGTAGAATCAATTCTAATGTTTGAAAGAACAGCATGCTTAAGGGCAAGCATGAGCTAAGTGGGGGGATTTGATAACATATTAATTTGCATGGTTTCTTGTGTTTAATTCGGTTTAATTCTGAATCAATCCCTGCTAAATTAGTATTTTTATGATTTAAATCTTGTCAGGGATGCAATTGATCAAGGGCAAGCTGAAAAGGGCCAAATTGAAAGAAAATCATGGAAATGGGGCCAAATCAAAAAGATGGAGGAAGCCAAGGACACATCAAATAATTTGACTTTGTAAAAAGCCAAAAATAGAAAATCCTATTTTAGTTTATTTTATTTTTATTTATTTTTTAATTATTTTAGATTTTATATTAAATTAATTTAGGCTATTTTTAGTAAACCCCGTGTATATAAATAGGGGCTTTTTGTTCTTGGAGAATCATCAATCAATTAATTCTTTTCCTACTTCTATTTGGAGTTGAATTATCTTCTTTGTCTTTTTTCTACTTCAATTTGGAATTGAATTGCTCTCCTTTTTCTCTTTCAAATTGACGTGAGAATTTTGTCCATTCCATTTCAATTTCTTTGATCTTTCTAAATTTGTCCAATTGCTTCCCAAGCCCTTTTATTCCCCAATTTCTCCCATTATCATACAAATCCAATCACCTTCCACAACTTGCAAGCATGAATAAATTCATGCTACACTAAATTCTATCTTAGCCTTAGTTCGGTACTCTTTCCGGTCAAGAATCGTGAGATTCGTATTCGCGCAAAAATCTTCTAATCGGTATTCACTTTTTTTCCTAAGTATCAGGATAGACAAATCATCCCTTAAGGTTGAATTCGATTCCAAGTCAAAGTGCACGTTGGGTTAGAGTCGTATTTGCCGACAGTTGGAGATTTGAGTCGGCCGTGCTGTATTCGAGTTTCCGAGAACAAATCAAAAGGTGATCGGGTTTAAACGACCCATGCGGTTGAGGCCGTTGATTCGAGTTGGGTTCTTCAGAACGCAAGGCTACCGGAATCTTCAATCGGGAATACGTATATCTCGGTTAGATAATCAGTAAGGGTTGGTTTGCAGGTCGTACCGGAACCAGCTACGAAAGGAGGAATTGGTGGTTAGGACGTTCTTAATCGCTATAACCAGCTTATCGTTTGGAGGAGAAGGTCAATTTTCGAGGATCGACTCTTGACACGGAATTTACCGAGTCTAAGGCTAAGGCTTATTTACTTTGATTACAAAACCCAAATTTAATTTTTCAATTTGATTTCTAATTTGTTTAATTATTTATTTGTGTTGTTTCAATTATTTAGTTTCTAAACATTTTAAAACCCCTCTGATTTATTTATTTTTCAGCAGGTTCGTTTGGAGTCGTGGGCACGACCTTTGCCACGACCCTCGACACGACAAACGTTCTGTTCATAAGATAAACGTAGAAATTGATAAAAAAAGTGTGATCCCTGTGGAATCGACACTACTACCACTCTACTACTATTTAGAGTTATTTGTAGGAATTATTTTTGGTGGTTTCGACACCCATCACTATTAGTGTAACACCCCCTACCCGTATTCATTATCGGAATAGGGAACGAGGCATTACCGGAGCTTACAATATTTATTTTTTTTTTTACTCAATATAACTCCTTTATAAACAATCTAGTCTTCCCTGCAAATTTTTTTTTAAACCGAGACTAATTCATATCAACCAATCCAATCAACATACCTTCAAAATAGATCCATGCAAATTTATAAGATAACCTCATTACATACTGAAACTAGAAATTTGTTAGCCATACCAATGGCTGACCTTACATTCATTTCATATTAACATCTACTTTATTAGCTTATACATGCCATTGATTTCCAAAATAAAGTTTCTTTATATACCGAAATCTTGAGGTTGATAGTGTGATGTGTCTCCCACCGAATCCGACCTCCGAGCTCTTAATACTACAAAATAGGGAAAAGGAAACAGAGTAAGCACTTTGTGCTTAGTAAGCCCATGTAACAAGAATTATACTTACCTAACATTTTCAATATAATGTAATAACCATTTATATATCCATTCAATGCATTATTACCTTAACATTTACAAACTCAACATTCAAGTCAGTCCAATAATTTTCATATATCAATAATATATACTATCATTGATGAGCTCATCAATACCATAATTTCCATATTTTTTTTATATTTATCCCATTGAATTACTCGGAATTTCGATGGATTTTCAGAGGTACACTTTAGTGTACAAATTCGGGTCCGTCAATTCATATTCATGTGCGCACATTTTCATTTCAGAGAGCACACTCCCGCGAACCTCATCTTTACAGCGGGATTACCAGTCTAGGCTAAATCCCCTGTAATATAAACTCATAGAGTATTGTCGGGATTACCAGTCCAGGCTAAATCCCCTGCAACGACAATTACTCTAATGAGTTTGGATCTGAATTACCAGTCCAGGCTAAATTCAGACCCTAATTCGGATTACCCGTCCGGGCTAAATCCATTTTCCACATATTCTTCGGGAGGGCTATATCAGGATAGGATCACCCGTCCGGGCTAGATCCTTTTTACCGTCAATTCCTTTTCAGAGATCCATCGAATTTTCCTTTCATTCAACCGGGATTTCTTCCTCTTTTTACCAAATATATCAATGTTTCATCAATTTTCATACAATGAACATTCAAATTATATTCACATCAATAACATACATTTCAAGCATTTAAGAGTACAATTCAAGTTACACGAACTTACCTCGATTCTAGTTTGTATACAAAATCTACTAATCCGGAACTTTTTCCTTTCCTCGATTTAGCTTTGTGTTTGAGTTTTCCGGATCTAAATAAATAAATTCAATTATCAATTCAATACATTTCATGTTCACATGTAGCATTCATTATAATTCTATTACTATTTATAGTTCATTCAAAGCTGTCTACTTGAGTCATAGTCACTAAATTATTTATTTTTCGAGCTACAGAACTCCAAATGAAGAACCGTTAATTTTCCTTGAAACTAGACTCACATATCTTCACACCATAAAATTTTCATAATTTTTGGCTTAGCCAATTAGTACAGTTTATTCGTTAAAGTTTCCCCTATTTCATTGTTTGACAGTTCTGCTATCTCTTCACAAAATCTCAGATATCTCACTGTACAGAATTAAAATAATGTTTTAGTTTGTACCATAAAAAAATAGACTCACTAAGGATTCTAAGAATATAAACCACTCCCCATAATTATTTTTATTCAATTTTTTATGATTTTTCAAAGTCAGAACAGGGGAACCCGAATTCATTCTGACCTTGTCTCACAAAACCTATTATATCTCATGATTTACAATTCTATTTCTTACAACGTTTCTTTCATAAGAAACTAGACTCAATAAGCTTTAATTTCATATTTTTTCCATATTCTAATTCAACTTATACAATTTATGGTGATTTTTCAAAGTTAGACTACTGCTGCTGTCAAAAACTGTTTTAGTGCAAGCTGGTTATTACCATTTTTCCCCTAAACTTTCAATGAATGATAATTTCGTCCCTGCTCAATTAACCTCTCAATTGAGCTTATTTTTCTCAATTAACACTTTATTATATCACTTTAAACTACTTTATAACCTTTGGAAATCATAATTTCAGTAATAGACTTTAATTCCAAACACTTTCATAATTAGGTCCCAAAAATCAATTTCTATTGAAATTACCTAATAAAATCATCTCTTAAACGAATTAAGGCTTAAATTTCATGCTATTTCATCATAAACTTACATAAACCAACCATGGTGGCTTTCAATTTCATCCATGAAATCAAAGACTAATGAATTTAATGATAGGACCTAGTTGTAAAAGTATTTAAAAACACAAAATTACAAGAAATAGGCAAGGATTCACTTACTTGGTGCAAAAATTATGATATACCAGCTTAGATACCCCTCCTATGGCGTTTTTTGCTGATGAGAGTGAAGAAAAATGAAGAGATTTCTAGATATCCCTATTTAGTCCTAGTTTTATTTAGCAAATTTTGTTATTTTCCCATTTTACCCTTATTTCTCCTTATTTTCTTGCTGATTTCATACCTTTGCCGTCCAGCCCAATTAGACCTTGGGTCTATTTTCCTTTTAAGCCCTCTTTATTTTATCATTTAAACTATTTAATCATTTTTCATAATTTTGTATTTGTTACAATTTAGTCCTTTTCATTTAATTACATACTCAAACGTTAAAATTTTCTAACGAAATTTTAATACCACATTACTAAAATTTTATAAATATTTATAAAAATATTTCCTACTCAATTTTATGAGATCAAGGTCTCGATACCTTGTTTTTACCCAATTCCTTCAATAATTCCTTTTTCTAACTAACCACTAAATCGGTAAAATTTTTCTATCGATATTTTAATACGATTTTCCTATCATATAAATATTCATGCAAAAATATTAAAATAAATTTCTCTTTAAATCGGATTTATGGTTACGAAACCATTGTTCCGATAACCTTGAATTTAGGCCATTACAATTAGAATGTCAAATCACAATACCTAGGGTTTGGTTAGCCCTTACTGACCCTACGGTAGGCTCACAGTTGATCGAAGCGACCCATGTCACCCTAGGAAAAATTTCAAAAGTGGTGCCCACACAGCCTGGCCCAGAATCCACAAGCCCAACTTGGCCTGGCCCGAGTCATGCTGATGACGTCACGAACTAACTAAAATATGACAAAGGCAAGTGCACCTATCGAATGGTAGTATAGCTATGGTGAGTCGGGAATGTCTATCCACGAGGACTAAAAGTACTAGTAGTTACTGTCTTTTTATTATAAGGGATTTTTTTTAACCTAAACTTAACTAACCTAATTACTAAGACGAAACAGAGAATAAAGTAGGAAAATATTTGAAGAAAATCGATGAGAGAGACAATACCAAGAAAAGAATCCGCCTAGACTTCACTTAGCATTCTAAATCTGAATTAAACGATTTATTCACTTGTCTTGATCCGTAGAAATCCCTAACTTATGTTAATATCTCTTTCGAGAATAAAAGAACTGACTCTAGGTTGATTAATTGAAATCTCTTTCTAATTAAAACCCCTATTGTCGCATCAACTTGATCTATGGATTCCCCTATTAGATTTGACTCTAATCCGGTAGATTTATGTCATCCTATTTCTAGGATTGCATGCAACTCTGCTCAATTATGCTAGATTTACTCTTAAACAGAGACTTTTTCTCCATTGAATAATCACATCAATCATGAATTAATATCCTGAAAACATTAAAACATGAAATAAGAACACATAATTGATTTCAAGAACAAATATTTATCATGTAATTCGGAAAAATCAAATAATAATATCTATCTTAGGTTTCATCCTCCCTAGGCATCTAGGGAATTTAGTTCATACTTTTGGGGAAAAACATCTCAAAATTAGGAAAACAACAAAACATAAAGAAACCCAAAGACTTCGAGAGAAATTGAATGGAGATCTTCAGTCTTGAAGGAGATCCTGCTTCTGAGTTGAATCCGTTGGCATTCTTCGAGTCTTTTCTTCGTTTAGCTCTGTATCTCCTCTTAGGTCTTCTTCTAATATGTACTTATAAACTTTAGAATGCTCAAAAACCCTAAAAATTGGGTTTTTTCGCGTAACAAGGAAGCAGGGTACGAAATCGACACGGGCTGACACATGGGCGTGTGGCCAGCCCGTGTGGAAATGTCCAAGCCATGTGGATCCTGGAAACAGCTCTTTTTGCCTGATTTTGGCTCGTTTTTCGCTTCTTTCGCTCCCCTATGCTCACCTAAGTATAGAAACATGAATTTAAAGGATTAGGAGCATCAAATTCACTAATTCACATAATAAATCATCCAAAAAAATGCATCAAGAATGGGATTAAAAACATGTTACTTTTATGGCTTATCACATGCGTACGGCCATGCCCTCATCAAACACACGGCCGTGTCTCGCGGCCGGCCACACGCCCATATGGGGTCGACAGTAGGCAATTTTGACTTTTGCCAAAACCTCATTTTTCGTGATTCGAGAACACACCTGGTATCGTTTTGACGCAAAATACTCCCGAGCCGACCAGCACCTAAAATCGATACCACAAACCTTCTAAAATCAGTTTTAATTCACAATTATCCAAACCCACAAAATCGACAACAGTTCAAAACAACTGTTCATCACTTACCCCAAAACTCCAAGCAATCTTGACTATGAATCTGCAAGAGGAGATTCCCGTTCCTCACAATTCACTACTATCAAAACTTAAAATCAGCCAACGGAACAAAAGAATAGAAACGATTGAACAACTTAAAGAAACGACTACCCCAATCCACACGAAAATCACCCCCTTGTACTTACCAAATCACACAAATACACTGAAGAACTGAAAATCAGAATTGTTGAACAGGATTTCGACAGAATTTCGAACGCGAGACAACAAAATATTTTTGCCAGACAACAGAGAAGAAACGTCAAACTATTTGGGAATTTGGAAGAAAGAGAAATAAAATAAAATAAAAATAAGATATCCCACAAATCTCTTAATTATCTCCCACTAACCCACTACTCATAAAAAAGATCCACGCTAGCGCAAAAATTCAAACACAAGACCTCCAGCACACTAACTCCCTTACCACTCAAACCAGCAATCTCATTTTGATAAAAATTGACATACAATTTAATATAAACCCACTCATCAAGAGTAAGGCTTGGATTAAGAAAAATAACAAAATTTACCAAATGTGAGACTTGAACCCAAGACCTCACACACACACTCAAAACATTTAACCATTAAAGCAAATAAACACTTGTATCAAATATTGACAAAAACAGAAATAAATTATTCAGGGCATTACAACAACTTTCTTAATGAAAAAAAATTACTATTAAATAGTAATTAAATTATTTATACCACTGAGACAAATAACCTGTGATCACATCACTTTCCATTTATCATGTAATGTCGATAAAAAGTTATTATTATATTTTTGAAGTGGAATGTTACTACATCTTACTGTTCGAGGAGAATCTGGAATTTTAGACAATTATATAATATGCTTTTAATATTTAATTAATATAATCTTAATTGTGTAAATAAGATATTAGTCTAATTTAAAATAAGAAGTTAGTTCCTTTTTCTTGCAAAAGATAATTATTTCCCATGCAAATGTAAGTGTAATTCTATTCAGAATTTATTAGTATTTATCAGAGGATATTGCAAGTTTTAATATGTATATGCCTGTGTATTTGCGTGCATGTATGTATGTCAGCCAATTTTTTGGAAATTTTGGTTTCACATCACTTTTGATAATAACTACCAAATTCTTTATAAAAAAAAACAACTGATGACCTATATAAATAAGTTGTCATAACTTGGTTCAATTGTTCGAACAAAAAGGATAGGTTCAAGGTTCATCATAAATTTCTCTATAACACAAATTTGTTTTGGTGTATTATTTTAATTTTTACCATTTTTTCATTTTAATCCTTCAAATTTTTTTACTTTAACCTATACTTAAAAAAATAGATATTTTTAAGTGACCAAAATAAAAACAACTAGAACTTGGGTGATCAAAATAAACGCGACCTAAAAGTTGGGTGCTCAAAATGAAAGTGTAAACAATTGTGGCGTATATAATTAACCTTCGTTAAAGATTTAATACTTAGGTGACTAAAATGAAATTACCTTAAAAATTAAGTGACAAAATTACAATAATTTTATTTTAAATGACCAAAATGAAAACAGCTTAAAAGTAGGACGACTCAGGTAGTTTATCTTATTACAATTAGGCTTAATGACAAATTTAGCCACTAATGTTTACACGATTTGTCAAAATGGCCCTAATTGTATTTTTGAGTCTTTTTTTACCATCAACATTTATTCTTTTTTTTCTAAATTGCTTTTTGTTAATAGATTTGATAAAATTATCATTCAAAAAGTTAACGGGATAATTTCAAATTTCATATGTAGAATATTTTTAATGAGATGTAATTTATTACTTAGATAACCCAATAAAATAATTACATGTGGAAAATAATAAAATAAATAATTCATGAAGTTAAAAAAAATAACTCTTAATTTAAAGAAAATAAACATAATTGTCTAAAAAAAAGTTTCAAAATATTCTTAATTTAAAGAAATTAAGACTTATTTTTTTTTTAATTTCATGTATGTTTTATTTATTTTATTATTTTTTACATGTAATTATCTTATTAGGTTACTAAGTAATAAATTATATCTTAGTAAAAATATTCTACATCATCCTCGTTAATTTTTTTTTTAACGATACTTTCATCAAATCTGTTAAAAAAAAAGCAGTTTGAAAAATAAAACAAAGGTTAATGACAAAAAAAGGCTCAAAAATACAATTAGGGTCATTTTGACAAAAACATATAAACGTTAGTGACCAAATTTGCCATTAAGCCTTATAATTAAGACAAGGAAACTAAATTTAGAGAAAACAAAACATAAAAAAGAGATGTAAAGATATTTAGCATCCAATATATTCAACCTTTTACTTGAATTTTATGGTTCACATACAAAGAAAAGGCATAATGATTTACTTTGTTCTCTAATTTTATAAAAAAAATATATTTTAATCTTTTATTTATTTTTTTCACGTCTTTTAGCTATTAAAACTTGTACTATTTGTTAAATCATCCAAAAATAAATAGAAAAATTGACATTTGTAAGCATATATAGATTCTATGTCAACAATTATTTAATTTTTAAAATTTTAAAAAAAATTCAAAAAAATATTTTAAAAGTATAAAAATAAATTTTTAATATTTTTAATTTTTAAAAAATTTATTAATTGCTAATGTAGTGCACATATTTGACAAACAATTCAAGTTTAATAGCTAAAAAAGATAAAAATTAAAAAGAGTTAAAAATTGGAAGGAAAATTCCAATTGCCAAGGATTATAAAACGACCGGTCCACCAAGTCTCATCTCATGATGAAATTCGGTTTAATTTTATCCAAAACATGCTAACTAGGCTCCCTTTTCTTTTTGAACCACTCCTTATGTTTCAGGCAATCATTTCATGTAGCGTCCTTTTGATGTTCCTTCTTGCTTGCCGTTCCCCCATTCATTGTTTTATAGCTTTCTTTCGAGCATTCTGCTTAGGATATGTAATGAATGTTTGCCTTTGTTTCATCGGAAACAAACTATAATCTTACAAGAATAAATATAGAACCCACTATATTATTAATATACAGCCCATTCATTACAAAGTTTTCCTATTGAAGAAAACGGCATGTAGCAATTCCAAAAAAAAAAAAGGCTTACATCAACTAATAAAAAATTAAGAATACTTGCACCTACTGCTACAAGGATAGGTTGAGATTGCAGATACTAGAAAAGTTCAATACAGCTATAGTTTCCACAGCACGTTGTTCAACTCAAGCACCAAACTACTCAGAGGTTACTCATTGTATCCATATTACGAACAAGCAGGAGCTGGCCCCAGATCCATCATTGCATCCATTTGTGGTGGAGTTACTCTTTTTCGAACAAGCATTTCCACAGTGGGGCATGTTCTCTTCCGCCCGCCCCTTGGCTTTGAGCGGAACTGCTCATCAGTCTCCAGGAAGTTGCCCTGCACAAGAAACAGTTCAAAAACCATAAAACTTTGTCTAACATGAAAAATAGCAACAACACAAGACAAAAACCTACAATAGAATTGAGCCATTGATAACAAATAACTTACAGGAGTATAAACGTGGCACCCTGATTTCTCATGGTTGTCTCTAACATGCTTGTATGAAAATCTCATACCACAACCAACGAAACTACATGCAAAAGGCTTGAGTTCTTCATGCACAGCCTTGACATGCTGGCGAAGATTTGATTTCTGTAAAAGAATATTCCAACATGTCAGTGAAAAAGAAAATTGTAATTGATCAAAAAATGATTGTAGTATGACTACTCGATTAGTCCAAAAAATTTCACATTCAACTTCTTATGTGTAAATTAATCCAAGGTTCACAACATCTTACAGTTGAAAATGTATGAAGACAACCCTCAAAATCACACTTAATTCTCTCTGATTCAACCCCTCCTGGTTCATGTGATCGGAGGTGCCTCTTGATGTTTTTTTTCAGCTGCTTTGCTCCACATATTTGACAGTTAATATATGCATGGCTCGATTGCACATGAGCCTTAAGGCATTGCTCGTTGGTAAAATACTTCATGCAACCTGGTTCAGAACAGAAGGCTTCCACTGAATCCAGCTTAACTGTAACAATTAAGGCATTCATCAGATAACATGTTGACTACTACAATTCAATCAAAGAGTGCATGCCTGTTTTCTTTTTCTTTTTTAAAAATAAGGAATATAAGATTAAAATGAATTACGATATTATATTATGAATGCCACTCAGTTTTAGAAACATGAAATAAGACACTTTGCTACTATTTTGAAAAATGTAAACGAAAAGAAACTTGCCATGAGAATCCTCGTGCTTTTTAAGCTTTGATGCAAATTCGAACACCTTTCCACATCCTACTTCTTGGCAGACATATTGCTTCTGACTTCCAGCATCCAAGTCAGATGACTCTTCATCATGAAACTCTTTTATATGCCTTTTCATATTGCCTTGAAATGCAAATTCTCTATTGCAATTCTCAATCAGACACTTAAAGAGTTTTCCTTGGTGCTGAAGAAGGTGGCGATTCAAGTGATCTTTCCTCCTGTAGCTAGCATGACAATCTTCAACCAAACAAACAAATGGCCTCTGTAACAAAAGAAAGATTATTAGAATTACTAGTACATAGCAACCAATATTGATGCATGCATGCACATTAACAAGTCTTCAAACCTCAAAAGTATACCACACCGCGTGATTGAGGCTCACTTGATGGAGCTTCTCAGGAGGTCTCCCAACCTGATACTGGTCCATTCAAGTTACAACAATGTAGCCTCTCGCATTTTGGAGTTCTTTTTGTGGGATCCAATGCTTCACGCTATAACATCCATTGGTTACATTATAAAATGAAGTGACTCCTGCAAAAAAGTATGTCATAAATCATAAGTGGTAATCTATGTTACACAGGCTCTTCTTTTTCACTATTGCAACCTTGTCTTGCATAGCATGAAGGTATGATCCTCCAAATATATAAATAAACTTAAAACAATTGAGCTTATCTATATCAAACATATACTCGTATCCTACACTCAAACAGGTAAGAGAGGTGGTAATAAGATACAAAACATCAGGATACAGAGATAGGTTGTTTAGTCACGTATCATATGATTGTTTCAAATTGCTATAAAATTAAGGCAAATAAAACAAATACCAAAATCATGTTAAACCGTGAAGTTGGTTTATGAGTAAGCCAAATCTTCAAAAACTATCATTCTTCTATATATCTAAATATGGCAGATAGCAAAGTATCAACTAAGATTAAGTTAACAAAGTATTAGTTATTGGGCAATCAAAAGGATTATTAAAAAAAAAAAGAACTTTTTGACCGTGAAACTAATTACAAGTTAAAAAGTACCTCAAGCGAGTGGCTTTGTAAGTGTTGCTTCAAATAAGCAGGCTTCTTGAAAGAAGCACCGCACTCTTCACATGTATTTGAAGATGAAGCTCCCTCTTCTTCCTTTCCCCTTTTGTTTACTTCGTCCTGAACCAAACCCACAGTTCAAAACAAAAAATAAATCTTCAGATTTAAAGCCAACTTGAATTGAAAAGGGAAAAGAAAGAAGAAGCCATTGGCAGGTACCGTATGATGAGTGAGAATGTGGGAGTTGATGAGAGACTTCTTAGATCTGCAGATTCCACAAAATTCGCAGTAATAACGCCTTATGTCTTTGAAGATGGCTCCTCCTACTTTTTCTTCTTCCATTTTTAATGGATTTTCGCGGAGACTGGTTGTTAAGGACAGCAAACAGGCGAGCCGCTCTGGAAACCCTAAGCTGGAGACACAAGATATTCATATATACCCTAATTACCCAAATATTTGCCTTGGAAGGTAATGTTTTAATAGACGGGATTGGCCCATCCGATTTTGTTGAAAATATTGAATTTCTAAATGCTTTTGTTTTTAGTTAAAAGTACTTAATATATAATTTAATATTTGAACCATAATTTTTTTTTAATTAGTAATATTTCCGTGCGGATTAACCTTATAAAAATTTAACAATATTTGTAATTGTTCAATAAAATTGCATTACTACTAAATTTTGTACTACAATTTAAATGTAAAATATAAAATATAAAATAAAAATATTCATTTATAATTATTTTTATTAACATGATATTCACGTGTACTAAATAAAATGGATTAATAAAACAAATATAATGAAAAAATAAAAAAATAAGTAAATGATAGAATAAAATAATATGCTAATTAAGTTTCAAAAGTATGGATGATTTTTCGGAAAAAAAAAGTATAAATAGTTTTATAAATAGAAAACTCTTGAAAAATGAAAATAGATTGGCTGTGTAATGTTTTAAAAAGTTAAAAAAAATTCAAAATTCAAAATATTTAGTATAAACATTTTTATTAAAAAAATTAAGGAAAAAAAAGAAAAGTTTAAAAACACAAAAAAAAATGTATAAAAGTAATTCATATTACAAATTTTATAAAATACTTACGAATAAAAAAATTTAGTTCAAAATGTACACTAGATTGAGAATCATGTGGTTTATATAAAGTATATTATAGTATAAGTATTATGAATTTCTTCAATACTCTAATCCATTTTTAAATTTGCCTATATACTTTAGATAAATTGAAATTCTTTTTCACAACAATGTATGGTATCCCGAATGGTATGAGACGAAGACTATTATGGGAGAGATTAAGTTGTGCTGCTCATCAGTCAACGATAGTATGGATCATACTTGGAGATTTAACGCTTTATTACACGAGAATGAGACACAGGGTGGTTCCGGAAGTTGAGCTGCAAGCTTTTAAGAATTTTGTGTTTAATAATAACCTGAAGGATCTTGGTTTCACAGGACCCAAATTTACAAGGAGTGGAGGGTCCCCTATGAACGTCTTGATAAATTATAACGTAATTTGGGTTGGGAACTACTGGAGCCTATGTTTCTAATGTACCATCTGCCAAGAATAAAGCCAAATCATAGACCTCTGTTACTAAAGACTCTAAATCATAGCAGAGACACTGAAGTTAAACCATTTCACTACTTCTCCGAATGGCTTTCACATATTGGTTTCAATGAGCAAGTTAAGGCAAATTGGGACAATCACAAAGCTTTGTCAAACACGATAAAGCACTTTGCAGCTGCTGTGACAGTGGAACTCACAAGTGTTTGGGAGCATTCGGTTCAAGAAACAGAAGTTGATAGCGAAACTTCAGAGTGTGTAAGCAGCACTCAAAAGGCATCACTCGTGTAAGCTAGAAAAGGTGGATCGGGACTTGAATATTGAGTTGGAGACTAATCTTGGTCAATAAGAGTTATTGTGGTGACAAAAATCTCGGATGGACTGGTATGGAAAAGATGACTGTAATACTAGATTCTTCCATAGTAAAGCTCTTTGTAGAAGACGGAAGGACCAAATTAGAGCTCTTTTCTTTGAAGATACATTATGGTGCTTCGAGGGAAATAAGTTGGAAGTTAAAGCAATTAGCTACTATTATGGAGTTTTCCCTTTGCATACTATGTATCTGAATGTAACCCCTTGTTAGTATTAGGCCTTAAATGTTGATATAACAATGGAAGAGATCAAAAAAGCTCTCTTTGACATGTGATCTCTTAAAGCCTAGTGGAAAATGGATTACATGCTCAGTTCTATCATAAATAATGAGATGTGGTTGTGCAATCAGTTTGCAGCTTGATACCGGGAGTTTTTAGTGGTGGTAAACTAAATCCTTTCTTTTACCGGACAGTATTTGTTCTTATTCCCAATAAGGCTAATTCAAAGTCTATTTTAAAATTTTGCCCCACCAATTTATGCACAGCACCATATAAAATCAAGGAAATTGTGAATAGGTTAAAATCGATCTTACCTAGTATTGTAGCTAGTGGTGGAGTCAGAAAATTATTTTGAAGGGGCTGGAATTAAATTGAATATTTTTATGATAGTAAAAATGTAATTTCACTATTTTAATAGTTTATATCTTTATAATTTTTAAAAGACTAAATCATTTTTTTATCTTTTGAGGGGCAATATGCAATTTTATCATTACTAATTTAAAATTTTATAAATTATAAAGGGTCTAAATAAAAAAAATTCTATTTTAAGGAAAGCTAAGACCTTTGCCAACCTCCTAGCTCCACCACTTATTGTAGCTTCTAACCAAGTCAATTTTGTAGTCGAATGAAGCATATGTGATAATATAATTATCACATAGGAAATGATTTTTTTTTTTGAAAGAAAGGAAATGATTCATTATGTGAGCTTTATATGCTAGGAAAGGTCGGATGAAAATCAAAGTTGACTTGGAAAAAGTTTATGATTGAGTGTGTTAGGATTTTATGAGTGATGCATTTAAAGATTTAGGGTTGCCCTTGTAACAAATTTTTCTATAGTGTTGAAAATAGTGGTTTTGGGACTACAATTTTAACGAAAGAGCCGTTAGATATATTTAATTAATATTTATGAGTTCAATATAGTATAATAGTGAATCAAGATTTAATAGATTTTATTAACTGGTTAGTTAGTTAAGGTACAAGTGGTGTGTATCGAAAGTCAAGTGGTTTTGAAAAATAAAATATTGGAACATCGTTTCTGAAAACCGAGGCCTTGATTATTTTTATTAAATATTTAATGAGCTGTTATAGGTGGATTGAAGTTTGGTCCAAAAATTTTAATAATTTGATAGTAAATTAAAGAAAAAGAACTAAATTGTAAAAATTATAAAAGTTAATGGATATTAATTTTTATTTGTTAAAAGGCTAAATTAATTAATGTTAAGGGTTTTATGTAGCAAATTACCCTTTTATTTGATAGTGATAGGTTGTTATATGTTGAATTTTATAACTAAAATTTTATTTAAATTTTAATGTTAAAGTTAATAAAATAATGGTTAATACATCAAAATGAAGTCATCATCTTCATTTTGAGTCTTCTCACCGAAACAAAAACACAAAACCACCATTTTTGAAGTTTAAAATCCGTCCAAGCTTGTGTCTTTGCATGTAAGTCCTCTATATATTTGTTTTTCATAAATTTTATGTTTTTGATATCGTTACAGTTTAATTTAACTAACCCGTACTTTTGCTTTCAAAACTGTTAAAGTTTTAAAATGTTTTCATTGATGAAAATTGAAGGTTTTATGTTTAAGGATATGTTTGTGAGCTTAGTTGGGAACGAAGACTAATTTGCTAAGCAAATTTTGTTAGTTTTGTGTATAAAAACCAAATTGTAATAATGTAAAATTATTCATGAAATTTATGTTTTTAGAGGGCTGTACAATGGTAAAATTTTAATTGGATTAAAAATCAAATCTTGAATTTGAAAGATATAATAGTTTTGATTTTAAGAATTAAATTGAATAAAATGTAAAACTTTAGGGAAATTGCGCAAAATGAATAAAAGATATTATATTCATAAATTTGGATGTTTAAAGTGATGAAAGCTGATAATATGAAATTAACTATTATATAGATCAATGAGTGAATCGATCGGAGAAATAATTGGGAAAAGGAAAAATTACAAAATAGTTCCTACAAATCAACTTGTTATCCGAATACATTAGGTAAGTACATAGCGTATTGAAATGTATATATATTATTGTTGTTGAATTTCGAATATATATGTTCTTAATATTTTGAATTGGAATTGAATGTTATAAACTAATGTTAAGGTGAGTAAGGATTTAATTGAGAAATGTTAAATACTGGTGAAACATGATTCATATGGATTCAGGATAAATGTGACTTGTTTACAACATGTGTACTAAGAATATGGAAGTGACCCTAAATATAATATTACGAATCTTGTTTAAATGCTCGTTTAAACGTAGTAAACAATTAGGATACGATTGATGATGGTCACTAAACTAACTATAATTACGAAAAAGGCAAGCGCACCTATCGAACAATAGTATAGCTAGGGTGAGTAGGGAATATCGTATCCTCAAGAACTAAAAGTACTAGTAATTACTATTTTTCTATTATTTAGCCGATAAATTGGAATGATTGTTTTTAATCTAAATTTACTAATCTAATTTAACTAAGAACGCAACAGAGAATGAAATAGGAAAATAATCGAAGATAACAAATGAGAAAGACAATACCCAGGAAAGAATCCACCTAGACTTCACCTATTATTCTGAATCTGAATTAAACGATTTATTCACTTGTGTCTTGATTCGTAGAAATCCTTAAATTATGTTAATATCTCTTTCGAGAGTAAGAACAGCTGACTCTAGGTTGATTAATTGAAATCTCTTTCTAATTAAAACCCCTATTGTCGCGCTAACTCGATCTATGGATTCCCCTATTAGATTTGACTCTAATCCGGTAGATTTATGTCGTCTTATTTCTAGGGTTGCATGCAACTCCACTCAATTATGCTAGATATACTCTTAAACAGGGACTTTTGCTCCACTAAAATAAGCACATTAAACATGAATTAATATTTCAGAAATATTAAAACAAGAAATAAGCATACATAATTAAGAACAAGAATCAAGTATTTATCATGTAAATCAGAAATCAAATAATAAGATTCATCATAGGTTTCATCTTCCCTATGTATTTAGGGAATTCAGTTCATAATCCTGAATAAAAACATCTCAAAGTTAGGATAACCACAAGACATAAAGAAACTCAATAAAACTTTGAAAGGAATTAAATGAAGATCTTCGATCTTGAGGGAGATCCGCTTCCGAGTTGATTTCGATGGCGTTCTTCGAGTGTTTTCTTCAATCTTCTCTCAATGCCCCCTTAGGTTTTCTTCTAATTGGTATTTATAGACTTTAGAATGCTCAGAAAGCCTAAAAATTGGGTTTTTTCTCGTATCTAGGAAGCAAGGTGCGATATCGACACGGGCTGACACATGGTTGTGTGGACAGCATGTGTGTCTTACACGGGCGTGTGGTCAGCCCGTGTGGAAATGCCCAGGCTGTGTGGATCCTGGAAACAGATCTATTCGTCCGATTTTGGCTCGTTTTTCACTCCTTTCGCTCCCAAATGCTCTCCTAAGTATAGAAACATGAATTTAAAGGATTAGGAGCATTAGATTCACTAATTTACATGATTAATCATCCAAAAACACATTAAGAATGGGATTAAAATATGTTACTTTTACAGCTTATCAATTGACATGCCAATAGGGGTATATCGCGCATTGTACGGGTTTGATATGAGATGAGATGATGACAAATGATATGTTTATATGTTCACTGAATGTGTTAGTATCCAACATTTTTTGTGTATTGTCGAGTTGTATTTACAGTGATTCAGGCATGTTGGGCTTGACACTTAGTGCCCAGATTTGTTTCTGAAAGGATGTTAGCCTTCGGGCTTGGCACTCAGTGCCTAGACGTGTTCTTTGTTGGTTTAGATCATTTGGGCATTCTTGCGTGTTTTGGGTGGATAATCGAGTATCCAAATTATGTTGATTTCATGAGTTGCTTGGAAATGATATATTTGTATGGCTATTGAAATGTTAGCTGATGAAATTGAATGAATGATAAGTGTGTGTGTGTTTAAAAGTTGTTTGGAAATTATATCAAAATTATTGGAAAATTTATAGTTTACATGTATGATACGTTCGCTTTGTACTTGTGACATGTGGTGATAGTGTTATATGTTTAAAAGAAAAAGATATTTGATTATGTATGTAATGAGTTGAAAAGAATGTGTTTAAGTATGGATTTGATTAATTGATTAATTGATTAACTTGATTCATAGGTTATACAATTTAATTGAATGATATTATTATATATCGTATTGAATGGATTTGGGAAGATTATATGATTTGATTCGCGATACACTCACCTTATTGTTGCAAAATGTTTTGACAGGAAAGTGACTTAAACTAGTTAATTTTATTTACTTAAATGTGAATCTAAGGTAAGACTATTGTTTATGTACCTATGAACTTGCTAAGCATGTCAATGCTTACCCCATTTTATTTTCCTATCTTTTGTAGTTGCATCTTTGCGGAACTTGACTATCGAATCACTTTTAGAGCTCACACTATCCAGCGTCACTGTTGGTAATCTTTGGTTCATCTTGGTTCGGTTATAAGTGGCATGTAATAGATGTAATATATATGTATGTGTATGTATGTGTGTGCGCGCGCACTTGGTGTTCAAATTTTATGAAATTCCCATTCTGGCATGTTTATTTAGGTATTGCATTAAAGCAAGTTTATAGGATTGTTTTGGCAAGTTAAACTATACTTATGCTCGTGAATATGTGTATGACTAGCTCAATTGTATGCTAAGTGATTTAGAATGTGGTAGTTGGATGAATGCATAAATTATAAGTGAATGGGTTGAAATAGTTTAGTTGATTGCGGTGTCGGTTGTGGCATATTGGTTAAACATTTAGGAATGCTTCATAAGTTATATTTTGGGCATGAAATATGCATATTTGAGCAAGTGTTGATGTTAGTAAAGGAATGCATTATAGGTCTTTATATAAGGTTGAGCCAAACTGTACATTAGGTGCCATTTTCTGCACATACGATTTGCCACATGGTCGTGTGTCTCACATGGTTGGTTGACATGACCATGTGCCACTGGTAATTTAGGTGCACGAATGTTGACACAATCTTTGTCTCTCACATGGCCCAGCCACACAGCCATGTGAATGTTTGCAAAGTTTTATAATTAGGTTCACACGGCCACAATTTGTTACATGGCTTGGCAACACGGCTGTGTGACCCTTTTATACACGGCATCAGTCTTGCACATGGTTGGACTACACGGCTGTGTGTTTCAACCCAACATGGCCTCAGCCTATCACACGATCGTGTGACCCCTGTTTTATGTTTTTACCCTATTTTTATGTTAAGTTTCAAATTAGTCTCTGCTTAGTTCTGAATTGTTTTTAGAGCTTTCATAAGCTCGATTTAAGATTGTTCTTGCATGAATAACATTTTTAATTGAATGGTTGATAATTATTGATTGATTTAAAGAAGTTTTGAATTGAAATAGCATGTTCATGTGCTGTTATTTACTGTAGCATCCTATAATCTAATTTCGATGATAAAGACAGGTGAGGGGTGTTACAATCTTCGAGACTCGTGATGTTAATTATGAACTACATATCATCGTCTTCCATGAAAATCTTGTGGAATGGACAACTTACGGATAACTTTTTTCGACCGAGGGTATTCTATAAAGAGATCCTTCATCTCCTTATTTATTTGTCATTGGCATGGAATAGCTTAGACATTTGATTATTAATATAATTCGAAGAAAGAGGTGGAGACCTATAAAGCTTGGGAAACGGGGATCAAATATCTCATATTTTTTCTTTGTAGATGATTTAGTCCTTTCCATTAAAACGTATCCTGACCAAAGCTGAGGTGATTGATTGTGTTTCGGCATACGTACATCGAGCAGAGAAAATTGTAAACAAATAAGATAAAATGCGATATTCTACAAGTGGTACATGTCTAATTGTAATATTTACGTGTTTCAATGGAACACTAAGTATTACAAAGATTGAACCCAAAAGAGATTGAGTGATATGATGAATTAACAAAAATAAAGCATGCAACTAAAATGTCTATGTCGTAACCATTTTTTTGGCAAAACGGGAATCGAACTTGGGGTTTTGAAAATAAAAACGGGAGTCGCCACCGACCTTTTATTAGGTGTGATCGGATCACCTTTGTTTTAATAAAACATTTCGGTTTACTAAAACGGAGTTTTTGGTCTACAAACATTCGAGAAAATAGGTCCGGGAGTCGGTTACGTGCGAGGAAGGATTAGCACCCTCGCAACGCCCAAAATTGGTACCAAATTGATTAATTGATGTCCTTATGTCGAAAATTGGAAATTTTAAAGGAATTTAAAGTTCTTTACCCTTTTTAGAAATATTTGCCCTTTTCTTGAATTAAACTGAGATTTTCTCGTTTCGAAGATATAAAATGTCCCATCCAATACTTTAGGACACGATAATTTAAATCCTCGATGCTAAGATCATCTCATAGTTTTCCGGAGTACAAATCTAGACTTTCTCGTTCTCAAGGGGTTAAAGTATCACATCCAATACTTTAGGACACGGTAATTTAAATCCTCGAGTCGGAGATCATCTCATAGTCTTTTTTTTTAAATTGAAAATCAGGGTCTTATTGTTCCAAAAGAATTAAAATATCACATCCAATACTTTAGGACACGATATTTCAAATCCTTGAATCCAAGACCATCCCAAAACCATCAATTTACATAAAAGTGACGCAAACAAAAGTAATCATGAAATATCAAAGCGAAAACAGAGAAATGAAATAAAATGTTAAAAAACAAAGCGGGAAATTAAAAAAAACAAAACAAAACAATGTCAAAAATGATAGAATTGGTAACAACGAGGATAATGAACTTCATGATATGAATAATAATAATAATAATAATAATAATAATAATAATAAAATAATAATAATAATAATAATAATAATAACAATAATAATAATAATAATAATAATAATAATAATAATAATAATATGATAATACCGTAATAAAGTCATAACAAAAATATTTACAACATAATAATATAAATATAGTTACAATAATAATAATATGTGAAAATAATGCGACTACTAACGCTAATAATAATAATAATAGTAACGATAATAATGTACAATATATATAAGATAATCATGTAGTAAGAACAATAAAAATAGTGAATATAATAATACTGATAATAATGATGATACACGATATATACAATACAATAATACAAGTATAATAATAATAATAATAATAATAATAATAATAATAAAATAATACTAATAATAACAATGGTATATTAATAATAATACTAATAAGAACAGTAATAATAATAGGGTTAGTGAATCAAAATAATAATAAAATACGTACATAAAAAATGTAATAATAATAGTAATAACAATAATAATATAATGATAATATGAAAATAATAATACTAATAGTAATAACAAAATAAATGTAAAATATATATAACATAATAATGATTTAAATATGGTGATAATAAATAATGTATAAATAATATAATAACACTAATACTAAATACATACAATATAATAACGTATTAAATAGGATAAAGTAAAAAAGGATTATAAAAATAACTAAAAAGGATCAAATTGCATCTAAAACGAAAGTTCGGGGCTAATTCGAAATAAAATAAAAGGGAATGGATCTATTTGAGACGCGCATGGAAAGGGAGGGTCTAAAAATGCAATTACTCCATCCTTTATACACTGCGTTTTATTCGGGGCTAAATTAAAACTGAAGAAAATCTCTTGGGGCAAATTTGAAAATAACAGAAACTGAATTGGAATGGTTAGAAAATGCGGAAGGACCAAAAGGGCAATTAGCCCAATTAACAAAAACACGCGGATCCCTTTGGATGGGTCGGGTCACGCAGGCGGGTTGGCTCAAAACGACGCCGTTTTGGGCCTTAATGGCCAGCCTCAAAACGACGTCGTTTTGATAGGCTATATAAGGCCAAATTTCAACAAAAAAAATCACTTTCTATTCATTCTAAAAAAAAAACTCTCTTAACCTTTTCTTTTTTTCTCTTTGCAGGGGGGAAGGTCGGAGCGAGCTCCGGCGGGGGGGCCACTGGATGCTGCCGCCGGCCACCGTCGCCGGCCACAAATCGTTAAAAGGTAAATTTTTTATTCTTTTTTTGTATATTTTTTTTTGTATATATATATTTATTTATATATTTGCGGATAAAAAAATAAAAAAATGAAAATAAAAATACCTTTGGATCTTGATATTAGACTCGTATTTTTGATCTTTTTGTTATGTTTCTCTGTTTTTTTTTTGATTGATTCCGAAGAGACCAAAAAAAGCCCCTTGTTACCGAGGTATAATCGGCCTTATATAGCCGATTTAATAATAAGAATATAATGCCTTTTTTTGTTTTCTTCTGCTCCTGGTATTGCTGTGTCTTTGTCTTCTTTCGCAGGTGTGCTTGGTGGCTGAAAACAGGGAAAGGTGGAGCGGCTAGTGGAGCACTCGTGGTGACGTGCGGCGCACCAGGGGCATCGGCGCTGCTAGGGTTTCCAAAACCCTCCTTTTGTTTATTTTGGGCCTGCTGTATATTGGGCTTAATGTTGTTAATTTTATTGGGCCTTAGCTGATCTTGGGCCCCGGGTTAATGGCCCGGGCCAAATTGGTGATTACAGCTGCCCCTCTTTGCTCATTGTCGTGAAACGAGAATAGAGCAAAGACAATAGAAGAACCAATTTTGCCCGATGTTGGCCAAGCCTTGACTTGTTGGTACTCGTCTTCTTCAAACAACTTCAAACTCCAATGTAACTCGTTGCTTTGATCCGCTTCACTGTTTCGTTATATCTTCAGGGAGAGGACATTTTCTATTCCATTGCTTCTTCAAAGGCACAGTAGCTAGTGCCTTGATCGGCTTCGATGATTTCAGGGCTTTGATCTCCTCCACCGGGACTTCAAAGAAATAAATCTGAACTTTTCAAATTGCTTCCTTACCATTTTCGGGGAAACTTCGATCTTCATTCTACTCCACTGCTACTTCAGAAAGATATGGCCTATAGCTTCATTTCGCTCGTGCTCAATCTTCTTTGTCCACTAGAACTTCTTTGTCAAATTTGCTCAACGCGACTTCAGTCTTCCTTCTGTAAGTACCTCCGCGTGTGCCCCGAGGCTCAACCACACTCTCATGAGTTTTTTTTTTTTTTACAAACAGAAATTGAAAAGTAGAAATTGAAAATACCTCAGCGCGTGACCCGATGCATCAACTCACCTCTCACAATATGAGTTGATATTTTGAAAAGAAATTAAAAGACACCTCAGGGTATGACCCGAGGCTTAACTCACCTCTCTCTCAATATGAGTTGATATTTTGAAAAGAAATTAAAGGACACCTCAGGGTGTGACCCGAGGCTCAACTCATCTCTCTCTGAATATGAGTTGATGTTTTGAAAAGAAATTAAAAGACCCCTCAGGGTGTGACCCGAGGCTCAACTCACCTCTCTCTGAATATGAGTTGATATTTTGAACAGAAATTAAAAGACGCCTCAGGGTGTGACCCGAGGCTCAACTCACCTCTCTCTGAATATGAGTTGATATTTTGAACAGAAATTAAAAGACACCTCAGGGTGTGACCCGAGGCTCAACTCACCTCTCTCTGAATATGAGTTGATATTTTGAACAGAAATTAAAAGACACCTCAGGGTGTGACCCGAGGCTCAACTCACCTCTCTCTGAATACGAGTTGATGTTTTGAAAAGAAATTAAAAGACGCCTCAGGGTGTGACCCGAGGCTCAACTCACCTCTCTCTGAATATGAGTTGATATTTTGAAAAGAAATTAAAAGACACCTCAAGGTGTGACCCGAGGCTCAACTCACCTCTCTCTGAATACGAGTTGATGTTTTGAAAAGAAATTAAAAGATGCCTCAGGGTGTGACCCGAGGCTCAACTCACCTCTCTCTCAGTATGAGTTGATATTTTGAACAGAAATTAAAAGATGCCTCAAGGTGTAACCCGAGGCTCAACTCACCTCTCTCTGAATATGAGTTGATATTTTGAACAGAAATTAAAAGACACCTCAGGGGGTGACCCGAGGCTCAACTCACCTCTCTCTGAATATGAGTTGATATTTTGAACAGAAATTAAAAGACACCTCAGGGTGTGACCCGAGGCTCAACTCACCTCTCCCTGAATATGAGTTGATGTTTTGAAAAGAAATTAAAAGACACCTCAGGGTATGGCCCGAGGCTCAACTCACCTCTCTCTCAATATGAGTTGATATTTTGAAAAGAAATTAAAAGACACCTCAGGGTGTGACCCGAGGCTCAACTCACCTCTCTCTGAATATGAGTTGATATTTTGAAAAAAAATTAAAAGACACCTCAGGGTGTGACCCGAGGCTCAACTCACCTCTCTCTGAATACGAGTTGATGTTTTGAAAAGAAATTAAAAGACACCTCAGGGTACAACCCGAGGCTCAACTCATCTCTCTCTGAATATGAGTTGATATTTTGAAAAGAATTTAAAAGACTCCTCAGGGTACGACCCGAGGCTCAACTCATCTCTCTCTGAATATGAGTTGATATTTTGAAAAGAAATTAAAAGACACCTCAGGGTGTGACCCGAGGCTCAACTCACCTCTCTCTCAATGTGAGTTGATATTTGCAACTGGAATCTCAAAATATATCATCTGGTGGAACTCGGATGTCTTCTTTCTCCTTGGTTTGGCGCAACCATCATCAAGACTTCTTGCTTTACTGGCGTACCTGTATGTGTCATGCATGATGATGTCATGATATGCATGTGTTTGTCCTAAATGCCTACATGATTATGCCATGTGTCTTGGGCTTGTTTGTCATGTATCTCTTCTTGTTACGACTCTCATGATGACCTGCATTCACCGCTTCGACTCTTGACTTTCCTCAGGCTTGATACCCGCCCTCATGTTCTACGAGTAATTCATTTTTTTTGCCCCCTGTTGAACTTTGTTCTTCCTTCGAAGCTCCCGTACCTACCCAATTCTCATCCAGGTAATGCTCCATGTTCTTTTCGTTTAGAGTATGTAGTTTCACTATTTATCTCCAAAATGAAACATAAATAAAATACATAGAAATGGCAAAGTGGGCACGAAAGGTATTCCTCGTATCTATATTTATTTCAAAAGCAATAAGCAGAGAAAATTGATAAGGAATGACTCGATTAAGAAAGTATTATAAAAGGAAAACGAGTTCAGTTGTAGTAAGTGCTCTAGATATCCGACGTATGAACTTCTCCATGTTTCTTCATCCTGAATCTTTCTGAGCAAGATTTTTCGTGTAGAAGATTCTTGAGCTTCAAAGTCCGCTTCAATACTATGATCTCGCCGTTTGACTCTTTGTTCAACCCATTCCTGCCTTTCCGGACCAAATTTCTTCCTTAAGATGCCCTTTCGGGTTTTCATCCTAAGCCTTCTCTGTTTATCAGGACGCCTTTTTCAGTTTTTTTTTAGGCGTAATATTTCTTCACGGCATCTGAGTTCACCGGATTTGGTAACTCCTTCCCATCCATTTCAGTGAGGATCAAAGCTCCACCTGAGAAAGCTCTCTTTACGACGTATGGTCCTTCCCAATTCGGCGTTCATTTTCCTCGAAAGTCCTTTTGTATAGGGAGAATCTTACTCAACACGAGTTCTCCTTCGCGAAATTCCCTTGGCCGCACTTTCTTGTCATGGGCTGCGATCATTCTCCTTTGGTACATCTGTCCGTGACAAATTACTTTCAAGCGTTTTTCTTCAATCAGATTCAGTTGGTCATATCGAGCCTGAGCCCATTCAGGTTCTTCTAGTTTTGACTCCATTAAGATTCGTAGAGAGGGGATTTCCACCTCGATGGGCAGCACAGCTTCCATTCCATAGACTAGAGAGAAAGGAGTTGCCCCCGTAGAGGTCCGCACACACGTGCGATACGCGTATAGGGAAAATGGTAGCTTCTCGTGCCAGTCTTTATACGTCTTAGTCATTTTCCCAATGATCTTCTTGATATTCTTGTTAGCGGCTTCTACTGCTCCGTTCATCTTTGGACGATAGGGTGAGGAATTATGATGCTTTATTTGAAATTGCTCACACACTTCCTTCATCATTTTGTTGTTCAGATTTAAAGCATTATCTGAAATAATTCTCTCTGGCAAACCATATCGGCATATGATCTCTTTTTTTAAGAATCTGCACACTGCTGTCCTTGTCACATTAGCAAATGAAGCGGCCTCTATCCATTCAAGTGGCCTCTATCCATTTTGTGAAGTAGTCTATGACTACAAAAATGAATCGATGTCCATTGAAAGCTTTCGGTGAGATTGGCCCTATGACATCCATGCCCCACATAGAGAAGGGCCACGGGGAAGTCATGACACGAAGGGGTGAAGGTGCTGCATGGATTTTATCGCCGTAAACTTGGCATTTATGGCACTTTCGTGCATGATTAATGCAGTCGCTCTCCATTGTCAGCCAGTAATAACCGAGCCTCATAATTTGCCTGGCCATAGTGAAGCCATTGGCGTGCGTTCCACAAACTCCTTCATGGACCTCTTCGAGTATCTTTCTGGCTTCAACAGTATCCACACATCTCAGGAGGACTTGATCTTTTCCTCTTTTGTACAGGATGTCCCTATCGAGAACGAATCCCGCTGCCAATCTCCTGATCGTTCTTTTGTCGTTCTCATTTGCTTGCTCGGGATATCTTTGATTCTTGATATATTCTAAGATATCATGGAACCATGGTTGTCCGTCTGCCTCGTTGTCAATGCTAAAACAATGCGCAGGGGCCTCGTATATGCTCATCTGGAGAGGCATTATTTCTGTTTCTCGGTTTGCTTTGAACATTAAAGCCAAGGTGGCCAGGGCATCAGCCAACTGGTTTTCTTCCCGTGGGAAATAATTAAAAGTCACTTCTTCAAATTCTTCAACCAATTCCGCAACGAGATCGTGATATTTGACCAACTTTGAGTCTCTTACTTCCCAATCTCCACGGAATTGGTAAATCACCAATGCCGAGTCGCCGGAGACTGCCAAGACCTTGACGTTCTGCTCGATAGCTGTGCGAAGTCCCATGATGCAAGCCTCATATTTTGCTATGTTGTTGGTACAGAAGAAATTTAATCTGGCAGTAAAGGGGTAATGATACCCTTCTGGTGACACTAAGACTGCTCCAATCCCGTGCCCCAATGCGTTTGACGCGCCATCAAAACTCATCTTCCATGATTTCTCTTTCGACGATTCACATTCTTTTTCCGTAACGCATATCAAGTCTTCATCTGGGAAGTCAAATTTCAATGGCTCGTATTCCTCTGTTGTTCGAGTTGCTAAGAAATCAGCTATTGCGCTCCCTTTAATCGATTTCTGGCTCACGTATGCGATGTCATACTCCGATAGTAGGATCTGCCATCGTGCCATTCTTCCTGAGAGTGCAGGCGATTCCATCATGTATTTTATCGGGTCCAGCTTTGAAATTAACCATGTCGTGTGATACAGCACATATTGTCTAAGCCTCCGAGTTGCCCAGACCAGAGCACAACAGAATTTTTCGATTGACGGATACCTTGCTTCATACTCCGTGAATTTCTTACTGAGATAATAGATCGCTTGTTCCCTTTTTCCGGACTCATCATGTTGCCTCAAGACGCAACCCATTGAGTTTTCGAACACAGTCAGATATAGTATTAGCGGTCTTCCGGGAGTTGGTGGTACTAGCACCGGAGGACTAGATAAATACTGCTTTATCTTATCGAAAGCCTCTTGACATTCCTCGTCCCATTCTCCAGAATTGTGTTTTCGAAGGAGTCGAAAAATTGGATCACACTGCTTGGTGAGTTGAGCAATGAATCGAGCGATGTAATTCAGTCTCCCTAGAAATCCTCTGACTTCCTTTTGTGTGCGCGGGGGCGGTAGTTCTTGTATGGCCTTTATTTTATCCGGATCAACCTCGATACCTTTCTCGCTAACGATGAATCCCAATAATTTTCCCGAGGTAGCCCCAAAGGTACATTTGGCAGGGTTAAGCTTTAGTTGGAATTTTCTCAGTCTTTCGAATAGCTTCCGGAGGTTTTCAACATGCTCTCTTTCTCCTCGAGATTTGGCGATCATATCGTCGACATAGACTTCTATTTCCTCATGCATCATGTAGTGGAACAGTGTCACCATGGCTCTTCGATATGTTGCCCCGGCATTCTTTAGACCGAACGGCATCACTTTGTAGCAGAATGTCCCCCACATCGTTGTGAACGTAGTTTTCTCCATATCCTCGGGAGCCATCTTGATTTGATTGTAGCCCGAAAATCCATCCATGAAGGAGAAAAATAAATTCTTCGCCGTGTTATCTACCAATGTATCGATGTGTGACAACGGGAAATTATCTTTAGGGCTCGCTCGATTCAAATCACGGTAATCCACACACATTCGTACTTTGCCATCTTTCTTCGGTACTGGGACTATATTAGCCACCCATTCTGGATACCTAGAGATTTGCAGGAACCCAGCATCCAATTGTTTCTTTACTTCTTCCTTTATCTTTAAGAGCATTTCAGGCCTCATCCGTCTTAACTTCTGTTGGATAGGCTTGCATTCTGGTTTCAGTGGGAGTCTATGGACCGCTATATCTTCGTTCAAACCTGGCATATCTTGATACGACCATGTGAACATGTCTTTGTACTCATGAAGCAAGGTGATCAGATCATGTTTGGTGTCTTCAGACATGGAGGTCCCAACTCTTACCTCTTGCTTCTTTTCTTCATTTCCTAAATTCACTGTCTCGACCGATTCTTGATAGGGCAGAATCTGTTTGTCCTCTTGTTCTACCATTCTCAGTAGATCTGGGGAAGAGGCATAATCTTCGGCATCTTCTTCAGCCTCGAATTCTCCCACACAAATAGCTTTCTCGAAGTCGATTTTAGGACTTGTAACAGGATTGTTCGCGTCGTTGATATCTGAGCACCTGAAAAGTAGACGAAAAAGAAAACTATAGAGGGACATCAAGGTATCAGATTCTATAAACGTGATATGATGATATGGGATATATAGGGACAGGTAAAGAAGGAAATAAATATGGAACCGATGAGAATGAAAAGAACACGACAAAATGCATCTTTATTCATGTTTCATTTAAAAGCTTGATAGACAAAATAAACTCTCATAACAGATTCCCCTACAGCTTAGGGGCATACAAAAAGCCAACATTGAGCATTACTTTGGAGGAGGCTTGGAAATTTCGAGAAGGTCCACAACAGTCCAATTGTTAGGAGTGAATCCCGGGGGGCAAGGGCGTATCGCTGAGACGCCTTCTATTGCATTATTCCCTTTGCTAATGACATTTATGCTGAAGTCCTGTAGATCCTTTTCTACCCGTGACACCATGCTTTGTGGATCATCTCTTCCCGGGAATATAATTTCAGCTGAGGTAAATGTTTTCGACAAAGGCGGATATGTTATGGGCTCCCACTCCAATTCCCGACCTGTGACTCTTGCGATCCTCCTTTCTTGCTCTCTTTGTAACTGTTTCTTTCTTTGCTGCACGTCGGGCTTAAATCCTAAGCCGTATCGAGCCTTGTGGGGTACTGGTCTTGGCGCTCTAGCTATCCCTTGCTGGTATTTCCCTAAGCCTTTCCTTGCTCGGGCTCCTTTTCCAACCGTTAGTCTGATTCCCATCCTGGTATTCCTTGACAACTTGGGCATGGGGGCTTTACTTCCTTCAGCGACAAAAGTAGCATTGATGAATTCGAAGGAGCGGAAGGAACATTCTACTGCATCTTTGTTCACTTCGATGTAGGGTGCATCAGTGGAGACCGACGCGACGATGTCTTCCTCACCAGCGACCGTGATCAAGCGATCATCCATGACAAACTTCATTTTCTGGTGGAGAGATGAAGGGACTGCCCCAGCGGAATGGATCCAAGGTCTCCCTAAGAGGCAATTGTATGAAGGCGAGATATCCATAACTTGGAATTCTATGTTGTATGTACACGGGCCCACATCCAGAGGAATTTCAATCTTCCCCATGACCTCTCGTCGTGTCCCATCGAATGCTCTTACTGTAGAATGACAAGGCCTCAGATAAGACATATCTATTGGCATTCTGGATAGTGTGGCTAAAGGCATGACATTAAGCGCAGACCCGTTATCAATGAGTACACTCGGCACTATGTAACCCTTACAATAGGTAGTGATGTGCAATGCTTTGATAGAGCCTCTACCGTTCGGTGGTATTTCATCATCACTGAAAGAGATGAAATTATCCGCGTTTAAGTTGTTTGCCCATCTATCAAGCTTTTCAATGGGTACGTTGCTCGGCACATATGCTTGGTTTAACACTCTTAATAAAGCGTTTCGGTGTGGTTCTGAGCTTAACAGTAGGGATAACACTGAGATCTTTGCCGGTTGCTTGTTCAATTGCTCCACGATATTATACTCACTGTGCTTGATAAACCTTAGAAATTCATGTGCTTCGTCCTCATTCACGGGCCTTTTAGGTCCTTGTTCAGATGGAATTTCAGTCTCGACTACCGCCTCATGCATTGGTGCTTTTCCTTTTTGACTCGAGTCGATGCCTTTCTTTTTTGGTTCGACCACCTCGGGAGAATAGCACCTCCCGCTGCGGGTAAAATGTCCTACCTCGCTAACGCTTCCATTCGTAGCTTCTGGCAGGGTAATGTTGACATCGTATTTCCAAGGCACTGCTTTGTCCTCTTTGTAAGGGAACGGAGTTGGCACCTTAATTATCATCTTCGGTTTCACCTCCTCCTTCTTTGCTTCATAATAGATTACCAAGGGTCGGTCAGCACTATAAGGGGGACCTGATGATTGGCCCTCGAGAGCACATATATCCTTTTCGTCAAACTCTCCCTTCTTGCTACAGATCACAACCTCCTTGTTGTCCATCATACCCTGAAGTAATTCTTTAAATTCCTCGCAAGATTGGATGTGGTGTCCTTCCATGTCGTGAAAAACGCAAAAACTTTGACTTTCTATGATTTCCTTCTTGAACCTTCTGGCGAGCAAACCTTTTTCAGTCATTATTTCCCATACTTTCCCCAAAGGTGTTCTTATCTCGGAGACACGACTTTTGGCTCGCCACCTATCTTCCTGTGCCACCACACTTATGTTCCCTACGGGATGGTTAGGGAGTGGATTCCCAGCCAAATTACTGACCCATCAAATTGTAAAATGCCCGCATCAATCAGACTTTGAACCTTTCTTTTAAAGGCTAGGCAATTATCTGTGGAATGCCCCCGGTTTCCAGCATGGTACATGCAGCTAGCATTAGGATCGTACCATTTAGGGTATGGAGGTTTCAATGGTGCTATGTAATGCGGTGCTATTAATTGTTTCTCCAGTAATTTTGGGCACAGTTCTCCGTATGTCATGGGAATAGGGGCAAACTGAGGTTTTTCGGGGTTGGGTCTCGTCGGCCTTGGTTCACTTTTGGGTTGGCTCGGAGCGGTCATGGTATTTGGTGAGAATATGGTGAGTGGTCTTTGGACATCGGTGGTATAGACGGGATAAGGAGGAGGGGTTGGATAGTAGAGGTTTTGAGGAGGAAAATAGAGGTTTGGAGGTGGGCGGAATTGAGGCCGCGGTTGGATCGGGTATAGATTAGGAGCGTAGTGGTTCTCGGTCCCTACCATATAGGTTTCAGGCTCCTTCTTCTTTACTGGCCTTTTAGAGCTTTCAGACCCTTCCATCCTCCCGTTCTTGATGCCGTTTTCGATGAGTTCTCTGGATATTATGACATCTGCGAAGTCCTTTATGGCATTTCCCACCAGCTTGTCATAGAATGGCACTTTTAAAGTGTTGATAAAAAGGACTGTGATCTCAGTTTTGGTCAGTGGAGGTTCCACTTGAACCGAGACGTCTCTCCACCTTTGAGCATATTGCTAAATGTCTCAGATGGCTTCTTTTCCATCATCTGCAACGTTAGTCGATCAGGTGCTATGTCAGAAACGTGCTTGTATTACTCACAGAATGCTGTAGCTAAGTCATCCCATGATTGGATCCTCTCTCTACCTAGCTGATTATACCACCGGAGGGCCGACCCGATCAAGCTTTCTTGAAAGTAATGTATCAAAAGCTTGTCTTCATCTTCATGACCAGCCATTTTTCGGCAAAACATGGTGAGATGCGCCTTTGGACACCTTGTTCCATCATATTTTTCAAAGTCTGGTGCTATAAATTTTGGAGGCAAGACCAGACCGGGAACCAAACTGAGCTTTTTGGCACTCATTGCGGAAGAGACTCTAGTTCCTTCTATCGCCCTGGGCCTTTCTTCCAAATCCTTGTACTTGTCCTGAGCATCCCGATCCTTCGTTTTTAACTTGGCTAGTTCCATAGGATCATCCAAATCTGGGACAATAGGGTCAGCTGGGTTAGTTCCATGACTTGATGCGAATACTCCTTGCCCTAGACGGACAGGTGGGGGTACAGGTGGGTGTTCTAGGCCTGTAAATTCCTTTTGAGGCCAGACTCCATGGGGTGGAGTAAATCCTGGGGGATGGTCTTCGCTTTCCTCCCCGGTACTAGTTGTAGGGTCTTTTCCTTTGTTTGTTATCCCATCATTATTAGAGTCATTTGGGCCATCATATCCCGTTGAGCCTCTATCATCTGGTCTTTCAATTCTTGCTGAAACTTCGTCATCTGGTCTTGTATATCTTTCTAGAATTGTTCGTATCTTTGGTCCATTGCTTTTGCCTTACGCCGAGTGTTGTAGTAATGTATGATAGGTTGATTCTCGTCGGTTTCCAGGGTAACCTCTGTTACGATTTTAACCAATTAGGATCCTTTTTGATGCAAATGATGTATGCGAATGGATGAAGTGCCATGTAAATGCGTGAAATGGATGCACAAAGAAAGAAAGGTGTTGATTTTGATTCAGTTCCATTAGATTAACTTTATTGGAAAACAAACTTCTTTACATAGAGTGGATGATTATACATACGACTTTGTCTTAACGCCTAAATCTTTAACTTCCTTAAGAAACCGAGCTAAATTTTGGCCTCGATCTGATCGTGTCTCATGCATTAGACTTAACACATCAGCCTGAACTGCCAAGGTTTGCAAATGATCGGCCACCTTTCGGATTTGAGTCACGGCTTCGCCCATTACATAATCTCTATTTCTGACCTGTTCTTGAGAATGGTAGAGCTGTTCTTTCCAATGTTCATTAAGAAGTTCAACTTGACGTTCACTATTTTGCAATGCGGTTTCGAGCTCTTCTGTCTTTCTTTCCAATTCTTCGATCTTGCTTTGGCTGGCTCTTAACTCATTTACCGAGTTGCGATTTCGATACAAGTGAAGTGATTTTTCCAATTCTATTACTCGGGTCCGTAACTTTTCTTTCTTATTTTGACTTTCCAACAGACTCTTTTTCGCAATATCCTCACGTACTCGGGCCTCTTGGCACTTCTTTTCCCACTGGTCAGCTTTAGTCTTTTCTCTTTTAACTTCTTGCCGCCATTCTTCCGATGTCTTGCCCAAACCAGCGGTTCTGATTGACGTGCATAGTTTCTTGTAATCCATCTTTAGGCTAGCCAGATCTTCTTCAGCCTTGTTCTTCCCTTTCTTTACTTTCTCGGCTTCTAACTTATAAATGTCAATGTCTAGTCCTAACTGTATCTTCTCCTCTTCTAGCTGCTCTATCTTCTTTCCTAATTCCCGACTTTTATTCTTGAAATCTTCTCTGATGATCTCTAATTCAGATGGGACAACTCGTAAATGCTCTTCTATGGGCAAAGCATCTCTCTGGTTTGGCATCAGGATGTTGTCATTGATCCTTGTATTCTTCTATTCATCATATTCGGGAGTGGTCATTGGTCTTGCGGCGAGCCCCTTCATTTGTCGGGTTTGGGTCCACGCACTCGTTATCTCACGAATCCTCTTTTTATAATTATCGCCTTTGTATGAAAACTCACTCTGAGCTAGCCCATGCGTTGCAGGTATGAATTTCCTTGATCGATATTGCCTCACTACGAGTAGCGGAGCATACCCAACAGCCCCCCATATCCCGAGTAAAGGAACTCAATCAAACTCTCCACAGCGATACAATATCTCGTCAGGGACCATCCACGGAGCTCTCCATTCAACATCTTCTGCTTGTAAATTTTGGAGAATTGCTATCCATTTTTCTTCCGAAAGGTCGTCCCGTCTTGGCGTAGTTACTAATTCTTCCAAATGAGAGTAGTTCTTGGAGAAGACTTTACATGAGACCTTTTCCATCTTCCAAAAGTGACTATGAAACCATGATAGCAAAAGCTGTGCGCACCCTATGAATCGCCCTTCACTCACTCTTCGGCTAGCGCTCAATGATCGGAATGTCTCGGCTAAGATTACAGGGACAGGTGTGACCCCTTTATCCAGTTTATCAAACAGGTCTGAGACAGCTTCGTCCACATATCCTAAAGCCTTGGGAAAGATAACCAAACCGTAGATGCTTAAGGCAAAAACGTCGACCTTCTTTTTTATATCGGATTGCTCTAGGATGAAATCTCTTAAATGTCTCCAAAGGATACATTTACAATCTCCTTTTTGCTTGATCCGAGCCGTAATCCACTGCTCACTCATCCCTGTAATGCTCATCAGCTTTCTTACGAATGTCGGTACATTTACAGCTCTCGAATAAGCCTTACTTGCTTGAGCACTTGGGCACCGGAGTAAGGCCGTGTATTCTTCTATGGTAGGTACCATATCTACTTTCCCGAAAGTAAAGCAACTATAAGCGGGGTTCCAAAATTGAGTAATAGCCCGGAATAGGTGCTCATCTACCTTGATATCAAGCAAATAAGGCAGATCCCAGTAACTACAGTAGCATAGTTGTTTCATATCATCGCTCCATGAGTCCCATATCCCTTTCAGTTCTTGCAGGCTAATTTGGGTCACGCTGACACGGGTGAAGCTCCCCAATTCTGATTCGTATCCCATAGTCAGACTATCTCCTTTCTCTCGTTGCATCCTTTCAGACCATGTTCGAACCGCAGCATTATCTTCCACTCTATCAAGAAATCCCTTTTCCATGTTAAGCTAGTAACCGAATGTGAATCAACACCTTTCATGATGAAATGCCATGCAATTACAATAAAACACCACGGGTTAGTACCATGTACGAATAATCTCAAGATAAATATTCAGACACTTATTCGGGTAACCACTAAGGTCTGGCGAGGCTCTACCTAGGGTTGGTTCCTTAAGGTTCATTACATGCGGTTTGGTTCTAAAGAGAGGTACCCGAACCAGCAGATTCCTCGATCCTCACCCATTATAGGTTTATATAGAACGAGTTCGGTTCAGGGGAATACATTTCCCTATGGCTGCACGGAGATGAAAACCTCACGAAGACATAGGTACGGATGTATCCCGAAAGCGATCCACTATCTTGCACGGAGGTGAAAACCTCACGAAAGAGTAGCTTCTCACTCCCACTTAAGGGCGCGACCATAATGGTCATGCAATGCAATGTACGCATGAAAATAGGAATCATATATGATGACACAAGCAACAACAACAAAAAGGGTAGTAATTTTCAAATCAAATTTTCAAACTTTCGATAAAGGACATAAAATAATCAATTTACGGCCTGACTCTCGAAACGTCCCCAGTGGAGTCGCCAAGCTGTCGTAACCATTTTTTTGGCAAAACGGGAATCGAACTTGGGGTTTTGAAAATAAAAAATGGGAGTCGCCACCGACCTTTTATTAGGTGTGATCGGATCACCTTTGTTTTAATAAAACATTTCGGTTTACTAAAACGGGGTTTTTGGTCTACAAACATTCGAGAAAATAGGTCCGGGAGTCGGTTACGTGCGAGGAAGGATTAGCACCCTCGCAACGCCCAAAATTGGTACCAAATTGATTAATTGATGTCCTTATGTCGAAAATTGGAAATTTTAAAGGAATTTAAAGTTCTTGACCCTTTTTAGAAATATTTGCCCTTTTCTTGAATTAAACTGAGATTTTCTCGTTTCGAAGATATAAAATGTCGCATCCAATACTTTAGGACACGATAATTTAAATCCTTGATGCTAAGATCATCTCATAGTTTTTCGGAGTACAAATCTAGACTTTCTCGTTCTCAAGGGGTTAAAGTATCACATCCAATACTTTAGGACACGGTAATTTAAATCCTCGAGTCGGAGATCATCTCATAGTCTTTTTTTTTTTGAATTGAAAATCAGGGTCTTATTGTTCCAAAAGAATTAAAATATCACATCCAATACTTTAGGACACGATATTTCAAATCCTTGAATCCAAGACCATCCCAAAACCATCAATTTACATAAAAGTGACGCAAACAAAAGTAATCATGAAATATCAAAGCGAAAACAGAGAAATGAAATAAAATGTTAAAAAACAAAGCGGGAAATTAAAAAAAAAACAATGTCAAAAATGATAGAATTGGTAACAACGAGGATAATGAACTTCATGATATGAATACTACTATAATAATAAATGCTAATAATAATAATAATAATAATAATAATAATAATAATAATAATAATAATAATATGATAATACTGTAATAAAGTCATAACAAAAATATTTACAACATAATAATATAAATATAGTTACAATAATAATAATAATATGTGAAAATAATGCGACTACTAACGCTAATAATAATAATAATAGTAACGATAATAATGTACAATATATAAGATAATAATGTAGTAAGAACAATAAAAATAGTGAATATAATAATACTGATAATAATGATGATACACGATATATACAATACAATAATACAAGTATAATAATAATAATAATAATAATAATAATAATAATAATAATAATAATAAAATAATACTAATAATAACAATGGTATATTAATAATAATACTAATAGAACAGTAATAATAATAGGGTTAGTGAATCAAAATAATAATAAAATACGTACATAAAAAATGTAATAATAATAGTAATAACAATAATAATATAACGATAATATGAAAATAATAATATTAATAGTAATAACAAAATAATGTAAAATATATATAACATAATAATGATTTAAATATGGTGATAATAATTAATGTATAAATAATATAATAACACTAATACTAAATACATACAATATAATAACGTATTAAATAGGATAAAGTAAAAAAGGATTATAAAAATAACTAAAAAGGATCAAATTGCATCTAAAACGAAAGTTCGGGGCTAATTCGAAATAAAATAAAAGGGAATGGATCTATTTGAGACGCGCGTGGAAAGGGAGGGTCTAAAAATGCAATTACTCCATCCTTTATACACTGCGTTTTATTCGGGGCTAAATTAAAACTGAAGAAAATCTCTTGGGGCAAATTTGAAAATAACAGAAACTGAATTGGAATGGTTAGAAAATGCGGAAGGACCAAAAGGGCAATTAGCCCAATTAACAAAAACACGCGGATCCCTTTGGATGGGTCGGGTCACGCAGGCGGGTTGGCTCAAAACGACGCCGTTTTGGGCCTTAATGGCCAGCCTCAAAACGACGTCGTTTTGATAGGCTATATAAGGCCAAATTTCAACAAAAAAAAATCACTTTCTATTCATTCTAAAAAAAAAACTCTCTTAACCTTTTCCTTTTTTCTCTTTGCAGGGGGGAAGGTCGGAGCGAGCTCCGGCGGGGGGCCACTGGATGCTGCCGCCGGCCACCGCGCGCGGTGGCTGGAAATCGTTAAAAGGTAAATTTTTTATTCTTTTTTTGTATATTTTTTTGTATATATATTTATTTATATATTTGCGGATAAAAAAATAAAAAAAAATGAAAATAAAAATACCTTTGGATCTTGATATTAGACTCGTATTTTTGATCTTTTTGTTATGTTTCTCTGTTTTTTTTTTGATTGATTCCGAAGAGACCAAAAAAAGCCCCTTGTTACCGAGGTATAATCGGCATTATATAGCCGATTTAATAATAAGAATATAATGCCTTTTTTTGTTTTCTTCTGCTCCTGGTATTGCTGTGTCTTTGTCTTCTTTCGCAGGTGTGCTTGGTGGCTGAAAACAGGGAAAGGTGGAGCGGCTGGTGGAGCACTCGTGGTGACGTGCGGCGCACCAGGGGCATGCGGCGCTGCTAGGGTTTCCAAAACCCTCCTTTTGTTTATTTTGGGCCTGCTGTATATTGGGCTTAATGTTGTTAATTTTATTGGGCCTTAGCTGATCTTGGGCCCCGGTTTAATGGCCCGGGCCAAATTGGTGATTACAGTCTAGCTAGCTAATATCTAAAAAGCATAGTACTGCAAACCATGAAATTGTCGAATTACTTTAATGTATTAAATAAATGATTGAAATTTAAATGTACCAAAATTATAATTGAAATAATCAAAGAATAATGTAATAGTTGATTAATGCCTGTGTTAATAACCAATTCTCAAATTAGGGAGCTAAATTGATAAATTTTCTAGTTGGTTTAATTTTACCTTTCGATTACTAATTAATCTCTTGATATCACTTAGATTAAATAGGAACAATTGAATATATATTCGATAAGGTCTCCTTTCAATCTCACTTATCTAATTAATCACTTAGAGTCATAAATTCTAAGATTTTAATTTTATTCAATTTAGTCACTAAACCTTAGATTAATTAATTAACATTTCAGTTAACAACTATAATAGAAAATTAGTTCATACCCATATTCAACAAATAAACCCATTCAATTTCATATTAATTTAAATAATTAAATCACATAAAAATATTAGAGTTTAGAAATGTTTAAAACTCGAGATGAAGTCCTCGATTTGATCGTTGAAATGAAGCGTAAACATAAAATCCACAGCCCCAATTATTCAATTGCAAGTTTGGATTGAGAAATAAATAAAAAATCTATTGAACTTTGGTGCAAAACTCAAAGGACATAAAAGGTCCTTGTACCTTTGAATGCTAAAAGAAATGTGTAGAAAATTATATATAAAATAAGTAGTAAATAAACCCTAAGAATTACTCTAATGAAAAAGCTTTCTTTAAAACATTTTATAAAGTAGCTTAAATAGTCTGACATATGTTGACCTAAAATGAACAAAAATGCCCCTACTTAACAGCTAACTTAAGTTTGAATTGATTGAGAATTGCCCATGCAGACTTTGTCTTATCATGTTTCGATGTTGCAACATCCTCAACAATCTACTCCTAGGGATGTTTGTCAGCTTCAATGTTGTGACCATGATCTCTAATATCGCGACTTGAAACTTTGGATAACTTGGACTCCTCAAATCTGGTGATTGCCCATAAAGTTATAACCTTAAAGGCTCAATGTCGCAATCCTAAAGGTTGATGTCCCGACATCACTCCCTTGATGTCGCAACTTCATCAATAGCTTACCTGTAATGTGAATTTTTTGAAGTCTAAGTCCTCGTGGCGATGGAAGGCTTTAGTGTCACGACACCAGGGATCTGGTGTCACGACCTTGACCACAAGGGAAACATTTCTTCAAGTTTTGGCCTTCATCGCTTTCTGTATCAACTCAAGTTAACAATTAAATTTCTAAATGCATGATTTTGCCATTTTGGTCCTAAAAAGTGCTCAAAATGCATAAAAACTAAATTCTAAAAATCTAATAGTTACTAAAAAGTACTAAATAAAGCCATAAAATACTTAAATTCAAACTCATTAAGTGTAAAAAATGACTTAATTTAACGTATCAATTTACGGCATATAAGTGGTCAAGACAGTTTTCTACCAATTTTGTTTATCTTTAGACACAAGTTGAATGGTTAAAAAAACTAAGAATTTTTTTCCACTAATAGTAAATAAGATATAAGTACTAGGTTTTCAACAAATGGATGACTTGGGAACCTATTTGGGAATATCATAGCTACATAAAAGGTCACTAGAAACACCTACCAATTTATTGCTGATAAAGTGTGACGGTAACTTAAAAGGTATAATGCAATATTGTTATCTATAGTTGGCAGAGTTACATTAGCAAGATCAATTTTGTTATCATCCTAAACTATTTCATGTAAACTTATTTGTTATCTATTAGAATCTGTCTTGAGATTGAAAAACTAGCACATGAATTTATATGGGGAGCCACAAATAGGGGAAGAAATAGTTGGAAAAGATGGTGTCATCCTAACAAACATGGAGGACTTAGTATTCAATGACTATTGATCTAGAATAAGTGTCTTTATACAAATTGGGATTCAGCATTGTCACTAAGCCTCAAGCATACTAGGTGCGAGTATTGAAGGCCAAATAAAATGTTAGTGATGGATGCCTAGTGAGTATTCAAATAGCACAATGCTCTTATCTATGACACACCCTATCAAAGTTACGGGGTGATTTTCTAGAATGTTTGAACTAGTTTTTGAGTGATGGCAAGTCTGCCCGTTTTTAGGCTGACGAATGGATCCAGAATTTGTGTCCATTGAAAGCACATCTCGTTTGAATACAATGGTTTAGATGATATAAAGGTAGCTGATATGGTAGATGAGAGCAATGAATGGAATTGGAACTTTTTTGCTCCTAGACTTGGCCAAGGAATTCTTGACAAATAGTAGTTATGCCTACACCAATGAAGAGATAGAGTCTGATGTATGTATGTAGAAGTTGATAACTTAGGGCAAGTTCTCTGTGGCAAATACTTATAAATCGATGGCAAGTTGTAACTAGGAGCACAACGTGCGAAGCCCCTTTTATGAGAATGTATTGACTAATCATGTAAAGCACCTTTTATAGAGAGTTAATGTGTGAGAACATATTGACTAATCGTGTGAGATGCAACAGGGGCTTGATCGATGATCTATCATGTATTTATTGTGACTGCTTTGAAGAAACAATTCTGCGTGTATTACAAGGTTGTTGTTTTGCCAAGACTATATATTGAAAATTGATCCTATTAGATGTCACACCCCCTTTTGGCAAGCTGGTTCTGTCTAAGAAACTACGCTGGCGAAGATCGCCTAAGTCACAAAACTTAGATAGGGTAAGGATGGTTACTTCGTGGCAAAGTATCTTGTAGAACTTCATCAATACTGTGGAATTCCACTACGCGGGATGATGATTTCTTGGTTGTGGCAAAAACCTTAATAGGCATACTTTTCTGCTAATAAGATCGCTACTCGTGTTTTTGTGTCACTACTAATGTAAGTGTAGAAGTTAGTGGGGCACGTTTAAGTTGTTTAGCATCCTAATGAAGGTAATTGTAACACCATAATCCTGAATACAGAGTACTCGAATACTAAGGCGCTACACCAGGTCACCGGAGCAACCCAGCAAAATTTTCAGATAATTTAAAACATTGAAATACATTTTATATAAGAGAAAATACCATACATAGTTATACTGAAAATAGTAATAAAAGTAGTTATACAAAATATGTGGAGCTCTAATATCATCGTATATCAAGTAATAAAAGTAGTTATACAAAAAATGATAAATGAGTTACAGACCTACAAAAAAAGAACAAGTAAGGCCTTAGGGATACAATGCCCATTAATAGATAAGGTATTGTACTCTGAATACGTGATGCTAGAAGTCTCTCATTGATGATGTTCCTCGGACACGAACAAAACTCTACAAATCTGAACATGAAGACAATTTGAAGGCTGAGCTTTACAGGTTCAGTGGTACACAAAAAATCTATCATACTTCAAGCAATTCATAAATATAAGCATGCAAATCAAATTTATATATAGAAGCATGACATGAGTATCGAATAATTAAATCATGAGTCATTAAATTTACATAACCAAATTGCATATTAAACGTGTCAAACTTGTTAGATTGCACATACTGCTCAAATAATCGGGTATCCGGCTAGTCTCACGCCACTCATGGCCGCTAGTCAAATAATCCCGGGTATCTGTAGGGTTATCCCGAGCTCCGCTCATGACCGCTAGTTAGGTTAAAGCCCGAAGGCTGAGCGAAAACAAAGCATCAAACATACAATCACAAAAATAAAACCATGACATTCAAGTCTCATACTCGTTTCAACTTGCTTATCATTCCAGCTAAAATATTAACTAATGAGATGTGATAGTTTGCTACCTTGACATTCTGACCTTTTCTCATTCAAACATTAATAACTCTTAATATATAACTCTAAATCGAGCGCCGTTTTTTTTAAACGAAACTAGACTTCTGTACGGTTATAGAGATATAAGGCTCAATTCCTATTTTATCTTGTGAAATTTTTGGTGCTTTTTCAAAGTCACTGTTAAATCTGTTTTATAAGAATTTCTGCTGCTAGATTTTTATGATCTTTCAACACTCAAAAATTCATATATTTTAAAATAAAAATCGAAATCGATCTTCGTTTGTTCTAAACGAAACTAGACTAACCCAAGGTTACAAAAATGTATATATCACTTCTTAATTATTTTTACAGAATTTATGGCAAATTTTTAAACTTACTATTCATGTAATAATTTGTTTCTGGCGGATTTTACAACTAAGTTTTTAACTTCATTTTAAATCATCCATGTAATATCCCAAATTATGGCTTATGCATAATTGCTTAATTATGTGAAATAGCATGTTTATGAATGTTCTGAATGTGATCTATGAATATTGTGAACTTTGAAATGTAGGGGAAATGCCTTAGAAAATATTGAGTTTTAAGTGTTAAGAGGAAGTTAAGCTGATAGGGCCTTAAGAAAATTAATAGAGGAAATTTGACATGGAAATGAGCTTGGTAAAGTGGCTACAAGGCGCCACTTAAAGCCCACACAAGTGACGCCACAAGCAGTTGCAAATGGGCCAAGGTTCGAGTCGCATGGGAAGCTAAATAAAGCTTTTATTTTTGCAGCAACAAGGGAAGTGGTGGACGGCATCAAGGCACTAGGGGAGGAGTTTTAGATGAGGTTAAAATTCGGCAAAACTAGGAGATAATTATGGGATTATTTTTATTATTTTGATGAGGGGATAAAGAGGAGAAAAAGGAGGAAGTTGATAGGAGGTAAGAGTTGGCCGGCCAAGGGGAGTATTTGGATGGTATTTTTGGCTAATCATAGTATAGGTGTGCCGAAATTTTTAATTCTCTTCTCATCTCTTCCTATAGCTGAATTTCCACTTTACCTCTCCCAAGTCTTCTTTTTCTTTTATTTGTTCTAGCCGAAAACTCAAGCCAGCATAACCAAACCTGTATCTCCCTATTATTTCCTCTCAAAAGCCGAAAGTTTCATCTAATTGTCACCTTTGAAGCCGATTTGACCCTAGCATTAAAAGCCGGAAAACCAACATTCTCTTCTTCCTAACGACAAGTTAAGTGGTGAACAAGTGCTTTTCGATTACTCTATTTGGTAAGGATTTCTCTTGATTAATCTTTACTCTTTTCTTTCTCGATATGTTGGAAATCAAGACTCTAATCCTCTTACCCTTCTTTAACCGAAATCTTAAGGAGAAATTTCGGGATTTCTGCTAGTGTCGACTAAGGGAGGAATCTTTTGGGACTTCTAAGATCTAAGGTAAGTAAATATAAGATTCGGCCATAGGCCATTCTTTTGTGTTTTAATGTTGGATTAGATCTAACATGTGGCCATAGGAATCTCGACATCATTAAAGAAGCAAGGATCAATTGTGGAAATTGAAATCGCAAGGTAAGGAGGGGTTATATTCGGTCATATTGATTATGGTGCTAGCCGAATCTAACTATGGATTTTAGGGGCAGTCGACAGTGGTACACAAGTCTTTCGGGATTTCAAATCGTAAGGTAAGTGAACATCTGTACATTCGGCCAAGGCCTATTTAGGAACCTAGATCTATTTCTTAATTATTCAAAAGCCGGAAACTAATCCTTTAGGTGATCTAGTGTTGACCGATTTCAAGGAGAAGCACAACAAAGTTTCGGGACTTGATTAGTGGTGAAATCGGCAACAAGGTAAGGACTTTTGTCGCAAGGATCCTTCGGGATTTGGTTTTTGGCCGAATAGGCTTTTTGCTAATATGCCTAGTGTTGGCCGATTATAGGAGCTAAAGGATCTAAGGCATTAGATCGGGCTTTTCGGGATTTGAGTGAACCGCTAAGTGTATCAGGTGTGTACCCCACACTAACTCTTAATAAGATGTATGGCTATATTTTGATATATGTGTTTAAAAGAATGTGAATGTGGCTAAGGTACCATGTGATGGTACAAAGTACTCAGGTACATTTTCCTACTCCTACTAGGATTACAATTTAATCTGTTATGCCACATATGTGAAACTATAAGAATGTGAAATAAGATATTATATTGCATGATATGTATGACATGGGCATTTGGGTGATTATGAAAGGGGAAGTGAATGTGGTGACTATTGTCACGATATCTGAATGTGGTGACTTCGGTCACATTATCTGAATGTGGTGTCACATGACACAAAATATTATCTGGTGGCTATGCCACGACTTTTATAAGGGCGATGAGCACGTCGACTGCAGCGACTGCCTTCGATGGTGTGTAGCGGATGGAGGGTTGACTTAGTAGTCCCCACGGTGTGCAGGTTGGTACGGGTGATGTGTAGTGGATGGTAACTAGGCTTGGGTTCGGGAATGCATCATTAATTGTAAATTATGATATGTATGTGTATGATTTGTTATGCCTGAATCTGTTTGGACTTAGTGTTTGTGTACACATTGAGTCTGTTTGACTCACCCCGTTGTGGGAACATTTTTCAGGTGACGATCAGTAATGGACCGGGCCGGCAGGAGCTTAGTGGTGGCCATGCTCAGCAAGGAATTTCATTATCTGAATATTTTATTTTATTTTAAGTACATTAAATTTATTTTGGGTTTGTTTATTTGATGTAATAAGGCCATAGTACGAACTATTTTATGCATGCATGTTATTTATTTTCTTATCATACGAAACTTTTATCAAATTAAAGACTAAGTAAATTTTATATAAGAATGAATGCTAAACGTTTTGACACTTAAAGAAAATGATTTTTAATCTAAAGATGAAACCTAAAACAATGGAATTTTTATAAAAGCTTATGTTTCAAAAATAAACTGGTTTCCAACTTGAGCCCAATCCAATTCGAGTTTTCTCCCAAAATCACTTAAAGTTTCCAAAGAACAAACGAATTTGAACCGGTTTTTCTTAAGGAACATACCAAATCTGGTCGAGGCTCGTGGGCCGGGTTTGGGGTGTTTCAATCCAAACATGATTTCCACCCAAAGACATATAATATGCATGAATTATTACACAAGCATCATATTTATGACTTATCAATAAGCATAGGAGAGTTAGAGGGTACCACCTTGATGGAAGAACACCAACAAAGTTTCTTGCCTCGCTCTCCACCACTTTACCTTTACCCTTAGCTTTAAAAGATTCACCACCTTCTTTAACTAATAATCATGTAACACACAAGATTTCCCATAAAAAAAATAAAATTCGATAGGATGCAAAAATACATGCTTTAAATAAATAAATAAATAAATAAAGTATGAGAAGATAGGTAGAGACTTCCTCAAACTCAAACCCTCCTAAAACACCCAATAACCTCCACCTTCATCCTTGAAGAACATTGATTTTGTTTCCATGGAACTTTTAAAAAAAAAAAAAAGCTAGATTAAGACCCTTACCTTCTTTGAGATTTGGAGGATGAAAATAGGTGAGAAATCACTCAAATCTCTCTCCCTCTACACTGCTTGCTAAGGAAAATAGATGGAGAAAAGAAAAGAAATTGAAGAAATGTAGAAAGAAAAAAATAGGGTGATTATTGTCGAAACCACTTTTAAAAGGTTTATAAAAACGGGGATTGACTTTTTAAAAAACAGAAATGGAGTCGCCACCAATCCCTTTTTACTTAGGTGTGATTGGATTAGAGGTGTTCATGGGCCGGGCCCAAAAAATGGGCCTAAATTTTTTCCCAAGCCCAGCCCATATAAAAATGCTAAAGCCCGGGCCCGGCCCAGCCCGCCCGTATTAAATTTTTATATTATTTTATATAATTGTTAAATATATATAATACATCAAAATACTAAAAAAATCAAAATAAATATTTCCCAACAAATTGAAAATAAATTTTAAAAAAATATGTAGACTTAAATAACACTAAGATAGATGTAACTTAACAAGCAAATACCTCTAAAATAATAATAAAATTAACAAATGCCTTTAAAATAATAACAAAATTAACAATAAAATAAGTTTTATACAATATTTAATCAATAACAACAAAATAGTGGCAACATAATAGTAATATCATAGCAAAATAGGGAGAAAACAACAAGAAAATAACATTCAAAAAAAAAAATAGCAGATTTTTTTTGTCATTTAGTGAATTCGGGCCGGGCTGGGCCCAGGCCAAAAATACCTTACCCGAGGCCCGACCATTTTTTAAACGGGCCTTATTTTTTGTCCAAGCCCATTTTTCGGGCTTATATTTTTTCCCAAACCCTCCCAAATTTCGGTCGGGCCTTCGGGCCGAGCCAGGCCGCCCGGCCCATGAACACCTCTAGATTGGATCACCTTGTAAAACGTTTTATTTCAAAACATTGATTTTGGCCCACAAAATACAAGAAAACAGGTTCGGGAGTTGGTTACGTATGAGGAAGGGTTAGCACCCTCATAACGCCCAAAATTGGTACCTAATCGATAAAATCATGTCCTAATGTTGAAAATTTGAAAAATTTTAAAATATGATTCTTTTATTAGAAAGAAAACCAAGACTTACCTATCTCAAAGAAATAAAATGTTATACCCAATAAGTTAGGATATAACGTCTCATGGCTTCGAAACTAGGCTCACCTTTATTTAGAAAATTCTTATCTCGAGACACAAAACATCATATCCAATAAGTTAGGATATAACGTTTTGAATTCCCGAGAATAAGTTTTTGATTTGGAAATTTATAAATTTCAATTTTAAAAGAAAAAGGATACTTAATATTTTAAGTTCAACGATAAAAATCGAAACTCGGTGAGTTAGGGCACAATTTTTCTCAAAGTCCCCAAATATTAGATATCACCGTATTTTTTTTAAAACTATTTGAATAAAATGTGTCAATTCAAATTGTGTTATTATAAAACAATGGTTTGAGTAAGATATTGCATTGATACGTTACGACATACATACTAAATAGCAATTTATCATATCTACAAATCTCATTAACAATTACTACTAATGGATAATAATAATACAAAATAATAAGTGATACAGACAATAGAATAATTATTCTAAAACAGAATATGAAAAAAAAATGATAAACGAATGAAATAAAAGGACAAACAAATATAAGATATAACGCAATAAATAACAAAAAATAAATATAAAGCTTTACATGCATGTAAGATAAAACAACAGCATAGAATGAATTTGTAATAGATATTGTAAATTAAGAAACATATGGCTTTAAATAAATGATGTGGAATAATAAAAATATGAATTATGAAAAAATGAATTAATATGCAAAAATGATATGGAGTAGTTAAAAATAATATACATATTTTCATAAAAAAACAGTAAAATATATTGTTAGATAAAAAAATATATAGCTTCAAATAAAATATATTTATAATATAATAATCTAATACTAATATATTTCATATAAACAATATAATAACATATGTTATATAACATAAATAATTTTTATACAAAATAAAAATTTAGAAATAATATATAATATAATAATACCAAATTTTAAGAATATACAACATATAACTAATTTACAAATTATAAAATAATATACAATATAAAATAATTTAAAGGTTGCATATAAAATATAATGTAATAATGTATAATATATAGGATAAAAATATAATATGATAACTAATGCACGTATTTTAAAACAATATGTGATATTAAAATAATATTAAACTTAATAAAATAACTTAATTATGAATAATAACTAGTAATAATCTAATATTTATATATATATATATATATATATAAATGATATGTATATAAAATAAACAATCCATAAAAAATTTTATTATTAATAAATTAATGTATATAAAAATATATATAAATAATAATACAAAAAAATTTATAAAATAAATTTATTTAATGTAATGTTAGAATAATTTAAGAATGAAATAAAAAAAGGTTTAAAAAAGGGAATAAACAAATAAATATGGATTAAATAGCAATAAAAACAGATATAAAAGGACTAAATCGAAATGCGCATCACACTGCAGGGGTTAATATGGCAATTATGCTTTCTTTCCAAAACGGCGCCATTCTGATTTTGACCTTTAAGTAGCCCGAGGACTTAATTGTAACAGAATATAAGTTTTAGGGCTAAATTGAAAAATAAAAAAATGCTATTCAGATATAATTGTAAATTTGCAAAAATACGGAAGGGCCTATAGGGCAATTAGACCCTTAAACGAAAACACGCGGATCCTCCCCGAGTCGGGTCAACGCATGGGTCTCAGCCTTTTAAACGATGTCGTTTTAATGCTTATCGGCTTAAGCAAAAACGGCGTCGTTTTATACTGCTACATAAGTCAGTTTTCAGGCAAAAAAAAATTCATTTGCACCTTATTTTAAAAAAAAAAGTTTGAAAACTCTCTCAAGCCCTTTCCCCTCAGCCAGAAACCCGGTCACCGGATCCACAAACCACCGCCACACGCGCCATAGTCAGTGCTACCGTATACGGCGGCTGGAGGCAAAAACTTCATTTCTCCGGCGTGAATCGAAAGGTGAAACTCGTTTTTTCTACTTTAGTATTTGTAAAAAATATGTGTGCATGAATCGAAAAATAAAAAATGCGAAAGATAAAAAAATAATCACCTCTGTTGATAGGTTTTTTATTAATCTCTGAATTCGTGTATTTTTTTGTGTGTATTCTCTCTGTGTATGTTATTTTGTGCTCAGTTTACAGATTTTATAGCCCAAAAATAAAATAAAAATAAACACAAGATCTGTTTGGCTGCCATTATTTCCGTTTTGCTGCTGTCTTTTCCTTTTTTGTGCAAGAGAATGACGAGAATCTCGCGACGGAGCCTCCATCTGTGCGCTGAATGCGGCGTGAGGAAGGGCTGCTTGTTGGGGCGCTTGCGGCGCAGTGGAAACCTAGGGTTTCCTGCGTCCGCAAGCCATTTGGGCCACTTGGGCCAGCTTCGTTTTGGGTCTATTGGGTTATGGGTAGTTAAGGTGTAATTGGGTCTGAGGGTTCAGTGGGTTAGGTGTAACATCCTAAAATATGAGTATCGATATGTTACATGTTTTTGGTGATTAGCTTGTGAATGATTAAATTTGTGTGCTTAATATAGTTTCGAGAAAGCTCAGGATTTATTCGGAGCTAGAATAAATTTTAGTAATGAGAATTTTATTGAAGTGGAACAAGTGATCCTGATGCTTAAGGTAATTTAAGTGTCAAAAACTAGCATAAGATGAGCTAGTAGCGCATGAGTGATTGCTTAAGAGGAGAGGTTCGAATCCCATGGATAGCATTTTGTTGGCTTTTATTTTTTCACCTATTTGGCAAGTGTCGGCCAAGCTCTATTCTTGGTAAGGATGGACTATTTTTTTTTTATGATAAAGTGGCTAAAAGTTATGGCAATATGAATTTAGGATAGAATTTGCTTGATTTTGGGGATAGGATTTCTAAACTTTTGGAAAGTGGAGGATAATAAGGCTTCAAACAAGGGAAGGTGTTTTGGAAACTTTTGAATGGTCTTTTTGACCATGTATGTGGACGGCATAGGGGGCTAAGGGGGATGGTTGATTTTTGGTGATTAGTTTGGTGGGATTAGGTGCTTGATGAGCACATTTTCCATTTGGTCACTTTTGTTTTTACAAGACATCTTTTTCTTTTTTTTTTCATCTCATGCTCTCAAACATCAAACAAAAACATCATCTCTTCCCTCTCTCCCATGACTGAATGCACCTTTGTTTCAAACCCTCTCTCTTTGCTTTTCTCTTATCTTTGAAAATTTAAATCATAAACCTCACATCCTCATTCTCTTTCTTTCTTGACTTATTTTCTTTTCAACCATACTTCCTTCATCATTTATTTTTCTTACATGGCCGAATGTTACACTACCTCCATAGTCAAACCAATCTTTTCTCTCCTTTATTTTTATCAAAGCAGAATCTTCTCTTCATTGATATTGTTTTGTTGATTATTCTTTCAACCTTCGTTTAAGCAATCGTGTTATAAAGAAGGCCGAACTCGGAGTATTCGTTATCATAGTGACTCGCTAGAAATCAAGTCGAAGTGTTAAGGGACAAAGTCACTCGATATTCTCTATTTGTTAATCCTTCGTAAATAGTGGGTGCCGTAGGTGCCGACGATCAAGAAGGTTTAGTCCTTACCGTAATCAGGTGTGTAATCCCGTCCTTTTCGTATACATATCTGAAATGGTGTGTAATCTCACATTTCTCTAGAAGTTTGCATGAAATATTCCGTGATTCGGTAGAAAATACAGAAGAAAACCGATGACCGGCATCCGTGATCACTCGGACGTGCGTATGCTCATAATGGTAAACGTATTTTTGTAAAAAAAAATAGTTTCGGTCAGAAACAGTGACGTGTATTTGAAAAATCACAAACAATAGGATAAAAGGAATTACAAAGTGAATAAGATATCAAATTAAAGCTTACTGTGTCTATTTTGATATGAAAGAAACAGAAGAGGAAAAGGGATTCTATGTTCTGAGATATTCTAATTTTAGTGAGACTGGTTCTGATTGACTTCATGGTTCCCTGATCTGTTTTGGAAAAATCATATAAAATTGTACAAAGTGAATTATAGGTTATAATTTATATGTATGGATTCCTTGGTGAGTCTATTTTCATTATAAACAAGTGGGAGCAATAAATGAAAATCGTACAGCCAGATATTTGAAATTAAGTTAAGAGAGGTCAGAATCGTTGGTCAGTGAAACAAGGGAAACTTTAAGGAATAAACTGTACTAATTGGATGAGTAAAAAAATCTGGAAAAATTATAGTAGAAATATATACGAGTCTAGCTTCAAAGAAAATTTACGGATTTAGATTTCGAGTTTCCCAACTCGAGTTATAGTCAGTTTAGTCAGTACAACGCAGATGGACAATTTCGATTTTTATGCCTCAAATTAGTAATTAAGCCTAGGTTGCGAAAATTTCCATCATACCCTTAGAGGGTAAATTATCGAATTACCCTTAGTGGGTACGATTACCGAATTATGAAAACGCCCTTACGGGCCGAATTACGAAAATGCCCCTAATGGGCTGAATTACGAAATGTCCCTACGGACCGAATTACGAAAATACCCTTTATGGGCCAAATGTGATATGTTGCTATATGGGCCGCTTGGTATTTGTTATATGGGCCAAAATTGCTAGATCGATATATGGGCTAAAATGCTATTTTGAATAATGGGCCAAATTGATAACTTGTATTATGGGCTTTTTGTTGAAATTTATCATATGAATATATATATACATGACTGCATGGGTTGGGATAATTGACGAAGAGAAGAAAGGCCTGTTGCCACAATCCAGTTCGGTGACTCTGTCACAATCTAGTTCGGTGGCTCTGCCACAAATATATTAATGGCTTTATGCCTGCGATTGGTGTGTTGGCGGGGTGGGTTGACTTGATCCCCAGAGGTGTGTTGGTTGGTACGGGTGGTGTGTAGCGGATGGAATTTAGGCTTGGTTGGGATTTGCATATCACATGTATTATATATTATTTATATATAAATTGTACATTTGTAAATGGGCTCAAGCCCAACTTAATGCTTATATGGTGTTGGCCCAGTGAACGCGGTAAGCGGGTTACACATTGAGTTCTAAGTAACTCACTCTATTTTTCTTACCCTTCTCAGGTAATGATAACTGACGGAGGCTTGGGCCGGGGATGACTTCACGTGGAGGCCATACTTCAAATGATGGTTTTTATGAACTTTAAACTACTCTTTAGTATTTTTACTTAATTACTATTTTGGTGATGTAATAAGGCCTCTATGTATTATTTTAAGGATTTTATCTCGTGGATAGACTTTATTATGTTCTAGATACGTAAACGTGGCTGTTAAAATTTTTATAAAAGTTTTTCTTAAACTTACGTATAAAAAAAAAGGGTTTTCTCAAAAATCACTAACTCGTAAAAATTTCTGTAAAAACTCTTTTATGAATCTTGTTTTCAGACAAAAACATCATCTCTTCCTTCTCTCCCATGGCCGAATGCACCTTTGTTTCAAACCCTCTCTCTTTGCTTTTCTCTTATCTTTTAAAATTTAATCAATTATTTCCCTGAAAATCGAATTTTAAACTCTTATGTTTTAAAATCATAAATTTCAAATAAATCTCGGTTTTGATAAACTCCATTTTAAAAAAATCATTTAGAAAGATCAGTTTTCTTAAAAATCATTAGATGACTGAAAGTTTGATCGGTTTGTGTGGCATACCAAATTTGGTCTTAACGCATAGACCGGGTTTGGGGTGTTACATTTTATGGTATCAGAGCCAGTTTCAAAACTCGGCTGTGGTTTGGGTTCAAAAAAATTTGTTTTAAACTGTTTAAATTTTTAGATGTTATGTTTTAAAGGTAGTATGGCACCACAAGCATCCGGCACCAAGTCAAGTAAGTACTCAAGTATTGAATGTTTATTATTGTGATATGATCATAGGAACACTCTAGAACTTCTAGTTTTAGGTGTTGAAAACGGTAGAGATTGAGACTATCGGAAGTGATTGCGAAAACAACTTTACCTCTTATATCTCATAAAATATCGTTAATAAATACTGAAATAGTATACTGATTCATAAAACTTGTAATTAGATTAAACCGAAATAGCCAATATGAGCACTAGAGGACGTGGACGTGGACGTGGTAGACGTGGCTGTGGTAGAGGCCGAGGTGCTAGGGTTGCACCTGAAGCGTCGGGTCTTATGCCGAAAATGGATGCACCTGTGTCACCTGGGAGTGAGACTGGATCTCATGATCATATGAGAGAGGATAATGCTTTGACTCAAGCAATGTTGCGATTCCTAGAAAGGGTCACTGGGGTTAGAACTGGTCCAACAATTCGTGGATCAATCTCGGAACGACTTAAATCAAGTGGTACCGAGGTTTTTAGAGGTGTCTCGGGTGTAGCTCTGAATGTTGCGGGATATTGGCTCGAGGCTGTAAAGTGGATTATGGATGATATAGAGTGCACTGTCGAGCAGAAACTGAGAGGGGATGTGTCCTTGCTAAGGGACGAGGCGTATCAATGGTGGCTTACGGTTTGAGATGGCACCGAGGCTGCATTGATTACTTGGGATTTCTTCAAAGCTGCTTTCCAAGGGAAGTACGTCGGGACAAGTTATGTAGATGCCCGGAGGAAGGAATTCCTGAATTTGGTTCAAGGAAATAAGACGGTGGCAGCCTACAAGGCGGAATTTCTTCGCTTAAGTCGTTATGCTCGCACTATAGTATCGACCGATCATGAGCACTGTGTACGCTTTGAAGATGGGCTGAATGATGATTTGCGGGTACTGATAGCCCCACAACAAGTACGGACTTTTGCCTCGCTTGTGGAGAAAGCCAAGATAGCCGAAGAGGCTAAAAACTCAGAACGCCAGAACCGGGAAAGAGCTAGAGGTAAGAGGGATATTAAGTACACGGGGCTCTACTAAAAGGTTCCAGAAGAGGCCCCGAAATGATGAGCCAGCTCAAGCTAGAGCACCTGTGACTACCAATCAGAGTCGAGACTGTGCTGACTGTGGGAAGCGACACCCCGGGGAATGCTGGAGGAAAACTGGTGCCTGTTATAAATGTGGTTCCAAGGATCACTAGTATAAGAATTGCCCTCAACGGACTGATACAACTCCAGAAGCTCGTAACCCTGATGCTCAGCCAGCTAGAGGCACTCAGCAGCCACCGAGAGGTCGTGGACCAGGACATGGTGGTAATGGTGTTGGACGTGGTCAAGGTGCACCGGGTCGAGGTAATGGCTTTAGAGGTAACGCGGAGGCAATACAGCCGGGGTTGATCTATACAGTCAGGCGTCGGGAAGATGGCAATGTACCTGATGTGATAACTGGTACGTTCTTCATCCTTGATGTACCTGTTACTGCTTTGATAGATATCGGGTCTACTCACTCGTATGTTGCTAGTGCCATATCTGGAAACCTGAATATTAGATCTGAGATTACCGATAGAAAGATGACGGTAATTAGTCCTTTAGGACAGTCTGTAATTATGAATAAATTGTTTAGATATGTACCCTTAGAAATCCAAAGAGAAATATTCTTAGCGGATTTGATGGAATTTCCTTTCAGTGAGTTCGATCTTATTTTGGGCATGGATTGGTTGGTGAAGCACCGGGCGCAACTGGATTGTGCCGAAAAGCGGATGTCAATAAGGACTGTGGATGATAAGGAGGTAGTAATGATAGGCGAGCGAAGGAACTTTTTGGCAAATATGGTATCTGCTTTGAAGGCAGAAAAGTTGGTGCGGAAAGGGTATGGAGCATTCCTAGCCTTCATTAGTGCTTCGGATGCCAAGGAATTATCGGTGGAAGGTGTGAGAACGGTGAAGGAATTTCCAGATGTCTTTCCCGAAGAACTTCCGGGTCTACCTCTAGATCGGGAAGTAGAGTTTGGTATTGAGCTTTTGCCCAGAACGGCTCCGGTGTCCATTGCTCCTTATAGAATGGCACCGAAGGAGTTAACGGAGCTTAAAGCTCAAATTCAAGAATTGTTAGATCGGGGATTCATTCGACCGAGTGTGTCTTCTTGGGGAGCACCGGTCTTGTTCGTCAAGAAAAAGGATGGATCGATGCGTATGTGCATTGATTATAGGCAGTTAAATAAATTGACGATCAAGAACAGGTATCCATTGCCGAGAATAGATGACCTCTTTGATCAGTTGAGAGGAGCTTCAGTTTTTCCAAGATATATTTGAGATCGTGTTATCATCAACTCAAGGTTAAGGAGGCAGATATTCATAAGACGGCATTTCGAACTCGTTATGGACATTATGAGTTTTTGGTGATGTCGTTTGTATTGACCAATGCACCAGCTACATTTATGGACATGATGAACCGAGTCTTCCAATCCTACCTAGACCGGTTCGTGGTGGTGTTCATAGATGATATCTTAGTATACTCGAGGAATGAAGAAGAGCATGACTCACATCTGCGCATAGTATTACAAATATTGCGAGAAAAGCAACTTTATGCCAAATTCAATAAATGCGAATTTTGGTTGAAGGAAGTGACTTTCTTGGGGCATGTGGTGTCAGCCGAAGGAATATGAGTTGATCCTCGGAAGGTAGAGGCTGTGTTGGATTGGAAACCACCAAAGTCAGTGGCTGAGATTCGGAGTTTCTTGGGATTGGCTGGTTACTATAGACGCTTTGTTGAGGGGTTTTCGTTGATTGCTGCACCCCTAACTAAGTTGTTGCAAAAGGGAGTACCGTATGTGTGGACCGATAAACAACAAGAAAGTTTCGAGAAACTGAAGAAGATTTTGACGGAAGCGCCAGTACTGATTCAACTTGAGGCTGGAAAAGAGTTTACCGTTTACTGTGATGCGTCACATACGGGTTTAGGATGTGTGTTGATGCAAAGTGGGAAAGTGGTGGCGTATGCTTCTCGTCAGTTGAGGCCACATGAAGTCAACTATCCTACTCATGCCTTGGAGTTGGCTGCGGTGGTGTTTGCTTTAAAGATTTAGAGGAATTATCTCTACAGTGAGAAGTCGATCATTTATACGGATCATAAGAGTCTTAAGTACCTCTTTACCCAAAAGGAGTTGAACTTGAGACAACTGAGATGGGTGGAGTTGAACTTGAGACAACTGAGATGGCTAACGTGGTGGCAGACGCGTTGAGTCGTAAGGTAATGTCGAAGTTAAGAGCAATGTTTGCTCATCTCAGTTTGTATGAAGATGGCAGTTTGCTAGCGGAACTTCAGGTAAAGCCATTGTGGTTAGAACAGATCAAGGAAAAGTAGTTATCGGATGAAAAGTTGGGTCCTTTAATGCAGCAAGTTGAAAGTGGTTTTATAGGGGACTTTGGATTGAACAAGGATGGTGTGCTGTGTTTTCGTGGAAGAGTTTGTATGCCCATGGATTCAGATTTGAGACAGATGATTCTACGAGAGGCGTATAGTAGTTCTTATGCTATACACCCCGGAGGAAATAAGATGTATCGGGATCTTCGTGAGAAGTATTGGTGGCCAATGTTAAAACGGGAGGTTACTGATGTTGTGGGTAAGTACTTGACTTGTCAACAAGTAAAGGCAGAACATCAATTACCATCGGGTTTATTGCAACCGGTAAAGACTCCTCTATGGAAATGGGAACGGATAACGATGGATTTTGTTAGTGGGTTACCCTTAACACCTACTAAGAAAGATTTTGTTTGGGTGGAAGTTGATCGATTAACGAAGACTGCTCATTTTCTACCAATTCGTACGGATTACTCGCTGTAGAAATTGGCTAAGTTGTATGTATCTGAGATCGTAAGGTTGCATGGGGTACCAGTGGCTATCATATCGGACAGGGATCCCAGGTTTACATCACGGTTTTGGAAAGCTTTACATGAGGCTTTAGGAACAAAGTTAAACTTTAGTACGGCTTTTCATCCTCAGTCAGATGGTCAGTCAGAAAGAGTAATTCAGATTTTGGAAGACATGTTACGTGGTTGTGTAATCGACTTCAGAGGTAGTTGGGAGGATTTCCTACCATTGGCAGAGTTCGCGTATAATAATAGTTACCAATCCAGTATCCAAATGGCACCCTATGAAGCGTTATACAGTCGTAGATGTCGTACTCCTACTTGTTTGACTGAATTGGGGGAACGACAGTTGTTGGGTCCTGAGTTGATATCTGAGACGGAAGAAAAGGTAAAGGTGATTCGAGCGCGGTTAAAGGAAGCTTTAGATCGACAAAAATCGTATGCGGATCTGAAGCGTAAGGATATTGAATTTGTGGTGGGAGATCAAGTCTTTCTGAAAGTCTCACCTTGGAAGAAGATTTTCAGATTTGGAAAGAAGGGCAAGTCTTTCAGATTTTCAGATTTTCAGATTTTCAGATTTTCAGATTTTCAGATTTTCAGATCTGAAAGTCTTTCTTTTTTTTTTCATCTCATGCTCTCAAACATCAAACAAAAACAGCATCTCTTCCTTCTCTTCCATGGCCGAATGCACCTTTGTTTCAAACCCTCTCTCTTTGCTTTTCTCTTATCTTTGAAAATATAAATCATAAACCTCACATCCTCATTCTCTTTCTTTCTTGACTTATTTTCTTTTCAACCATAGGTTATAATTTATATGTATGGATTCCTTGGTGAGTCTATTTTCATTTGAAACAAGTGAGAGCAATATATGAAAACCGTACAGCCAGATATTTGAAATTAAGTTAAGAGAGGTCAGAATCGTTGGTCAGTGAAACAAGGGAAACTTTAAGGAATAAACTGTACTAATTGGATGAGTAAAAAAATCTGGAAAAATTATAGTAGAAATATATACGAGTCTAGTTTTAAGGAAAATTTACGGATATAGATTTTGAGTTTCCCAACTCGAGTTATAGTCAATTTAGTCAGTACAACGCAGATGGACAGTTTCGATTTTTATGCCTCAAATTAGTAATTAAGCCTAGGTTGCGAAAATTTCCATCATACCCTTAGAGGGTAAATTATCGAATTACCCTTAGTGGGTACGATTACCGAATTATGAAAACGCCTTTACGGGCCGAATTACGAAAATGCCCCTAATAGGCTAAATTACGAAATGTCCCTACGGACCGAATTACGAAAATACCCTTTATGGGCCAAATGTGATATGTTGCTATATGGGCCGCTTGGTATTTGTTATATGGGCCAAAATTGCTAGATCGATATATGGGCTAAAATGCTATTTTGAATAATGGGCCAAATTGATAACTTGTATTATAAGCTTTTTGTTGAAATTTATCATATGAATATATATACATGACTGCATGGGTTGGGATAATTGACGAAGAGAAGAAAGGCCTGTTGCCACAATCCAGTTCGGTGACTCTGTCACAATCTAGTTCGGTGGCTCTGCCACAAATATATTAATGGCTTTATGCCTGCGATTGGTGTGTTGGCGGGGTGGGTTGACTTGATCCCCACTGGTGTGTTGGTTGGTACGGGTGGTGTGTAGCGGATGGAATTTGGGCTTGGTTGGGATTTGCATATCACATGCATTATATATTATTTATATATAAATTGTACATTTGTAAATGGGCTCAAGCCCAACTTAATGCTTATATGGTGTTGGCCCAGTGAACGCGGTAAGCGGGTTACACATTGAGTTCTAAGTAATTCACTCTAATTTTCTTACCCTTCTCAGGTAATGATAATTGACGGAGGCTTGGGCCGGGGATGACTTCGCGTGGAGGCCATACTTCAAATGATGGTTTTTATGAACTTTAAACTACTCTTTAGTATTTTTACTTAATTACTATTTTGGTGATGTAATAAGGCCTCTATGTATTGTTTTAAGGATTTTATCTCGTGGATGGACTTTATTATGTTCTAGATACGTAAATGTGGCTGTTAAAATTTTTATAAAAGTTTTTCTTAAACTTACGTATAAAAAAAAGGGTTTTTCTCAAAAATCACTAACTCGTAAAAATTTCTGTAAAAACTCTTTTATGAATCTTGTTTTCAAACAAAAACATCATCTCTTCCTTCTCTCCCATGGCCGAATGCACCTTTGTTTCAAACCCTCTCTCTTTGCTTTTCTCTTATATTTTAAAATTTAATCAATTATTTCCCTGAAAATCAAATTTTAAACTCTTATGTTTTAAAATCATAAATTTCAAATAAATCTTGGTTTTGATAAACTCCATTTTAAAAAAAAAAAATCATTTAGAAAGATCGGTTTTCTTAAAAATCATTAGATGACTGAAAGTTCGATCGATTTGTGTGGCATACCAAATTTGGTCTTAACGCATAGACCGGGTTTGGGGTGTTACATTAGGTCTGTTTTAGGTGTGGGTTTAATTTGGGTTGCTGGGTAGCCCGTTTAGGTATTGGGTTTGGGTTTTAAGCCCGTTTGTTTGTAAATGGACTGTATTAAAATTGGACTTTTATTATTTTTTATTATTTCTTTTTTTTGTTTTGGTTTTCATGGGCCCGGGCTAAATTGGGTTCTTACAATTATAATATAAAAATAAGGAAAAATGGGGACAAATCCACTTTATCCCATACCTCAATCTGCCAAACCATATTTTCCCATTAATTGGGAGAAGACTTTTATTCAAAAATGGTAAAATCACCATATTAGCCATTCATCTTCCCCCTGTTTCACAAATGCTTCACAACATCCTTAATTTCTTATAAAAAGGTCTAAAATTCACCCAAATTAATTCCAACAAAACCCAATCCCAAGATAAATTTATCCATCACAAACCCAGGTCAACACGAGAATTTGGGGCTGTTACAGTAACGTGTCAATAATTATGACACTTGGGGAGCCTCGTAGGATGTGGTTATTAGTGGAAGCATATGAGAATAATGACTGATTAAAGCTAATTCTGAGTGGAATTTGGGTGTGAGTTATCGATATATAGGATAGCCTAAAAGTGAGGAGAAGATTTCAGTTTCATCTTCTCTGCTAGTCTTTGTTATCATCAAAGAAAAACTAGGAGAGTTCTTCATCGTTAACGAAAGTGTTTCCTATTAAGCTTAAGAAAGCTTCTGTCCTAAGTTGTCTGCTGGTAGACTTTTAAACATTCTTTTAAGTTTTACCAAATATAAAGAAGTTATTGTAAGAGGGGTTCAGTAGGATTTTCATTTGGATACTGGATAGGGAGGAAACTTCTATCAAGAAATTGTTTGCATGTCTACAGATTCTTTTTATTTCGTAAAGTTTTGGTTGTTTTTTTTATTATTGAAGAAGTTGTTTTATTTTCTTTTAGCCAAAGAAATGGGAGGAAGTCTCAATACCAAAGGGAAGGAACCCGTAGAGTAGATAAAGTTTCGAGTAAAGAATTTTGGTGAGTTCCTTCATACCTTGAGTCCGATATCTGTATTATTTCATTTAACCATTATCACTGTACAACCAAGTAAGTCATTTTGTCCTTTAGCTCTGGTGCTCGTGTTTAAGGTAGTGCGTTCAAAGAATCAATGCATGCAATGATATAAACTGTTAAACAGACCCAGAAATCTGATATATACATGGTGTAAATGCTCCTTCCTTGGTGCACAAGCTCTATATCTAGACTGGTGTAAAGAGGCAATAGAGGGATGTTGTGTATAATGATGAAAATAAGATACAGGATAATATAATTTATCTCCCGTTTAACACTCTGGTGCAAACTGTGACTGGTCAAAACCCGACCTTGCGGGGCAACACGTGTGTTCAAAAATAAGGATAAATGCTAGGGGTACAGAGGTGATGACTAGTAAATAACTCTAATGAGCAACGTGAAGATACAAAAAATGGTTCTTCGAAATTAGGATCAGAAGCTAGTACAAGGAAGGGAGTATGTGGGAAAAAAGGTGCAAGTGTGTAAAATAAGAAGTGCACGTTGCATGAAATGTAAATAGTAAACCTAATTGTTAAAATGAGGTATTCAACATAAGTGGTGTATACGCAAAACAAATGTTCTTGTGTCCGTCATATTCGAGATACCAAAATAGTTAGTGTCCACTGATAGGTTGAGTCTGACCGTAGTAGTATCCGCCAACGGATACTTCAGATCAGAGAGAGATTTGTATCTGCCAAAATTGGCATTAGTTTGAGTTTAACCTCTCAATGCTTGAAGGTGTTTTTAGTGGGATTCATTTCCCAGAAGCTCACTAGGTTCTCTCGAACTTAACTAGTTTCTTCTTCTTACTTTTAGGTCACTAGTTGAACGTGGTGGTAGCAAGGGAACAACCAAACTAGCGACCCATTTGTGAGCCTTTCTGATTTTCTTTATGTGACATGTAATTGTTGGGGGTACTAGGATGATTGTTAGATGATGTCATTTAAAAGACATCACACTGTATTTTGAAAACTATATTTTGTACTTTTGAATGTTTATTGGCAACCTTGCTGCTTATTATTAATTGTGGTTTATGATGTTATTAAATCAAATTGAGTTGAATTTTAAACTATAGCTCGAGTAGTATTTCAAAAGGAAATTTCATATGAACTAATGGATAGATTCTAAGCTGTAGTCAAAGGCTATTTACTTGTATCTTTAACCTTCTAGAGTGGCGTGGTACCATTTTCAATTTCATTTTCAATTATACATTTTTTTCAAATTTACGGAACACCGCTCTGGTAAATGGGTACCTGTCAAATTGGAAAGTTGGTTTTAAAAGGCAATGTTTAATGATTTTAACGGTTTGACTCGTGGTGCTTCATACCTAGATTCGACAATCGGGTTGGGCGTGGGGTGTTACATTAGATCACTATGATAGTTTCTTCTCTTATACAACACAAGAATGGTAATGGTTAACACGACGAATGTCTTTCACATAAGGCCTGAAAGAGTATAGTGGCCTACACTGTTTGGTTTTATCTACAAGGAAATTTTGAAGTTGTGTAACTTATTTTGTTCTAGCAAGCAAACTATAACTTTGATAGGATGATATCAATTTTGATACATGCACGTATGGGGTGAAATTTATTAAATTTCATTCACCGAAGCTGTCAATGTTCAAGTTTGGGAAATCAGTAGACTTGAGACGACTTTTTAGATTGGATCCAAGCATTTCTGGGTTGAGATGTCTTTATGGAGTTCAAATATCTATCTCTTAGCTTTGAAACACACTTTGAATAACTTAATTTAGGGTTCGGGAACTCAAGTTATGACCATTTTAATTAATACTGCGCAAGCAGAATTTCTGGAAGTGATTATGACAAGAATTACAAGTTTTGGGCTTTTAATTCGAGTTTAAATCATATTGGGTTTGGGTTTTATGCTTAATTTTTATTATATATGAGCCCAATTTTGTATTTATCAGCTCTTATTATTGTATTATTTTAATTATGCGAGTCTCAAGGCTCAATTTCAAACCCATGGATGTGATGGGCTCACACTACCTCAAGGCCCAACAAAAATGTTAAAGGCCAAGCAAATCAAACCAAGATTCGAGGATGAATCATATTGGGTTCGGGTTTTGTGCTTAATTTTTATTATATATGAGCCCAATATTGTATTTATCATCTCTTATTATTTTATTATTTTATTATTCTAAATTTTTAATAATTATTAAGTAGTTTAAGTTATTTAGGAGTTTTATGTCAATAAGAAATTTTAGTTTAAAACTCTTCTTGAGGAAGGGGGAATGATGCGAGTCTCAAGGCCTAATTTCAGACCCATGGATGTGATGGGCTCATACTACCTCAAGACCTAACAACAATGTCAAAGGCTAAGCAAATCAAACCAAGATTCGAGGGCAAATCTTTTTGAGGAAAGGGGGAATGATACATGCACAGATGAGGTGAAATTTATTAAATTCTATTCACCGAAGTTGCCAATTTTCAAGTTTGGGAAATCAACATACTTACGAGGACTTTTTGGATGGAGTCCAGGCATTTATAGGTTGAGATGTCTTCATGGCATTCGAAGATCTATCTCTTAGCTTTGAAACGCACTTTGAATCACTCAATTTTGGGTTCAAGAGCTCAAATTATGACCGTTTTAATATAGACTGTGCGAGCAGAATTTCTGGATGTATTATGACAGGAATTCTGAGTTTCGGGCTTTTAATTCGAGTTTAAATCATATTGGGTTTGAGTTTTGTGCTTAATTTTTGTTATATATGAGACAATATTGTATTTATCAGCTCTTATTATTTTATTATCCAAATTTTTAATAATTTTTAAGTAGTTTAAGTTATTTCTTTTAAGTTTATTTTGGAAGAGTTTTAACAATCTTTTCGAATTGTGGGATCATCTTCAAACTTTTTCTTGCCAAGTTTTCTTTCTTGGAGGGGAAATTAGAGTCGCTTCAAGGGGCTTGCGGGTTCTTCATGTTTCCAAGGCTTCTTAGGACTTTTACATACCATGTTTTATCTTTTTCATCTATCTTCTTTATTTTCTTCCTTATTGTTCTAATCGTAGATTTATTATTCTATTTTAATTTTCTTAGTTACATATTTTAATTATTTTATCTAACTTGGATTTGATTGCGTTTTAGGTTGTGTCAAAATCCAAGTTTCTTTCCCAATGTCTAGAGCTCTAAGTCAAATCCGTGACTTGGACAAACTTTACAATCCGCTTCCGCATTCATCCATTCCAATTCCATATAAACTTTGCTGGAGCTTGGTTCGTGGATTTGAACTTGTTTGCAGACAAAAAAGAGATCAACTTATGCATGACCTAGGAAGTGGACACCACCTAACCAAGGATGGGTCAAAGTCAATGGTCACGGGGCAACCGGTGTGCAAACGAGTAATGCCAAAGATGGTGGTGTTATTCAAGAGTCACAAGGCGTATAGATATCGAGCTTTAGTAGGAATATTGGCACTGCCTTGATTCTTCATTCGAAACTATGAGTTATTCGTGGTCATTTGGAGGTGATTTGGAATAAAAGTTTTTTAAAGGTTATGCTTGCAAATGACTGTGTAAAGGTTGTTCAAATAGTAACATATGTCAATATGACTGGATATATGTTTTCTTGGTTTACGCATGAAGAGCATGCTTCATAGGCAATAGGAAGCAACAATTAGACATGTTTCGAGGGTTTGCAACCAAGTAACTGATTATATGGCAAAATTTGTAAGAAACTCAAGCAATGGTTTACAAATATATGATCAGCCTGATCTTAGACTATGGGGCTGCTTTAGAATGATACTTGCACCATTGGATTGCTTTAAGCACTACACTACTCAGGATAAATATATAACTCCTTAGCCACTATATTCATTAAAAAACGATGTAGATATTTCATATATTTTACAAATATTCATGTTTTTCTTGTTTACTATCTCATTATGTAGTTGTATTAATTCATTAGGGCAATACGTGTAACTTTTGTCAAGTTCAAGAATAACATTGATAAAAAAATTATAAATACTAAATTAATCAAAATATCAAGTTTAAGTATCAAGCTATATATTAAATCTATTATATATAAATTTACCCTTACTTTCATTATTTATATATTAATTTTATAACCCGTTCGAATCAATTGCATGTTAATAAAAATGTGATATTATTTAGTTTTATAGTTAAAAAAACAAAATATGAAAGACTCTATTGACTCATTATGTCACTTGAAATTTGTTAAACTAAATAAAATCTAGATCCAAATTCACTTAAAAATTAATAGCATCCTTATTTTTGCCTTCAGTAAAGACAACTGCAATAAAAAATCTGAAATTTGAATTATACTTCCACAGTCAATCAATCCCACTAACAAATAATAGTTATGTTGAGAAGAAATACATTCATTATATATATATATATATAAGATGAGGGTGACTAGTGAGCAAACACAATGATATTACATTCATTATTTTTCTATTCATTGTAATCTAGAATATGAGTTATAATTCTAAAGATTATTTCATTTCATTGAATAAAAATAGTAAATAAAATATAAATCCAACTTGATTGAACAGAATTATTGTTGGAGAAAGAGATTGGAAAATAAAATTTATAGTAATTTTGGATATATTAAATTTTAGAAAATTTATGTAACAAAAGAAAAAATGTTTTATTCATACCTGTTGAGAGGGAAGAAGTTAATAGAAGAAGATGGTAAATTATAATAAAAAGGGTATTTTAAATTAAACTAATATATTAATCTTAACTGTTGATTTAGTTTTAATTAAAGGGTTATATATATTAAAGTAGCTAGGAGCTCCATGTATTGTAGAGACAAAATTTTAATTTGATATGTTTAATTTTTTAATTTAATTCGAACAATTTTACTCAATTTATCTTAAAAATTCAATTTAAATTAAGATAATAAAATAAGACTCGTCAACTCAAAAATTTTTTACTCGATTCAATCCAACACTCACCTACTCAAAACAGCTGGTAAGGTGGCTTACAAGTTAAAACTCTCACCAGGTTCTAAATTCCACTGAACTTTTCACGTATCTCAGTTGAAGAAGCATATATCGGCAAACAACCTTCTCAATAGCAACTACCTACCCTAGGCACTGATAGAACCATGTTGAAAGAACCGAGTCAGATTTTGGGACGGCAGGCAATAAAGCAGTGAGTCGAGTTCTTGCACAGCGGACTAATACTTTTCCAGAGGATGCTACTTGGGAGGTTTTACATGAATTGCAACATGGGTTTCCTTGAGGACAAGGGTTGGTCAAACAAAAGGGTATTGATGCAGGCTTTTCCTTAAAGGGAGTTTAAGTAATATTACTACTGTAGGTCACTGTTGTGGCATTTTTTTGTATTTTCTCAAGAAGTTTGTTGATTGAAAGAATGTGAAATGTAGTCAAATATTATAAGATGCAATTGCAACGTTGAATGGACAAAAGAATATTCACACTTTTCTCCTGCTCTTACGTCTCTTTCAATTCTCTACTAATTTTCTTTCTTTTCTAAAATTGAGCTTGCATCGAGAAATCCTTCGCAAAACCTTAACATCATCCATCTAAAGTTATTGATAAACCCTTTATCTTCAACACATAAATATTTTCCTTTTCGTCATCATTCTTTCAAGTTGGCGCCTAAAATCTCAACATTCCATATTTTGTTGCAGTGATTTAAACCTCTAGGTAAAGGCTTTAGATTGCAAAATATGACATATACTGAAACATGGTTTTCTTTGATGTTTTCAAAAGAGTGGTTGGGAGGGAGAAATCATAAGCAAGATTATAATTTTTTATTTTTATTTTGAAAGAAAGAGACAAAAATCAATGTGATTCAAGAGGGATATTAGCATGGCAATTTGTAGAGATTGTGGAAAATTTGTTGGGTTCTTTTCTTATATTTTTTGAGCTGTGATTATGATTTATGAGTTTATATTTTTAGATTTGAAGATGATGGTTTGATTTCAATAGGAATGAAATTTTTAAAATTTTGAATTTTATATATAAATTATATGTATTTTAAATTTGGTGTTCACGTTATATAACATTCACTCACTTAGGCCAAATTGTATTTCATATAATTCTCCCCTTAAGCCATAATGTTATATTTTATATTAACAAAGTAATTTTCAATTTTTAATTATATTACTTTAATAATAATCAAATATTAATGTATGATGGACTTAAAAAGACTAAACTTATAGACCCAATATGGACTTTAAAGCCGAATTCCAGTATTAATTGATTTGGCTCATACTCATACATATGGTTAGTGATTTTCTTGTATTTTGATTTGTATGCCTTGCAAAGAAATTATCTTCCTCTGATAAGGTGCCGACACTGTCGAGAGAAAAATAAAGGAGTTTGAGGCTGAGATTGAGAGCACAGAGTAAAAAAATACAAATTATCTTCCTCTCGGCTCCTTACTCGAAAGACCTCTCGAGAATTTTCAACAGGTTCTATCATTGATGAGTTCGATCTTATGAAAAAGTAGAATGTGCAATTTAGGATATCTAGTATTGAAAAATAATACTAAGGCCAAGTTTTTTTAATTTAATTTTTGGAATTATAATGATATTTATGAAATTTTTAGTATAGTATTAGTTATTGCATATTGAAAAGAAATAGTTATTTTTATATAAAATTTTTTTATAATTAAATCGTTCATGCTTTTTAAAAAAATATTATTTATTTGATAAGGAAAAAAATAATAAAAAATTGATTTTTTTTCGTTTAAAAAAAAGTCATGCGAAATTAAAAATTTTATCCTTCTTAAAATAAAATCCTGAATCCATTCCTAAAATTCAGAAAGTTGTCGGGTTGTGAGTAATTTTGGAGCAAAAAAGTGTTCTAAGGTCTTAAAATGCTAGATTGATTATAGGCGTAATCTCTTTGATTTGGCGCCTAAAATTTGGAAAAACCGGTTACTTGAGCATGAATTTTTTTAATTTGGTTGCACCTCTTAACAGTTGGTTATAATGTTTAAACTTGTGTTGTTTCATATTAATGGATTATACTCTTATAGAGTTTACATTTTTTTTTCTTATAGGCTTTTTATTATTTTTGCTTCGACAACAAATTTCTCCTTTTTTCTTTTAATGTATTTAGGAGTTTTGATACGTTATGAATTCTGTTAATTTCACCGTCTATATTTGCTATGTGTGAGTCTCTCTCACATTATGTACATTTACTTTTTTATGGTTTTGTTTGCCGCTTTGCTCTGAATTTTTAATCACTTTCGTTCATTCGATATTGTAGTTGGACAAATATATATTTGTATTTGTATTTGTATTTATATTTGTAATTTGTATCTTATCTTATACTTGTCTTTATATTGTCTTGTATTAGTGAAACTTTCAAAACAAAAAATCAAAAATAGATATTTCGATTTTTAGATTCAGATTTAGATTTTTTTTAAAACTATATATTTTTAGAATTTTAGAAACTTTTTAAATATTTACATTATTTTTAAATTTATTTATATTTTTAAAATTTTCATAATAATTTTAGGTGATGCTGATATAATAATTTTATCACGTGATATATTCTTAAATAGTTAAATCATAAAAAGTTAAAATCGTAAAAAGAAAAGATAAACTACTTAATTGGTCACTCAACTTTTAGGATATTTTATTTTAGTCATCTAATTATTTAATCTATGACAGTAATTGGGGTAATTTACCTAAAAATAACCAAAATTTTGAAAAATTACGAAAATAGGCCAGTTTGTAGAAAATTTACGGGAAAGGGCCATTTCCCCCAAAAACGCATCCACGTCAGCGCGTTTTTGGGGGATAAGGGGCTAAAGCGCGTCCTATAGGGCGCGCTTTAGCCCCAACGGTCAAATTTTTTTGACCGTTGGGGGGCCAACGGTCAGGAAAAAAAAGTATAAAACCCCCCGATCCTTTATTTTTTTCACATTTCAATACTTTTTCAATATTCTCTCAATTTTCTCTCAAATTTCTCTCAAGGTCCTTGAAATTTACGCTCAAATTTCAAAATAGTCCTTTACTATTTACGAAAAAGCCCTTTATAATTTTTTTAATATATTTTTTTTGAAAATTTTTAAATCGGATTACAATGGTCGGGGAATTACGTCGAGCAAATGAAAATGATAAGTTTTAATTTTAATTTTTCAATATTATTTAATTTTTTTTCAATTATGCAATTTTAATTAATTGTTAATTTTATAATTTTTTAAACAGTCTGTAAATCGGGTGTTGGAATGTTATATTCGCAACATGCATGGTCCCCCATCGCCCTTGATCAAGAATTACCTGCGGGAAGCGGGTTTTTGGCACGTGGCCACAATAGGCCGAGGGTTCAAGTTGGAGCCGCCTTTGAACAGCGCGTTGATAGAGAGGTGGAGACCCGAGACCCACACTTTCCATCTGCCATGCGAAGAGTGTACCATCACTCTAGAAGATGTGCAATTGCAGTTGGGATTACCGATGGACGAGTCGGTAGTCACCGGGTCCGTAACATCTACCGATTGGATGGCCGTATGCTACGAGCTTCTGGGTGCCATTCCGGATAGAATTCAAGGAGCTCGGATCGATATGGCGTGGTTACGAGACACATTCTCGAAGCCGAATGAGGGTTCGACTGAAGTAGAAAGAATACAGTATGCTCGGGCATACATTCTTCAGATAATTAGAGGCTATCTGATGCCGGACCTCTCTAGAAACCTCGTCCACCTGAGATGGCTCCTGAAACTTGTTGATTTCAGAGCAGCCGGTGAATTGAGTTGGGGGTCTGCCGTGCTATCGAGGTTGTACCGGGAGATGTGTGGGGCGACGCTGCCGAGTAAAGCAAAAACCGAAGGTTGCCTATCACTACTGCAGTCATGGGCATGATTTCGATTTCCATTTTTACGCCCTCGACTCGACCACCCATATTCATTCCCACTGATAACAAGGTAAATTTAATATTATATTTTACAATTATTTCGTAAATTTATAGTATAATTGCATGCTAAAAGTTTATTTAATTAGGTAGAACCATTCGACGAGTCATGTTGGAATACCTAACTCGCTTGAGGATATACGGCTCCTATTGGACCAAAAGTCGGAATCACAAGTAAGTTTCGAATTTTGTTATTATAATTCAGTATTTCGTATGTAGTGTCTAGTATTATGTATATAACTAATATTTTCGTAATGTTAATATAGTTTCAATGGACACCGTACGAGGATCCGGAAATTCGGGCAGTAATTCCGGAGGAGTTCTTCCAAAATCTAAACAGTTGGCACGTTAAGGTCCCATTGATCACCTACGCAACTGTGGAGATGCACCAGGCAGATCGGGTTCTGCGGCAATTTGGATTCCGGCAACCGATTCCCGTGCCACCTGAGGTGCTCGATGATGAGCACAAAGTGGACTTACGGCAGCCGCACACGGATTGGCCAAGATTTTGGTCAGGTCATATCGAGACGTGGGAGAACCGGTATGACTTTTTACCTATCCAGGAATCGATCATCGTTCCTGAGTTAGTGTGCGTGCCGGAGTACATGCCATGGTTTAGGATCCATGGCAAGCCGTATCTGTTGTCGGAAGAAGAGAGGCGACGGCAACTTCGCGAGCGAAAAGAACGTCGGGCCCCTTTAAATCCAAGGAGAAGAGGTGATAAGGCGGGGCCATCATCAGCACCGACACAGTCACCGGGCCCATCAGTTCAGCCGACAACACCGACATTACAGTGTCTACCGTTTATGCCAGGTGCGTACCCTTCCCCTTATATGTATCCTACTAACCCATATATGTTTCAACTTCCTAGTCCTAGCCCAGGTTGGAGTGCATGGCCGGGTTCGAATCCGTTCCCGACTACTCCCGCTAGCCAGCCGATGGTGAGGCCGATGTCGCATGTGGATTCAGATGAGGCGCCGTCGGGGAGCACTTCTTTCTACCAGGCTCCTTCTCCGTTCAGGATGCAGTCACCCCCGCCGTGGTTTATGCAAACACCTCCGGGGTCATTATTTTATCAAGGTGGGTCATCATCGCAACATCCAGAACTAGACCTACTGCCGGAGGAACCCGATTCCCCGCCCGAGGTTCCACGACCCCCGCCGGAAGCCAGAAGAAGGAGGAATCCAGCGCGTAACCGTCGACCGCCCCCGTGTGGCACTGGTTCCCACCGGCATCAACCCTAAACCCTAAACCCCCTAATTTTTTTTATTGTAATTTAATTTTTGATTTGAGTTTAATTTTTTTTTAATTAAGGTTTATTTTTTTTGATATTAAGTATTAATATATGTTATAAAATATGAGTTTAATTTTTTTTGTAATTTAATTTTTTTAGTTTATTGAATTTTAATACCGTTGATAAAATAGAAATAGTTTAGTTTTTTTTTAATTACGTATTAATACATTTAATAAAATTTGAGTTTAATTTTTTTCCTTGTAATTTAATTTTTTTTAGTTTATTTAATTTTAATACCTTTGATAAAATAGAAATGGTTTAATTTTTTTGTAATTAAGTTTTAATATATTTAATAAAATTTGATTTTACTTTTTTTTAATTTATTTAATTTTAATACCTTTGATAAAATAGAAATGGTTTAATTTTTTTTGTAATTAAGTTTTAATATATTTAATAAAATTTGATTTTACTTTTTTAATTTATTTAATTTTAATACCTTTGATAAAATAGAAATGGTTTATTTTTTTTGTAATTAAGTTTTAATATATTTAATAAAATTTGATTTTACTTTTTTTAATTTATTTAATTTTAATACCTTTGATAAAATAGAAATGGTTTAATTTTTTTGTAATTAAGTTTTAATATATTTAATAAAATTTGATTTTAATTTTTTTCCTTGTAATTTAATTTTTTTAATTTATTTAAATTTTTTTAATAAAATAAAAGTTATTGTACAAAAGTTCACCGTTTTCCTCCAAAAAAATAGATATTACATAGCCGCCATGAGACAAAAGACCTAAGAACACGGTCAACTATTCCGATTTGGACACGAGCGAGATGTATGGCCTGGGTTCCTACACCATCCGCACAGCCGACTTTGGTTGCTCGTTTCTCGGATATCCATATTGTTGCATATTTTAGTCGAGCAAGGTCGACCTTTTGGTTTGCGCCTCAATTATCTATCCGGCAACAGCTTATACGGTGCAAGCGATACCGACGGCCACTTACGTTCATCTGGGACTGGTGGGAATACGTGTCTCCACACGTTGTACATATTTTCTAATTTATACATTTCGTTGACATATCTCATTGGATCAAGACGGAGATTCTGACAAGCCGCAAGTACATGGGCGCATGGGTAACGAAGTGCATCAAATATCCCACAGTCGCAGGTCCTATTTGTCAAGTGTACACGATAATGGCCGCCAATAATACCTTGGTTCGGTCTATCAAACTCCGTGACACGAAATCATAGGCTGTCGCGATCGTGACACACTGTGTGCATGGTGTTGGCCCTTGCCTTCCCACGGTTTATTTCTTGCAAGACCTTCGGGCTCCATACATGGCCTCCTTGCATCTGCCCTCTATAACTCGTTGCTCTCTTCGGAAATAGTGCCGCTAACAGAAAATATGTCTCTCGCACAACCGATGTAATCGGCAAATGACGGGTTCCTTTCAGAACAAAATTTATGCATTCGGCCAGGTTTGTGGTCATATGACCATATCGTAGGTCGCCGTCATATGCTTGTGTCCACTGTTCAAAAGGAATATTGCACAGATAGCTTGCGCCTTCGGCGTTATCTGAGCGCAAACTAGCCAGCATCTCGTGAAAACGGTCTTTATTAATCTCATACCCTGCCAATATACGTTAATAGCGAATATTACATACCACTCTTCAATTGAGAATAAATTGAATATTACAAACGAAATTATATTAATAGACATTTCATACCCATATCGGTCACTTGCTGTTTCTGTCTTTTAGATCGATGTTGCCCATAGTAGTTGGATGAAACATGCCTCAAGCAATATCGATGGTGTGTACGATGCCACATGCTTCCCTGGCGTTCTATTGCCGCAAGTATTCCAGGGCCCCGATCCGATATAACGCATATGTCAGGTTAGGGGAAAACATGCCTCCTTAACCTAGATAGGAAGAAGTCCCAGTCATTAGCTGACTCCATCGGTGTTATTGCGAACGCAATCGGAAGGATTCTCCAACAGCCGTCTTGTGCCACAGCTAGCAATAGCCGATGCGTATATCTACCATACATAAAGGTACCGTCAATTTGTACCAATGGCTTGCAGTATATAAAGGCATCTCGGTATTGCTTAAATGTCTAGAACATACGCTTGAACACTGCGCATCCACGGAGCAGACGATCGTTGTAGTACGCAGGTTCCGTTTCAAGGTCTGTCGTGCTGCCTGGGACATATCTCTCCAGCACCTGACACCACTGCCACACTTCATTATATGAAGTGTCCCACCCACCGTGTAACTTTTCTAACGCCTTCTGCTTGGCTATCCAAGCCTTTCTGTAAGAGAGCGTGTACCCCAATTGGCTACGAATACTGCCAATTAAGGCCGGCACCGTAGTCTTGGGATCGGCCTTCACCGTCGAGATTATTAGGTCAGCCAACATGTCTGAATCCATTTTCGGATGATCTTGTGTTACACCTGTCAACGAAGTACGTTAAACAATGCAACATTACATATTATTAGTGTTATTCGAAATCATTGAACACATAGTGGTACTGTACCGGCAAGACATGTATGTCGACCTTTATACTTTTTTATCTCCCACAACCCTGTCCTTTTCCTCAACGACGCCATGATTTTCCATGAACATGTGTCGTCTTGCACTGCACACTTTGCCTCGAACTTATCGAGCTTGGATTTAACCATATTGTAGTTAACCCCGTTCTTAATGCTGTATTGTTTCAATGTAGCAAGAAAAGTATTCTTGTTGGAAAACTGGTTACCAACTTCTAATTGGTCCGAATCCAACGAAGAATCTGTACGGTCACGCGTCCGGTGTGGTAGTTCAGGAAACTCCAATGCATCATCTTGAGATAGATCGACATTATGTATGTGGGCTAGAGGCGAGTACGCCCTGAATTGCGGATCTTCTTCTTCTTCGTCTGAACCGCCCTCAACGTCTTCAGGTACAATTGGAACGGGCTCCGGTTCAGAAAATAATCCAACTTCTGCACCGTCGGGCCCTGGCTCCCGAGGTGGATCCACATCGGATTCATCTTCCGACCCTCCATAACCTGCAACAAACGAGGGCCCCTCGCCGGTGGATGTCGTTGGGAGTAAATCATCCCTCCTTAAACATCTTTCGTAAAGATTCCAATCATATGTGGATTGCCAACCACTAGAAGTTGACAACGTCCCCTAATACGTATTTCTATCATCGGACGTCGAATCACGGATATGCATGTCCCATCCACCAACTGAGTGTCGTGCAGGGGTTATGTTTTCCATACTACCACTGCACATTTGCCTCCCACTTATAGAGTGTCGGCTTGGGGTCGTGTATTCCCCTCGAACGGCAATAGATGTCAAGGTTGCAGAAAGATCACTTGGAAATGAAAATTCTACATATACCTCGATATAGGGTGATCCACTGGCAAGATGAGTCTCCACCATTGCCTCAAAGCCCCGAGCACCTTTGATGTCGAACGACTCATATCTCACCGGATCAACCGAGGCGCAAAATCTATACTTAATACACTGAACTTTCATTGGCGTTGTTCCGAATATTTTACGCCTAATTCTTTTGCGAAGTTCTACCAAATCGATGTTCCGATTAAAACTCAGCCGCGCTGTGTTCTCCGATAAGAAAACAACGCCATTTTCGGTGTCACGAACTTCACCATCGTAGTAAATAACAGCATTAATACGTTCACTCATTTTCAGTTTTTTTTCCTTTTGCCTCAATTTCCCTTATGCAACCTGAGAATGAAATTCGGCTGATTTATAGCCTAATTTTGCCGGAGACTACTGTAGCAAAAGCGCGTCCACGTGAGAGCACTTTTCAGTATGCATGCTGACAGTGCACCCTGCTGGAAGCGTTTTTTGCCACTGTTTGTTTAGAAACGTCTCCTCAAATTAATTTTGCCGGAGACTATTGGGCCAAAAATTCAATAAATTTTTCATAGCAAAAACGCGTCCACGTCAGCGCGTTTTTGGGGGAAACTGACTAAAAGCGTGCCCCTGGGGAGGCGTTTTTGTCTACCTCAGCAAAATCGTGCCTACGTGGACGCGTTTTTGCTGAGGTGGACAAAAACGCCTCCCCAGGGGCGCGTTTTTAGTCAGTTTTCCCAAAAAATGCGCTGACGTGGACGCGTTTTTCGGGGAAATGACCCTTTCCCGTAAATTTTCTACAAACTGGCCCATTTCCGTAAATAATCAGATTTTTTGGTATATTTTGGATATTTGCCCCAGTAATTGACTGTACACGTCATATCATGCTTACACTCCCATTTTGATCTCTCAACTTCTAAATTGCTTTCATTTTAGTTACCTAAAAAAGATTTTTTTTAAATATTAATCAAGATAAAAACACATTAAAATTAAAGCAGAAAAAAATAAAAATTAATATAATGCATTAAAAATTAAGATATATGAAATAGAGAGAATGAAATGCATATTTATTTATTTTTATAAAAACACCCTTTTAGATATTTTTATTGTGAGAAGAACAGTACCATCTGGATTTTGAAATGACAGCAAACCCGTTACCCAAACTGCAAAAAAGAAAGAGAAAGAAAAGAAGTGCCCCCCCCCCCCCCAAAAAAAAAAAAAAAGAACCCGAAAACAAAGGCCTTTAAATAAAAATGAAAATGAGTAAAAAGTGGATAGATACAACCTACCAAATCCAGCCCCATCTGCCTCTCCTCTCTTCTCCTATATCCTACCAACTTGGTCAAATCGCACCTCTCCTCCAAAACTATAATCTACACTTTTTTAAATCAATATTTTAAACAAAATTACGAGTTACAATAACAGCACAACATAGACTGTATATATTGGCCCTGGGAACCCACCTTTCTCTCTCCCCTCCCTCCCTCCCTCCCTCCCTCCCTATAATAAATCCTCCCTTCTCACTTCCTTTCCCAAAAAATCAAGCTCCCCTTTTCTTTCAAATAATTACTGCATCCGTCCTTTCCCTTCAAACAAAACACCCCCCTACATATATGCATATCCCAAAGTTGTTCTCTTAATCGGAATTATCATGGGACGATCACCCTGTTGTGAAAAGGCACATACCAATAAAGGTGCCTGGACCAAAGAGGAAGACCAACGCCTCATTGACTACATCCGTCTCCACGGTGAAGGTTGCTGGCGTTCCCTCCCCAAAGCTGCCGGTACTAATATTAACCCAATAATCCCAAATCTTTCCTCTCTCTCTCTTGCTTCTTTTAGTAATTTGGGTTCTTGAATTATATATGCAGGACTGCTTAGGTGTGGTAAGAGTTGCAGGTTAAGATGGATAAACTACTTGAGGCCTGATCTTAAGAGAGGAAATTTCAGTGAAGCTGAGGATGAACTTATCATCAAACTCCACAGTTTACTTGGAAACAAGTGAGACTTCTTATTCTTCTTTCACGAAATTAAGCAACTTTTGCATTCCTTTTTTTTTCCTGACAGATTGAATCTCTAATGGCAGATGGTCTTTAATAGCTGCGAGATTACCGGGAAGAACTGACAACGAGATCAAGAACTACTGGAACACGCACATCAAAAGGAAGCTTATAAGCAGAGGAATCGATCCACAAACTCATGGTCCACTCAATCAACCCACCAACACCAATAAATCCACTGAATTGGATTTCAGGAACGTACCCAAAGCTTCAAAATCCAACTTTGCTCCAAACCCATCTCGGGATTTCAAATTCAATGAATTTCAAGTTAAGGCCAAAGCAGAATCCATTGAAGAAGGCAACTCTAGCAGCAGTGGAATGACTACTGATGAAGAACAACAACAACAACAACAGGACAAGTATGCAGGTAATAGTCAAGAGTTAGATTTGGAGCTATCAATTGGGATTAGTTCATCCGGAAAGAACAACTCAACTGGGGTTTCAACTGCTAACTCAGCCGAATCCAAACCGCTGTTAGACAAAAGCAATTTCCAGTTTCTTGGACAAGCTATGGCGGCTAAAGCAGTCTGTTTGTGTTGCCAGTTAGGGTTCGGAACAAGTGAAATTTGCAGGAACTGTCAAAAGTACAAATGGGTTTAATACATATTGTTGACCTTGGGATTCATATAGTGCTCAATATTGTTCTATTTTTCTTGTTTTGAGAAAAAGGTAGACATAAATGCTTAATTTACTAACCCAAGCTAAATTACAAACACAAGATGTTTGCTATGCTTTATTATTGAAATTGTTGAAGGAAAAAGAAATTTCAAATTACACTATATCAAATTTGATAATAATAATAATAATAATAATAATAAAGCTCCCATAACATTTTAAAATTTCCTTGAATTTTATAAAAAACAAAATTAATATAAATTGCCGTTTTTAATAAGAAATACAATTAAAATACGTTACCCAATCAACTGATGTATAATGGTTTTATTATCTTTTTACCATAAGATTAGACTATGGATAAATTTTTATTTTTATCAAAAAGAATATAATGTTACTATTAAATTATTTTGAAAATTATTATTTAAGCTACTTAGTTATTTAAAAGTTTTTATTGAAGTTAAAAAATTTTACCAACGAACTTCAAGCGACGATTTGATGATTGATATGGTGGATTAGTACCCATCAACGAATAAAAAATTATACTTTAGATCCAAATCATTCAGACAATCAATGAGATTAGAGACAAAAGTTGTTTGATGAAAAAAAATTGAACTATAAAAGAGAAGAAGAAATAGAGCTATTAATTGATGCAGACAGTGCGAATAAAAAAATACATATATATAACATTGATTTTAATAGTCCAATAACTTAAATGAAAACTTTTGAATAGTTTAATGATTAAATTGTAGTTTTCTTAATTAAATGACTAAAATAAAAAACTTACTTATAATTTAATGGTTAACGATGTAATTTACTTATTTTCCTTGAAAGCTATTTTTTATCATTTTTTAAATGTTGAAATTAATGAGTTGAGACATATACCACAACAAAATCAAATTATCCTCTTTTAACCTTATTTTCATAATTAGAAAACTTAAAATGTGAAAACAAAATGAATCTAAAAATTATTACTAAAAAGTTATTGATGTCAACGTGCAGGTTTGATGTGGATTAAGAGTTATCCATTTAATGATAATGATGATTTACTTAGATAGGTAATATAATGACAAATATTTAATATACTATTACCATATAAATTTAAACACTCACCAACTACTAAACACATAAAAACTTCACACTAATCTTAATTTACATTGAACCATAAATAAGTTTTATCGTATAAAAATTTTTTACACCAATTAAAAATCTAAAAAATGAATAAACTGTTAGTTAATATAAAACATAGAAGCGATTAATCTGATTGCACCGCAGTGGCGGTGAGCGGTGAAGTAAACCCAATGAAATTGTTATTTTATTCTTTTGTTTGGAAGAAAAGAATTAAGTGGGACACATATGCGGGTAGAAGTCCACCTCATTCTCTCTTTTTTATTTTTCACTTACTCATACTTCCTATAATTATTTATAAATTTAATTAGTTTTAATTATAACAAAATTCTAATTCAAGATGAATATAAAGTGTAAATTAATATTTATCCAATTTTAGTTAATGCTAATATGATAATTTCTTATGTTCCGTCTAAAATATAGAAAGTAGATTGTATTATACTAACTTTATCCAATTATACTCTTAAACTTATCAAATTATATTTATTTTTATGTTAAATTATTTTGTGTATTTAAAATTATAATAATATAGTAATATAAAATTTAACATTAATAAAATATTGCTTTTGTTTTTCTAATGTCAATCTATACATTCAAATTAAAATTTAAAATTAATTATATTAATTATTTAAAAGGTATCTAAAATTTATATTTTACATAAAATTAATGGATTATCCTAAATTATTTTTATAAATATTTGTTAATATCAAAATAATACAAACACGGTGATAGTAGTAACAATACGTTTGAATAAATTATTTCATCATTTATAATATTTTATTAATTTATAAAAATTATGTTTATATGTGATTTTAATATAAAAAATCTATTTATTTTTAAAAATAATTTATTAATTGTGAAAAAATACTTTAAGATTGATGTTTCATATATTATAATATTTTAATTTATATAACAGTATTTGACAATAATATTCAACAGTTGAGCATATTTTCCAAAAGCATTTTTTTTATTAAAAATAATGGTAAAATAACATTTGGGGTCATTGGATTGATATATTAGGCGATGGAAAGGAATTTATCCTAAAAGCATTTTGCATTCAATCACAAATATATTTGGGCATTGTTTGGGGGAATTGAAACGAGAAGAATATATGCAATTGCAAAGATAAAACCCTATCTTAGTGGAATCTCCTTGTAAAAAGCGATGAATATTTTAGATTAGGCCCGGAATTCAAACACCTTTCATATTTACATTAATGAATATTCAACTCTCATCTAATCCTAAATATATATTACTAACTCTTTCGATTGTAATAAATAATAATAATTTTGAACGAATGAATTTGATTGTGGGCCAAAGTTTTAAAAGCTTCATGAGTTTGAGAGATACTTTTAAGTAAGATTTTAGGTTTGATTTTTATGGAAGAGTTCTACATTTGTATAAGCATTTAATCTAATTTAATTTAAAATTTAATCCCAATTCAGTATAGTTTTCGAACACCAATAGATTTCAAAAAATAAAAATTGAATACCATCTGTAGGCGAACCAAAAAGTTAATTAATGTAATTTCCTTAATTCGGTTAGGGTTAGTATTAATATGGTTGTCCGTATAGAAGTATATCAACTTAAGCTCATTAAAATGTATTTATTTTCATATTTAAAAGTTAGGGGATTATGTCTAATTCTAGGCATTATATACGAAATATAAAAATAAAATGATTTAATTTAATTAACAATATTATCAATTTTACACGTTTTATACATTTATTTATATTATCTAAATACTTTTTTTATATTTTATGTTGTATTTAAAAGATTTTTATAATAAAAAAAATTAACTTATTAAATGCATAACGAAAAAGTTAATAAAAATCAAATTTTTATTTAAAACTTTTTATGTACGCAACAAGAAGTATCATAAATTTGTTTGGAAAATTTTTAGTATTATGAATATAGTATAAATAAAGTACAAAATTATATAGATATGTGGGAACAATTAATATAAAGTTACAATAGAATGGAGAAAATCGACAATTTATGGATGAAGATGCAAGAGAGTGAGGCATAATAATTATATATAAATGAGAATTTAAGCTGAATCCTAAAAAACCAAAGATGTTGATGTTAATCATCAACAATATACTAAAAACATGATTGGCAAGTAGGATCATGTGGTTAATTGTCATGATTAGTTGTTCAAATAGTAAAATAATTAAATTATGAATTTAATCAAACATGACCCACGCGTATGGTATCTTAAAAGAGGGTCCACTAACGATGGCGGTTCTTTCTCCACCTAAAAGCACCATTTCACTTCATCTAAGATATACCCTTCTCTGCTTTTTCCTTTTTTTTTTTTTTTTTTTTTTAATAACCCAAATTCGGTCATTAAACTAATGTCTCAATAGCTAAAACTCAGTGCTAAATTCAAGGATAAAAGTTTATTTATAGATATCCTAAAGTTATCATATGAAATGTAAATTAATTAAGTGTTCATTTAGCCTCGTTGTTACTTAGGTTTGATACCAAACCTAGGTGTCATGAACTAAATAAATATTTAATCTTTTCTTAATGAATCTAATGTAAATTATGTTTTTATTTTTGCAAGTATAGTTTTAAAAAACAAAAATTCAAACTTAAACTCTTATTGCAAATAACAAGCAACTAATTACTCAGAATTTCAAATACCATACTATTATATCTCATGTAGCTAACCTTGTGGACCTTCCAATATATTTTGCAAAATCTTATAGTGTACTCATAGAGAACTAGACATGTGTTTCCCAAGATTTAGGGTTAATTTGTGAACCTCAACTTGAATAACTTTGGAATTGGATGTCACTATATAAGGACCACATGGAGAGTTAGGGTAATTGATTGCAAACCACTATACTTGGAACACGTATCCAAATTTATCTCCCACTATGAAAGAGTCATGCAAATAGCTCACACAGACTCACTACATTATCTCTTCCTCAATTCCTTTATATTTCTATAACAAGAACCTCTCTCCCAACTTTCACCTCTCTTCCTCTTTACCATCTTCTTCCTCTGTTCACTTTCATTAATTAACACATACAAATCAAGAATGAAATTTATATGTAGAAGAAATAAAATTAAATCCAATTAGAAAATAATCAAATGAACGTTAATATAATAATATATTGGTAATGAAATTCTTATAATTCCATAATTCATGCGTATATATATTTAAATTTTAAATTGATTTTATTAGTTTAAAAGTACCTTAAAGAATTTTAATTTATATATTTTAATATATTTTTGTACATTTGTATTGTGATTATGTTTATATTTCAATTATATAATAGAATCAAATTCGTGTAAGAAAATGATCAAATATATTAAAAATTCATTTAAAAATATTGTGACAAGTTAGCTTATAACGTAAACAGACCAAATAGACATCATGTGATGCCGAGTGGTGAGGCTAACGGAATGGTGTAAGGTTTAAAGTTATTAATTCCTAAATAGAAAGTCAATGGCAGACAATTACGATAATTAAAGTAAATTATTAATCAAAAAAATGGAATTTAAGCATCTTTGATTGATTGGACGAGAGCGAAATATAAAATGGGAAGAGATAGAGGAACAGCATGTGACATGTTTGGGAGGTAGGTAACCGAATCTTGTATTTAAACAAAAAGAAAATACCATTAAAAAACACCACAACATTTCGTTAGTTACAAGTAGATTTATTATGTAAATTATTCTTTTAACAATCTTAATATAAGTTGTTATAGTATTTATTCTTTTGATATAATGTTTAGAACTACTCATAATTCCTCTCTAATCTATAAATAGGAGGATAATTTACTTCAACACACTTAAACTCACATTTTATTATATTGATAATGATATTTATGCCAATCGAATTAAGATTCAATCTATTAACTATATTTATTTTTTAGTTAAAAGTATGGTATTGATAAAGTATGCTTTAAATGCAGTTAAAGGTAGGTAGTTGAAGAAAAACCAAAAGAGGGTATAGTAGGGAAGAACATGGGGACATGTGGTGATACAGTTAGGAAGGAGAATGAGATTCCAAGCCAGCATTAATGGGGGAACGGAAATGGGCACCCAAACATGGCCTCACCTCCTTTTTAAGAAAAGTCGATTTTATTTAATTTTAGCCATACCTAAGCTGCTGCCTAATTCCTCTTGTTTCCTTTTGCTTTCACACCAACTAAAAATATTTTTATATTTGGATAGGTTTTACAGATTGCACGTTACCTAGTAAATTGGGATATATGGCTTAGCATATTGGATCTTTTTACCTTCCCTGCCCGCATCAGATAAGTGTCATTGTTGGAGGCCATAATCGGTGGCCACAAGCTAGTAAGGTCTTTTCGGCTCAGTTTGGTATACCGATTGCCTTAAGGATGGTTATGAAGTGACCTTAGCTTAGGCCTGCCAATATTTAATTTCCCACAGTGTATTGTTGTTTGTGGTGGACCAAGAGCTTGCCATGTACTTTGGTCTATGCATCTACATTTCATTCAACCTCATTTATCCCTCAAGTTGTTCATAAGGTCCAATTATATCATTATGTGTTTATCTTCAACATACTATCCTTATGTGGCACATAACTCTACTTCAATTGTTTCAAAGGTTAAACTTTTATCTCTTCCTAAATGTTTTTAAAATTAGATAGGTGGTTGAATTAGCTAAATTATTAAAATTTTTGTTCTTTTTATTTTCAAATTTTCTTTAAACAAATAATTATATTATAAAAATTAAAAATACAATTAAATGACAATAATGATGTAAACATCAATTTTTCGTTACAAATTTAAAACATTAACAAACTTAACTATATAAGTTATACATTACAAATTCTTTCTTTTTTCTGGATTTGGGTTGGGCTTGAATCGGTTGATTAGTCAATTTAAAATTAAGTTTTTGTTTTCTAATTTAGGCTAAAAACATAAAACCTGACTCTACTAATTCAATTCGTTCTCAATTTGTGATTCAATTGATCTAATCCCTTTCTTAAAACTAATATATCGATCAATTTTTAGTTCCACCAACTCATGCTAAACAACCATGCTGCTGGTAATACTGGAGGACTACTTTTTGCTCATCCCTTCCGACCGACTAAGCTATCATCCATGGCGAAGGCTAACCTTTATAATAGTCCCTGTCTTGGGCCTTTTCCTTCAACTAGTCATAGAAGGATGTTGAAAAAGTTTAGATACTAGATATTTATATTTTTATATATTTGTATACGTATGCAAAAATAGTTAACTAAACTAAAAATTAGGATATAATTTTATATATTAATTTTAAAAAAATATTTAAAATTTATATTTTATATACCACAATATTAATAATGAGTTACCATAAGTTACTTTATTACATTTTTATCATAATCTAAGTTGAATATTTATTAGTATCAAAATAATAACTTAGCATCGTACTAACAATAACATGTGAAAATGATGATACTTTATATTAAAATCAATTATAATTTTTTTTGTAATTCGTTATAACTTAAGTTTATATATTTCATGTATTACCTATATCATAATATTAATTACTTAATAACTTATTTTTAATATTTTTATTATAATTTAAGTTTATTTATTCCATATATTATAATATTAATGAATTTAAATAATATTATCTACTTTATAACATAATGTTTAAAATAGATATTTTATTTTCTCCAAATCACTTTTCAACCTCAATGATAAATTAACCCTTCCTCTATTATTTTTTTATGATTTTTTTACTATTTCCTTATTTTTCAAAATTCTTATAAAATTATGAATTTTTTATAATTTTAAAAGTGAATAAGAAATTTAGGTAACTTTTGGAATTTTTAATTATTTTTTTTGCAATTTTTATTTAAAATATTTTGAGAAGTTACAAGATTTGATTGAATCCACGTCATTTGTAATGAAAAATGGTGGATAGAATGAAAATACAACAAAATGAGTTGAGTGATAATTGGTTGAATTAAATAAGAAAAAGAGAAAGTCAAATCTGTCGTATTTTAACCGTAAGGAGAAAGAGGTGAGTGGAAAGACAACATAAAGGATAAGAACAAAGGAAAATATGGATATGGAAAAGAAAAAGGGGTGGTGGAGGTTTGGTAGGATTAGGATTTGGCTGACGTTGCATTTTGCAACAACTTTTGTCTCTTCTCATCATCATTCCTCTTTCGCCCTTTATCCACCCCTTCTCTTTCTTTCTTCCCATTGCTTTCCTTTCATATCACCCAAATTATTAATCAACACTTTACTTTTTCATCATATTTTCATTTCTCAGTATAATTTTAAAATTTAATAAATCTTTATAAAAAAATTAACACATCATAAATTTTTAAAATTTCTCATGGAATAAATTATAAATGTATCAAATATTAACACATATTAAAAATTAAAATGATTTATTAATCATATGTAATAATTTATTTGAAAAAAAAAGTTGACAAATATTTTATAAAAGTACAATAAATTATTAAAAATAAATATTTACAATAAAAATATACATAATAAATTTTAAAGACTATTTGTGAAATAAAATTTTTTTACATTATTATAAACATTGGTCATTGGACACAATAATAGCAGAATCATTGTATAAAAGAAAATTGGATTTAAATCCTAAAGAAAGAATAAAAAGGCAGTAATCTAGAAGGTCAGGCGAAAAACCCATTTTTCTTTTCCTTCTCCTTCTTGAGACCACAGCAAGAAAGGACAGAACCCATTACCAGTGACTAATGTTTTTGTTCCTTAGCCACAATTCTATCATTTGCTGATTTGATAGATTGTGACTGCATCAACCACTCAGCCTTGTAGATAACTATCTTCTTCTTATGTAAGATAATTATTAAGAAAGAAAAAAGATAATATGAAACAGTAATTTCATATTATTTGTATTTTTAATAATTTTATGTCTTTATTTTAAGTTTTAGTTTTGGGCAAAGCTCCCATAAATACCAAAAAAAAAATTACCGGAATATACCACTTTTAAAAAAATTTACCGGAATGTACCAGTTTCCCCAAAAACGCGTCCACGTCAGCGCGTTTTTTTGGAGAAAAATGGCTAAAGCGCGGCCCAGAGGGCGCGCTTTTGGCCACCTCAGCAAAAACGCGTCCACGTAGGAGTGCTTTTGCTGAGGTGGCCAAAAGCGCGCCCTCTGGGCCGCGCTTTAGCCCCAACGGTCAAATTTTTTTTGACCGTTGGCCCCCCCAAAGGTAAAAAAAAAAGTATAAAAACCCCCAGCCCTTTATTTTTTTCACATTTCAATCCTTTCTGAATTTTCTCTCAATTTTCTCTCAATTTTCTCTCAATTTGCTCTCAATTTTCTCTCAATTTTCTCTCAAAGTCCTTGAAATTTACGCTCAAATTTCAAAATAGTCCTTTAGTATTTACGAAAAAGCCCATTATAATTTTTTTAATATATCTATTTTTTGGAAAATTTTAAAATTTTCTATCGAATTACAATGGCCGGGGAATTACTTCGCCTAGGCGAGAAGCACATTGTCGTCGAGCAAATGAAAATGGTAAGTTTTAATGTTAATTTTGCAATATTATTAATTTTTTTTAATTATGCAATGTGAATTAATTTTGAATTTTATAATTTTTGAAACAGTCTGTAGATCGGGTGTTGGAATGTTATATTCGCAACATGCCTGGTCCCCCATCACCGTTGATCGAGAATTACCTGCGGGAAGCGGGTTTTTGGCACGTGGCCACGGTAGGCCGGGGGTTCAAGTTGGAGTCGCCTTTGATCAGCGCATTGATAGAGAGGTGGAGACCCGAGACGCACACTTTTCATCTGCCATGCGGAGAGTGTACCATCACCCTAGAAGATGTGCAGTTGCAGTTGGGATTACCGGTGGATGGGTCGGCAGTCACCGGGTTGGCAACATCTATCGATTGGATGGCTGTATGCTACGAGCTTCTGGGTGCCATTCCGGATAGAATTCAAGGAGCTCGGATCGATATGGCCTAGTTACGAGACGCATTCCCGCAGCCAAATGAGGGTTCGACCGAAGAAGAAAGAATACGGTATGCTTGGGCATACATTCTTCAAATAATTGGAGGCTATCTGATGCCGGACCTCTCTAGAAACCTCGTCCACCTGAGATGGCTCCTGAAACTTGTTGATTTCAGAGCAGCCGGTGAATTGAGTTGGGGGTCTGCCGTGCTATCGAGGTTGTACCGTGAGATGTGCTGTAACGACCCAAAATCCGTGGGCACCAGAAAAAAAATGTGTTATCGGGCCTCCGTCTTAGTAAACCGAGTTAGTAAATAATTATTAGGAGTAATTATGAGTCTAATAGTGTGTTTAATTAGATTTTTATTTAGTGAATTTAGCTTAATTTAAAGTAATTAGGAAAAAGGATCAAATTGAATAAGGAGTAAAAGTCTAATTGTAGATTAAAAGAAAATAAAAAGGATCAAAATGACAAATATGCCATTTAGCATAAGTTTAGGCGGCATACATGCATAAAAATCTGAGATTTTTATGTATTAAAATATATTATTATTAATATTAAATAACTATATTAATATAATATTATATTATAAAATAAAGTAAATGAAATAATAAAAAGAACAAAGAAGAACAGAAAAGAACAGAGAAGTTTTCGAAACAGGGGAAAGGAAAGAAAGAAAGAAAAAGAAAAGGGAAAATTGAGGTTTTAAAGTTTGGAGTTTAATTAGGTAAGTCAATCAAGTTCTATTCTCTTAATTTTGATGTTTTAGAAGCTTTAAAGCAAGATTTTGATGAAACTAAGTTGATATTTTGAGAGTTTATTGGTTTTCAAGTATAGTTGATGTTGAAGAAAAAGATGAATTAGAGACTAAATTGAATAAAATTTAAGTTAGAATTAGTAAAAGGATTAAATTGTAAAGTAAGCTATAAGTTTTCTACTATAGGGATTAATTTGGAAGAAATTATGAATTAGGGTTTTATTATGAAATTATATAATCAAGTTGAATATGGAAGGAATTTAAGTAGAATCAAAGCATGAATTAAGTTAAGAAATAAGTAAACTTAATTAGGAGTTAATTGCAAAATAAGTTATAAGAAAACAGTTTGGGGATAGCAGCAGTAGAGCAACTTTGAAAATTCACCAAAAATTGTAGAAGTGGAATTAGAAGTTGAGTGAGATATGAAATTAAAGATTATTGAGTCTATTTTCATATGAAAGAAACAGAGAAAGAAAATAAGTTCTGTATTATGAGATATTTAAATTTTAGTGAAACTAGTTCAGGGTGATTTCGAGATCCTCTGTTCTGACTTGGAAAAATCATTAAAAATTGTATAAAAATAATTTGGGAACATAATTTATATGGTTAGATTCCTTAATGAGTCTAGTTTTAGAAGAAATAAACCATAACATCATTTGAATTCTTTATAAAAAGATAACTAATTTTTAGTGAAGAAGGGTAGGAACTGCCAGACAGCAGAACAGGGGTGAATTTAAAGAATAAACTGTACTAATTGGCTAAACCAAAAAATTCTGAAAATTTTATGGAAAGAATATATGTGAGTCTAGTTTCATAGAAAATTTACGGATCTTAATTTGGAATTCTTTAACTCAAGATATAGATAATTTAGTGATAATGACTCAGGTAGACAGCTTTGAAAGAACTTATAAGTAAATAATAGAATTGTGTATAAAGGATGTGGAATGAAGAGGAAGAGTAGAAATTGAATAAAATTCAATTATTTATTGTAATTTAATGTTGTAATTAATAATTTAAATTATTATTATTTTCGTAACTAAAAAGGAACTCGAGGCATCAACCCACAAAGGAAAGGAGAAGGTTACTGAGGAATAATCAAGCAAATTCGGGTTTGTATTACTATAATTCAAACTATTTATTTATTCATTAAATGTTAGATTAATTTATGAATATGGTAAGTAAATTATAAGGTAAGTGTTTTTATTGAATTGAATGGAAATTGAGTTGAATGATGAATATGTATTGAAATTGAATTGTATGTGGTTTGAAATGGAAAAGTGTAATTGATATTGAAATTGAATTTGTTATGAAAATGAAAATGAAATTGAGAACTGAAATACCCTATTAACTAGTCGGGCTGAGTCGGATATAATTGGCATGCCATAGGATTTGGAAGAGTACGGGATTTATCGGCTTTGCCGATCAGGCACTTTATGTGTCGTAAATCAGGCACTTTATGTGTCGTATTTTAGGCACCTCGTGTGTCGTATCAGGCATCTCGTGTGTCGTTTCAGGCACTTATGTGTCGTACATTGATCAGGTACTATGTACCGTTTTAGGCACAATGTGCCGTACTGGTGTGTTTGGGTTGGAATCCGTGTATCCGCTAAAGTCCGAGTCTGTTAATAGGGGTAAATAAGGAAAAGGTTAAATTGAATAAAATGAAATGGTTGAGCCATTGGAAGAAATGCGAAAATAGAACATGAACTGAAAAATGTGATTGGAATAGGAGTATGAGAATAGAAAGTATGAACCATTGGTTCAAGAAATGGATAGTGGCTCAACATGATTGTGTATTATTTCAATTGTCGAATAGCTAAAATTGAATTGTATGAATATATTGAGAAGGACAAACTTATATGAAAGTTATGTTTGAATTGGTTTAGTTAAATTAAAGTTATATGAATTAATGATATGATTATTATGATTATAATTTGAATTATGGTAATACCACTGAGTATATGTATACTCAACGTACGGTTGTTTCCGTGCGCAGGTTGTAGAAGTCAAATACTGAACCAGCATCCGAAGCTAGACCCGACTTCAGCAAACTTTTGGTGATGTATATTTCCTTTTCATAATGTGGCATGTACGTAGGTTGTGTATAAAGGTTATTATGTTTTGAATGTAAATGGTTAAAAATGTTAGTATTACAAGTTTAAGAATTATAATGAAAGAAGTATATTTATTTTAATCTAACTAATAGTTTGATAAATTTAAGTTGTTATTATATTGATTGAGTTTGATTAGAAGGTAATTAGAATAGAAAATGAATATATGAAATGAATTGGTTGAATTGGTTATAATTGAAATGAATACGGTTTAATTTACAGGGGGTCTTATATAATAATAAGCAGAAATGCTGCCGAAATTTATATTAAACAAAATTATATTTGCAAATTGTCTGATATGTCCGGTAATGCCTCGTAACCCTGTTCCGGCGATGGTTCGGGGTTAGGGGTGTTACAATTATTGGTATCAGAGCTATCAGGTTTAGTCGATTCTCGGGCTAAATCGGGCTCGAAAGTGAGTCTAGAAGTACATGCCACTGTTGAGTCGAAGCTGAGTCGGGTTTTTGGATGCTGATATATATTTATTTGATTTTGTTTTATAGATAAAATGTCAGACGAAAGAATGTATGATGTTGAACAGGAAATGCATACTGGAAATCGAGAAATTGAAGAAACTGAATCTGTTACACCTACTGCAAATCCATTAGATAATCAACCTCCTAATGTAGGAAGAGGAAGAGATAACTCACAACTGTTAAGAGCTATAGCCGATGCATTACAACATGTAGCGGAAACTGTACCTGCTACTACATCAGTACCTACTGTTAGACGGGCCCCGATTAAAGAGTTAAGAAAATATGGTGCCACGGAGTTTTCGGACTAAGAGGTCTTGATCCGTCTACTGCTGAGAATTGGATAGAATCAACAAAAAGAGTTTTGCAACAATTAGATTGCACCCCCCGAGAGAATCTGATATGTGCTGTATCATTGTTACAAGGGGAAGCATCTCTGGTGGGAATCTGTTGTTAGACATTTATCGGATGATCAGGTAACCTGGGATTTGTTTCAAAAAGAATTTCAAAAGAAGTATATTGGGGAAATGTATATTGAAGAGAAAAAGCAAGAGTTTTTAACGTTGAAACAAGGTAATATGTCAGTATTGGATTATGATCGAGAGTTTACTAGATTGAGCAGGTATGCTTCAGAATATATTCCAACAGAGGCTGATAGTTGTAAACGGTTTTTACGGGGATTAAGAGATGAAATAAAACTACAATTAGTGTCCCAGCGAATTACTGAATTTGTTGATTTGATCGAGTGGGCCAAAATGATAGAGCAAGTCTTGGGACTAGACAAAAAGTCAGAAACAGGTGGATTGACCAGGAAACGAGTAGGAGCAACTAGTTCAAATCCACTACCAAAAAGATCTAAGAATTCAGAGGTGGTTGGAGACCTAGTTTTAATCTGATCGAGGGGATATAAGCCGAGAAAAACAGACGACGGTATCTACTGGTAGTGTAAGAGGTCCACTCAGGGATACAGAAATTCCAGAATGGATATTGTGGCAAGAAACATTTAGGTGAATGTTGGAAAGTAACCGGAGGCTGCTTCCGTTGCGGGTCGGTAGAGCATTTTGTTAGAGATTGTCCAAAGAATAAAAATAGTACACCTACACATCTCAGAGATCAGTATCGACTGAGGTAGAGGAATATCTAGAGGAGGTTTGTTTCGAGGAGAGGAGGAGCTAGTAGAGGCAGTGATATAGCTACACAACAGTCAGGCTAGCACCAGCCAGAGCTACGTAGTTCGGACCGTGAAGAAGGCAATGCTCACGATGTGGTGACAGGTATATTTTTATTGTATTCTGAGCCTATTTATGCTTTAATTGACCCGGGTTCATCACATTCATATATTAATTTAAAATTAGTTGAATCGGGGAAGTTAGAATCTGAAATGTCTAGAGTTTTCATAGAGGTGTCTAGCCCTTTGGGACAAACATGTTAGTAGACAGAGTATGCCGGAGGTGCCCGTTAATAATACATGATAAAATGTTTCCTGTGGATTTGCTGATCATGCCTTTTGGCGATTTCGATATCATTTTGGGTATGGATTGGTTATCTGAACATGGGGTAGTTTTGGATTGCTATAAAAAGAGGTTTAGTATTCAGGCAGAAAACGGGGACAGAATTGAAGTGAATGGCATCCGTACCAGTGGTTCGACACGTATCATTTCAGCTATAAAAGCTAACAAATTATTACAGCATGGTTGTTCAGCGTATTTGGCATATGTTATTAATTCTGATTCAGTGGGGGAGCCAATGCAGCCAGATTAGGACTGTATGCGAGTTTCCAGATGTATTTCCAGAAGAATTACTGGGTTTACCACCTGATAGAGAGGTTGAATTTGCTATTGAGGTGTATCCAGGTACAGCACCAATTTCTATACCTCCGTACCGAATGTCGCCTACTGAATTGAAAGAGTTGAAGGTGCAGTTACAGGATTTATTAGATCGAGGCTTTATCCGACCGAGTATTTCACCTTTGGGAGCTCCAGTATTGTTTGTTAAAAAGAAAGATGGTTCTATGCGGTTGTGCATTGATTATCGACAGTTGAACAAAGTGACGATCAAGAACCGGTATCCTTTGCCTCGTATAGACGACTTGTTTGATCAGCTTAAGGGAGCTTCAGTATTTTCTAAAATTGATTTGAGATCCGGGTATTATCAGCTGAAGGTGAAGGAAAGTGATGTGCCTAAGACTGCTTTCCGTACTCGTTATGGCCATTATGAATTTTTGGTGATGCCGTTTGGATTGACTAATGCTCCAGCTGCTTTTACGGATCTGATGAATCGCATTTTCCAGCCATACCTAGATCAGTTTGTGGTGGTTTTTATTGATGATATATTGGTATATTCGAAGACAGAGGCAGAACATGATCAGCATCTTCGAAAAGTTTTACAGATTCTGCGGGAAAAACAGTTGTATGGGAAATTAAGTAAATGTGAATTCTGGTTGTCTGAAGTGGTATTTTTAGGACATGTGGTATCTGTCGATGGGATTAGAGTTGACCTGAAGAAGATTGAAGCAATTGTTCAGTGGAAAGCGCCAAAGAATGTGTCTGAGGTACGTAGTTTTCTCGGTTTGGCTGGATATTATCGAAGATTTGTAAATGGATTCTCGAAAATAGCAATACCGATGACTAAACTACTACAGAAGAATGTTCCTTTTATCTGGGATGATCAGTGCCAGAATAGTTTTGAGACTTTGAAGCAAATGTTGACAGAAGCACTGGTATTAACATTACCAGAGTCGGGGAAAGATTTTATTGTGTACAGTGATGCTTCCTTGAGTGGTTTGGGTTGTGTATTGATGCAAAATGGAAAGGTTATTGCATATGCATCTAGACAGTTGAAGCCGCATGAACGTAATTACCCGACGCACGATTTGGAGTTAGCTGCAGTAATTTTTTCTTTAAAGATTTGGAGACATTACTTATATGGCGAGAAATGCTACATTTACACAGATCATAAAAGTCTCAAATATCTTCTATCACAGAAAGAGTTAAATTTAAGGCAAAGACGGTGGATTGAGCTTCTAAAAGATTACGATTGTGTTATAGATTATCATCCAGGAAAAGCAAATGTGGTAGCTGATGCATTAAGCAGGAAAGCTGTAATTGAATTACGAGCGATGTTTGCTCGGCTCAGTGTTAATGATGATGGAAGCTTGTTAGCTGAGTTAAGGGTTAAGCCGATGATGTTAGATCAGATTAGAGCAGCTCAGATGGAAGATGATAAATTATTAAAGAAAAGAGAAATGGTTCAGAATGGTACAGTCGAGAGTTTTAGTATTGATGAACATGATTGTTTAAGGTTTCAAAATCGGATTTGTGTTCCAATTACTTCTGAATTAAAGAAGATGATTCTTCAAGAAGCACACGATGGTACTTTTGCATTGCATCCGGGTGGAACAAAAATGTATCGTAATTTACGAGAGCTTTATTGGTGGCCAGGGATGAAAAAAGATATAGTTGAATATGTCAGTAAATGTTTGACTTGTCAACGAGTAAAGGCAGAACATCAGGTACCGACAGGATTACTCCAGTCTATTAGTATTCCTGAATGGAAATGGGATAGTATTACTATGGATTTTGTTACGGGGTTGCCACTGTCAGTGAGCAAAAAGAATGCCATTTGGGTGATAGTTGATCGACTTACTAAGTCTGCTCATTTCATAGCAGTCAGGACTGATTGGTCTTTACAGAAACTTGCTGAAGTTTATATCCGAGAAATTGTGAGACTGCATGGTATTCCAGTGTCTATAATTTCCGACCGGGATCCACGATTTACATCGAGATTTTGGAAGCAATTACATGATTCTTTGGGTACTCGGCTTAATTTTAGTACTGCATTTCATCCACAAACCGACGGACAATCAGAACGGGTAATTCAAATTCTAGAAGACATGCTTCGGGCTTGTATTATTGACTTTGAATCAGGTTGGGAACGATACTTGCCGTTAGCTGAATTTGTTTATAATAATAGTTACCAATCTAGTATTCAAATGGCTCCATATGAAGCATTATATGGTAGAAGATGTCGATCACCGGTATGTTGGACAGAGTTGAATGAGAAAAAGATAGTTGGACCGGACTTAATTCAGGAGACTGAAGAAGTAGTTAAAAAGATCAGAGACAGGTTGAAAGTAGCTTTTGATAGACAAAAGTCTTATGCAGATCTAAAGCGACGAGATATAGAGTATTCTGTAGGTGATAAAGTGTTTTTAAAAGTATCGCCTTGGAAGAAAGTTTTGAGATTTGGTCGCAAAGGAAAATTAAGTCCTCGTTACATTGGGCCGTATGAAGTAATTGAAAGAATCGGACCGGTTGGCTATCGATTAGCTTTACCTCCAGAATTACAGAAAATTCATGATGTTTTTCATGTTTCCATGCTACGAAGGTATCGATCGGATCCATCTCATATTATTTCTACTGAAGACATTGAGATTAGACCGGATTTGTCATATGAAGAAGAACCGGTTCAAATACTAGCTCGAGAAGTGAAAGAATTAAGAAACAAACGAGTCCCTTTGGTAAAAGTATTGTGGAGAAGCCATAGTGTTGAAGAAGCAACTTGGGAACCGAAAGAAACTATGAGGGCACAGTATCCTCACCTATTCTCAGGTAAATTTCGAGGACGAAATTTATTAAGGGGGGAGAAATGTAACGACCCAAAATCCGTGGGCACCAGAAAAAAAATGTGTTATCGGGCCTCCGTCTTAGTAAACCGAGTTAGTAAATAATTATTAGGAGTAATTATGAGTCTAATAGTGTGTTTAATTAGATTTTTATTTAGTGAATTTAGCTTAATTTAAAGTAATTAGGAAAAAGGATCAAATTGAATAAGGAGTAAAAGTCTAATTGTAGATTAAAAGAAAAAAAAAGGATCAAAATGGCAAATATGCCATTTAGCATAAGTTGAGGCGGCATACATGCTTAAAAATCTGAGATTTTTATGTATTAAAAATATATTATTATATTAAATAACTATATTAATATAATATTATATTATAAAATAAAGTAAATGAAATAATAAAAAGAAACAAAGAAGAACAGAAAAGAACAGAGAAGTTTTCGAAACAGGGGAAAGGAAAGAAAGAAAGAAAAAGAAAAGGGAAAATTGAGGTTTTAAAGTTTGGAGTTTAATTAGGTAAGTCAATCAAGTTCTATTCTCTTAATTTTGATGTTTTAGAAGCTTTAAAGCAAGATTTTGATGAAACTAAGTTGATATTTTGAGAGTTTATTGGTTTTCAAGTATAGTTGATGTTGAAGAAAAAGATGAATTAGAGACTAAATTGAATAAAATTTAAGTTAGAATTAGTAAAAGGATTAAATTGTAAAGTAAGCTATAAGTTTTCTACTATAGGGATTAATTTGGAAGAAATTATGAATTAGGGTTTTATTATGAAATTATATAATCAAGTTGAATATGGAAGGAATTTAAGTAGAATCAAAGCATGAATTAAGTTAAGAAATAAGTAAACTTAATTAGGAGTTAATTGCAAAATAAGTTATAAGAAAACAGTTTGGGGACAGCAGCAGTAGAGCAACTTTGAAAATTCACCAAAAATCGTAGAATTGGAATTAGAAGTTGAGTGAGATATGAAATTAAAGCTTATTGAGTCTATTTTCATATGAAAGAAACAGAGAAAGAAAATAAGTTCTGTATTATGAGATATTTAAATTTTAGTGAAACTAGTTCAGGGTGATTTCGAGATCCTCTGTTCTGACTTGGAAAAATCATTAAAAATTGTATAAAAATAATTTGGGAACATAATTTATATGGTTAGATTCCTTAATGAGTATAGTTTTAGAAGAAATAAACCATAACATCATTTGAATTCTTTATAAAAAGATAACTAATTTTTAGTGAAGAAGGGTAGGAACTGCCAGACAGCAGAACAGGGGTGAATTTAAAGAATAAACTGTACTAATTGGCTAAACCAAAAAATTCTGAAAATTTTATGGAAATAATATATGTGAGTCTAGTTTCATAGAAAATTTACGGATCTTAATTTGGAATTCTGTAACTCAAGATATAGATAATTTAGTGATAATGACTCAGGTAGACAGCTTTGAAAGAACTTATAAGTAAATAATAGAATTGTGTATAAAGGATGTGGAATGAAGAGGAAGAGTAGAAATTGAATAAAATTCAATTATTTATTGTAATTTAATGTTGTAATTAATAATTTAAATTATTATTATTTTCGTAGCTAAAAAGGAACTCGAGGCATCAACCCACAAAGGAAAGGAGAAGGTTACTGAGGAATAATCAAGCAAATTCGGGTTTGTATTACTATAATTCAAACTATTTATTTATTCATTAAATGTTAGATTAATTTATGAATATGGTAAGTAAATTATAAGGTAAGTGTTTTTATTGAATTGAATGGAAATTGAGTTGAATGATGAATATGTATTGAAATTGAATTGTATGTGGTTTGAAATGGAAAAGTGTAATTGATATTGAAATTGAATTTGTTATGAAAATGAAAATGAAATTGAGAACTGAAATACCCTATTAACTAGTCGGGCTGAGTCGGATATAATTGGCATGCCATAGGATTTGGAAGAGTACGGGATTTATCGGCTTTGCCGATCAGGCACTTTATGTGTCGTAAATCAGGCACTTTATGTGTCGTATTTTAGGCACCTCGTGTGTCGTATCAGGCACCTCGTGTGTCGTTTCAGGCACTTATGTGTCGTACATTGATCAGGTACTATGTACCGTTTTAGGCACAATGTGCCGTACTGGTGTGTTTGGGTTGGAATCCGTGTATCCGCTAAAGTCCGAGTCTGTTAATAGGGGTAAATAAGGAAAAGGTTAAATTGAATAAAATGAAATGGTTGAGCCATTGGAAGAAATGCGAAAATAGAACATGAACTGAAAAATGTGATTGGAATAGGAGTATGAGAATAGAAAGTATGAACCATTGGTTCAAGAAATGGATAGTGGCTCAACATGATTGTGTATTATTTCAATTGTTGAATAGCTAAAATTGAATTGTATGAATATATTGAGAAGGACAAACTTATATGAAAGTTATGTTTGTATTGGTTTAGTTAAATTAAAGTTATATGAATTAATGATATGATTATTATGATTATAATTTGAATTATGGTAATACCACTGAGTATATGTATACTCAGCGTACGGTTGTTTCCGTGCGCAGGTTGTAGAAGTCAAATACTGAACCAGCATCCGAAGCTAGACCCGACTTCAGCAAACTTTTGGTGATGTATATTTCCTTTTCATAATGTGGCATGTACGTAGGTTGTGTATAAAGGTTATTATGTTTTGAATGTAAATGGTTAAAAATGTTAGTATTACAAGTTTAAGAATTATAATGAAAGAAGTATATTTATTTTAATCTAACTAATAGTTTGATAAATTTAAGTTGTTATTATATTGATTGAGTTTGATTAGAAGGTAATTAGAATAGAAAATGAATATATGAAATGAATTGGTTGAATTGGTTATAATTGAAATGAATACGGTTTAATTTACAGGGGGTCTTATATAATAATAAGCAGAAATGCTGCCGAAATTTATATTAAACAAAAATTATATTTGCAAATTGTCTGATATGTCCGGTAATGCCTCGTAACCCTGTTCCGGCGATGGTTCGGGGTTAGGGGTGTTACATGTGCGGGGCGACGCGACCGAGTAAAGCAAAAATTGGAGGTTGCCTATCACTACTGCAGTCATGGGCATGGTTTCGATTTCCATTTTTACGTCCTCGACTCGGCCAGCCATATTCATTCCCACTGATAACGAGGTAAATTTAATATTATATTTTACAATTATTTCGTAGAATTATAGTATAATTGCATGCTAAAAGTTTATTTAATTAGGTGGTCCCATCCGGCGAGTCATGTTGGAATACCTAACTCGCTTGAGGATATATGGCTCCTATTGGAACAACGGTCGGAATCACAAGTAAGTTTCAAATTTCGTTATTATAATTTAGTATTTCGTATGTAGTGTCTAGTATTATGTATATAACTAATATTTTGGTAATGTTAATATAGTTTCAATGGACACCGTACGAGGATCCCGAAATTCGGGCTGTAATTCCGGAGGAGTTCTTCCAAAATCCGAACAGTTGGCACGTTAAGGTCCTAATAATCACCTACGCAACCGTGGAGATGCACCAGTCAGATCGGGTGCTGCGGCAATTTGGATTCTGGCAACCGATTCCCTTGCCACCTGAGGTGCTCGATGATGAGCACAAAGTGGACTTACGGCAGCCGCACACGGATTGGCCAAGATTTTGGTCAGGTCATATCGAGACGTGGGAGAACCGGTATGACTTTTTACCTAACCGGGAACCGATCATCGTTCCTGAGTTAGCGTGCGTGCCGGAGTACATGCCATGGTTTAGAATCCATGGCAAGCCGTATCTGTTGTCGGATGAAGAGAGGCGACGGCAAATTCGCGAGCGAAGAGAACGTCGGGCCCCTTTACATACAAGGAGAAGGGGTGATGAGACGGGACCAGCAACAGCGCCTACACAGTTACCGGGCCCAGCAACAGCGCCTACACAGTCACCGAGCCCATCAACAGCGCCTACACAGTCACCGGGCCCAGCAACAGCGCCTACACAGTCACCGGGCCCATCAACAGTGCCTAAACAATCACCGGGCCCATCAGTTCAGCTGACAACACCGATATCACAGCGTCCACCGTTTATGCCAGGTGCGTACCATGCCCCTTATATGTATCCTCCTAACCCATATATGTTTCCTTTTCCCAGTCCTACCCCAGGTTGGAATGCATGGCCGGGTTCGAGCCCGTTCCCAACTACTCCCGATAGCCAGCCGATCGTGAGACCGACGTCGCATGTGGGATTAGAGGAGGCGCCGTCGGGGATCAGTTCTTTCTACCAGGTTCCTTCGCCGTACGCGATGCAGTCACCCCGCCGTGGTTTATGCAAACACCTCCGGGGTCATTATTTTATCAAGATGGGTCATCATCGCAACACCCAGAACCAGACCCACTGCCGGAGGAACCCGATTCCCCGCCTGAGGTTCCACGACCCTTGCCGGAAGCTAGAAGAAGGAGGAATCCAGCGCGTAACCGCCGACCGCCCTCGTGTGGCACTGGTTCCCACCGGCATCAGCCCTAAACCCTAATTTAGTTTTGTAATTTTATTTTTTTTGTAATTTAGTTTTAATATATTTAATAAAATTTGAGTTTAATTTTTTTATTTTTTGTAATTTAATTTTTTTAATTTAATTTTAATATCTTTGATAAAATAGAAATGGTTTAATTTTTTTGTAATTTAATTTTTTTATGTTTAATAAAATTTGAGTTTAATTTTATTTCTTTTGTAATTTAATTTTTTTTAATTTAATTTTAATCTCTTTGATAAAATAAAATGATTTAATTTTTTTTGTAATTTAGTTTTAATATATTTAATAAAATTTGAGTTTAATTTTATTTTTTTGTAATTTAATTTTTTAATTTAATTTTAATATCTTTGATAAAATGATTTTTTTTTATATTTAATAAAATTTGAGTTTAATTTTATTTTTTTAATTTTTTTTTAATTTAATTTTAATATCTTTGATAAAATAGAAATGATTTTTTTTTTTTAATTTTTTTTTATATTTAATAAAATTTGAGTTTTTTTAATTTTTTTGTAATTTAATTTTTTTAATTTAATTTTAATATCTTTGATAAATAGAAATGGTTTAATTTTTTATATTTAATAACATTTGAGTTTTTTTTTTTTTTGTAATTTTTTTTTTAATTTAATTTTAATATTTTTGATAAAATAGAAATGGTTTTTTTTTTATATTTAACATTTGAGTTTAATTTTATTTTTTTTGTAATTTTTTTTTTAATTTAATTTTAATATCTTTGATAAAATAGAAATGGTTTTTTTTTTATATTTAATAAAATTTGAGTTTAATTTTTTTTTGTAATTTAATTTTTTAATTTAATTTTAATATCTTTGATAAAATAGAAATGGTTTAATTTTTTTTGTAATTTTGTAATTTAACTTTAATAACTTGAATAAAATAAAAGTTCTTGTACAAAAGTTTACCATTTTCCTCTAAAAAAATAAAAATTACATAGCCACCAGCATACAAAAAAGCTAAGAACACGGTCAACTATTCCGATTTGGACACGAGCGAGATGTAAGGCCCAGGTTCCTACACCATCCGCACAGCCGACTTTGGTTGCTCGTTTCTCGGATATCCATATTGTTGCGTATTCTAGTCGAGCAAGGTCGACCTCTTGGTTTGCGCCTCAATTGTCTATCCGGCAACAGCTTATATGGTGCAAGCGATACCGATGGCCACTTACGTTCATCTGGGACTGGTGGGAATACGTGTCTCCACACGTTGTACATGTTTTCTACTTTGTACACTTCGTCGACATAGCTCATGGGATCAAGACGGAGATTATGACAAAGCCGCAAGTACATGAGCACATGGGTAACGAAGTGCATCAAAAATCCCGCAGTCGCATGTCCTATTTGTCAAGTGTACACGATAATGCCCGCGAACAATACCTTGGTTTGGCCTGTCAAACTCCGTGACACGAAACCATAGGCTGTCGCGGTCATGACACACAGTGTGCATAGTGTTCGCCCGTGCCTTCCCACGGTTAATTTCTTGCAAGACCTTCGGGCTCCATATATGGCCTCCTTGCATCTGCCCTCGATAACTCGTTGCTCTCTTCGAAAATAGTGCCGCTAAACGAAAATATGTCTCCCGCACAACCGCTGTAATCGGCAGATGACGGGTTCTTTTTAGCACAGAATTTATGCATTCGGCTAGGTTTGTGGTCATATGACCATATCGTAGGCCGCCGTCATATGCTTGTGTCCACTGTTCAAAAGGAATATTGCACAAGTACTCTGCGCCTTCGGCGTTATCTGCGTGCAAGCTGGCCAGCATCTCGTGAAAACGGTCTTTATTGATCTCGTACCCTGCCAATATACGTTGATAGCGAATATTACATACCACTCATCAATTGCAAATAAATTGAATTTTTCAAAAGAAATTATATTAATAGATATTTCATACCCATATCGGTCACTTGCCGTTTCTGTCTTTTAGATCGATGTTGCCCATAGTAGTTGGATGAAACATGCCTCAGGCAATATCGATGGTGTGTGCGATGCCACATGCTTCCCTGGCATTCTATTGCCGCAAGTATTCCACGGCCCCGATCCGATATAACGCATATGTCAGGTTGAGGGCAGACATGCCTCCTTAACCTAGATAGGAAGAAGTCCCAGTCATCAGCTGACTCCCCTGGTGTTATTGTGAACGCAATCGGAAGGATTCTCCCACAGCCGTCTTGTGCCACAGCTAGCAATAGCCGATGTGTATATCTACCATACATGAAGGTACCGTCAATTTGTACCAATGGCTTGCAGTATGTAAAAGCATCTCGGCATTGCTTAAATGTCCAGAACAGACTCTTGAACACTGCGCATCCACGGAGCAGACGATCGTTGTAGTACGCCGGTTCTGTTTCAAGGTCTGTTGTGCTGCCTGGGACATACCTCTCCAGCACCTGACACCACTGCTACACTTCATTATATGACGCGTCCCACCGACCGTGCAACTTTTCCAACGCCTTCTGCTTGGCTATCCAAGCCTTTCTGTAAGAGGGCGTGTACCCCAATTGGCTACGAATATTGCCAATTAAGGCTGGCACTGTAGTTTTTGGATCGGCCTTCACCGTCGGGATTATGAAATCGGCCAACATGTCTGGATCAATCCTCAGATGATCATGTCTTACACCTGTCAACGAAGTACGTTAAATAATGTAACATTACATAATATTAGTGTTATTCGAAATCATTGAACATATAGTCGTACTGTACCGGTAAGACATGTATGCGGCTCTTTGTACTTTTTCACCTCCCACAACCCTGTCCTTTTCCTCAACGACGCCATGATTTTCCATGAACATGTGTCGTCTTGCACTGCACACTTTGCCTCGTACTTATCCAGCCTGGATTTAACCACATTGTAGTTAACCCCGTTCCTAATGCTGTATTGTTTTAATGCGGCAAGAAATGTATTCTTGTTGGAAAACTGGTTACCAACTTCTAATTGGTCCGAATTTAACGAAGAATTTGTACGGTCACGCGTCCGGTGTGGTAGTTCAGGAAACTCCAATGCATCATCTTGAGATAGATCGACATTATGCATGTGGGCTGGAGGTGAGTATGCCCTGAATAGCGGATCTTCTTCTTCTTCGTCTGAACCGCCCTCAACGTCTTCAAGTACAATTGGAACGGGATCCGGTTCAGAAAATAATCCAACTTCTGCACCGTCAGGCCCTGGCTCCCGAGGTGGATCCACATCGGATTCATCGTCCGACCCTCCATAACCTGCAACAAACGAGGGCCCCTTGCTGGTGGATGTCGTCGGGAGTACATCATCCCTCCTTAAACATCTTTCGTACATATCCCAATCATATGTGGATTGCCAACCACTAGAAGTTGATGACGTCCCTCAATACGTATTTCTGTCATCGGACGTCGAATGACGGATATGCATGTCCCATCCACCGACCGAGTGTCGTGCAGGGGTTATGTTTTCCATACTACCACCGCACACGGGCACTTCTGTGTTTTTCCTCCCACCTACAGAGTGTCGGCTTGGGGTCGTGTATTCCCCTCGAACGATACTAGATGTTGAGGTCGCAGAAAGATCACTTGGAGATGAAAATTCTACATATACCTCGATATAGGGTGAACCACTGCCAAGATGAGCCTCCACCATTGCCTCAAGGCTCCGAGGACCTTTGATGTCGAATGAGTCATATCTCACCGGATCAACCGAAGCGCAAAATCTATACTTAATAGACTGAACTTTCATTAGCGTTGTTCCGAATATTTTACGCCTAATTCTTTTGCGAAGTTCTACCAAATCAACGTTCCGATTAAAACTCAATCACGTTGTGTTCTCCGATAAGAAAACAACACCATTTTCGGTGTCACGAACTTCACCATCGTAGTAAATAACAGCATTAATACGTTCACTCATTTTCAGTTTTTTTTCTTTTACCTGAATTTGCCTTCTGTAACCTGAGAATGAAATTTGCCTGATTTATAGCCTAAGTTTGCCTGAGACCACTGTAGCAAAAGAGCGTCCACGTGGGAGCGCTTTTCAGTACTTCTGCTCACAGTGCACCCTGCTGGAAGCGTTTTTGGCCACTGTTTGTTCAGAAACGTCTTCTCAAAATAATTTTGTCGGAGACCACTATAGCAAAAGAGCGTCCACGTGGGAGCGCTTTTCGGTACTCTTACTCACAGTGCACCCTGCTGGAAGCGTTTTTGGCCACTGTTTGTTCATAAACGTCTCCTCAAAATAATTTTGCCGGAGACCACTGTAGCAAAGGAGCGTCCACGTGGCCGCGTTTTTTGCTACTGTTTGTTCAGAAACGTCTCCTCAAAATTATTTTGCCGGATACTACTGGCCAAAACTCAATTCATTTTTCACATCACAAGTGGACTCTGGGACGCGCTTTAGTCATTTTTCCCCAAAAAACGCGCTGACGTGGCTGCGTTTTTGGGGAAACTGGTACATTCCGGTAAATTTTTTTGAAAGTGGTATATTCCAGTAATGTTTTTTGTTTTTTGGTATTTATGGGAGCTTTGCCCTTTAGTTTTTTTATTTTAAAATAATTAAATATAAATTAAAATCCTAAAATTAATAATAAAATTATTGATATGATATAAAATTATTAGAAAAGAATAATATCTCTGTTTCATACAATCCTTTCATATTATACCAGTGTTATAAAAATTAACCTCCCATGATATAGTAGTTATATTTAATAATTTAAAACTTTATTACTACATCTCCAAAAAAGTATTATTTATTCATCTATATGAACTAATAGCAAATTAAACTTAATTGGTAATTTATAATTATTTATATGACTTATGTTAAGAGAAAAGTAACTTTATTTTATGAGGTTTTATATTTTACAATAATTTTTACTTACCTTTTCAATTTTAATTTTAAATTTATATTAATTATTCTTTATTTCATGTTTAATTATTGTAATACTCAAATAATAAATGAGTTCTTTTCTCATATTATCACACCGGTAATCAAACGTGCGTAGATAAAAAATATTATGTTTCAGTTTGTTTTTTTTTTGAATAAATCGACTGGATTTTTATATCATAAAACTTAAACAAACAATGGTCGTTCTGCCAAATTGGATTTTAGTCCAACAAAGCAGGCTTAATAAACAATGGTAAAATAACAAGCCTACACCGAATTAGCCCAAGAATTTGAAATAAATGAAATAAAAACAAAACAGAAAAAAGGAAACCTAATCTTATCTACTCCAGTCAACAGCAACAGCTGGACTCCATAAAGCAACGTCTTTTCACATCACCGTCACAACTATCGATAATAGTAGATCTCTACAAAATCTTTTAGTCTTCTGCTACATATTCCATAAGAGCCTTTTCCTTTCTTTCAATCTAGAAGTCTTGGTCGCTTCTTCTACATTGCTCGACGGACATAGCTTGGAATACCGCCCTACAGGTAATGGCCTTCTCCCCTTTTTAATGCTTCTTTTGCAATAATATGGGCATATATGTTCTCTGACTTTGGTATAAAATAAAACCCAAGCTTTTGGAAATGGGTCATTGTGCTTTGGATATATCTGATAAGTGCCCCGATAATCTATCTGTCATAGTTTGTATTTTGACATTTTTTATCACAGTTCTTGAATCGCCTTTTATTTCCAAAACGTTAAGTCCCATAGAAATCCCTAATCTTGTGGCTTGTAAACCTGCATGTGCCTTCGCCGCAAACGGAGTTGCAATATCGGAGTGGAGAACCGACTTGGATGCCAATATTTCACCCCCCACATCTCGTACTACCAGCCCCGACACAGGTTTGAAGGATTGTTGATCAAAAGCCGCATCAAAGTATATAGCCACACTTGTCCTCCTATCACTGTGTTTAGGACCCCTGTCTGCTTCTAAGATGAGTATCTTCTCATAAATTCCTTTCAACTTAGTAATGTAACTGGAGATCTATTTCGAGATGTCTCTGCTTATCGTATTTTTGCTTTCATATATTAACTTATTTTTGCTTGCCCAGATTAACCAAAGCCCGCAGCAAAAGAGACAACATTGTTCACTAGTCCCTCGACTAAAAACCCAGGTAAGCCATTCCAATATGCTTTGAACGCCATCATTGAGTACCCAGGAAAAGTTTAAATACCTCCATACTTCTATCGTTGTAGGACACTGCTGGAGAACATGGTTGCTGTCTTTCTCGTGTTGATGACACCTGGGACATATAGCTTCAACAACCACACTTTTATGCTTAAGATTAGCAAAAGTAGGAATGTAGTTCCATGAGATTTTCCAGACTGTAATTTTAATTTTCAAGGGGATGTGTAAATTCCACAGTTTCCTGTAAAAAGCTTTAATTTCGGTCTGTATAATATTATTACTAGGATCCAAAGTAGCCTCATGTAATAGTTTATAGGTACTTCTAAATGAGAAATTGCCAGATAGTTATCCTCTCCATACTTGGAAATCTTTGTGCACTGTCCTCGCCAAGGGGATCTGCATAATTTTTCTAGCAATATCCGCAGTGAAGGTGTTAACAATTAAATCTGTTTTCCAAGTTCTATTTGCTTCTTCAATCAAGTCCGACACTGACTCAATATTTTCGTTGTTGCTTTGATTCTGTAACTTGTCTTCCTCAATTCCTGAAATCCACAGATCGTTCCAAATAGAAATTCGATCCCCCTTACCAACCCTCCAGCATAAGCCTTTCTCCAGAAGTAAAAAAAGTTAAGTATGTGTAATTTGGAGACCATAACCCTAATATATATAACTTTTGCACATTCTCATCAATTAGAAATTAGTTACTAGAGTATCTACACATATTTGATGCATACTTTATTTAATAAATGAAGTTCAATAAATCTTAACCAAATTAGATCATTTTTAATTTGGGTTAACCTTTTATGATAGTAAATATATAATATGTAATTATTCTTATTATATATGTAATTTATTATATATGTAACGTCCATACAATCTAACAATCTGCCACTTGGACTACATCTATATATATATATATATATATATACTAATTACCTTATAATCACATGTCATTTTATAATCTTATGAGCTTAAAACTTTATTATCATATCCAAAAGGCATTCCAAACAATCTTGTCCGTTAATTATGTTAACATAGAACTAATGTGACCTTCGTTACAAATATCGTAACAAAATCCATCATTGGTCACAAATATTTATACAACCAAATGACATAGATCTGTATGGATGCGTAGCATGGAAATACGTGATCTAAACATGCCTATTCCCAACTAGTCCTTCTTAACCTTAGTGAGATCAAATTTTACCAAAATTAGAGTGTGAATAAACTAAATAGATATTATTTCTGCAAAAAATAACCTTAAAAAATTTGTAAACTACAACACTTAAAAATGCGTCTATAACAAAAAAAAAAATTAAATTTACAAAATCGCACTAAAATCGAATATCCTAAAATGACATTACACCTATATGAACAGTGTGCTAATAAAACCTTAAGTGGTAATCCCTTAGTAAGCGGATCTGCAATCATAGAGTTTGTCCCAATATGCTTTATAGACGCTTAACCACTTTGAACTTTTACTTTAATAACAAAAATTTAAAATTTATGTGTTTTTGACTTCGATGTGCTGCTGTTGTTATTGCAATAAAGGGCTGTAAATTATTGTTACAATTTGCACATTAGTGGCAAAAATTTGCATCCATATTCCATTAAAATCGAAGTCTGTATACCTAACGATCTCTAACTAATCAGACCTTCGATATGTGAATGCGTACAAACCTGAACATACATTAGGCTTGTAACATCCCAAAAATGGGGTTATTTGAAATTTAGTTATTTTTCCTGTAAGAACTATTGTGGTATTATTTATGGAATAATAGAGCTTATTTTAAGGCTTTGTGTTGGCTCGATTTGGTAGGAAATTGTAGTTTTTAACTTTTAAGATAGGGAGCCTTAGCAGGAGGGTGTTATAAGAATAAATGGGGATAATTTGGACATAAAATGAGCCTAGACTAAGTGGCAAAGTGTTCCCACTTAAGAGCTACATGTGACGCCACCAAGGAGCAAGGGAGAGCTTGTGTTCGAGTCGCGGAAATCCCTCTTTTTGCTCTTTGTTTGGACGGCACAAGGGAGAGAGATTTTCTCTCCTTAATTCTTTTTATTATCTATTTAGATAATAGAGATAATAATGAGGATATTATTATTATTTATAAAGGGTTTATTAATTAGATTTTTACTTGGATAATAAGATATTGTGAGCATTTTAATTGGTTTTAATTCCTTAATATTAAGAAGATAAATTAAGGATATTACTATTATCATTTTAATAGTGTGATAATGTAGGATAATTAGGGGGATTATTAGATTAAAAGGGTTATTGGATATTAGTTGGATTATCAAAGGATTTATGGGATTAATTCAAAATTAATTTGAATTAATTAGAAGGGGGTGGACGGCAAGTCTATAAATACATGAGTTGATTTCCTTGTTTTTCTTTTCTTCAAATTTTGCTAAGTGCCGAATTCCCTAGCCCTCTTTTGCTCTTGCGTTTCCTTCATTTTCTCAAGCCCTTTAGCCGAAAACACCTACTTTCAATCTTTTCTCTTCTTTTGAAACCTTGGCCGAACCTACCATACCTTGGTCTTCCATCTTTAAACTTTCCTTTCTCTTCTTAAAACACTAGCCAAAACACCACCTCCTCCCCATTATTTTCTTCTTGGCCGAATACTGAACAAGGAGGGGGAAGCAATCTCTAATCGAATTTGGAGGGTAAGTATGTTAGGCCGAATGTCTAGGATTCTCTTTTCTCTTCTTGTCGACTTGGAGGTTGGTAAGTGACTATTTCGGCAATGACTGTTAAGGCTACTAATCGCTTGATTAAAATATAGGGCCTTCGGATTTGGAAGCAAGCAGGTGAACCCGTTGCTTTGGAGCAATCGGTTTTGGGGTAAGGTGGTAAGATCTGTTTTCTTTATTCATGATATTCGATTAAGCCGAAGGCTACTAACTTAATGATTGCCGATTAGGGAAGCAGTAACACTTGGTGGCTAGTACTCAAGGGGGTTAGGTAAGGCTTTCGGGTTAAATATTAACCCTTTGAATATTTTGGATTTGGCCGAATAGGCCATAAGACTAACCCATGTTTTTGGCCGAATATAGGACAGATAGATCTGTGGTGACCAACGTTTCTTCTTGGGATTTAAGACTATCGTAGTAACAGGTGTGTACATACACACCATTTAACTTATTAAATTATGCTAAGTAATGTGATTGCTAATTTGATGTATGTAGCAATGGCTTGAATACCATAACGGTATACGGGGTAACCAGGTAAGTACCTGTGCATATGATTGCTATTTTATGCTTTTGGGAAGCATGCTGTGATAATACATATGATAAATCTATATGTGACTGTTGACTATGTGGGTTGATGAGTGGAGGGGGCAGTGATAATGTGCCGACGGGCACCAGTGTTTTGGTAACACACTGTGACTACGGTCACCAGAGGTTTGGTACCTCCAGAGGTTTGGTACCTCAATAGCGACTTATCCCTGTGGTTAATACCACCGTGGGTTGGCCCCACTTGAGATATGGGATCGTCTGCCAGTGATTTGGTATCACACGATGGGTTGGCCCCATCACCTGATTTGTGTCTACGGACACCAGTGCTTTGGTAGCACATCGTGACTATATGTCACCAGTGGTTTGGCACCACCAGTGGTTTGGTACCACAACGGGGTAGACAGTGGCGTACGGCTGGCTAGGTTGGGACACATGATAACTTGCATAATTAATTTGTTATATGTTGTGTATGAATATGTTTAAACCGGGGGAAGGGTTACATACTGAGTCTTGGTGACTCACCTTCTCCTTTACATTTTTCAGGTAACGAGTAGATCGCGGATGTGGAGCCGGGCTGACTCGAGGTGGCCATGCAGTGAATTTAAACCGAATGGATTTTGGCTCTAGTTATTTTAATCTTTAGTTGATTTTATTTTGAATGTAATAAGGCCTCCTAACACTTTAGCTTGTTTTTTTTTATATTGCTGAATAATTTGCTTAAACTATTTTTTTTTATCAATATTACATTGAATGAACACGTTTTCTCAAAGTAAACGAAAATGTTTTACCGTGCCGTCGGGCACATTTAAAACTCTAAAATAACTTGACTCAACTGATTTCCAAATTTAATCTAAGTAAGGTTTTATTAAGTCCACTAAAAAGAAGGGTTTTCAAAATTTAAGTTGGTTTCAAAAAGGAACTTCAAAAATGTTTTCACTGTAACGGACCAGATTCGGCCATAGCGTTTGGGCCGGGTTTGGGTCGTTACAAAATTGGTATCAGAGCCCAGTTCAAAGCTCGGCTGTGGGGGCCCAAGGCCCAAAAATGTTTTAAAAGGCCTTATGAAATAATTTTTGGATTTTGAACAGCATGGCCCGAGTCTCCGGCACCGATCCGCCCAGGTAAGTACTTCTGAATCTCTTGGTGAATTATATTCTGTAGAAGGGTAGGAAGTATGGAACGTAGATAGACTTATAGGACTTGAACCCTAGATTAGATTACTCAAACACATTAACCGAACATAAGACATTAAAGAACTAAACCAATCTATGACTTAGCCAAGTGAGCTAGGGTGTGGTAACCCCTGTACGCATGTCGAGGACTGGATCCGGAAGAGCCTGGTATTTAAGCAGTCCGTGTGACTCACCTCCTCTTCGTAGGTATCCTACCTGGTGCGTAGCTTCGGTTCACCCTAACTCAGAGGGCTCAGTGGTGTGGCAACCTCTGTGCGCATGTCTAGAAAGGTTCGGTGAGAGCTTGGTATTTAAGCGGTCCGCGTGACCCACCTCCTCTTCACTCGAATCCTGCCTGGTGCGTAGCTTTGGTTCACCCTGACCAAGAGGGCTCGGTCATAGGCTAAACTTAATGACTAAAACCCAAAAGGGAATTAGCCATGTTTTCGAAACGGAACGAAACAACAACAACTCAAATGTTTTCAAAACTCTTGCAACAACTCTTTCGAATCAGAAAATCCCATATTTACAACGTTTTCCTAGAAAAACTCAAATTTTCGGAAAATTACAAAAAATGCCTTTAGGGGTAAAATTACTAAAACGCCCCTGACTCATAAAATATCAGTTCAATGGTTTTGCTCAAAAATTTCAACTACTTTCCAAACATCCAACAGCTTAGTTTTGAAAATCAACACTGAAATATTTTGGTTTTAGAAAATTACGAAAACGCCCTTAATTTGTGAAAATTACCGAAACGACCCTGATCTTTGGAAAACTTTACCAACATCACTATTTGAAAAGGAAAACTTTCAAAAAGGACCCTCGAAGTTTTACAACTGTCGAAAATATCCCTGATTTATCAAAATGACAAAATTGCCCCTGATTGACAAAATTACCAAAATACCCCTGGTTTCAAAACGATTACGATTTTACAAATTTTTATAAATATCCTCCAGTTTTGGGAATGTCAAAATGATCTACTCTACTAAAGTTTTAAAATTTCTTTATTTACGAAAATACCCCTGTAGGGAAAATGACGAAAATACCCCTGGGTTGGGAATGGGCAGAAATGTCCGAAGAGTGAATAGGTATGGAAAGCATTAAGGAATGGATGCATGAACTCTTTGTGTGAACTAGGATAGAAGACTGAAACCTTGTTTGCTCGAAGGAATCCCTAATTAAATTCTGTTCATAAAATTTCTTCGCGAATAAGAAAGTGAAACAAATGCTAACACATAAAATTTTCTTAATCAGATTAAAGGCGCGATAGATAGAATGAGTTCTAGAGGACGTGGACGTCGTGGACGCGGTAGGGGTAGGATGACGGTGTCTGAACCCGGCAGGACAGGTCAAGGTTCGGAAAACGAGGTACCACCGCCACCACCACCTCCTACTTTCAGGGCTGAGGAGCAGGACCAGACCGGCGGTGAGGCTGTGTCGCAAGCTGTTTTGCGAGTTTTGGAGATGGTGGCCGGGGCTGGTGGGAATTTGGGAGCTCGAAAGTCTGTTCCCGAGCGAATTCGGTCTAACGGGGCCGAGGTATTCCGTGGTGTCTCAGGAGTGGCACCCAGTGCCGCAGAGTATTGGCTGGAATCTACGGAAAGGGTTATGGATGATCTCGACCTGACTGAGGAGGAGAAGCTGAAAGGGGCGGTGTCGCTTCTAAAGGATGAGGCGTACCAGTGGTGGCTGACAGTCCGGGATGGAGCCACGGCTGATGATCTCACATGGGATTACTTCAAAACTACTTTTCAGAAGAAGTATGTGGGCACCAGTTATACAGATGCTCAGAGGAAACTTTTTCTGGGTCTAGTACAAGGAACTAAGTCGGTGGCCGAGTATGAGGCGGAGTTTTTAAGGCTGAGTAGGTATGCCAGAGGAATCGTAGCCACCGAACATGAGCGTTGTGTCCGCTTTGAGGACGGGCTCAGAGATGATCTGAGATTGCTAATTGCCCCGCAGTAGGTTCGTGAGTTCTCGTCCCTAGTGGAGAAGGCCAAGGTGGCCGAAGGGATTAAGGAGACTGTGAGACAAAACTATGGTAAGAATAACCAAAAGAGAGGTTTTGGGTCAGCTGGATCGGGTAGCGCTAATGCTCAGAAGCGGGCTAGGCAGAGTGGGCCAAATCAGACCGGTAGGCCCACGACTACTAATCAAAGGCCAACTCAGTGCAACCGCTGTGGAAAAACCCATTGGGGGAGTTGTTGGACCGGTAACAAAGGTTGTTTTGAGTGTGGGTCTTTGGAGCATCGGGTAAGGGACTGTCCTCAAAAGGTAGCTAAGGATCAGCCAGAAGGTCAGAATCGCGCTCAGGGCAGAAATGTTGGACCACCACAGAGGGGTCGGGGTAATGGCAGAGGAAACAATGGTTCCAACCGAGGTCGTGGAATTCAGGGCAGAGGTTCGGGTAACACAGAGGCTAGGCAGCCTGGCTTAGTCTATGCAGCGAGGCGTCGCGAGGAGGGAGACGCACCGGACGTCATAACCGGTACGTTTCTAATATTTGGGTTACCTTATGTTGCATTGATTGATGTGGGTTCGACGCACTCGTACATTGCTAGTAGTGTGGTAGGGACTATGGACCTAGACTCTGAGACTACTCTTAGGAAGATGACTGTGCTAAGCCCCCTAGGACACTCTGTAGTAGTAGACAAACTTTATAGAGGTGTACCCCTAGAACTCCAAGGGGTCGTATTTGTAGCCGATCTGATGGAACTACCTTTCGGAGAGTTCGATTTGATCCTTGGAATGGACTGGTTGGTTAAGTATCAGGCGAATTTGCGCATGGTGCTTAAGACGGCTGAGGGTGATGAAGTGGTTATGATAGGTGATAGAAGGAATTACCTATCCAATGTGGTGTCGGCCTTGAAGGCCGAAAGGATGGTCAAGAAAGGTTGCGAGGCATATTTGGTTAGGATCTGTGCTTTGGAAGCCAAGGAGTCAGTAGTTGAGGTTCGAACGGTTGGGGAATTTGCTGACGTATTCCCGGAAGAACTTCCAGGTCTGCCTCCAGATCGAGAAGTTGAATTCGGTATTGACTTGCTATCCGGAACGGCACCTGTGTCTATAGCACCATACCGAATGGCACCAAAGGAATTGGTGGAGCTGAAGGCCCAACTTCAAGAGCTCTTGGATAGAGGGTTTATTCGACCAAGCATATCTCCGTGGGGAGCCCCGGTGCTATTTGTCAAGAAGAAAGACGGGTCCATGCGGATGTGCATCGACTACCGTCAGTTAAACAAGTTAACGATCAAAAACAAGTATCCGTTGCCTCGGATCGATGACTGTTTGACCACTGAAGGGTGCCGCGGTGTTTTCAAAGATAGACCTTAGGTCGGGTACCATCAACTAAAGGTGAAGGAAGTTGATGTCCATAAAACGGCATTCAGAACTCGGTATGGACATTACGAGTTTCTAGTAATGCCATTCGGGTTGACCAACGCGCCAGCGGCATTTATGGACTTGATGAACCGAGTATTTCAGCAGTACCTCGACCAATTCGTCGTAGTATTCATTGACGACATCCTGGTGTACTCTAAGACGGAGGAAGAGCATGACAAGCATTTACGAATAGTGTTGCAAGTACTAAGGGAGAAGCAATTATATGCCAAATTCAGTAAGTGCGAATTTTGGCTAAGAGAAGTAGCTTTCTTAGGTCACGTAGTGTCGGCGGAAGGAATTAGGGTGGACCCTCGCAAGATTGAAGCGGTATTGGATTGGAAACCGCCTAGGTCAGTGGCGGAGATCAGAAGTTTCCTAGGTCTAGCGGGGTATTATCGAAGGTTTGTAGAAGGATTTTCTCTGATCGCAGCACCGTTGACGAAGCTACTAAGAAAAGGAGTCCCATTTGTATGGTCGGAGAAGCAGCAAGAAAGCTTCGATAAACTAAGGAAAATTTTGACGGAAGCTCCGATTTTGGTGCAGCCAGAGGCAGGAAAACTGTTCACCATTTATTGTGATGCGTCCCATACTGGTTTGGGATGTGTGCTGATGCAGGAAGGGAAGGTAGTAGCCTATGCATCACGTCAGTTAAGACCTCATGAATTGAACTATCCAACGCACGACTTAGAGCTAGCAGCAGTCGTCTTCGCTCTGAAAATATGGAGACACTACCTTTATGGGGAGAAGTCGATAGTTTATACAGATCACAAGAGTCTGAGGTATCTTTTGACTCAGAAGGATCTGAATCTGAGACAACGTCGGTGGATTGAACTATTAAAGGATTACGATTGTTCAATCGAATACCATCCAGGCAAGGCTAACGTAGTAGCTGACGCGTTGAGCCGGAAGGTTGTGACGGACTTAAGAGCGATGTTTGCTCGGTTGAGTCTATATGACGATGGGAGTCTCTTGGCAGAACTTCAAGTTAAGCCGACATGGATCGAGGAGATTAAGGACAAGCAGTTAGTGGACGAAGGGTTAAATGCTAAGAGAATGCAAGTTCAGGATGGTGGTTTGGAAGGGTACAGCCTGTCGAGTGATGGAGTATTATGCTTTCAAGGGCGAGCGTGTATGCCAAAGGATGTGGAATTGAGGCAGAAGATTCTCCATGATGCACATAGCAGCCCTTACGCTATGCATCCGGGAGGAAGCAAGATGTATAGGGATCTTAGGGAGCAGTTTTGGTGGCCCGGGTTAAAACGTGAAGTGACAGAGTTTGTTGGTAAGTGTCTGACTTGTCAGCAGGTCAAGGCTGAACATCAGTTGCCGTCAGGGTTGCTTCAGCCAGTGAAGATTCCCCAATGGAAGTGGGAACGGATCACTATGGATTTTGTTAGTGGGCTACCCCTTACGCCCAGTAAGAAAGACGCGGTTTGGGTAATAGTAGACCGGTTAACTAAGTCGGCTCACTTCATACCGGTGAGGATGGATTTCTCTCTTCAGAAGCTAGCTAAGCTGTACGTCTCGGAGATAGTAAGATTGCATGGGGTTCCAACATCAATCATCTCGGATAGGGATCCCAGGTTCACGTCAAGGTTTTGGAAGGCCTTGCATCAAGCTATGGGCACACGGTTGGATTTTAGTACCGCTTTCCATCCACAGTCTGACGGACAATCGGAAAGGGTGATACAGATCTTGGAGGATATGTTAAGAGGTTGTGTCTTGGATTTCCGTGGTAGTTGGGAAGAATTTCTATCGTTAGCAGAATTCGCCTACAACAACAGCTATCAGGCAAGTATCCAGATGGCACCATACGAAGCATTGTATGGGCGGAAATGTCGTACCCCGACGTGTTGGACGGAATTAGGCGAACGACAGATTTTGGGTCCAGAATTGGTGACAGAGACAGAGGGTAAAGTTAAAGTGATTCGGTCTCGTCTGAAGGAAGCATCGGACAGGCAGAAATCCTATGCTGATTTAAAACGCAAGGAAATGGAGTATGCGGTAGGAGACAAGGTTTTTCTAAAAGTATCGCCTTGGAAAAATGTGTTAAGATTTGGACGAAAAGGGAAGCTAAGCCCAAGGTTCATCGGGCCATATACGGTGATTAAGCGTGTTGGACCAGTGGCATACCAGCTTGAGTTACCGGCAGAACTGAACCAGATCCATGATGTCTTTCACGTATCCATGCTGAGGCGGTATCGATCAGACCCTTCGCACGTAGTACCAGTAACAGAAATCGAGGTGAATTCAGATTTATCGTTTGAAGAGGAACCAGTTCAGATCTTAGACCGGGATGTGAAGGTTCTACGTAAGAAGTCAGTGCCCCTGGTGAAGGTGCTGTGGCGGAACCATGGTACAGAGGAAGCCACGTGGGAACCCGAGGATGTAATGAGGCAGCAATACCCCACCTTTTCTAGTTAAGTAATTTCGGGGACGAAATTTATTTTTAAGGGGGGTAGAATTGTAACATCCCAAAAATGGGGTTATTTGAAATTTAGTTATTTTTCCTGTAAGAACTATTGTGGTATTATTTATGGAATAATAGAGCTTATTTTAAGGCTTTGTGTTGGCTCGATTTGGTAGGAAATTGTAGTTTTTAACTTTTAAGATAGGGAGCCTTAGCAGGAGGGTGTTATAAGAATAAATGGGGATAATTTGGACATAAAATGAGCCTAGACTAAGTGGCAAAGTGTTCCCACTTAAGAGCTACATGTGACGCCACCAAGGAGCAAGGGAGAGCTTGTGTTCGAGTCGCGGAAATCCCTCTTTTTGCTCTTTGTTTGGACGGCACAAGGGAGAGAGATTTTCTCTCCTTAATTCTTTTTATTATCTATTTAGATAATAGAGATAATAATGAGGATATTATTATTATTTATAAAGGGTTTATTAATTAGATTTTTACTTGGATAATAAGATATTGTGAGCATTTTAATTGGTTTTAATTCCTTAATATTAAGAAGATAAATTAAGGATATTACTATTATCATTTTAATAGTGTGATAATGTAGGATAATTAGGGGGATTATTAGATTAAAAGGGTTATTGGATATTAGTTGGATTATCAAAGGATTTATGGGATTAATTCAAAATTAATTTGAATTAATTAGAAGGGGGTGGACGGCAAGTCTATAAATACATGAGTTGATTTCCTTGTTTTTCTTTTCTTCAAATTTTGCTAAGTGCCGAATTCCCTAGCCCTCTTTTGCTCTTGCGTTTCCTTCATTTTCTCAAGCCCTTTAGCCGAAAACACCTACTTTCAATCTTTTCTCTTCTTTTGAAACCTTGGCCGAACCTACCATACCTTGGTCTTCCATCTTTAAACTTTCCTTTCTCTTCTTAAAACACTAGCCAAAACACCACCTCCTCCCCATTATTTTCTTCTTGGCCGAATACTGAACAAGGAGGGGGAAGCAATCTCTAATCGAATTTGGAGGGTAAGTATGTTAGGCCGAATGTCTAGGATTCTCTTTTCTCTTCTTGTCGACTTGGAGGTTGGTAAGTGACTATTTCGGCAATGACTGTTAAGGCTACTAATCGCTTGATTAAAATATAGGGCCTTCGGATTTGGAAGCAAGCAGGTGAACCCGTTGCTTTGGAGCAATCGGTTTTGGGGTAAGGTGGTAAGATCTGTTTTCTTTATTCATGATATTCGATTAAGCCGAAGGCTACTAACTTAATGATTGCCGATTAGGGAAGCAGTAACACTTGGTGGCTAGTACTCAAGGGGGTTAGGTAAGGCTTTCGGGTTAAATATTAACCCTTTGAATATTTTGGATTTGGCCGAATAGGCCATAAGACTAACCCATGTTTTTGGCCGAATATAGGACAGATAGATCTGTGGTGACCAACGTTTCTTCTTGGGATTTAAGACTATCGTAGTAACAGGTGTGTACATACACACCATTTAACTTATTAAATTATGCTAAGTAATGTGATTGCTAATTTGATGTATGTAGCAATGGCTTGAATACCATAACGGTATACGGGGTAACCAGGTAAGTACCTGTGCATATGATTGCTATTTTATGCTTTTGGGAAGCATGCTGTGATAATACATATGATAAATCTATATGTGACTGTTGACTATGTGGGTTGATGAGTGGAGGGGGCAGTGATAATGTGCCGACGGGCACCAGTGTTTTGGTAACACACTGTGACTACGGTCACCAGAGGTTTGGTACCTCCAGAGGTTTGGTACCTCAATAGCGACTTATCCCTGTGGTTAATACCACCGTGGGTTGGCCCCACTTGAGATATGGGATCGTCTGCCAGTGATTTGGTATCACACGATGGGTTGGCCCCATCACCTGATTTGTGTCTACGGACACCAGTGCTTTGGTAGCACATCGTGACTATATGTCACCAGTGGTTTGGCACCACCAGTGGTTTGGTACCACAACGGGGTAGACAGTGGCGTACGGCTGGCTAGGTTGGGACACATGATAACTTGCATAATTAATTTGTTATATGTTGTGTATGAATATGTTTAAACCGGGGGAAGGGTTACATACTGAGTCTTGGTGACTCACCTTCTCCTTTACATTTTTCAGGTAACGAGTAGATCGCGGATGTGGAGCCGGGCTGACTCGAGGTGGCCATGCAGTGAATTTAAACCGAATGGATTTTGGCTCTAGTTATTTTAATCTTTAGTTGATTTTATTTTGAATGTAATAAGGCCTCCTAACACTTTAGCTTGTTTTTTTTTATATTGCTGAATAATTTGCTTAAACTATTTTTTTTTATCAATATTACATTGAATGAACACGTTTTCTCAAAGTAAACGAAAATGTTTTACCGTGCCGTCGGGCACATTTAAAACTCTAAAATAACTTGACTCAACTGATTTCCAAATTTAATCTAAGTAAGGTTTTATTAAGTCCACTAAAAAGAAGGGTTTTCAAAATTTAAGTTGGTTTCAAAAAGGAACTTCAAAAATGTTTTCACTGTAACGGACCAGATTCGGCCATAGCGTTTGGGCCGGGTTTGGGTCGTTACAAGGCTTCCCATTGTTAAAATGTAGGGAATCTTATGCATTTTCATAATCTCAAAATCATTCTTGGGGCATTGATTAAGGCTATGTTTACTCCCATTAAACTTGTGATATATACAACCATTAACAAAAACCATTTCAAAATTGAATGAGATAACCACTTGGTAAATATTGTAATACACTAATGAGAGGTATGCTTAAGCCCATAGATGAATTTATTTAATTTGCAAACCATTGACTTTGCATCACCAAGCACAAAGTTTTCTGGTTGCACCATGTAAATGGTCTCATCAATGTTACCATTAAGAAACGTAGTCTTGACATCCATCTAATGTGTATTAGTTCTAAGACGTCTAGTTTCATGTTGACACCAAATCTCATAATATTTGTTTGTTTCCCCTTAATAAAATTTACACACACATCAAAATTCAAAAAAATTAAGGAGATTGAGAATACTGTTAAACACAAGTCTCTTAATTCTCCTTTTGGAGATATGACCTAATCTTTTGTACCACAACAAAGCTGAATTTTGATTGGTTAATTTATGTTTTACTTATTACAGTGGTATGCAAGGATCATTAAATGAAGCAATAGTATCAAGTAAATATAGATTATTATAACCTAATAAAGAACCAAAACCAATCAAATTTGAATTATGAAATAGATTCAATTTTCCATTTTCAAATGAACAAGAATAACTGTACAAGCCCATTTTTGCCCGGGGCCCATTAAGCCTACAAACCCATAACCCAATACAAACCAGACCCAAGCCATAAAACCAATCCAAAATCAATAAGCCTAAAAAGCCTAAACTAAACAAACCCTAAAACAGAAAAAACAAAAAGAAAAACCCTAGCCACTTGCTCCTGCGCCGCCCCTAGCCTCTGCCCTCTGCCCTCTGCCCTTCTGACATCCACTTGCTCTGAAGCCTGCCACCGCCACTGGCCACTGCACAAGCACCGCCCATACCCTGTAAATAGGGGCAAATACGCAACAGCAAACAAAAAAAAGAGGCCAATCAGTTGTAATATACCTATAAAAGGCTCAAAATCATTTTGTAAAAGGGATTTTTTAGGAAAAAAAATCAATAAAAATACGCATTTTCAAGAAATCAAAAGCAAAAATTAAAGGTTGATTTCCTTTTTTTTTTCATTTATTATATATTGTCGATTTATTTATTTTTTATTTTCTATTTTTAAATCTTTATAAACAAAAATAAAAAAAAAGGGAAAATGGGCTTATCGAAACCTTAACGGCTGCGGCATCGGATGGCTCTCTCTCCGTCGTCGGAGCTTGGCCGGAGAAAGGGGTGCCGAATGCCCTCTCCCTTCGCTTTTGGGCGCCTAAGGGCTGGCCTTCAAATGGGGCTTCGACGAAGAACCAAAGCCCACCTCCACGCAATGTCAACCACCGGATACGGCACGGTGGTACGACGAATCGATGGGAAAGAAAGCCCGATCGTCAAAGGAGCAAGAGAGAAAGAGAGGGCTGGTGGCTGCTCTGTTTTTTAAAAAAATTTAGGGTTGAAAATGTATTTTTTTTTCAGAAAACTTGGGCCTTATATGTCCTCAATAAAACGGCGTCGTTTGGTTCGTAGAGGAGCTGCGCATATCACTCTAAGGGGATATTTGCGCGATGGCCCCCTCCCTTTTCTGCGCCCTTTGGTTTCAGCCCAGTTTTGCTTTTTTTTTTCTTTTAATTTTACCCCATTATTTCCGCTTTATTTTTAATTTGATCCGTGCCTTAGCCAAGCAAAACTCTGCGCATCAGGGGCTGGGTTATTCACCCATTTGGTCCCCGAGGGTTTATGCGTATTACGTTATGGTCCTTATTCGCCTTTTCTTGATTTATTGCAATTTCAACCCCTGACTTTTATTTTGTTTTCAATACAGTCCATTAATTATCTTTATTTAATTATTCGTTTATTGATTTTTCTAATTATTCTCCCCTTTCTTTAATTAATATTTAATATTATATATTTTAAATTGTTTATTTCCTTTTAAATGTTATTTATTTTCATTAATTGTTTTTTATATATTCTTTTATATGCACCTATGATTTGTATTAAATTATTTATACATATTGTGGATTTCATATTATTACTTTCTATATGTATTTGCTTTTAAATCCATTTATGTGTATAGTTATATTTTTAAAATTTATTTATTTATATAATTTACTCCCTTTTATTCCCTATTTTATTATATATATTTTTTGTTTATTTTAATAACTTTGATATATTATTATTTTCATGCATAAATTATTAAATTTAGTCCTTTTATTTTCATGTATATTATTTATGTAGATTAACATATATTATTTTATATATTTTAATTTGATTTCTCCTTACCTAATATACCTATTATTATTAATAATTACTATTATTAATATTATTACTGTTATATTTTTTTATTATTATTTGTTTATCATTATCATTATCATCATTTTATTATTATTATTATTATTATTATTATTATTATTATTATTATTATTATTATTATTATTATTTTATCATTCCTTCTATTACTATTATTATTATAAACGTATTGTTATCATTATTCTTTATTTTACTATTATCATTGCATTATTATTTTTATTATCATCATTTTATCATCGAATTAGTTAACTTAGTATTATTACATACATCATTCTTATTTTTATTACGCAACTTAACTTCGTAATTTATCTTTTTATCAAATCGTATTACATTAACTTTTATTCCATACATCAAGTTTTAAAATGATCAATATTCTGTATTTAGAAGTTCTAGGAATCGTGTCAATCGTGCTGGGTTTCGATTTCTCGTTCGTCTAAATGACTAAATATCCTTCTAATATTTTGACCGTGTTTTCTTAAATAAGGCAATATTTCGTGTTTGGACATTCGAGGAATCGTGCCCAATCGTGCTGGGTTTCGGTTTTTTTGGTTTGGCCAAATAGTGGAATACCCTTTTAAAATTGTAATGCATGAATTTTGGAAATCATGAAATGATCTTGGTATCGAGGGTTGAAACATCGTGTCCTAACGTGCTGGATGTGGTATTTCATCTTTTTGGAACAAGAGAATTTCGATATCCAATTCGAATTATCCAAATATTTTCTAAACGATTCGTATTTTAAAATCTTTTCAAATTTTCGACATTAAAACATTAATTAATCAATTAGGTATCAATTTCGGGCGTATCGAGAGTGCTAACCCATCCTCGTATGTAATCGACCCCCGAATCCATTTTCTGATTTTTCGTAGACCAAAATCGTTGTTTTAATAAATTAATCTGATTATTAAAAACAACCACTTTTCGAGGTGACCCGATCACACCTTAGCAAAAAGGATTGGTGGCGACTCCCGTTCTTATTTTCGTTTTCAAAACCCTAGTCGATTCCCGTTTTTTCAAGAAAATGGTTTTGACAATAACCAAATTTGTCCAATGCTGAAATGGGAATCAAGTTCCACCTAAAAGACAATATAATAAAAGTCTCATTAAAATCCAAATAAAATTCAATCCTTAGCTTTTAGTAGTTTTAGCAACCTTGCATAGACAGTAATGTGAGTTGTTGCACCAGAATCTATCTATTGAGTGTTTCTAGATACCAAAGTTAATTAACCTTAGAACAAACAAAATTAAGTGGTGCACCTTTCACACCACAAGAGAAACGACATCCTTAGTTAAATCCTTTTTTTGTTTCTTTTGCAGTGTCATATTCGCAACTTCCCTTTTTTTATACCATATTGAAGTCAGGTTTGTTAAGAACGTACCAATTTTAGCCTTTTCATTTTTGACAAATCTCTTTTCAATGTCAGGAATGAATTCTATAGTCATTTTAATCTTATCAGACATAATGCCCCTGAATGTTTCAATCCACGAAAGGATGTTAGGCAAATACAACCAGTGTTGTTTGAACCAGATCGATTGGACCAAAAATCAACTAAGATATTGACTTGGAGTGTGGCTTTGAACCGATTAGAATGGGAATCGATATGAACCGATTAAAAATCAGTTGAACCAAGATTTTTATAAATTTGAAATTTTTAATAATTTTTTAATCAGACCAATTGGACCAGTTGGTCTGGCCGGTTCAACCACCAATCCAATTTAAAAAATATTGGTTATAATAATGGCTAAATCAGTCTAAACAAGCTCACATAAGACTTCAAATTTAAACCACAATAATTTAATAAAGGTAAATCTTATATCAAGATATCAGTCACTCTAATAATATTTTATCTTTGGACAAAATACTAATTTGTAAGTTATATCCGATTGTAGTAATCAAACATTAACAACAAGAATATGTTGAACAATAAATTTTCCTTTAGGTCGATTTATTACTCACATACAAAAATCAAATAATCGTCACATATTTATTACCACAATTACATATGAAATTTTATTAAATATTAACTTTTCTTTAAATTGATTAATATTAACAAAATTTAAATTACATGCATGTAACTTTTTATATTTTAAAAATAAAATAAGTTACACAACAGGGGTCACAATTTCCATTTGATTTCTGCACTGATGTGCAAGATGACCTGGATCGTCACAGTACAGTTTCCTTTTTTCTCAAAGTTAGGTAGCAGTGACATTGTAATAGCATTAGCATCATGTGGAAACATTGGTATTGGTAACATCAGCATTAGAAACATTGGTATGTTCCCAAGAAAAAAGGAGTCACGACACTAAGTATCAAGTCTTTTCTAGATATAATCATTTATCAAGTCTTTTCTAGATATAATCATTCCTAGCCAACACTCATTCTTAGAAAATTGAGAAATTTTAAGGAAAAGTAAAAAAAAAAACTAAGCCTTAAAGAAACGAATCCCCTTCAACAACTTCTATTATAAGAAGAGGAACATGAACAACAACACCCAAAAAAAAATGCTTAGCAAAAAGAGAAAAAGAGGAAAAGTGAAAAGCTCACTTGGTACAATTTTAAATCAAGGACTTGAGTTTCTTATATAAACTTGAAAATCCCTTACTCTTTGATTGTGGGATAATGTGAAATTTCTTTTGAAATATCTCACATTTCCAACAAATATGACCTCTAAGGAAGCCATAATTTTCATAGAGAAGAAGTTAGATATTTTTGTGGGGATAGTGATGAATATGGGAACAAAATGAACACAAAAAGATGAATGTGTTTGTAATTTGTAACTTCTAAATTAACTTTACAGTTTAGCTGCAGTTGAGAATGATAGACAGGTTTGAAATGCAATCCTTGGATGCATCTGGGATCTACTCAGCAGGGACGACGGGGAGGTGATAATATCCCACAGGGAAGGTAATTAAGTAGCTGACAGCTTGACTAATTGTGCAACAAGGCTACCACTTGAACTTCATGTGTTGACTAATTCCCCCCCAAATTGGGAGATGATTATAATGGCATACAATACTCTAGGTTGGTTGGTCTCTTCTAAACCTAATTAATTAGATATAAATAGATTTTTTTATTACTTTAAATAAAAACAAATTGAAATAATTAAAATATAATAATAAACTAAATACATTTTTTTTATACAAAATAACATGGCAGTTTCAACCACCACATGTGTTTCAATATGAGTTTTAGCACTTAGCTCCAACTAAACGAAAAAAGGATGGAAAAGTTGAATTGAGTTAAAGAAAAGGGCTTCTGTTTTGTACGATAGGAACTGAAGAAAATGAAAAGCGAAAGCAACAGGGTTGGTTTTGTTTTTGTATTTATTTCCTTTGGGCTCATAATTTTCAAACCCATTCATTCATTTATTTATTTATTTCAAAAAGTGTTGTACACTTTCCATGTTTGATTTAACATCAATACCACATCAACCTCTTTTGAATTTAACAATTTCATACCTTCCTTTTTTTTTCTAAACAATCAGTTCCATCAATACAATATACAATCGTTGTAGAACGAATAACATTTGAATTAATTCGAATTAAAAAATCAAACAAAACTCACACACACAAAAAATAATAAATATTTTTTATTTACTTCATACTTAAATATGACAATTAAGTTATTTTGACTCTTTAAATTTGTTATAATGGAGAAGTTCAGAAGAATTTAACCTCGATTTAAATGGAAAATGACTGTCAAATTTTCATATATGATAATGAAATTAAAATACCTATCGTTGCTCATAAATATTTTGTAAAAAAAAAATAAACGACGGGTAGCAGGTGAAGTCATTAAGAAGATGTGGCGAATGAACTATACGAGTGATCACCCCATCTTCTCTTGCTAATATTCTCAGCAGAGCTTGGTTTACCTGTACCACACTAAAATTACATGCATTATAGCTTCTAGGTTTTTGAGGCACTTGTCAAAACTCAAAAGTACCTTTATAAGTTGCTAGGTGGTATTCCGCTTCTAACGACGGTTGTTCTTATCACTTTTGAGGCCCCCAAGAAAATCTAGTATTTTTATATATCTACAACAAATTCAAGTTATCATTTTAAAGCGAAAATGCCACCATGGTCCACCTTTACGGTTTTGTGCCACCCAATTTCGACCCGAGATACCTTAATTGATCCTATCTGATTTGAAATTAAATATTAATTTATCTACTTTGAGCTCCTCGAAAATGTATGTTACTTCCTACATTATTTAAAGAAATGGATGGTTTTTGTTTACCAGGCAAAAGAGCACTGTTTTTCTTTTTGACATATCATGTTTTTTGGTTGAATGGTGACATTCTCATTTTTTTCATTTTTGGGAGAGGATTCCAACCAAGACACCCACATTTAATCATTTGATCAACAAAAATGACATATCAAAGAAGTATATTTTGTATTAAATGTATTTCAAAAGGCGGGTTTTACAAGGCACTTTTGCCAATGTTGTTCAGTCAGCAAAAACAATCAATTTTTCTAAATAGGGTAAATAAAAGGGTTAAGCCGTTATTTTTTAAAATAAATAAAGTGGCATATGCCATTAATTTTGTCAATACTATATATAAGGGCATTTTCATAATTTTATTGTGAGAATGCGAATCTTTTCTAAGCCTACCCAATTAATTGAAAAATAGACCCGTCTTGAAACCTGATTTCAAAGAAAAAGGTTGACCCTTTTAGATCAAATTAGATTGGGCCGAAACCCGTCGGGTTTAGAAATTTTTGTCATCCCTATATTTCACAAAGAAAATACACCAAAGGATACGAATGAAATTTAAAAAAATTGGTACACAGGTAGTATGTATTTTTAAGTCCACAATTAAATTTAAAAAATTGTCATGTGACTCCCAATTCTTTTATATACATATTTATATTTATTTTTTTGAAAACATTTTATTATAACTTATAGAATACTTGTCATCACTTTAACGCTATTTATGGAATCTAAAAACTTCATTGGTAGTGTACCAAAATTTCATATATATATATATATATATATGTGTGTGTGTGTATGTGTGTGAGGTGATGCAGGCCTTCAAATATTCCATTTGGATAGACGGTTTTGGTGAGATTAAAAATAATGTTGATAGCGAGATTAGTTATTGTAGTTGTAAGATTAAATACTGTAGTGGTAAGACCAAAATCAATGGTTAAGTATGTATTTAGATTCAATTACAACGGTGAATTGAATTATTGTAAGGAGAAAAATAACCATTATAGACATTAGATTAAAAGATTAAAATATGTAAAATAAAAATTTTAATTTATTTTATTTTATAAACTTAACACATAATAAAAGTTTATTACAATTATATTATGGCATATAATAATTAAAAATTAATTATATCAAATAATTTTTATGTATTTATATTATTTGTTAAATTAATTAATTATAAATTAATTAGTATTGACCTTATAATAATTACATGTTCATAAAGCGCATAGAAAGGTGGAGTGCCCGTCAGTTGTCACTTGGAGGTAAAGAAGTTTTTATAAAATTAATTTTACAAGCTATCCCAGTTGATACAATGTAATGTTTTTTATTGCTTGTTATAGTATGTCATGAATTGGAAAGTATTATTAGTAAATTTTGGTGGAGAAATTCTAAAACAAGGAAGGGAATCCATTTGAGTGATTGGAGGGGGATGTGCAAGCCAAAGGCACAAGGAGGATTGGTGTTTAGGGATTTGGAAAAGTTCAACATAATATTGCTTGCAAAATAGGGCTGGAGATTAATTATGAAACTGGATTGTTTGTTTGCTCGTGTCATGAAAGCAAAGTACTATCCAAAAAACAACTTTATGAGTGCTAGTTTAGGTTGTCACCCTTCATATACCTGAAGGAGCATTTGGGGTACGAGGAGACTTCTAGAACTAGGCATGGGGTGGAGAGTTGGAAATGACAGATCAATAAATATTTGGAATGATGCTTGGTTACCGAGGCCTATACATGGAAAAGTAACAATTCAGAATATTGATATTAATTATACAACAGTAGCAGATCTTATTAATATAGAGTCGGCTACTTGGAATTTGGAGGCCTTGAGGAAGCTTTTTGTTGAAGAGTAAGTAAACAGAATATTGACTATCCCAGTTGTTGAAGCTAATCTTAGAGATGAGAGGGTGTGGAGGGGTGACAATGCAAGTGTGTATTCGACACAAAGTGGATATAAATGGCTGCTAAATGGGGATGCGACAAGATTGCATAGGGAAGTGACACAACAATCTACACTATTACAAAATTTCTACAAAAAATTATGGAGATTACAAATTGCGAGCAAAATTAAAATTACAATATGAAAGCTGGCTAATAATTACATTCCTACGTTTGACAATTTATAGCTGAGGAAATTGTTGGTGGTGAATTTTTGTCCTCTCTATCGTACAATGGAAGAATCAATGAGCCACATTTTTCGAGATTGCACATTCATCAAAAGTGTCCTGCAATAGGTGGGGATCGATGTCTCACCCAATATTCAGGGACAAAGTTGGAAAACATGGTTAGCAAATCTGTTTGTTAGTATAAGAGAGGATCAATGCAAATGGTTAGCCATTGTTTTTTGGGTAGTTTGACACCACAGAAACAAGGTTTATCATCAAGGTGAAAGATAGAGTATGGGTGGCCTGGTCACATTTATTAAAACATTTTACATAGAGAGTTTTCACACAGAACTAACAAAAACAACAAGCATAGGTCAAAATGACAGTACATGGACTCCACCAAGGTTATATGAAGTTAAATGTAATTTTGACGCGATTTTTGACAAGTGCGTGCTTAGTTCGATGACTGGAATAATTTTTAGATATAACGAGAGGTATATCCTGGCAGCTTGTACTTACTCGAACAATTATATGGCCAACGCAACTACGGTTGAGGCGAGAGCCTGCTTACAAGCGATGATGGTGGCTGAAGATTTGGGGTTTTAGAGATTAGTGGTAGAGTTGAAAGTTATTAAAAAAGCTCGGTCAATAGAGAAGGACAGATCGAGCATAGATGTGATTGTAAAATAAGTAAAAGAAAGGGCCCAAAGATTTAAAAGATTTACCTGTTGTTTTGTGGGTCGATCGGTGAACCACGCGGCCCATACGATAGTGGAGAAGGGAAAACAATGGTCATCGCTAAGGATTTGGGTTAAGGAGGTGTCTTCAAGAGTAGAAGTGGCGGCCGAGGAAGATAGAAGGTCTTTGAGATGAGGAGGAAATAGGTTTTAATGACTCTGACGATTTCAGTTTCTTCAAAATTCTATCGTGACTACGGAGAGTAATGGATCTTTGGGGATGGACGATGGAAGTAGAGAAGATATTGAAGGATGACAGAGAGATTGGACTGTTGTTTTTCTTTCAAATTCGTGTTTTGGTTTTCTATTTTGCTTTATTTTTTTCTGGTGGTTTGTTTGGGGGTTCTTGAATGACTGTTGGTTTTACTTTAATTGTCAGTTAAAGTCTTTTTAGGTTTTTGGTAAGTTTCTACTTTTCTTTAATTAGGGGACAGTCACAATCTGTTTTGGTAATAGCACTCAAGTGACACGTGTAACGCATGCAGTCATGCAATTATTTTACCTGATAATAGCATCCTTTCAGTTTTCAGTCAAAAAACAAATGATCGTTAAAATGGTACAATAACTTTTTGAGTGGGAATGTTTTTCTTTTCCTTTTGCAGCTTTAATCTTCAGTTGAAAATTGAGGTGAGAGTGTGGTGAGATGTTGCAAATGCATATGCTCATCATCTTCACTAATGATAATTAACAATTCAAAGGAGAACTAAGTGTATCATCAAGTTTGCTTCTTCTTTTTTTCAATCGGTAAAAAGTATTTTCTTTAATTTTTTTTCAACAACTTTTGATTATTTTCTTTAAGCATGAAATTCTCCTCAACTACCTTTATGTTAATGTTACATTCTTGATCCCACTTGTCAAGCATGTTTTTGCAATTTTCTTCTTATGTGCTCATCATCTTCATCATTCTCACTCAACAAGTATTCATCTCTTCAAGTCATATTAGAAAACTTAATTTTCATAATGTTCGTACACTCAACTTGTATGTGCCCAAATCCTTCACACTGGTAACATTGAATACCTTTCTTCTAGTCTCTAAACTTATCATCTATGGCAATGGATTTCCCTATAACTTTTATTGGCAACACATGCTCCTTCACTACTCCTATTCCTTCTAGTAAGCTTCCTGATTGCTTGATTGAAATTTTTAGTAAGAAGGGCTAGGTGCTCTAGAAAGTTCTCAACAGTAATTCCAGCATCAGTTTAAACTAAAGATGCAAAGTTTGTAGTAAGGTGTTTTTCTCTAAGTTGACTTTACCCTTTCTGATTTCCTCCAAATTACCTTTGAAGGTTAGAGGTGATCTAATCAACTAATTGGTTCTCATAGAGTTGTTGTCTTTTGCCTCCTCAATGATTGCCACTTTGATGGAAATTCTTTTTAGAAGAGGTCTAAGAACCTTGAGCACCAACTTTGCATTTGAATATTCCACACCAAATGTAAAAACTTAAATAGTAATATCATATAGCTTAGCATAAAAAAGAGAGTATTATCCTCATAAATTCTTAAATTTCGAACATAGTAGTTAACATTTGGATATTTGACTACTTCACATTGGTTGTCCTTGTACGAGCCCATTTTTCCTCGGGGCCCGTTACGCCTAAAACCAACCCAACAAATCAACAAACAAACCCAAACCCATCAAGCCTAAACATAACCAAATTGAAAGCAGCCCAATAACAAGCCCAACAGACCCTAGCCCAAAACAAAATCAGAAAACCCTAATTTTTCCTAAACCTAGCTGTTGCCGTCTCTGCCTCTGACGACTGCCACCACTGCCACGCCTGCAGCACCGCCCATGTCACGTCCACCGCCCTCAAGTTGCCCCTGCAAGAGAAAACACGCAAGCAAGTGGCAATAAACAGATGAAAAATTGTAAAAAGATGGCTATATAAAGCCATCGAAAATCAAGGTGGGGGAGGGACAGACTAATTATTGGATTCAAAAAAACCAAGAAATACAATCAAATAGAAGTCAAAAAAGAAAATCAAAAGGTTGATTTCGTTTTATTTTTCTATTGCTATTTACTGTCATTTTTACTTTTATTTTTTCTTAAATCTTTTAACAAACAAAAATACTAAATCGAAAAAGAAACGAAAAAGAACTCACCTGAACACCGGAGGCGCAACGTCGGAACCCCCTCTCCGTAGTTGAAGTCGAACCGAAGCCTAAAGCAGGGAGACTTCTCTCGGGCTTTGGGGCACCAGGGCTGGCCTTCGAGTAACGACCTTGAAAGGGGCATCAAAGCCCACCTCCATGTGCTGTCAACCACCTGGCGCGGTGGTGGCGCGACGGACTGTGGGGGAGGACCAATCGGTCGACCGAATGGAGGAAGGGTTGTGGCTGCTGAGTTAAGGAAATTTTAGGGTTATGAAATCTGATTTTTGAGAAATAAGAGGGTTTTATAATTTTGGACAAAACGGCGCCGTTTCGTGGTAGGAGTCACTGCGCATGACCCTTGAAAGGGATATTTGCGCAAACGATCCCTCTTCTTCATAGCCCCGCGCGATTAAGCCCTATTTTGTGTCTTTTGATTCTTTTAAATTTAGCCCTCAGATTTTATTTTTTTTTCGATTTGGTCCCTAAAGCTGCCAACTGGATATGCGCGTGGGGAATCTAGGGATTATTGACCATTTTAGTCCCTCTTGGCTGTTTTCGCATGCGATTTAGTCCTCCCCTCTTTATTTTATTTCAAATTTACCCCAAGTATTCCATTTATTTCATTTTTAGTCATTTCTAATTACTTTGGTTATTTTATTATTAAATTTACTAACCTTCTTATTATTATTATTATTATTATTATTATTATTATTATTATTATTATTAGTTTTATTACTTTATTATTATTAGTTTTATTACTTCGTTATCATTAGTTTTTTTTTATTATTATCTTTACACATTTTATTTTAATTATAGTTACCATTATTATTTTAATATATTATTATAATTGTTAAGTATTATTCTCAACGTTATTTTTTACTATTTTATTTATCACATTTATTTTTACCAGTATTATTATTTTACTTTATTTCTAATATTATTACATTTTATTTTGTTTTATGCGTTATTATTATGTTTCTTATTCATTATCGTTATTATTATTATTAGTGTTGTTATAATTATTGTTATATTATACTGTTACTGTCCTAAAAAACCAATCTATGTATTAAATCGTTTTATATATAAGTTTTGCTATTCATATAAGTATTTATTATACTGTTGTCGTTAGTGTATTATTATATAATGTATGTACTTATTCCCCAATATATTATACTATCGTTATCATAATACGTTCACCACCATTATATATCTTATATGTTATATCATTATTATAGTTATCATACTATCCTTTATATATATAGCATGTATATTATATTATTATTACTATATCTCTTGCATGTCTACGTCTTGTCGTTTATTTGTTAAATACTATCATTCGTATTCTCTTCGCCTATTATCCTTGCTATCTTTTGTTTACGCATCTTATATCGTTTATCGTTACCATTATTTTATTTCCTCTTTCTATAATCTTATCATCATTTGCTTCTCACTATTAGTCTTACTAACATTTTACTGTTGTCTTAGTATCATTATTATCATTTTACCGTTCATTTTTTTTATTTTATTTTTCCATTACTATTCATGTATTATGTATTATTATTAATGTTACTAATATTTTCATTACCATCATTATTCTATTATTATACTATTATTATTATCAGTATCTATATGTATATTATTACTATTATATCCTTTCACTATTATTATTAGCATTTTATTATTATTATTATTATTATTATTATTATTATTATTATTATTATTATTATTATTATTATCATCATCATTAGTATTATTATTATTATTGTTATTTTTCATTATTATTATTTCATCGCTATTTCTACTACTGTTACTATACGTAATACTTCCAATATATTATATATCATCCTTACTTATACATATTTGTGTCCTTTTATTATGCTTTTCACGCATAACATCGTGTTTTATTGCATTTTTAATCTAATTTGTCTCGATGCCTCAGTTTTATGATAATCGTTATTCCGCATTAGCGATTCGAGTGAATCAAGCCCTAACTTACTGGGTTCTGATTTTTCTCGTTTAAGCTAAACGACGGAAAATCCTTTTCAAAAATTGCAAATTCAAGTTTTTAATCGACATTCCGTATTAGCAATTCGAGTGAATCGAGCCCTAACTTACTGAGTTCCGATTTCTTCTCGTTTAAAGCTAAACAACGGGTTGTCCCTTTTGAAATCGCGATTTAAATATTAAACAAAACACTTAATCTCGGATATTCGAACTGTCGCGCCCTAACTTACTGGACTCGACATCTAGATGCTTCGGATGAGTTTTTCAAAAGTAGAGGCAATATTCCTAATTTGGACCTTCGAGAAGACGAACCCTAACTTACTGGGTTCTGATTTCTCGTTTGACAAATGACGGAAGACCCTCTTCAAATGTAAAACTAAGTTTTAAAAGGCGAGCTTAGTTTCGGGAGTCTAAAGTATTGCGCCCTAACTTACTGGACATGATGCTTTATCTCTTCGAAAATCAGAGAGCCTTAACGTCCCTTCCAATTCCTTCAAGTTTTAGACATAAAAAGTATCTATTTCCAAATCATTTCAAAGTTTTTCAACCTTAGGGCATCGATCAATCAATTTGGTACCAATTTCAGGCGTGTCGAGGGTGCTAATCCTTCCTCGCACGTAATTGACTTTCGAACCCATTTTTCTCAGATTTTCGTAGACCAAAAGCATCGTTTTAATAAACCGAGATGTATTATTAAAACAAAAGTGATCCGATCACACCCAAATAAAGATCGGTGGCGACCCCCTTCCTTTTTCATTTTCAAAAAATCGAGTCGGCTGCGTCGTTTACTGTTTCATCAAAAAAATGGTTGCGACAGTCCTTATTGTTTAACCTTCATAAGTAGAAACACACTTGGAAATACGCTTAAACTTCATAAGGACCTATCACATTAAAGATAATATTTAAGGCCTTTGAGTTGTAGCTAGTTGCTTTGTCTTCTTCAAGTGACCATATTCTTTCAGGCTTAGGAGTGCAAACTCTATTGGCTTTAGTAACTGTAACAGCCGTTTCCAATAAAATCGGAACAGTGGCATCGGGACCACAAATCCGAGTCCGTAAGGAAAATTATTTTAATATTATTGTATGGTCTGCATTATGATAGAAATGTCGTATAAAAATTTCATTAAGAAAATTTTACCAATTACATGTCTAATTTGATAAAGGACCAAATTGCATAAAATGCAAAAAGCTATAAGTATCAAATAACTATAGAATTCAAAATTTGAGGTCTTATATGGAAAATAGGCTATTAAGAGGGGTTAGTAGATAAGTATGATGATTCATCCATAGGAATTTAAGAAAAGAAAAAGACTAAATTGGAAAGAAAGTAAATAAAATATGATAAATAAAAAAAATATCTAATATATCATCTTTCCCAATTAAAAGACATGGAAACCCTAGTTTTTAGGTGTTGAGTTCAAGCATGTTGTTTTGGCTCAATTAGATCCGGATAGACCAAATACGGAGCTAGATCGAGGTAAAAAAAAAATTAACGGATTAATAACATACAAGTCACGAACATTGTCGAGGTAAGTTCGTGTAACTAAATTGTATAATTATATGTTTGAATTGAATATTATGTATGTGTGTTGTGTAATTGACATGTATGAGATTTAGTCACATATCCTAAAATGTCCGATAAATATTAAATCTCGTTTGGATAAATGAAATTTGATGGATACAGAGTTCTCGAATTGGTTATGGTCTTGCATATGTTGCGGACACAGCATAGCTCGAAAGAGCGTCCCGTTATTAGCCCTCTTGAGCTTCCCGTTATATGGTTCTTGCGATCTTCCCGTTAATAGCTCTTCGGAGCATCCCGATCGATTGTGATCCTACATGTGTTGTGGACACACCGCAGCTCTTATGAATGTCCCATCATATGGCTCTTTGTGAGTGATAAGACTCTAGAATGACATATTTTTATGTATTAATTACATATTTATTTTGAGTATGATCCTACTAATTTGAGCTATTTATGGTTATTTATCTTATATGGACTAAATTGAAGGCAAAAGGAAATTTAAGAGCAAAAAGCGTGAACTTAAAGATGAAATGGGCCAACATGCGAAGTAAGAGAGAAGTGGTGCTAGAAATGCAAAGTATGGAAGACTTGGAGGGCAAAAGTGCAAAGAAGAGATTTTTATAAACACAAGACTCTATTTAATTTTTAATTATATTAGGATAATTATTAAATATTATTATTTAGATTTGATTTTAGCATTTATCTTTATTTATTTGTATTTATCTTTTAGAATTCAATTAGAAATAGACTAGGTTTCCTAGTACTATAAAAAGAGGATGGAGTGACACAAATTTCACTCATCTTTTCTGTAAACACACAATCTCTCAAAAAGCTTAGCCTTATTTCCTTTCATATTATTCAATAAAAATTTCATTTTCATTACATTTATTTCTTTTTCCCCAAAAAGCATGAGCCACTAAATTTAACTAGCCAAAGGTTGTCAAAAATTCCCAAAAAGGGTTCATAAGGCTTAGAATCCGTGCTTAGCCTTCTCAACAAGTATTTATCACTTATCCATACTACGTGACTGACGCTTCCCTCCATGTCCCTTCAAAAGTGATCTTCTCATCTTGTGCAAAGGCAACCGCTTTGTATGTTTTGGAAGGGTTGCACAGTCAGTTCGTTAGCTTACTGCGTCAGTGGTTGTCGAGCCCAAGAGACAAAATGGCGTGGCATTCACCATTGAGAAGTGATGATCTAGTGTAAGACGGTCCCGCAAAAGTGACGGTTGGCTAGAGTTAGGTTCCTCTAAATCGTAAGTTTAAAATCTAAGTGGAGCTGGTGGTCGTAGGCGTCCTTTTCCACTATAACTGGCTTTTTCTATTTGAGAAGGATCACCTAAAAGCCGATGATAGAACCCAAGGTGAATTGAGACAACCGGAGGCTGGAATCTCTCCATAAAAACTCTTTACTCAACTTTGTTTATCTTTACAATTTTAATTTTAATTTTCGCAATTTCAATTCAATCAAACTTTTTATTCTGTTTTTTATTTTTTTTCTAGGTACGCAGGTTTTCTTGGGCACGACTCTGTCCGGGATCTTGAGGAACAAGAACTTGTGCAAATCCAGTTCCTAAAGATTTGATCCTACTTCCCTTATGTTATTCTTTTCATTATTTTATAGGGATATGATATTTTTGGTGCTCCCAATGACCGCATCAAATTTTTGGCGCCGTTGCCGGGGACTGGTAACGTACTAATCTTGTTTATTTCTTTCTTATAACTAGATCTGCTCAAGGAATTCTTGCATTTGATTCAAAAATAGAGAAGACTGCGAGAGCCAATTGTAAGGAGACAAAGATACGAAAAAAACAGTCAGGAGTGGTTGGGATTCAGAGTAACCCACCACCAGAAATTGAAGTCAATGACGAAGTTGAGTCTAGGGTTAACGAATACCCTACTCAAATACTTGAAAGCGAAAAAAGTAGAAGTTGATTCACCAGAAGAAGTGCTTAACACTAAGGTCAACGAAAACCCGAATCTAGCACATCAACCAATGGCTCAAACGATTCGACAACTGGCCGAAGCTCCAGCACAACAACTGCCATTGTGCATCGCATATCCTACTATGGATACTGGTTTTGAATTGAAGTCAGGTTTAATCCAGTTACTGCCAACTTTTCGTGGGTTGCAAAACGAAAATCCCCACAAACATCTGAAAGAGTTTTATAAGGTTTGTCTTAGCATGAAACCTCAGAGGGTAACTGAGGATCAAATCAAATTGCGTGCTTTTCCTTTTTCCTTAGCAAATTCTACTAGGGAATGATTGTTTTATCTTTCCGCTAGATCTATTACAACTTGGGCTGATCTTTCTCGTTTGTTTCTCAACAGATTTTTTCCAGCATCGCGTGTAGTTGAGTTAAGAAGGGAGATAGTAGGGATAAGGAAAAAAAGAATCAGAGTCTTTTTACAACTATTAGAGCAATTTAAGAAGTTGTGTGCAAGTTTCCCACAACATGGTATAACGAAACAGTCTTTGCTCCAATAATTTTATGAAGGCTTAAAGTCCATAGAGATGAATATGGTAGATGCCGCCAGTGGAGGAGCGTTGGTCAACATGACTCCCCAACAAGCAAGGAACTTGATATCCATGATGGCTGTAAATACTCAGCAGTTCCGAGCCAATCCTGAACCCCCTAGAAGGGCTCATCAGCTAAGTAATTCAATCTTAGAAGATAAAGTTGATAGACTTACTAATATTGTGAACTCTCTTGTTGTAGAAAAAGTAAAACCAGTCAGATTATATGGATATGTGCTACACCTGAACATACAACGGATGCATGTCCTAGTTTGTATGATGATACTATGGCTCATTTTAATGCTGTGGGAAATTTCCCTGGGCCACCACAGAGGCGCTATGACCCCTATGCTAATATCTACAACCCAGGATTGAGGGACCATCCTAACTTGAGTTATGGTGCCAACCCACGATATAACCAGCCATATTAAAATTGATTCCCACAACAGCCACGAGATTCAAGTAACTCTCTAGAAACCATGGTCAATAAATTAGTAGTTAATGTCCTTAATTTCCAACAACAAACTCTTAATTTCCAAAAAGAAATAAATGATTTCCAGCAGAAAATCGAGGCATCTATAAGAGAATTGACCACATCAATTGAGAAAATGAATTCTCAAGGGAAGCTACCGTTACAAACAGAATTGAACCTGAGACAAAACGCGAATGCAGTGACGCTGCGAAGTGGAAGAGAGCTGGAATCGATTCTTGGCAGAAATCTTGGCCAAGATTCTGCCCAGGAAAAGCCCGAAAATGATGAACAAGTCCAAGCGAAACCTCTATTGCCTAAAATTCAACCTCTATTTTCAAGACGATTGATCAATATAAAAAGGTAAAGAAGACAAGGAGATCCTCGAAACATTCAAAAATGTCGAGATCGACATACCATTGTTGGATTCCATTAGACAAATTCCGCGTTATGTCGAATTCCTCAAAGAACTCTGCACCAACAAGCAAAAATTAACTAGTAATGAAAGGGTAAACGTTGGTGAGAATGTGTCCGCAGTATTACAGCGGAAGATGCCAGCAAAATGAAAAGATAGGGGCATGTTCGCTATACCATGCAAAATAGACCACTTAGGAATTAAAAGAGCTATGTGTGATTTAGGGGCCTCCATAAATGTCATGTCTTTTTCTATTTATGAATCATTTAACGCAGGTTTTTTTTGACAAAACTAGGTGTTATCATTCAGTTGGTAGACATGTCTATTGTACATCCCGAAGGAGTCCTCGAGGACATATTGGTAAAAGTTAACGAACTTATTTGCCTTGCAGATTTTTATGTGATAAAAATGGAGGAGGATAGCACTCCTGGATCTTCAGACCTTTTACTGGGCCGACCTTTCCTTAGTACCGCTAGCACTAAGATCAATGTTCGAAACGAAACTCTCACGATGGAATTTGATGGGGAGATCATGAGTTTAATGTTTACGATGCTATTAGTCATCTAAGCGAAATCTTGAATGTAAACCATGTCGACATAATTGACTCATTAGTAGAGGAGACTTTTGAGTCAATTTATGAAGATAAATCTGAATCTATATTTGATGATTATGAATCCGTTAATAAATTATTCTCTCCATCAAATACTAAACTTTTGCCTTCTATTGTGCAGGCTCTAGTTTTGGAATTGAAACTGCTTCCCGAACATCTTAAGTATGCATTTTTGGGGAAAGGTAATATCCTACCAATCATAGTTTCAAATAAACTCTTTGAGCTTGAAGAAGAAAGTTTGATCCAAGTACTAAAAAATCATAAGGAGGCAATTGGCTGGACCATTGCCAATTTAAAAGGATAAGCCCTTTGACATGTATACACAAGATCTACTTGGAGGAAAACACAAAACCAAAGCGAAAGGCACAAAGATGGTTGAACCCGAATGTGATGGAGGTAGTAAAAAAAGAAATAATCAAGCTGCTGGATGCTAACATAATCTACCCCATATATGATAGCAGATGGGTAAGTCCGGTACAAGTCGTGCTCAAGAAAACGGGTGTGACAGTAAATAAAATTGTTGAGGGTGACTTGGTACCAGTCCGAGTGTAAAATGGGTGGCGTGTCTTTATTGATAACAGGAAGTTGAATTTTTATAGTAGAAATGATCATTTTCCTTTTCCTTTTATAGATCAGATGCTTGAGCGTTTAGTTGGTAAAACTCACTTTTGTTATCTTGATGGATACTCAGGTTTCTTCCAAATCCCAGTTGCACCAGAGAACCAGGAAAATGCCACTTTTACATGTCATTTCGACATATTTGCGTACAGAAGGATGCCATTCGGACTTTGCAACGCACCGGCCACCTTCCAGAGATGCATGATGAGTAAATTTCTGAATATGTGGAAAAAATTATCGAAGTTTTTATTGATGATTTTACTGTGTATGGGAATTGTTTTGATGAATTCCTTAAAAACCTCACGATAGTTCTAAATAGATGCATAAAATTTAATCTTGTCTTGAATTATGAAAAGTGTCATTTTCTGGTAGACAAAGGTTTGATTCTAGGTCATATAGTTTCAGCTAAGGGAATTGAGGTCGATAAGGCCAAAATTGACATTATAAATTCTTTGCCAAATCCCTTTACTGTAAAGGAAGAACATTCTTTACTTGGCCATGCAAGGTTTTGCAGGCGTTTTATAAGGAACTTCTCAAAGGTAGTTGAACCACTGTGCAAATTACTGTAGAAAGATAAGAAATTTGAGTTCGGCCCGAAATGTAAGGAGGCTTTTGATACACTTAAGCAGAAGTTGGTTTCCGCTCCAATAGTACAAGCACCAGATTGGAACTACCTCTTTGAAATTATGTGCGATGCAAGCGAGCGTAGGGTGGGGGCCGTGTTGGGGCAAAAGATAGACAAAGAGCCCCATGTCATTTGTTATGTCTTGAAAACCCTAGATGTTGCACAAAGAAACTACACCACTACAGAAAAATAATTGTTATCTATTGTATTTGCTTTGGATAAATTTCGATCTTATTTATTGAGATCTAAAGTGATTATTTTTTCTGACCATGCAACTCTTAGGTATTTGATCACAAAGAAGGAAGCGAAACCAAGGCTGATTAGATGGATTTTACTGCTCCAAGAATTTGACATCGAAATTCGAGATAAAAAAGGATGCAAAAACTTCGTAGCTGACCACTTGAGTAGGTTAATAATACCTTAAGATAACATTCCTATAAATGATGGGTTCCCTGATGAAAGTCTATTTCTGACCGTGGCATATTTTCCATGGTATGCGGATATAGTAAATCTCCTAGCTACAAGTTCATTGCCCACAGGGTTAGCACATTCCGTGAAGGATAAGCTTAGACGGGAAGCTCGATATTACATTTGGGATGGCCCATACTTGTGTAAACACTGTTCGGATCAGATAATAAGACGATGTGTTCCAGAAACTGAGGTAACCTCTATCTTTACCTTTTATCATATAGAAGCTTATGGAGGTCACTTATGCCCTAAACAGACTGCTCATAAGGTATTGAAGTGTCGGCTATATTGGCCCACAATTTTTCGGGACGCATATAGTTTCTGGAAGTCTTGCGATAAATGCCAACATACAAGTAACATCACTAAACAAAATCAAATGCCCCTATCCCCGAATCATGTATGTGAGATTTGTGATGTATGGGGCATCGATTTCATGATCCCATTTATTTCCTCATTTAGAAACATATATATAATTCTTGCAGTAGACTATGTTTCTAAGTGGATATAAGCAAAGCCTACTCGCAATGATAATGCTAAAACTGTTGTGGAATTTCTAAAACGAAATATTTTTTCTAGGTTTGGCACACCTCGAGCTTTGATCAGCGATTGTGGAACCCACTTTTGCAATAAAGTCATGGAGGCACTTATGAAAAAATACGGAGTTCACCATCGTATAGCTACAGCCTACCATCCCCAAATGTACGGCTAAGCAGAAATCTCGAACAGGCAAATCAAGACTATTTTAGTAAAAACAGTTTAGCCTAACCGAAAGGATTGGAGTCTTCGGCTAAATGACTTACTTTGGGCTTATAGGACAGCATGTAAGGGGCCAATTAGCATGACCCCATATCGGCTTGTTTTTGGCAAAGCTTACCATCTTCAGGTAGAGTTGGAACATAAAGCTTATTAGGCTGTTTGACAATGTAACATAGAGTTAGAACCCGCAGGGAGGGCAAGAAAATTAGACATCCAAGAATTAGAGGAGATTCGTAATGAAGCCTATGAGAATGCTCGTATTTATAAAGATAAGACAAAAATGTTTCATGACAAGAAAATTATAACACCCCAAACCCGGCCTAAACGTTATGGCCGAATCTGGCGTGTTACATCAAAGCGTCGTTCGAAAACTGAGTTTGTCGTTAAAAGTTCACTTGTATGTTTAAATCCTTTTGCTCGAGTTTAGCAAATCATCTCGTCAAAAACATTTACTTAATGTCTGGCATTGATACTTTAGGTTATTCCAATCGCGGAAGCTCCTAAAGTTTGAAATATAAAAACGTCTGTTTTAAGTGTTTTTGATAATAGTTGTTAATTTTGAAAATTAGTGTTTAGAAGTTTTAAATAAGGAAATCTAAAGCCCATTTAAAAATTTAATCCCTCAAAGGCCTTATAACAGAATTAAATCCCAAAATATAAAATTCAAATAAAAAGTCTACAGTAGAGCATCAGCGGTCGTGTGGCCACTCCGAGTCTCTCGCGGCTCCAAATCGCCTAAGGCTGGGGATTACCTGTATAGTTAGACAGAAGGGTGAGTTTGCAAAAACTCATGTGTAATACCTTATAATACAAATAGTCAGATATACGGTATGCAAAAACATACTGGGCTTGAGCCCATCACAGACACAGTATCAGGTGGGCCTTAGCTCATAACAGAACCAGGTGGACCTAAGCCCATTACAGAATCAGTATCAGATGCAGATATGCAGACAGAAATCCAGCCCAATCCAACCAATAAACCACTCGTACCAACCAACACACCATGTGGGGATAAAATTGACCCACCCAGCCAACACACCAAGCTTAGCACCGGTTGCGGCACTAAGTCAACAGAACGGCTCGGCGCCGTAGACAGAACGGCTAGAAGCCATAAATATTGCAAAAAAGGTTGAAAGCCTTGTACAGAACGGCAACGAGCCGTACACTTCCTCCGTAATAATGTCTCAACCCCATGCAAAATGTCGTGTATGTCATGCTCAAATCTTCATAGGTGTATGTAGAATGGCCATGCTCAGCAACAGTCATTTAAACATATATTAAAAGTATATCAGTTACACGACCATAGTCAAATCAGTTAAAACACAGTCATATGATCACAGTCAAATAAGTCAAGTTCATAGTCTAAGTCAGCCATTTACCCTTAAGGGCAAAACAATCATTTTTTCTTACAGGGGTATTTCAGTAATTTTACAAATGTTGGGGTCTCAATACTTATTACGACCTCCTAGAAGGTCTATCGTCACTTCAAGCGACTTAGATAACCTACATGTCCAGAACAGTGTATATGGGCTCAAAGCCCAATATTCGACCCATATGGGCCCACACGCTCGTGTGGCCCATTTGGACCAAATTCAATTCCGGCTATGCAAACTACATAGCTCAATCCAGTTTTATCCACAGTTCGTAAATTTTATCTGTGTGGGGCCCATGAGCCCATTGGGCCCACACGACCTATTTTGGTCCAAGGTGGCCCAAAACGGCCTAAGCCCATGAGATCGCTCATGGTGGCCTCTATAGTTAAACGCTCATGTTTCGTGTGCTCGGACTACCACACGTTTGATCGCACGCCCATGTGGCATCAAGTGCCGTATTCTCCAGCTTTTCAACTTTTGCCGATTTGCGATTTAATCAATGTGTGTGTACAATTACACACCTGTTAAGGAGTTGTAGCTGAGATGCTTCTGAAGTTGAGAGCTGATGTGTCTAAAACTAACTATGGTCATGTCTGTCGAGTCTTAAAATTTATAAAAAGAATGATCAAACCTGGAACTAACTATGACAATGATTTTTTAAGCAAGCGCACCTATCGAACAATAGTATAGTTAAGGCAAGACCGAAATGTCGAACCCAAAGGAACTAAAAGTACTAATACTAACTCTCTTTTTATTATTTAGCCTAAAAATTAGGTGAATTGTTTATCTAATCTAAAATTAACTAACAACTAAACTAAAGATCCAAACACAAAGAGGATGAATTGAGAAAATAGCTTGAGAAAAAACCAATTGATTAAGACGACACCCAAGGAAGAATCCACCTAGACTTCACTTGTTATCTAACTCTAATCCAGACGATTTATTCATTTGACTTGATCCGTAAGATTCCCTAAGTTATATTAATCCCTCTCTCGAGGCGACTAACGTCTAACCCTAGGTTGATTAATTGAAATCTCTTTCTAAATAAAACCCTTAGAATCGCATTAACTCGATCTATGGACTCCCATATTAGGTTTCACCCTAATCCAGAAAAATCTTGTCACCCTATCTCTAGGTGCACGATCAACTCCGCTTAATTATGCTAGATCTACTCTTAAGTAGAGACTTTTGCTTCTCCACCTAAGCACATCATACCTGAATTAATATCCCAGAAATATCAACACAAGAATTAAGAACACATAAATAAGAACAAGTCAAATATTTATGATATAGTTCAGTAAACGATAACAAGATTCATCTTAGGTTTCATCCCCTCAGGTATCTGAGAGTTTAGTTCATAATAATAAAAGAAAACATCTCAAAAGAAAAGATAAAACAAAACATAAGAAATCCCTAAAACCCCCTAAAGGAATTGAAGGAGAGATCCTTCGTCTTGAGTATAACTCCGGTTTTTTGAGATGGATCAACTGGCTATCTTCGAGTGATTTCCACAAATCTGACCTTTATGGCTCGGGTCTTTAGTCCAGCTAACCGTGCCCTGACTAAAGCCCCGGGTTTCGGCTTCTGCCGAACTACCCTTCAAGTTGCCCCCTTGGGTGTTTATATAGACTTTGAGATGCCTTACTTGGCCCTTAAGTATTGTCATAGCCCAAATTTGCCAGGGCCAATAAGGCTCATTTACAAGGTCTGATAAAGGCCCAAAACCTAAAAAAAAAATTTTAGCTAGGGTTTTCAGAACCCTAGCGCCGCAAGCCTCCCCCCTACTGGCCTCCATTGCCGCTCGCCACTATCAACACCAGCCCCCACTTCCCGCTGTCCCCCACGATCAGTAAGAAAAGGACAAAACAGCGCCCATACCTGCAAAGAAAAGCACGCACCAACACAGCAGAACCAAGGAGGACACGACAAAAACAAAAAAGAAAATAGATGAAAAACCTTTGTAAAATTGGTTATAAAAACCGAAACCAATCGACTGTAAATGGGGGATTTATTTTTTTGGCTTTCGGAAAAAAAAAACACGAATCATCAGAAATACAAAGCATTTGAAAGGTTGATTTCATTCTCGATTTTTACTGCTATCTACTGTTATTGTTTTTTTTATTTTCTTGTGACTTCAAAACCATACAAAGGAAAATCAAAAGGGACTAGGAGGCTTACCCGAGGCCCAAAGGCGCACCACCGGGGTTCCTTCTCCTCCGACGAGGCCGAATCGGGGGCGTAAAGGGACGAGTTCCCTCCTCCCTCTTCTTCGCTCCATCCTTCGATCCTACGAGCACCAAGGCTCAGCCCGTGAAGCGAAAGCCTCGTACGGACTCGAAAATTCCTCCCCATTCGTCGTGGCCACCGAAGATGATGGCGAGCAGTCGTCGGAGAGCCTCACTCGCTGGGGAGAAGGAGAGTCGATAGAAGGGAGAAGAAGAGAGAAAAGGGTGGTGGCTGCTAGGCTTAAGTGAAATAAGGATCAAAATGTTTAAAAAAAAAGAAATTTAGGGTTGTTAAACAATAGGCGAAACGGCGCCGTTTAGCCAGCAGAGTCACTGCGCGTTTCCTTCAAAGGGATTAATTGCGCGCCTAGTCCCCCATCCCTTCAGCGTTAATCGATTAAATCCTACTGCTCACCCTTTTTCCATTTTTCAAAATCTGACCCAATTATTTTGTCGTGTTTTAATCTGGTCCTTGTCCGTCTCTTTAGTATATTTGCAATCTCGATCCTCATGGTTTCGTTCCGTTTTCAAGCTAGTCTTCAACCGGTCTTAAATAAATTTTTTTTATATATTATTATTACTATTATTAATATTATTATTGCATTAGTATCATATTATCATTGTTACATCATTGTTGTTATATTGCGCATGTGTTTTCTATTATTATTTTTTATTATTATTACTATGTTATAGTCTTTATTATTATTACTTTATTATCGTATTATTATCATATTATATATACTTTCTATTATTATTATTATCACTATATTACTCTCTTCATTAATCATACTATTACTATCATATTTTCATTATTATTACTATATATATTATGTATTATTATTATTATTATTATTATTATTATTATTTTATGTTTATATTATTATCTTGTACATATTTGTATTATTATGATATATTATTATTTGTACATACTAACTTTATTATATTGCTATTACTACACGTATATTAATATATGGTATATATTTTTATTATATTTATTATTATTACTATATTACCATCTTTATTATTATTACTAGATTATTATTATCACTACTGTATTTATATTAGTATATTGTATATATATTTGCTATTATTACTATTATTATTATTACTATGTTATTATTTCAGCATTTTATTGTCGCTATTACTATAATATTATCGTGTATATATTTTGCATTATTATCGTTACTATTTATTATTGCACCATCATTTGTATATACTAATTTCATTACCGCTACTATTATTATATTCGTACTCGTGCGTTGTATATATTGCGTATTACTACTAATATTATGATTATATTATTTTTACCACATACATATTAGTACGTATTATTTTTACTGTTAGTATTATTATTATTATTACCATATTTATATTATTATTTATTGTACATACCCTATGTCATCAGTACTACTATTTTTTATTATATTGCGTTATTATTACTTCTATTATCGTACTGTGTCTTGTTTTTTTATTTTATTTTATATTTTGTTTCTTTATTTTTACTTCGACATTTTCACGATCATTTTTGTTCGTATCATTTTATGTAAATCAACATTTTTAGATGGTCTTGGATTCAAGGATATGAGATATCGTGCCCTAAAGTATTGGATGTGGTATTTTATTCCTTTGGAACAAGAAGATCTTGATTTTTTTTTAGTTCGAGAAAACTACGGGACAATCTTGGATTCTAAGGTTTAAAATATCATGTCCTAGAGCATTGGATGTGGCACTTTATTCTTTTGAAGTAAGAAGACTTCCATTTTTAATTCGAAAAACCATGGGATAATCTTGGATTCTAAGATTTAAACTATCGTGTCCTAAAGTATTGGATGTGATATTTTAGTCTTTTGGAACGAGAAAATCTTGATTTTCACAAAAAAAACTATGGGATGATCTCTGATCCGAAGATTTGAATTATCGTGTCCTAAAGTATTGGATGTGACACTTTATTTCTTCGAAACGAGAAAATCTCGATTTAGTTCAAGAAAAACACAAATATTTCCAAAAAGGGTCGGATTTTTAAATTCCTTCAAGATTTTCAAACTTTCGACATTAGGACATTAATTAATCAATTTGGTACCAATTTTGGGCGTGACGAGGGTGCTAACCCTTCCTCGCACGTAATCGACTCCCGAACCCATTTTCTCAAATTTTCGTAGACCAAAAGCATTGTTTTAGTAAATCAAAATGTTTTATTAAAACAAAGGTGATCCGATCACACATAATAAAAGATCGGTGGCGACTCCCGTTTTCTTTATTTTCAAGGCCCAAGTTCGATTCCCGCCTTTTTCAAAAGAGGGGTGGTTACGACAGCATGGCGACTCCACTGGGGATCCAAAAGAGAGTCAGGCCGTAAATTGATTGATTTTTTGTCCCTTTGATCGAAATTTGGAAATTTGTTGTGAAAAATTGTGTTTCTCTTTGATGCATTTGCTTGTGCTATAATGTCGAGTCTCGTGAAATACTTTGGCATTGCATTGCATGACCATTGCGGTCACACCCTTAAGTGGGAGTGAGAAGCTACTCTTTCGTGAGGTCTTCACCTCCGTGCAAGATAGTGGATCGCTTTCGGAACACATCCGTACCTATGTCTTCGTGAGATTTTCATCTCCGTGCAGCCATAGGAAAATGTGTTCCCCTGAGCTGAACTCGGTCCATATGAGCCTATAATGGGTGAGGATCGAGGAATCTGCTGGTTCAGGTACCCTTGCCTTAGAACCAAACCTCATATAGCCAACTTTAAGAACCCACCCTAGATAGAGTCACGTCAAACCCTAGTGGTTACCCGGATAGGTACTTTGTTTATTACTCTTGCGCTAACGTGTTTTCCTCTGTCTTGACTGTATTGCATTGCATCATCATAGAAAGGAGGTGCTGATTAATATTCGATTGCTAAATAGAGGAGTTTTTCATAAGAAAATAAATTTCTTGATAAAGCGGATTGTAATACGGTTGCCCAAATATAGTCCAAGTAAAGGCTGACAGTCTACCGAAGAGTACAAGACCTCACTCGATGATTCAAGCCAACAAGGATTATTCAATGAGTTGTCATCCCCAGACTTTAAAGGAGCTTATGAACGATCACAGAGGATAAACAAGTGAAGAGATACGGTCCGAACCGAGCCCCAAAGAGCTAGAAGGGGCACCCACGAAGAAAGCGCACAAGATATGGCCATGACCTTCGGTCACAAAGGAAGAGATTGGTGTTTTGCTTGGACTACGAGGACAAAACCGTATATGTAATCTGTTTTATGTAAAGAGATTTATCTTCTAGAAAAGTTCTTCTAATGAAATTGAATTCATAATCAGCGCCTCTCTTTCTCTTTGCATTCATTCCATGTATTGGCATTGCATTGCATCATCTTAGAAAGGAGGTGTTGATTCGCGTTTGATTACTGAATGGAAGAATCTGTCCTAAGAAAATGTGTTACTTGATAAAATGGAGCTGAACATGGCCTAGATAAATAACAAGGCAAGACGTTGTAGGAAGATGCAAGCCGACAAGGATTGTTCGGGGGCCACCCGAAGATTATGAGCACCACGGAGGACACGTGAGTGATAAAATACGGCCTAGATCGCGCAAAAAGAGTTAGAAAAGACATCTACTAAGAAAGTCCACGGGACATGACCATAACTTTTGGATAAGAAGAAGAAGACTTATATGAAGATACAAATTGACAAGGATGGTTAAAGAGTCATCAGAAGATTACGAGCACCGCGGAAGGTACAGTATGGCCTAGATCGAGCAAAAAGAAAAGACATCTACTAAGAAAGTCCACGGGACATGACCATAAAATTCGAACACGAAGAAGGGGATCTGCCTGAAGTCATCGGAAGATTATCAGCGTCGCCAAAGGTAAGTAAGCAATGAAGAACAACATGGATCAAGCAAACAAGAAGCTAGAGGAGGCAGGACACGACCATAATATTCGGGTACGAAGAAGAGGATTGGTGTTCTCACCTGGGCTACGAAGAAGAGGCCGTATATGTGGTCTATTTTTTAAGGAACGTATTTTCTAGACCAAGTTCTTCCAATAGGAATTGAATTCATAATCAACGCCTCTCTTTCTTTTGCATTCATGCATTTTGCATTGCATTTCATGCATCTGCATTACATCATATTTCATGGATCAAAACTTGTAGAAAAATCCTAATTAGGTGAAATTATTCCAGTTAACCTAGAAGATATGGAACAAAGGTTGGAGAGATTAGAGCAAAGACAAATACTGATGCAAGAACAGTTGGCCGAAATTCAACGGGATTTGCAAGATCAAATGAATATGATGTGCCAGTTAGCCCAACTACTTGCCGAAAGACTTGAAAAGAGGAGTGGCCCAGTGGTCGGCAGTGCAGATGACGATGAACAAATTGTTTATAACCCGAGGAATATCCCAACCCAACCAAATCTGCAGTCGCGAGGGGCACCCATCATTATCGGACCCCAACGTCAGACCAATACCTCAACCCTATCAATGGGCTCGTGTTTTAACCCTAAGGATGATCGAGCCAAACCGGTTGTTCGGGCCGAGGTAAAAGAAAGGAGGGAGCGGACATTGAAGATCCCAAAGAAGAAGGGAAAGGAAGTGGGTAGTACGAGTAAGCATGATGAGAGCCCTGCAGATCTAATGGCAATAAGACAATCAAGGACGATGAATACTAGCTATCAAGGTTCCCCTAGACAAGATTCCAACCCAAGGCCTAACATGGGAAAGCACCAGTTCACGCTCATCTCGATGACATACAAGGAGCTCTATCAAGATTTATTTGATGCACATGTAGTGGCTCCTCACTACTTGAAGCCGATGCAACCTCCCTACCCAAAATGGTATGACCCAAATGCCCAGTGTGAGTACCACGCTGGGATTACAGGGCATTCGATAGAAAATTGCCTGGCTTTCAAGAAATTAGTGGAAAAATTCATTGGCATAGGTGTTGTAAAGCTGGATGATACACCAAATGCAGAAATATGAGCCTGGGAGTATTTTGAACAATAGGGCTGTGGAAGGGGCGTGTATTTTTAGAGCTAACTCGGAGTAATGTTCAAACACGCAAATTACTCTAAAGGTCTAAGAGCAATAAGAATCTTTTGTGAAATGGGCTTGTGTCCAGAATTGTTATTTTAATGAAATGCATCTTTCTAAGTAAATATTTTCATGCTTTACACTTTTTTTTCATTCATGCCCACATCATATAAGTAATCATCTTTAGAATATTTTATTCTTTAGATTTTCTGCCTTTACACCCGCAATAGGTACCCAGATATCAATGACACGAGCGATGCTGTTACTGGCTCTCTTTTTAGCGAAATATGGGTCTAAGGGATCTCAAGACCTTGAAGATGACAAGATTGTAACCTATCTCTTGATTTGTTAAGGATGGTAGGATAAGCGAATAGACTTTACCGTGTAAAAAGGGGGTCAGTGGACGTTGCAAACTTAGGAAAAACCTAGTCCACCACAGAAATAAGGTGAGACATCAAGAAGTTCAAGATATTTTTATCAAGACGCGCCAGACTACTAAAACGTCAGGATGTTGCCAAACTTGGAACCCATGTTGATAGTTCTACAATGGCCAAAGCTAATCAAGAAGTTCGAATTACTAGTCTACTTAGAAAAGAAACGCCAAATCAAGGAAGTCAAGACTTATGCGCCTCCTCCATATAAGGGGGGCATAGATGTTACGGCACCGATCTCACCAAAGGCATCCAGCCGATACTAGCACTTCTTCGTGGTTATCGAATTCTTCACTAAGAGGGTGGAGGTTGCTTCCTATGCCAAAGTTACAAAGGCGACAGTCGTCAAATACAAATTCAAATCCAAGCTCAGGGGCTAAAAAAAAAAAAAAAAAAAGAAGGAGTGGCAATGAAGAACGCCAGGAAAAACATCAGAATCAGGCACCTTACTAGTGTAGCAAAAATAACCAGAAATCATGTGAAAACTGACTGAGGCTTGTAAAGGTTGGCATAGGGAAGCTACCATTTACCCCCTATGTTTTAGAGCGTTGGCTGGAACCTTGATTAGGGCAACAGAAACTTCACCGGGGCAACACATTTCTTATCGATTTTGCCAATTGGAGTTAGAACTAGATGGGGTAAAAGAGATCAAATATAATACGATCAGGCGAATTCGAAGAGAAAGCTATCCATAACGATCAAATGGTACGAGATAGTAGCAAAAATAATTTGTCCTAAAATTTCACGATAGGGCATGGGAGAAGATTTCTTCCGTGAGGGACTTCGAAAGAAAGCGAGTGCCAGACTAGGAAGGACCTCATGAAGCGAAGAAGGCCTGTTTTGGGGAAGCATAAATGGATGGTCGGGACTTGCCCAATTTGGAAAATTCAAGTTCAAAATAAAATAAAAAAAAAGGGGCACACGGTAGTCTCGCCGCGCTTGAAATAACGATGAAGATATATGTTACATCTTGGGCATCGACAAAGTATTCCTGATCCCCTAAACACATATTGAGCTTAAAATGGTTCTTAAGAAGTTAGAACAGAGGCGCTCGGGCTGCGATATCTGGGGCACCTAGCTCCCATTTTACCCATTTCGATTCGTTGTCTGTGATTGTCTAACAATAAATTTCCTTTTCGATTGTATTTGCTAGCCTTGACTATGCCCCTCAACCAACTTCCTTCTTGTCCATAGTTACAATCTTTTGGGCATTTTGCATCGAAGTAACGATTTGAGGACTAATAGTACTTTCATAAAAGAAGTTTCACACATTACTCTGAAAGCATCTGAATAATACAAGGACCCGAAACATGACTATTGTCCAAAACTCATTCAGTCTAAGGTTTGGAAATGTTGGGGAAAACATGATTATCCTTTTGAACATTTCATTGGTTGGACAAAGACGAGAAATTTCGTCGGTGATACGACCTCGACAAACGACAAGCAATGTCAACACAGGTACGCAACGAAATCATGGTACCACACCTCAGAGTCGAAGCGGGACGGTTGGAAGAAACCAAACGTTATTCTCCTGAAGTTGGGGTAAGAGGTAGGAACTTTATATCCCAGAAGGGGATTCCAAATTACAGCGGGGTAAGCTTTCGAGGTAGACTTCCTGAGCAAGAAACAATCGCCTGTTTGGGGGTTTTTGGCAAAAAAGAGAGATACTGGCTAAACGAAAGAACATCGGGACGCATCGGTGAAGGAACCTTGTTGAACTACGGGCAAGGCCAACTTAGACATATAATAAAGGCATAGTGCCATTATTGATTCCACACTTCGAAGTCGCAGTTAGGAAAAGACAAAGATACTCTCCTGATGTGGTAGTAAGAGGTCCGAACCTTATGTCTCAAGGAGGGTACAATGGAGAGGACAATGAAGTTACGATGGGGCAAGCGTTTCTGTGAGTTCCCTACATCTGCCACAATCGCGGTACGTCAGTGGTAGAATCTCGCTATGAGCAAATGACAACCCAAACCATAAATGGGGTCCTTCTCACGCATTCATACGCATCCAGTTAGGAGCATTCAGTTTATTGCGATCATTACATTCTAGTTATTTTTATACTGTGAAAAATCATCATTCACATGACAATCAGCATTCATGAAGATGACACGTATAGTTAGGAGCATTTGAGCCATCTCGATCATAACATCCCCATTATTTGCATACACACAAGCATCTTCTACGTGACAGGTCCTTCAAAAAGGGGGCACCACCACGTCGAAATTCAGATGTTGCTCCAGCGGAGCGGTCTAAAGATTGAAGTCTTCCTGAGGGTAGCAGGGAAGCAAGTTGAAAGTTCAGACCTATCACCGTCCGTTTTCGAGAAGTTTCAGTAAGAAGATCCAAGTTACAGGTCTCTTCTGGATTCCTATCACCGTTCGTTTTCGAGAAGTTTCAATAAGAAGATCCAAGTTGCGGGTCCTTTCTGGATTCCTATCACCAACTATATTTTCGAGAAGTTTCAGCAAGAAGATCCAAGTTGCGGGTCTCTTCTGGATTCCTATCACCAACTATATTTTCGAGAAGTTCCAGCAAGAAGATCCAAGTTGCGGGTCTCTTCTGGATTCCTATCACCAACTATATTTTCGAGAAGTTTCAGTAAGAAGATCCAAGTTACAGGTCTCTTCTGGATTCCTATCACCGTTCGTTTTCGAGAAGTTTCAGCAAGAAGATCCAAGTTGCGGGTCTCTTCTAGATTCCTATCACCAACTATATTTTCGAGAAGTTTCAGCAAGAAGATCCAAGTTGCGGGTCTCTTCTGGATTCCTATCACCGTTCGTTTTCGAGAAGTTTCAGTAAGAAGATCCAAGTTACGGGTCTCTTCTGGATTCCTATCACCAACTATATTTTCGAGAAGTTTCAGCAAGAAGATCCAAGTTGCGGGTCTCTTCTGGATTCCTATCACCAACTATATTTTCGAGAAGTTTCAGTATGAAGATCCAGGTTACGGGTCTCTCCTGAATTCCTATCACTGTTCGTTTTCAAGAAGTTTTCAGCAAGAAAATCCAAGTTACGGGTCTCTTCTGGATTCCTATCACCAACTATATTTTCGAGAAGTTTCAGCAAGAAGACCCGAGTTGTAGGTCTCTTCTGAATTCCTATCACTGTTCGTTTTCGAGAAGTTTTAGTAAGAAGATCCAAGTTACGGGTCTCTTCTGGATTCCTATCACCAACTATATTTTCGAGAAGTTTCAGCAAGAAGATCCAAGTTGCGGGTCTCTTCTGGATTCCTATCACCAACTATATTTTCGAGAAGTTTCAGTATGAAGATCCAGGTTACGGGTCTCTCCTGAATTCCTATCACTGTTCGTTTTCAAGAAGTTTTCAGCAAGAAAATCCAAGTTACGGGTCTCTTCTGGATTCCTATCACCAACTATATTTTCGAGAAGTTTCAGCAAGAAGACCCGAGTTGTAGGTCTCTTCTGAATTCCTATCACTGTTCGTTTTCGAGAAGTCAGTATGAAGATCCAGGTTACGGGTCTCTTCTGGATTCCTATCACCAACTATATTTTCGAGAAGTTTCAGCAAGAAGATCCAAGTTACGGGTCTCTTCTGAATTCCTATCACCGTTCGTTTTCGAGAAGTTTCAACAAGAAGAACCAAGTTGCGAACCTCTTCCTTCTGAACTCTTATCACCCCAAACCCTCAGCAGAATGAATCGAAGCAAAGAGTTACAGTGAAGATCGAAGCTGTACGAAGTCCAAACTCAGTGGACCCAGACAAATTTTGGCCTTCTTTATGTCTTTGCTCTATTCTCGTTACACGACAATGAGCAAAGAGGGGCAGCTGTCATAGCCCAAATTTGCCCGGGCCAATAAGGCTCATTTACAAGGTCTGATAAAGGCCCAAAACCTAAAAAAAAAATTTTAGCTAGGGTTTTCAGAACCCTAGCGCCGCAAGCCTCCCCCCTACTGGCCTCCATTGCCGCTCGCCACTATCAACACCAGCCCCCACTTCCCGCTGTCCCCACGATCAGTAAGAAAAGGACAAAACAGCGCCCATACCTGCAAAGAAAAGCACGCACCAACACAGCAGAACCAAGGAGGACACGACAAAAACAAAAAAGAAAATAGATGAAAAACCTTTGTAAAATTGGTTATAAAAACCGAAACCAATCGACTGTAAATGGGGGATTTATTTTTTTGGCTTTCGGAAAAAAAAACACGAATCATCAGAAATACAAAGCATTTGAAAGGTTGATTTCATTCTCGATTTTTACTGCTATCTACTGTTATTGTTTTTTTATTTTCTCGTGACTTCAAAACCATACAAAGGAAAATCAAAAGGGACTAGGAGGCTTACCCGAGGCCCAAAGGCGCACCACCGGGGTTCCTTCTCCTCCGACGAGGCCGAATCGGGGGCGTAAAGGGGCGAGTTCCCTCCTCCCTCTTCTTCGCTCCATCCTTCGATCCTACGAGCACCAAGGCTCAGCCCGTGAAGCGAAAGCCTCGTACGGACTCGAAAATTCCTCCCCATTCGTCGTGGCCACCGAAGATGATGGCGAGCAGTCGTCGGAGAGCCTCACTCGCTGGGGAGAAGGAGAGTCGATAGAAGGGAGAAGAAGAGAGAAAAGGGTGGTGGCTGCTAGGCTTAAGTGAAATAAGGATCAAAATGTTTAAAAAAAAAAAGAAATTTAGGGTTGTTAAACAATAGGCGAAACGGCACCGTTTAGCCAGCAGAGTCACTGCGCGTTTCCTTCAAAGGGATTAATTGCGCGCCTAGTCCCCCATCCCTTCAGCGTTAATCGATTAAATCCTACTGCTCACCCTTTTTCCATTTTCAAAATCTGACCCAATTATTTTGTCGTGTTTTAATCTGGTCCTTGTCCGTCTCTTTAGTATATTTGCAATCTCGATCCTCATGGTTTCGTTCCGTTTTCAAGCTAGTCTTCAACCGGTCTTAAATAATTTTTTTTATATATTATTATTACTATTATTAATATTATTATTGCATTAGTATCATATTATCATTGTTACATCATTGTTGTTATATTGCGCATGTGTTTTCTATTATATTATTTATTATTATTACTATGTTATAGTCTTTATTATTACTTTATTATCGTATTATTATCATATTATATATACTTTCTATTATTATTATCACTATATTACTCTCTTCATTAATCATACTATTACTATCATATTTCATTATTATTACACTATATATTATTATTATTATTATTATTATTTTATGTTTATATTATTATCTTGTACATATTTGTATTATTATGATATATTATTATTTGTACATACTAACTTTATTATATTGCTATTACTACACGTATATTAATATATGGTATATATTTTTATTATATTTATTATTATTACTATATTACCATCTTTATATTATTACTAGATTATTATTATCACTACTGTATTTATATTAGTATATTGTATATATATTTGCTATTATTACTATTATTATTATTACTATGTTATTATTTCAGCATTTTATTGTCGCTATTACTATAATATTATCGTGTATATATTTTGCATTATTATCGTTACTATTTATTATTGCACCATCATTTGTATATACTAATTTCATTACCGCTACTATTATTATATTCGTACTCGTGCGTTGTATATATTGCGTATTACTACTAATATTATGATTATATTATTTTTACCACATACATATTAGTACGTATTATTTTTACTGTTAGTATTATTATTATTATTACCATATTTATATTATTATTTATTGTACATACCCTATGTCATCAGTACTACTATTTTTTATTATATTGCGTTATTATTACTTCTATTATCGTACTGTGTCTTGTTTTTTTATTTTATTTTATATTTTGTTTCTTTATTTTTACTTCGACATTTTCACGATCATTTTTGTTCGTATCATTTTATGTAAATCAACATTTTTAGATGGTCTTGGATTCAAGGATATGAGATATCGTGCCCTAAAGTATTGGATGTGGTATTTTATTCCTTTGGAACAAGAAGATCTTGATTTTTTTTAGTTCGAGAAACTACGAGACAATCTTGGATTCTAAGGTTTAAAATATCATGTCCTAGAGCATTGGATGTGGCACTTTATTCTTTTGAAGTAAGAAGACTTCCATTTTTAATTCGAAAAACCATGGGATAATCTTGGATTCTAAGATTTAAACTATCGTGTCCTAAAGTATTGGATGTGATATTTTAGTCTTTTGGAACGAGAAAATCTTGATTTTCACAAAAAAAACTATGGGATGATCTCTGATCCGAAGATTTGAATTATCGTGTCCTAAAGTATTGGATGTGACACTTTATTTCTTCGAAACGAGAAAATCTCGATTTAGTTCAAGAAAAACACAAATATTTCCAAAAAGGGTCGGATTTTTAAATTCCTTCAAGATTTTCAAACTTTCGACATTAGGACATTAATTAATCAATTTGGTACCAATTTTGGGCGTGACGAGGGTGCTAACCCTTCCTCGCACGTAATCGACTCCCGAACCCATTTTCTCAAATTTTCGTAGACCAAAAGCATTGTTTTAGTAAATCAAAATGTTTTATTAAAACAAAGGTGATCCGATCACACCTAATAAAAGATCGGTGGCGACTCCCGTTTTCTTTATTTTCAAGGCCCAAGTTCGATTCCCGCCTTTTTCAAAAGAGGGGTGGTTACGACAAGTATCCTAATTCAAGTAGAATTCCACTAGGGTGTTTGAATAGGCTTTGGAATGTGTTTCTTTGCCTCCAAGTATCCAAATCCGAGTAAAACTCCTCTTAGCCGTGGCAGGGACATGCCCATGGCACACGCCTGTGTAAGTCGTGGCCAAGCCGTGTTCGAACCTGTTGAATGGGGCATGGCCGTGTGGCTTGGGCCCAGGCCGTGTGGATTTCGTGATATGGCCTATTTACTCCGTTTTGGGCCCGTTTTCCGTTCTTTTCGTCATTGGGTGCTCGCCTGAATATAAAACATGAAAACAAAGGATTAAGAGCACCAAATTACACAATTCAGGGTTTAAATAATCCAAAAGCATGCTAAATTTGGGCTTAAAATATGTACTTTTACGGTTTATCAAATACCCCCACACTTGAGCTTTTGCTTGTCCTCAAGCAAAATTCTCAACTCACAATTAAAACAAACTTCCCTGATTTATAATATTCATCAATAGTGTTTCATCATAATTCATAGATAATTTATACATGGATAATTCAACTCAAGGAGTCCTAAAGATTCAAACAGTCAAAGTCATAGTTTTTATAGTATGAAAACATAGGTGTTTCCCCTTACCTGAATAATTACCTTTGATTCAAAATTGACAAGAGTTGACATCCTCACTAAAGATTCACTCAAATCATTCGAAGTGTTTAAGGTTCAGAATTAAGCATTCAAAAATCAAACATGAAAAGTTAATCCCATAGGCTTGCATGAAAATCAAATCTCCACCACTAAAATATGAGATGATACACAAATCAAAAGGTCTTTAATAGGGTTGTAACGGGGCTTGGGTTAAAGGTGTGGATAAAGGGTGAATTAGAGGGTTAGAATCAAGATTGACCTGGTAAATTACCTAACTAGAAACAACGAACTAATAATGAATAATTACATCAATTGAAAACTTGTCATACTAATAATAATACTCTAATACGAGCTTTCTTCTTCAATAATTGGCATTCAAGCGTATAAGCTCATTCACAACTAATAATGAATATAATTCGATTTTTTTTAAGAACAAGTCAAATATAAAGGATGAATTTAACGATTGAAATAACTAAAGTGGTTAGGCAACTTAATCAAATCAAATCTTGACATAAGGGTAGTCAAAAGGAATGGTGATAACAAACACAAAGGGTTTTGGGTTAATATTAGTGGGTGGGTCAATAAAAAGGGTTGTTAGGATTAAACGGGGTTCACTAGGGGTTAATTGTGAAGGTAGGCTTTTAGTGGAGTGAGTGGGTTAAAACCTAGGTGCCTTTATCATCTCGGTATATCAAATCAAAGGTGTGGTCTCGACATTTATAATCAATGCACGTTCTAGAATAACAAATCAATGTTGACACACTCATAATCAATAAGGTGAGCAAGAAAAAGAATATATGCTCTATAAGGCTCAAAACCTCACAAAAATTATGGGTATTTGATGTCAACCTCGTAAATTTCAAACTTCAAAGTAATATTCAAATTTAGGTAGACAACCTAATTTTTTTTTAATTTCTGAAATATAGACTTATCATGCTTGATTCTCTAATATCCTTCAACTTTAATCATCAATGCACAATTATCAATTGCTTACTCTAAAACATATCAATAAAAATTATAAATCAAAGGAATGTTCATTTTAATCATAATATGAGAAACTTACTTCAAGACAAGGCATAATTCAGGGATTTAAAAATAATGAAGAAAGTTAGACACTTTCTTGAAATAACTATTCACCCCCCACACTTAAGATGTACATTGCCCTCAATGTACAAAGATAGATAATATCAAAATAATCATAAAATCGTAAGATGGGAAGAGAAGTGAAACTTCCTGAATTTTGGATGAAGTCAATGAAAAGAAACCGGATAGAATTGGAGGTGAACATGGGGAAGCGTCTCGAACCGTTTGAAATTGAGTCCTTGAAGCAGCCGTCCTGATTTTATTGTATCCTAAGCTAAATCTAAATGGTACGAAGATTAAGAAGAAGATAATAAAGAAAAAAATAAAAATAAAAATAAAAATAAAGGTAAAAGTAAATAATAGAAAATGGAAGAAGAAAGATAACGGGAAAAGGAAGGGAAGAAGGGGGTTAAATAGAAATTATGGATCTGGTAGTTGGCCTCGCCCTTGTACCTTCCTATGGTGGCCACATGGCCACGGCCACGGCCGGGTGGTATGAAAATCTGCACTTTGGTTAGTTTATGGGTAGGTGCTAAAAGGAAAAATAAAAGTGAAAAAAATGTAAAAATTAATGGGGTTAGTGCTCGGGTTGCCTCCCGAGAAGCGCTCGTTTATAGTCTTAAGCTAGACTTTACCTCTCATTCGTATGGTGATGGTGGTTTGAGGAGGTAGAAATCCTTTCTCATGCGATCAATTCAGTTATTGATATAAAATTTAAGTCGAGTAATGTTTTCCTCAAAAGTGTAGAAATTAGAATGTGTTACCTCGACCGTTCCATCTGGGAAGATTTTGAGTACCTGATCTCCTATCTTAAGCTGAGTTGTCCCATTATTAAGTTCGTCGTGGAGTTGCCTCGTTTTTGCTTCGTGTGTTTTTAGTCTTTGCTTGAAGTGTATCTTCGACTCATCTAGTTTATCGATCCGAAGCTTTCGTTCCTCATGAATTTCTTCTTTATTGACACGAGGTCTAGGATCTGGCATCTGCGAAAGAGCTTCAAGTAACGGCAAGTTAATATGAAATTTCCTTGAAAGTTTAAGAGACTTACTGAGTTTTTCCTCTATATGGTCTTTCTTTGTGGCATCGGGGTATGGCACACGGAATTGGTACTCTGTAATTACCAGGTCTGGTAAATCCTGGCTTAACTCACCCTTACCTTCAATTACCACAGGCTCTTGCCTTGGGTCAGATTCCACAAACCTTTCACTGTCATGAGCTGTTACGGCTGGAATTTGCTCTTTTGGGTTAGTTTCAGTGTTGCTTGGCAAGCTTTCTTGTGGTTGTTCTAAGATCAGCTTAGCAGGCTGACCTAACTGATCTTCGATCCCTTGAATTGATGCTTCTTATTTTGTTTCTATATTTTGGAAACGTGTTTCTGTGTTTACTATGAATTTTGCCAGCATCTCTTCAAGGTTCGACTCATCTTCCTGTTGGTGGGGTGGTTGTTGAAAATCTAGATTTTTTGTGGCTTCTATGAGTTTTGTCAGCATCGCCTCAAGACTCGACTCCTCTTCCTGTTGGTGAGGTGGTTGTTGAAAATTTAGAGGAAGTTCTTGTCTTTGGCTACTTTGATCATTCCACGAGAAATTGGGATGGTACCTCCAACCTGCATTATAAGTGTCACTATAAAAATTATTTTGAGGTTTAGAATAGTTACCCATATAGTGGACTTGTTCGTTCTCCATGCCATATCCGTAGGGTGGGTACTCAGGATTCGCCATGTCTCCTAGATTTGAGTCATATTACATTACTGGGTGTACCTGTGAGAGACTATACAAACCATCAAATTTTTTATGTAACATCTCTATCTGGTTTGATAGCATGGTTATTGGGTCGAGGTTGTAGATATCGGCTGCTTTTGTTGGCTTTGTCCTCATAACTTGCCACTGATAGTTATTCAGTGCCATCTCCTCTTTCTGCCAAAATAAAATAAAAGAAAATTTAGCAAAGAGAAAAAAAAATAATGGCTAAAGTAATAAAAATTGAGCTTTTTTAATATTTCAGTTCCCCGGCAACGGCGCCAAAAACTTGATCGTGTCTGTCGAGTCTTAAAATTTATAAAAAAAATGATCGAACCTGGAACTAACTATGACAATGATTTTTTAGGCAAGCGCACCTATCAAACAATAGTATAGTTAAGGCAAGACCGGAATGTCAAACCCAAAGGAACAAAAAGTACTAATACTAACTCTGTTTTTATTATTTAGCCTAAGAATTAAGTGAATTGTTTATCTAATCTAAAATTAACTAACAACCAAACTAAAGAGGCAAAGACAAAGAGGATGAATTGAGAAAATAACTTGAGAAAAAACCAATTGATTAAGACGACACCTAAGGAAGAATCCACCTAGACTTCACTTGTTATCTAACTCTAATCCAGACGATTTATTCATTTGACTTGATCCGTAAGATTCTCTAAGTTATATTAATCCCTCTCTTGAGGCGACTAACGTCTAACCCTAGGTTGATAAATTGAAGTCTCTTTTTAATTAAAACCCCTAGAATCGCATTAACTCGATCTATGGACTCCCATATTAGGTTTCACCCTAATCTGGCAAAATCTCGTCACCCTATCTCTAGGCGCGCAATCAACTCTGCTTAATTATGCTAGATCTACTCTTAAGCAGAGACTTTTGCTCTTCCACCTAAGCACATAATACTTGAATTAATATTCCTGAAATATCAACACAAGAATTAAGAACACATACTTAAGAACAAGTCAAATATTTATGATATAGTTCAGTGAACGATAACAAGATTCATCTTAGGTTTCATCCCCTCAGGTATCTGAGAGTTTAGTTCATAATAATAAAAGAAAACATCTCAAAAGAAAAGATAAAACAAAACATAAGAAATCCCTAAAACCCCCTGAAGGAATTGAAGGAGAGATCCTTCGTCTTGAGTATAACTCCGGCTTCTTGAGATGGATCAACTAGCTATCTTCGAGTGATTTTCACGAATCTGACCTTTCTGGCTCGGCTCCTTAGCCCAGCTAAATGCACCCTGACTAAAGCCCCGGGTTCCGGCTTCTGCCGAACTCCCCTTCAAGTTGCCCCCTAGGGTGTTTATATAGACTTTGAGATGTCTTACTTGGCCCCTAAGTATCCTAATTCAAGTAGAATTCCACTAGGGTGTTTGAATAGGCTTTGGAATGTGTTTCTTTGCCTCCAAGTATCCAAATCCGAGTAAAACTTCTCTTGGCCGTGGCAGGGACACGCCCATGGCACATTCCCGTGTAAGTCGTGGCCAGGCCGTGTTCGAACCTATTGAATGGGGCACGGCCGTGTGGCTTGGGCCCAGGCCATGTGGATTCCGTGATATGGCCTATTTACTCCGTTTTAGGCCCGTTTTCTGTTCTTTTCGTCATTAGGTGCTCATCTGAGTATAAAACATGAAAATAAAGGATTAAGAGCACCAAATTACATAATTCAGGGTTTAAATAATCCAAAAGCATGCTAAATGTGGGCTTAAAATATGTTACTTTTACAGTTTATCAAATACCCCCACACTTAAGCTTTTGCTTGTCCTCAAGCAAAATTCTTAACTCATAATTAAAACAAACTTCCCTGGTTCATAATATTCATCAATAGTGTTTCATCATAATTCATAGATAATTTATACATGGATAATTCAATCAAGGAGTCCTAAAGATTCAAACAATCAAAGTCATAGTTTTTATAGTATGAAAACATAGTTTTTTTATTGCACGGCCGTGGCATTTTATCGCAGCCCGTATTTTGGGGAAAATTTTCGTCCTTGGTTCGCACGGTCTCTGCCATGCCGATGTGCCTATTTATGGTGTCCACATGGCCACGGCCATGCCTGTGTGCAAGGCCGTGTGGTAGGGAAACCTGCGCTTTATTAATTTGGTTAGTTTTTAGTTAGGTGCTTTAAATCGAAAATATAAAAATTAATGGGGTTAGTGCTCGGGTTGCCTCCCGGGAAGCACTCGTTTAAAGTCTTAAGCTAGACTTACCTTTCATTCGCATAATCATGGTGATTCAAGAAGTTGAAACTCCTCATTCTTGCTATCAATTGTATTAAAATAATGTTTTAGACGTGTATGATTTACCTTAAAGATGCCAAATTGAGAATGAGTTACCTCGACTGTACCGTGCGGGAAAGTATTATGTACCGTTAAAAGAGTTATTCCATTAGGTTCAGATTTGGCAACACGAGGATCTGAATTATCCATTAGAACTCAGTCTCCAACCTTGAAGTAGTTTCCTTCATCTTTAAGTTTGTTATGAGGTTGCCTCGATTTTGCTTCGTGTGTTCTTGGTTTCTCCTTGACATGTGTCTTCCACTCGTCTAGTTCATCGATCTGAAGCCTTCGCTCCTCATGAGTTATTTCTTTGTTGGCACGAGGACTAGGATATAACTCAGTTGTGTAATTTTGTGGTGCTTCCTGAAAAGAGGGTTGAACCAAATGGTTATTAATAGAATTTATGTTCTCACCTTTATTACTCGATGTCCTAGTCGAGTCAAGAGCCTGAAGAGTGATCGTTTCGTCACCTACACGAAATGTGAGTTCACCTGTACCAACATCAATTCTAGTTTTAGCAGTTGCTAAAAAGGGTCTCCCTAAAATTAAAGGTACGTTACTATCCTCATCCATGTCTAAAATAACAAAGTCTATTGGGAATATGAATTTTTCAATTTTCACTAGTACATCCTCAATTATACCCCTAGGAACTCTAACGGTTTTATCAGCTAATTGAATGCTCATCCTAGTTTATTTGGGTTTCCCAAGACCTAACTGTTTAAACATTTTATAAGGCATAACGTTGATACTTGCCCCTAAATCAGCTAAAGCATTATTAATAGATAAACCACCAATTAAGTAAGGAATTGTAAAACTTTCTAGATCTTTTAACTTTTGAGGTAGTCTATTTTGTAAAATTGCTGAGCACACTGCATTTAGCTCCACATGCGATGCATCGTCTAACTTCCGTTTGTTTGTCAAAAGCTCTTTTAAAATTTTTTTGAATTGGGCATCTGCGAAAGAGCTTCAATGAGCGGTAAGTTAATATGTAACTTTTTTAAAAGTTTAAGAAATTTACCAAATTGTTCATCTATGTAGTCTTTCTTCGTCGCATTGGGATATGGCACACGAGGTTGGTATTTTGTACTTACCAGTTTTGGGTTATTATGGCTCACCTCAACCTTACTTTTATCTGCCACGTTTTCTTGCCTTGGTTTTGGTGCGCTTAACCCTTCACTTTCGTGAACAGTTATGGCTTGAAGTTGCTCCTCTGGGTTAGTTTCAGTGTTGCTTGGCTAGCTACCTTGTGGTCGTTCAGAGAATAGCTTAGCAAGTTGTCCTATTTGGTTCTCGAGCTATTGAATCTATGCTTGCTGATGTTTTAGTGCTATTTCGGTGTTTTGGAAACGGATTTCTGACACAGTGATGAATTTTATTAGCATCTCCTCAAGGTTCAGCTTTTTCTCTTGTGGGTAAGGTTGCTGTTGAAAGCTTGGAGGGGGTTGTTGTCTCTGATTTCCTTGACCACCCCATGAGAAGTTTGGGTGGTTCCTCCAACCTGGATTTTAAGTGTTACTATAAGGATTATTTTGATGTCTAGAATTGTTACCCATATAATTCATCTGTTCGCTTTCTATGCCTGGGTTTTACGATGGATATTCTATATTGTTTGTCCCTCCTCTATTTGTATCGCACTGCATCACTGGATGTACCTGCGAAGAACCATACAAACCATCAATCGTTTTACTTAAAAGCTCTACCTGGTTTGATAGCATAGGGACTGCGTCAAGGTTAAAAACACTAGCGACTTTTGTCAGCTTTGTTCTCATGACTTGCCATTGATAGTTATTCAGTGACAACTCCTCTATAAACTCATAAGTCACTTTAGGGGTCTTGTTATTTAGGGTTCCACCGGCGGCTGAATCAATCAACTGCCTAGTTGAGGGGTTCACACCATTGTAAAAGGTTTGAACCTGTAGCCACAAAGGTAACCCATGGTGAAGACACCTTCTTAGTAAATCTTTGTATCTCTCCCATGCATCATAAAGTGTCTCTAAATCAATTTACGCAAAAGAAGAGATATCATTCCTCAACTTAGCTGTTTTAGCCGGCGGAAAATATTTAAGTAAAATTTTTTCGGTCGTTTGTTCCCATGTAGTGATTGATCCTCGTGGTAACGAGTTCAACCACTGTTTATCTTTGTTCCTCAATGATAAGGGAAACAACTGAAGACGAATGGAATAATCAGAAACGCCATTAATTTTGAAAGTGTCGCAGAATTCCAGAAAATTCGCCGAGTGATTGTTTGGATCCTCATCCTACGAATAATCAAACTGAACAAACTGCTGAATCATCTGAATAGTGTTAGGTTTTAGTTCAAAATTATTTGCAGCAATAGAAGATCTAACAATACTAGATTCAGTTCCTGTTAAATTAGGTTTAGCATAATCATACATAGTACGAGGAGCAGGATTTTGATTCACTGGGTTTGCGGCAACCACAGGAGGTAGCAGATCATTATCAGCCATCTTTTCAGTAGTATTGATTTCGTCTTCTTGCTCTTCTTCTATGTATTGTAAAATTCGCCTTATTTCTTTTCGGTTTCAGCGAGCGGTATGTTCTATCTCACTGTCAAAAATCAAGGGTCTTGATGGGTTTCTTCTAGTCATAAACTAAAATTACCTACCAGAAGCAAATAAAAGAAAAATTAGCAAGTAAAAAAAATAATAAATTGCAAATAAAAATAAGGATGGCTAAAGTAATAAAAATTTAGTATGCCTAATATCTCAGTCCCCAGTAACGAAGCCAAAAACTTGATGTGTCTAAAACTATCTATGATCACAATAAAGGCAAGCGCACCTATCGTTCAATAGTATAGTTATGGTAAGACTGGTAATATCGTATCCACAAGGACCAAGAGTACTAGTAATTACTATCTTCTTATTATTTAGCCTAAGTATTGGAGTGATTTCTTTTAAACTAAAACTAATTAAGCACGACAAAGAAAGAATTTAGGAAAATACTTTTAGACAACTTATATGATAAAGGCAATACCTAAGGAAGTATCCACCTAGACTTCACTTATTACTTTTGATTCATATGATTTATTCACCTGACTTAATCCGTAGAAATCCCTGATTGATGTTAATATCTCTTTCAAAACTAAAAACAAGTGACTCTAGGTTGATTAAATGAAGTCTCTTTCTAATTAAAACCCCTATTGTCGCATTAACTCAATTTATAGATCCCCTTATTAGATTTGACTCTAATCCGGCAGATTTTAGTCACCCTATTTCTAGGGTTGCAATCAAGTCCGCTTAATTGTGTTGATCTACTCTTAAACAGAGACTTTTTCTCCACTGAATAAGCACATTCGACTTGAGTCAATAACCTGAATTATCAAAACAAGGATAAGAACTCACAATCAAGAATAAGAACAAGTATTTATCTTATAAATCAAATAATAATAAGATTTGTCTTAGGTTTCATCCCCTTGGGTATTTAAGGGATTTAGTACATACTGATAGAGGGAAACATCTTAAAATAAGGAAAACAACAAAACATAAGAAAACCCAAAAACTTCTACAGAACTTGATGGGAGATCTTCAGTCTTGATGAAGATCCTTCTTCCGAGCTGTTCCCGATTGCTGTTGATCATATGTCTGTCGAGTTTTAAAATTTATAAAGAGAATGATCAAACCTGGAAACTAACTCTGACAATGATTGAAGGCAAGTGTACCTATCGAATAGTAGTGTAGCTTAGGCAAGACCGGATTATCGAACCCAAAGGAACTAAAAGTACTACTACTAACTTTCTTTTTATTATTTAGCTTAAAATAAGTGAAGTTGCTTGAATATAATCTAAATTAATTACTAAGCTAAAGACACAAAGACAAAAAGGATGAATTGGGAAAATAACTTTTGGAAAAACTCAGTTGATTAAGACGATACCCTTAGGAAGAATCCACCTAGACTTCACTTGTTATTTAACCATGAACCATACGATTTAATTACTTAGTATGATCCGTAGGACTCCCTAACGTATATTAAACCATCTCTCAAGGCGAATAACGTCTAACCTTAGGTTAATTAACGAAAATCTCTTTCTCGAATAATAATCCCCTAGAATAGCAGTAAATCGATCTATGGACTCCCATATTAGGTTTCACCCTAATCCGGCAAAATCTCGTCACCCTATCTCTAGATGTGCTATCAACTCCGCTTAATTATGCTAGATATTCTCTTAGGCAGGGTCTATTCCTCCTCCACCTAAGCACATCAAATTTGGATTAAGCTTGCATAATTAAGAACAAATTAAGTATTTATCATATAATTCAGAAAATAATAACAAGATTCATCTAGGTTTCATCCTCTTCAGGTATCTGAAGGATTTAGTTCATAACAAATAAAGCAAATATCTCAAGAGAAAAGATAAAACAAAACATAAGAAATCCCTAAAACTCCCTGAAGGAATTGAACGAGAAATTCACCGCCTTGAGTAGAATTCCGACTTCTTGGGATAGATCAACTGGCAATCTTCGAGTGATTCCCACAAATCTGACCTTCTCAGCTTGGCTCCTTGGCCTAGCAAACTGCCCGTTCCGACTTCTGAACTCCCCTTTCAAGTTGCCCTATTAGGTGTTTATATAGAATTTGAGATGCCTTACTTGGCCCCTAAGTATCCTAATTTAAGTAGAATTTATATAGACTTTGAGATGCCTTTCCCGAATGAGATTGCTTTTTCCAGCGACAGGGACACGGCCATGGCACACGCCCATGTGAATCGTGGCCAGGCCGTGTTCGAATTTCTTTAATGAGGCACGGTCGTGTAAATTGGGCGTCAGGCCGTGTTCTGGATGATCAAAAAGGCACGGTCATGTGGGCTTAAGTCCAGGCCGTGTGGATTTCGTGGTATGGCCCATTTACTCCGTTTTGGGCCCGTTTTATGTTTTTTTCATCCTCGGGTGCTTTCCTGGGTATAAGACATGAAAAGAAAGGATTAAGAGCACCTTTTTACATAAATCGAGGCTTAAATCATCCAAAAGCATACTAAATGTGGGATTAAAATATGTTACTTTTACGGTTTATCAAATACCCCCACACTTAAGCTTTTGCTTGTCCTTAAGGAAAATTCTCAACTTGCAATTAAAATGAACTTTCCATAATTCATAATTCTTATCAACAATGCATCATCATAATTCATAAATAATTTATACATGGATAATTCAACTCAAAGAGTCCTACAGATTTAAACAAGATAAGTCATATATTTGTATCGCGAAAATGTAGGTGTCTCCCCTTATCTAAATAATTACCTTTAGTTCAAAATCGACAAGGATTGATATCCTCACAAAAGATTCACTCAAACCACTCTTAAGTGTTTAAGGTTCAGAAAGAGATCACTCATAAGTCGAACCTGAAAAGTTAATCCCATAGGCTTGCCTGAAAATCAAATCTCCACCACTTAAAATGAGATGATAAATAGATCAAAAGGTCTTTGTTAGGGTTGTAACGGGGCTAGGGTTAAAGGTGTGGATAAAGGCTGAAATTAGAAGGTTAGAATCGAGATTGAATTGACAAGTACCCACTTAAAAATTACTGAAATAATAATTACATCAACTGAAAAGTAATAAACCAACTAATACGAGCTTTTTCTTTTGAAAATTTGACTTTAACTGTATAAGCTCACTTTCCATAGTATTACTACTGAATATGCTTTGATTTTTTTTTAAGAGCAAACTAATAATAAATGATAAATTGAACTAATAATATAATCAGGTAACTAATCAAATCAAATCTCGATATAAGGGTAGTCAAAAGGAATGGTGATAACAAATACAAAGGGTTTTTGGGTTAATATTAGCTGGCGAGTCAATAAAAAGGTTTGTTAGGATCAACGGGGTTCACTAGGGATTAATTGTGGAGGTAGGCTTTTTAGTGGAGTGAGTGGGTTAAAACCTAGGTGCATTTATCATCTCTGTGTATCAAATCAATGGTGTGGTCTCAACATGTATAATTGAGGCAAGTTCTAGAATAACAGTTCATAGTTGACACACTCATAATCAAAAGGTGAGCATGAAAAAGAATATATGCTCCATAAAGCTCAAAATCTCACAAAAATTATGGGTGTTTTGATATCAACCTTGTAAATTTCAAAGTTCAAGGTAATATTTAAATTTAGGGTAACAACCTAGTGAGAATTTTAATTCTGAAAATTAGACTTATCATGCTTGATTCTCTAGTATCTTAAAATTTAATCATCAATGCACAATTATCAATGACGTACTCAAAAACATGTCAATAAAAACCATAAATCATCAGAAATTTCATCCTAATTAGTAGTATGAGGAAATTAATTAAAAAACAAGACTGAATTCAGGGATTTGAGTATAATGAAGAAAGCTAGGCCGGATTTGAGAATAATGCAGAAAGTTAGGCACTTTCTTCAAATAAATATTCACCCCCCACACTTAGGATGTACATTGCCCTCAATGTATAAAGATAGATAATAACATTTACGGGATAAATCAAAAGAGAAGGGGAAAGAATACTTCCTGAATTTTGGATGGTGTCCCTGGAGAATGGTAGAGGTCGTGGTATCTGATGACTTGTATAGTAGTGAATTGCTCCTAGTGATGTTTTTAAAACTGCTAAGTCATCAGTTAGAAATCTCGGAGGCGTAATTAAATAAATGTTAGGAATACTCGAAGGTTAGATGTGGATGATAATCATGATAAAAGTTGTCAATGTATGAGGAAAATGTTCAAACTTAAGACAAATCTAAATTAAAATAACTAGAAAATAAAAGTAAAAACTTAAAATAAGGAAAAGAAAATCTAGATAAAAGGACTCAAAGGTCCTCATCATCGGCTGGGTCCTATGGTGGTGCTGGTGATGATGGTGGGTTTGTAGTGTGTTTTTAGGGAAGAAATGGGAGTTAAAGAGGTTTGGGAAGGTGGGGAATATGGGTGTGTTCGGATTTTGGAAGGAAGAATGCTGAAAGTTATTTTTAGGGTAGGTTTTGGGGAAGTGACGGTATAATTTGGTTAAATAGGGGAGGGGACACGGGCTAGTGCCACACCCGTTCTCTGTTTTAAAGTGTAATACCCCTATACCCGGTTCAATCATGCAGACCCGGTATAAGACTATTACATTTGGTGCCAAAACAGTTATGGCCAGATACTGTTTAATTAAAACATTTGTAATGATTGATACATGGAAATTATTGAACTAACTTGAATGTTGAGTTTGTAAATGTTAGGGTAATAATGCATTGAATGAGTATATGAATGTTTATCGCTTGTATTGAAAATACTAGGCAAGTATAATTCTTGTTACATGGGCTTACTAAGCACAAAATGCTTACCCTATTTCCTTTTTCCCTGTTTTGTAGTGTTAAGAGCTCGGAGGTCGGATCGGTGGGAGACTCATCACACTATCAACCCCAATATTTCGGTATTTAAAGAAACTTTAGTTGGAAATGAATGGCATGTATAAGCTAACAAAATAAATGTTAATATGAAAGGAATGTAAGGTCAGCCATTGGTATGGCTTATGTGTTTAAGTTGTCTTATAAATATGCATGAATTATTGTGAAAATATGTTGAATTGGAATGGTCTCGGTTTTAAAAAAAAAATTCGTAAATTCTGGTAATGCCTCGTACCTTATTCTGACAACGAATACGGGTAGGGGGTGTTACATAAAGTGCCCGTGCTTTTCGCAATTTTAAATTTTTGGGCGCATTCAGGTAGTTGGCCACGGCCGTGGGTGTAGCGGCACGCCTATGTTCTTTTTCACACGGTCATGTAGAACATGCGTGTTTTGCCCGTGCTAGGTAAGTCAGTATGTTGGTACGGTTGGGTGGCACGGGCGTGTTTAGCCCGTGCTCAACAAATCAGTAACCTCGCACAGGTAGTTAGCACGGGCGTGGACTGGTATCGCAGCCCATGTTGGGAAAAGAAATTCTTCTCTGTTTGTACATGGCTACTGGCACGCCCGTGGTTCGTCTGGTCTAAAACCTGTGCTTTTATTAGACTAATTTAGTATGGAGTTAGATGCTGAAAAAATAAAAATAAAAATAAAATGTTAGTGAATTAGTGCTCGGGTTGCGTCCCGAGAAGCGCTTGTTTATAGCCTTAAGCTAGACTTACCCTGTTTTAATTTCTAAAAGAATGCTCACGGAACTGAAACTCCTCTCTCATATCTCTAAAATCTTCACCGTTACAGATTTTGAGTCGGTGACCATTTATCTTGAATGTGCCCTTAGTGGGGTGAGTTAGCTCGATTGTGCCATATGGAAAAATTGTTTTGATCATGAATGGGCCTGACCACCTTGATTTTAGTTTCCCTGGAAATAATTTAAGCCTTGAGTTGTATAGTAGGACCAAGTCCCCTACTTTGAATTGTTTCGACTTCTTTAGACGAGCATCGTGGCGTCGCTTTGTTGCCTCCTTGTACAGTGTTGAGTTTTCGTATGCCTCAGCTCTCCATTCGTCTAACTCGTTCATCTGCATCATTCTTTTCTTTCTTGTAGTTTTAATATCGAAATTCAAAAACTTTATGGCCCAAAAAGCTTTATGTTCTAGCTCGAATGGTAGATGACAGCTTTTCCCGTATACAAGTTGTATGGGGATGTCCCTAGAGGTGTTTTAAATGCTGTTCTATAGGCCCATAAGGCATTATCTACTTTTAATGCCCAATCTTTTCTATTTGATTCAACCGTTTTTTCTAGGATGCGCTTAAGTTCTTGGTTTGCTACTTCATCTTGCCCACTAGTTTGAGGGTGATATGGGGTACTATCCTGTGGTGTACTCCATATTTCTTTAGAACTTTTTCAAATTGAGTATTACAGAAATGAGTGCCCCTATTACTAATGATAGCTCTAGGTGTCCCAAATCGAGAAAACAGTTTCTTGAGAAACTTAACTACTACTCTAGCATCATTGGTAGGTAAAGCTTCCGCTTCTACCCATTTTGACATGTAATCAACTGCCATTAGGATGTATTTATTTCCAAATGAACTAGGAAATGGTCCAATGAAATCAATACCCCATACATCAGATATTTCACATGATAACATGTATGTTTGAGGCATTTCATTACATTTAGAAATATTACCTATTCTTTGGCGTTTATCGCACGAAGTAACATACCTGTTGGGATCTTTAAATAGAGTGGGCCAATAAAAACCTGATTCGAGTATTTTGTGTGCTGTCTTAATGCCACTATAGTGTCCCCCTGAGGGTCCTGAATGGCAATGTTCCAGGATTTTGCTTGCTTCTGCCTTTGAAACGCATCTCCGAATTACCTGATATGTACATATGCGGAAAAGAAAGGGATCTTCCCAAAAATAATTTTTTGCATCTGCAAAGAATCGCTTCTTTTGGTTATAATTTGCTATGTTTGCAAACCATGGTACCTCAGAATGTGTTATAGAAAAGAGTTGTTCTTCGGGAAACGAATCGTTTATCTCATTTTCATCGAGTTTCTGATGTGTGGATTCTCAAGTTTGGAGAGGTGATCTGCCGCAAGATTTTCAGCTCCCTTCTTATCTTTTATTTCCAAGTTAAATTCCTGTAAGAGTAAAACCCATCGTATGAGTCGAGGTTTTGCATCAAGTTTGTTTAAAAGATAACGAAGAGCTGAATGGTCAGTGTAAATGACAACTTTAGACAATATTAGATACTGCCTAAATTTGTCAAAAGCAAAAACTACAGCTAGCAATTCTTTCTCTGTGGTGGTGTAGTTTTCTTGTGAGGGTGTTAACGTTCTGCTAGCGTAGTAAATTGGCTAAAAATGCTTGTCTCTTCGTTGTCCCAAAACTGCATCTACTGTAAAATCACTTGCATCACACATTAGTTTAAAGGGTAAAGTCCAATCAGGTGCGATTATAATCGGAGCATTTATTAATTTATCCTTAAGGATATTAAATGCATCTAAACATTCCTGATTGAAATTGAAAGGAACATCTTTTTCTAGTAATTTTGTTAAAGGCTTAGCTATTTTAGAAAAATCTTTAATAAATCTTCTATAGAACCCTGCATGTCCTAAAAAGCTTCTAGTAGCCTTGACTGAGCTATGGGGAGGTAATTTTTCTATGGTTTCAACCTTTGCTTTATCTACCTCAATCCCTTTACTAGAAACCTTATGTCCTAAAACAATCCCTTCTCTAACCATAAAGTGACATTTTTCCCAATTCAAAACAAGGTTTGTTTCCTCACATCACATTAGAACTTGTTTTAAATTTTTAAGGAAAAGATGAAAAGAATTACCGAATACCGAGAAATCATCCATAAATACCTCCATAATGTCTTCCACAAGTTCGTCGAAGATTGCCAGCATGCAACGCTGAAAAGTAGCAGGAACATTACATAATCCAAAAGGCATTCTATGATAAGCAAACGAACCGTATGGGCATGTAAATGTTGTCTTCTCTTGATCTTCAGGAGCTATGGGGATTTGGAAGTAGCCGAAAAGTTCGTCCAAGAAGCAGTAAAACATATGCCCGGATAGTCTTTCTAACATTTGACCTAAGAAGAGCAGAGGGAAGTGATCTTTTCTGGTGGCATCGTTCAGCTTTCTATAGTCTATACAGACTCTCCAACCTGTAACTGTTCTTGTAGGGATTAACTCATTCCTTTCATTGGGCACCACCGTCATACCTCCTTTCTTTGGAATTACCTGTACAGGACTTACCCAAGTGCTGTCAGAAATAGGAGAAATTATTCCTGCGCCTAGAAGTTTAATTACCTCGACTTTAACCACTTCTTTCATGTTGGGGTTTAACCGTATCTGAGGCTGCACACATGGCTTGTATTCCTCTTCCATTAAAATTTTGTGGGTGCAAAATGATGGGCTTATTCCTTTGATGTCAGAAATTTTCCAAGCTATGGCCCTTTTATGTTCTCTTAGTACCTGTATCAACTCCTCTTTTTCCTTGGGTTTAGTTCTGAAGAGATAATAACCGGTAGCTTAGAATTTTCCCCAAGGAATGCGTATTCCAAGTGTTTTGGCAACTGTTTCAATACCAGATTGGGTGGTTCTGTAATATCCCGGGTTAGGGGCTATTTTGTTGTGACATTGTTTGCATGTTAGGGGCTTGCTGTGTTGTTGTTTGTGAGGTTTCGGGACTTAGTTGTAGGCTAGGAGTAAGCCTGAGTAGGTAGGAAAATTTTAGTTTTAAGCCTTATGGGAGAGGAGCTGAAGGAGCTGGGGCTTATGTATTTTATTTGGTGTTTTTGAGCACAAGAGTTGAGCTAGCAAAGTGGCAGAGCAAGGTGCCACTTGGAGCTTGGATTGGCGTCACTTGCAGGAGTGGGAGGTCTTGTGTTCAAGCTGCGGAGTGGCCACTTTTTGCACTCTTTTTGACGGCATGGAAGGAAGAGGTTGTAGGCAGTTCAAACTCTGCCTTGGACTTAGTCTTCCCATTTGAATGATGGGTGGAGAGTGAAATTAGGAGGAAGACTTGGTCAAGCTAGTTTGAATGGATGGTTGTGAGTTGTGGGAGGTGTTTGGCCGAATTTTAGGAGAGATTTAGGGGGGAGTGGACGGCTTGGTGTGGGGTTTGGGTGTGCCGAAAATTCAATTAGCATTTTGGGTGTTTTTCAGTCACTTTGTGTCAAAACAAAGCTCTCTCTTTTTGTCAGTTGTAGCCGAAACTTCAAGGGATTTTCTCTCATTTTCTTTACTTTTGAAACCGAAAGACCAAACTTCTAAAGGCTGCCGAAAGTTGCATTTTGTTTGTCTCCTAGACTGCTTGATAGCCGAATATCCCTTTCCATTCCTTTCCTTTTCTTTCAATTGTGTAAACCGAAACTACTATCCTCTTTTTCATATTTGTTTCCTTCTTCTTTGCTTGAAAACATTGTAGCCGAATCTTACCCCAAAACATTTCTTCATCTATTTTCTTTCCAAAGCCGAAGGTATCCTCCCTCTAGTTATTTTTATTTTTTTCTTCTTCTCAAAAACTCTAGCCGATTTCTTTTCTCCACTTGCTTTCTCCCCATTTCTTTTGTGTGCCGAATCTTTTCTCTCCTTTTTAGTTGACTTAGTGGCCGAAATTTAGAAGGGTATTGTTGTTGATTGGGTGCTTGTTTTCAATCGGCTGGTGGTAGGGTCCTCGGATTGTGGAAGCAAGCAAGAGGAGCCGTTATCTTCTGTTGGTTGATTGGTAAGTGTGGTAAGGGTTGGTTCTTCTAGTCCATTCTTTAGTTTTCGTTAAGATAAGGCTTCAGAGGACTAACTGTTTGCTTGTTTGGGGTTGGTCGATTGTCAGAGTAACCACTGTTTGGTTCGGGATTTGGTAGGAAACCAAATCATTCGTAAGGAGCAAAGTAATCAAGGGGACTTAGATCAGTTCGTTGGGTTTAAGGCTTTACGTTTAATCAGGTGTGTAAACTAACACACTTCTGTTTAGTAATGTGATTAATAACCTGTGTTGTAATAAGTGAAACAGTGGTGATTGATATGATACCCTATTGGGTATGATCACGGATTCGGGTAAGTCAGTGTTATTATGAGTTTATTGGTGATTTATATGATCTCATGATTATTGATGTATATGATATGAGTTACGATGTTAGACATAATGGCATGAACACATGATTTACATGATTTGCATTAGTTTGATATGCATGGGTGATATGAGAGGAGGGGGAATATGATATCCGTGTCTTTGGGACACTGTGACTTTGGGTCACCAGAGGTTTGGCACCTCCAGTGGTTTGGTACCACAGATGATATTTTGTGACTTTGGGTCACCAGAGGTTTGGCACCTCAGCGTCTCGTCCCAGTGGCTTAGTACCACGGTGGGTTGGCCCCACGGTTGATTATACGGGATTGACGCCAGTGATTTGGTATCACACGATGGGTTGGCCCCATCATCGGATTCGTGACATCGGTCACCAGTGGTTTGGTACCACATTTGTGTCTTTGGGACACCAGAGGTTTGGCACCTCATTGCGACTCGTCCCTGTGGTTTGACACCACCGTGGGTTGGCCCCACTTGAGAGATACGGGATTGTCGCTAGTGATTTGGTATCACACGATGGGTTGGCCCCATCATTGGATTATTCGTGACTTTGGGTCACCAGTGGTTTGGCACCACACTTATGGATATCGTGACTTTGGGTCACCAGTGGTTTGGCACCACCAGTGGTTTGGTACCACACGGGGTAGAAAGGTGATATGGATGGTTAGGTCGGGGTGCATTAATTATGTTGCTATGATGTGATGTGTGCTGGCATGCTGTATTATTGGGAGTGGGATTTATACACTGAGTCTTGCGACTCACCCTCTCCTTTGACATTTCAGGTGACACTTAGACACGGACATGGAGCCGGGATGGACTCGAGATGCTCATGCCATGCTTAATAAAGATTTGCTCAGACTTTTATTAAATTCGTACTTTAGTTTATTTATTATTATTTGGTTTATTTTGGGTTGTAAATGGCCTTTAAAATTATGTTTTGCTATGTTTCTGTTTAAAGTAGATTTTTAATATGCCTTAACAAATTAATTGAGTTAAGATCTGCTAAAACTTGGAAAGACAACGATTTCAAAACTATAACGCAATGTGTTTTAAATTATACCATCGGGTATCACACTATGATTTGGTGTTAAGGAAACTCAAATGATTTTTTTTTAAACCTAAACTCGATTTTCTACCAAGTCTAAATGTTTTTGTAACAAAAAGATACCACTTGAACTTCTAAATGAAATAAACTTGTTTAACTTCTCAATTTCCGGGTTTTCAAAATGACACATGAAGTTTTCAACAACCATGCCCAAGATTTCTACAAGTCCAAAACTTTTCAAAGGGTTTTCATCAAACTTTTAAGTGAAAAACCTAACCACTCAAATACGTTTTCCCTCGTAACATACCAAGATTCGGTCGTGGTGTGTTGACCGGGTTTGGGGTGTTACAGGTTCATCAATAGAGGGTTTTTGTTTCAGTTCCTCATCGACTTTAATGCTTTCTTTTTGCATTTGTCGAGGTGAAGACGTATTCAGCTCATCAACTTCATCTTTTTCCCCTTCGTCTTGCGTCAGGCACAGTTCCATCGTGCCATCATGTAAGATTTCCTGTAATGAGTTTTGAATAATATGATCAGTAGTATCAAAAAAATAATAGGCATCATCTTGTTCTCTAGAATATAGCATGGCATCATAAATTTGAAAAATAATTTCCTCATCTCCTATCCTTAATGCAAGTTTACCGTTACCTACATCGATAACAGCCCTAGCGGTAGCTAAAAAAGGACGCCCTAAAATTAAGGGAACATTAATGTCTTCATCCATGTATAACATAACAAAATCAACAGGGAAAATAAATTTATCAATTTTCACCAGGCTATCTTCGATAACTCCTCAAGGATATTTAATAAATCTATCAGCTAACTGAATACTCATCCTAGTGGGTTTTGGTTCCCCAAGATCTAGTTGTTTAAACATTTTGTAAGGCACTAAATTAATACTGGCACCTAGATCAGCTAATGCTTTCTTAATATTTAAGCTACCAATTAAGCAAGGAATAGTAAAACTTCCTGAGTCTTCTAATTTGGTTGGTAACTTGTTTTGGAGGATGGCGGAGCATTCTTCATTAAGTTCCATCGTCGATATTTCTTCAAGCTTCCTTTTATTTGTCAGAAATTCCTTTAAGAATTTTGCGTACTTCGGCATCTGTGAAATAGCTTCAACAAAAGGTAAGTTAATATGTATTTGTTTAAAAAGTTCGAGAAGCTTACCTATTGGACATCTAATCGTTCTCTCTTCAACTTTGTTGGATATGGGATTGATGGTTTGCTTTCTTTGCGGATTGGATTTACTTCCTCAACTCCTTCATCCTTTGTGTTGTTGCTTTCGTGTGGTAATTTTTTCTTTGGCTCGACTAATTCTTTTTCCACTTCTTAATGTAACTGCTTTTACCTGTTCTGTTTCTTTAGAAAAAATCTCTGCTCGTATTTCACAAATCATCTCAGTAAGTAGTCCAATTGACTTGGTGAGTTCCCCAACTGACTCAGTGAGTTCTCCAACATGGTTCTTGGTCTCTTTAACTGATGTTTGTTGATCTTTAAGTGTTTTCTCAGTATCTTGGAGACGGTTTTTTGTGCTTGCCATGAACTTCTTCAGCATCTCTTCGAGGTTTGGCTTTTTCTCTTGCGAATATGGCTGATTTTGGAAATTTTGAGGAGGTTGTTGCTTTTGATTTCCTTGACCTCCCCGTGAAAAATTTAGATGGTTCCTCCAACCTGGATTGTAAGTATTACCATAAGGATTATTATTGGATCTGAAATTATTACCTATATAGTTCATCTGTTCGCTCTCTACGCCTGGTTGGTAGGGTGGGTACTCAGGATTCGCCACAGTTCCACTTGCGTCATACTGCATTACTGGGTGTGCCTGCAAAGAACACAAACTATCAAGCTTTTTATTTATCATCTCTACCTGCGTTGATAGCATGGGTACTACATCGATGTTGTAAACTCCAGTTGATTTTTTCAGTTTAGTCCTTGTAACTTGCCACTGATAATTATTCAGTGACATTTCTTCAATGAACTCGTAGGCTGCTTTAGAAGTTCTGTTGTTTAGGGTTCCACCAGCGGCTGAATCAATTAGTTGCCTCGTTGAGGGGTTTACACCGTTATAAAAAGTTTGGACTTGTAGCCACAAGGGTGGACCATGGTGTGGACACCTTCTCAAGAGATCCTTGTATCTCTCCCATGCGTCGTATAATGTCTCTAAATCCATCTGCACAAAAGAAGAGATATCATTTCGTAATTTGGCCGTTTTGGCCGGTGGGAAATATTTCAATAAAAACTTTTCAGTCATTTGCTTCAACCACTGTTTGGCTTTATTCCTTAATGAAAAGGGAAATAACCGAAGACGTATGGCATAATTAGAAACGCCATTTATTTTGAAGGTATCGCAGAACTCTAAGAAATTAGCTATATGAGTGCTTGGGTCTTCGTCCTGCAAACCATCAAATTGAACAAATTGTTGAATCATTTGTATTGTGTTAGGCTTTAATTGAAAATTATTAGCAGCTATAGCAGGCCTAACAATACTCGATTCTGCTCCTGTTAAATGCGGTTTAGCATAATCAAACATTTTACGTGGAGCATTATTTTCTCCCACATCATGTGGTTATGGATTATTCTCGTCCATCCTTCAGTAGGATTGGATCTGTCTTCTTGATTTTCCTCTGTGTAATTTAGGACTCGCCTGATTTCTCTGCGATTCCTACGAGCAGTAGCTTCAATATCCTGTCGTATACTAGAGGTCCTCTCAGGTTCTTTCTAGTCATAAACTAGAGGTACCTGCGAAAAAAGAAAGAAAATTTAGCAAAACCTAGATTATTCTAAAAAAAATAAAAGTAAATTGCAAAAATTTAAAAATAATGGCTAAAGTAATAAAAATAGAGTTTTCTTAATATTCTAGTTCCCCGACAACGACGCCAAAAACTTGATCGTATGTCTGTCGAGTTTTAAAATTTATAAAGAGAATGATCAAACCGGGAAACTAACTCTGACAACGATTGAAGGCAAGTGTACCTATCGAACAGTAGGATAGCTTAGGCAAGACCGGATTATCGAACCCAAAGGAACTAAAAGTACTAATACTAACTTTTTTTTTATTATTTAGCCTAAAATAAGTGAAGTTGCTTTAATATAATCTAAATTAATTACTAAGCTAAAGACACAAAGACAAAAACGATGAATTGGGAAAATAACTTTTGGAAAAACTCAGTTGATTAAGACGATACCCTTAGGAAGAATCCACCTAGACTTCACTTGTTATTTAACCCTGAACCATACGATTTAATTACTTAGTCTAATCCGTAGGACTCCCTAACGTATATTAAATCCTCTCTCGAGGCGAATAATGTCTAACCCTAGGTTAATTAACAGAAATCTCTTTCTCGAATAATAATCCCCTAGAATAGCAGGAAATCGATCTATGGACTCCCATATTAGGTTTCACCCTAATCCGGCAAAATCTCGTCACCCTATCTCTAGGCGTGCGATCAACTCCGCTTAATTATGCTAGATCTTCTCGTAGGCAGGGTCTATTCCTCCTCCACCTAAGCACATCAAATTTGGATTAAGCTTGCATAATTAAGAACAAACTAAGTATTTATCATATAATTCAGAAAATAATAACAAGATTCATCTAGGTTTCATCCCCTTCAGGTATCTGAAGGATTTAGTTCATAACAAATAAAGAAAACATCTCAAGAGAAAAGATAAAACAAAACATAAGAAATCCCTAAAACTCCCTGAAGCAATTGAAGGGGAAATTCGCCGCCTTGAGTAGAATTCCAGCTTCTTGGGATGGATCAATTGGCAATCTTCGAGTGATTCCCACAAATCTGACCTTCTCGGCTTGGCTCATTGGCCTAGCTAACCGCCCGTTTCGGCTTCTGCCGAACTCCCCTTTCAAGTTGCCCTCTTGGGTTTTTATATAGACTTCGAGATGCCTTACTTGGCCCCTAAGTATCCTAATTTAAGTAGAATTCCTACTAGGGTGTTTGAATAGGCTTTGGAATGTGTTTCTTTTCCTCCAAGTATCCTTTCCCGAATGAGATTGCTCTTTCCAGCGACAGGGACACAGCCATGGTACACGACCGTGTGAATCGTGGCCAGGCTGGGTTCGAATTTCTTTAATGAGGTACGGCCATGTGAATCGGGGGTCAGGCCGTGTTCTGGATGATCAACAAGGCACGACCGTGTGGGCTTAAGTCCAGGCCGTGTGGATTTCGTGGTATGGCCCATTTACTCCATTTTGGGCCTGTTTTATAGTTTTTTCATCCTCGGGTGCTTTCCTAGGTATAAGACATGAAAAGAAAGGATTAAGAGCACCTTTTTACATAAATCGAGGCTTAAATCATCCAAAAGCATACTAAATGTGGGATTAAAATATGTTACTTTTACGGTTTATCAAATACCCCCACACTTAAGCTTTTACTTGTCCTTAAGCAAAATTCTCAACTTACAATTAAAACGAACTTTCCATAATTCATAATTCTTATCAACAATACCTCATCTTAATTCATAAATAATTTATACATGGATAATTCAACTCAAAGAGTCTTAAAGATTTAAACAAGATAAGTCATACATTTGTATCGCGAAAATGTAGGCATCTCCCCTTATCTAAATAATTACCTTTAGTTCAAAATCGACAAGGATTGATATCCTTACAAAAGATTCACTCAAATCACTCTTAAGTGTTTAAGGCTCAGAAAGAGATCACTCATAAGTCGAACCTGAAAAGTTAATCCCATAGGCTTGCCTGAAAATCAAATCTCCACCACTTTAAAATGAGATGATAAACAGATCAAAAGGTCTTTGTCAGGGTTGTAACGGGGCTAGGGTTAAAGGTGTGGATAAAGGCTGAAATTAGAAGGTTAGAATCGAGATTGAATTGACAAGTACCCACCTAAAAATTACCGAAATAATAATTACATCAATTGAAAAGTAATAAACCAACTAATACGAGCTTTTTCTTTTGATAATTTGACTTTAACTGTATAAGCTCACTTTCCATAGTATTACTACTGAATATGCTTTGATTTTTTTTAAGAGCAAACTAATAATAAATGATAAATTGAACTAATAATATAATCAGGTAACTAATCAAATCAAATCTCGATATAAGGGTAGTCAAAAGGAATGGTGATAACAAATACAAAGGGTTTTTGGGTTAATATTAGCTGGCGAGTCAATAAAAAGGTTTGTTAGGATCAACGGGGTTCACTAGGGATTAATTGTGGAGGTAGGCTTTTTAGTGGAGTGAGTGGGTTAAAACCTAGGTGCGTTTATCATCTCTGTGTATCAAATCAATGGTGTGGTCTCAACATGTATAATTGAGGCAAGTTCTAGAATAACAGTTCATATTGACACACTCATAATTAAAAGGTGAGCATGAAAAAGAATATATGCTCTATAAGGCTCAAAATCTCACAAACATTATGGGTGTTTTGATATCAACCTTGTAAATTTCAAAGTTCAAGGTAATATTTAAATTTAGGTTAACAACCTAGAGAGAATTTTAATTTTGAAAATTAGACTTATCATGCTTGATTCTCTAGTATCTTAAAATTTAATCATCAATGCACAATTATCAATGACTTACTCAAAAACATGTCAATAAAAACCATAAATCATCAGAAATTTCATTCTAATTAGTAGTATAAGGAAATTACTTAAAAAACAAGACTAATTTCAGGGATTTGAGAATAATGAAGAAAGTTAGGCCGGATTTGAGAGTAATGCAGAAAGTTAGGCACTTTCTTCAAATAAATATTCACCCCCCACACTTAGGATGTACATTGCCCTCAATGTACAAAGATAGATAATAACATTTACGGGATAAATCAAAAGAGAAGGGGAAAGAATACTCCCTGAATTTTGGATGGTGTCCCTGGAGAATGGTAGAGGTCGTGGTGTCTGATGACTTGTATAGTAGTTGATTGCTCCTAGTGATGTTTTTGAAACTGCTAAGTCATCAGTTAGAAATCTCGGAGGCATAATTAAATAAATGTTAGGAGTACTCGAAGGTTAGATATGGATGATAATCATGATAAAAGTTGTCAATGTATGAGGAAAATGTTCAAACTTAAGACAAATCTAAATTAAAATAACTAGAAAATAAAAGTAAAAACTTAAAATAAGGAAAAGAAAATCTAGACAAAAGGACTCAAAGGTCCTCATCATCGGCCGGGTCCTGTGGTGGTGCTGGTGATGATGGTGGGTTTGTAGTGTGTTTTTCGGGAAGAAATGGGAGTTAAGGAGGTTTTGGGAAGGTGGGGAATATGGGTGTGGCCGGATTTTGGAAGGAAGAATGCTGAAAATTGTTTTTAGGGTAGGTTTTGGGAAAGTGACGGTTTAATTTGGTTAAATAGGGGAGGGGACACGAGCTAGGGCCACGCCCGTGCTCTGTTTTAAAGTGCCCGTGTTTTTCGCGATTTTAAATTTTTGGGTGAGTTCAGGTAGTTGGCGACGACCGTGGGCTTAGTGGCACGCCTATGTTCTTTTTCACACGGTCATGTAGAACAGGCGTGTTTTGCCCGTCTTAGGTAAGTCAGTATATTGGCATGGCTGGGCGGCACGGGCGTGTTTAGCCCGTGCTCAACAAATCAGTAACCTCGCACAGGTTGTTAGCACGGGCGTGGACTGGTATCGCAGCCCGTGTTGGGAAAAGAAATTCTTCTCTGTTTGTGCACGGCTACTAGCACGCCCGTGGTTCGTCCCCTGTCTTCCACACAGCCATGGGCACGCCCGTGTGCAAGGCCATGTGGTCTAAAACCTGCGGTTTTATTAGACTAATTTAGTATGGAGTCGGTGACCATTTACCTTGAATGTGCCCTTAGTGGGGTGAGTTAGTTCGACTGTGCCATAGGGAAAAATTGTTTTGATCATGAATGGGCCTGACCACCTTGATTTTAGTTTCCCTGGAAATAATTTAAGCCTTGAGTTTTATAGTAGGACCAAGTCCCCTACTTTGAATTGTTTTGACTTCTTTAGACAAGCATCGTGGCGTCGCTTTGTTGCCTCCTTGTACAGTTTCGAGTTTTCGTAGGCCTCAGCTCTCCGTTCGTCTAACTCATTCATCTGCATCATTCTTTTCATTCCTGTAGTTTTAAGATCGAAATTCAAAAATTTTATGGCCCAAAAAGCTTGGTGTTCTAACTCGAATGGTAGATGACAGCTTTTCCCGTATACAAGTTTGTATGGGGATGTCCCTAGAGGTGTTTTAAATACTGTTCTATAGGCCCATAAGGCATCATCTACTTTTAATGCCCAATCTTTTCTATTTGATTCAACCATTTTTTCTAGGATGCGCTTAAGTTCTCGGTTTGCTACTTCAACTTGCCCACTAGTTTGAGGGTGATATGGGGTAGCTATCCTGTGGTGTACTCCATATTTCTTTAGAACTTTTTCAAATTGAGTATTACAGAAATGAGTGCCCCTATCACTAATTATTGCTCTAGGTGTCCCAAATCGAGAAAACAGTTTCTTGAGAAACTTAACTACTACTCTAGCATCATTGGTAGGTAGAGCTTCCCCTTCTACCTATTTTGACATGTAATCAACTGCCACTAGGATGTATTTATTTACAAATGAACTAGGAAATGGTCCCATGAAATCAATACCCCATATATCAAATATTTCACATGATAACATATATGTTTGAGGCATTTCATCACGTTTAGAAATATTACCTATTCTTTGGCATTTATCACATGAAGTAACATACCTGTTGTCATCTTTAAATAGAGTGGGCCAATAAAAACCTGATTCGAGTATTTTGAGTGCTATCATAATGCCACTGTAGTGTCCTCCTGAGGGTCTTGAATGGCAATGTTCCAGGATTTTGCTTGCATCTGCCTTTGTAACGCATCTCTGAATTACCTAATCTGCACATATGCGGAAAAGAAAGGGATCTTCCCAAAAATAGTTTTTTGCATCAGCAAAAATCGCTTCTTTTGGTGATGTGTTAGTCTTTTTGGCAAGATGTTAGCAGCTAGATAATTTGCGATGTTTGCAAATCATGGTACGTCAGAATGTGTTATAGAAAAGAGTTGTTCTTCGGGAAACGAATCATTTATCTCATTTTCATCGATTTCTCTGATGTGTGGATTCTCAAGTCTGGAGAGGTGATCTACCGTAAGATTCTCAACTCCCTTCTGTCAACTTACGCTGGCGTCGCTTTTCAGGACCCCAAAACATCAATTTAGCCAACGACGCATATTCCCCTTGGCAATCTCCACCGCGCACCTCACCATCTCCACCGCACGTCTCTTCCTCTTCATCGCGTGACTTACCCACCACATCTCCCTCTCACTCTTCTCTGGCACACTTCACAACAGCGCGCTCCTCCTCTCCACCATGCGCCGAAGTTGACCCGTCACCCTTCTCTTCTCCACGCCACTTGTGTGCCACTCCCTCTTCCCCTTCGCACGATGCTCCATCTCCTTCAGGCAGCCGACACCTTGTTCTTTACATTCCACCACCGTTGCCGTCACCATGTTCGGTGCTCAACCTATCACCACGTCGGTCTCGTCGACGGTTACCACGCCCTTCGGCCCAACCAATATCATCGGTCGTCGGTTCCTTCTCCAACTCTGACACTGACAGTTCCAAATAGCCCACACACATCGATGCCTCTGATAATCCCTACGAGCAACGCCTAATACCTACCTGTGGCTGAACCTACCGATCTCGCGTCAATAACTTACCACTGGAGTGTCATTTACACGGTAATCTAACATTGACAGGTATGATCGTCTAAGACATAAATAGATACTGCCTTGCAAATGTTTATCAATATCTGTTTTTGCTGCTTTGCATATTGAAACTATTGTTACAGATTATTTTTGCAATATTGGTTAGGTTGGAATTTTTTATATCACTCACTGCGCTTATTACGAACTAGTTTTGGAATTTTATTCTACCTTTCATTTTCAGTGGCACGACCAAATTTCATTGGATACACCGGGAATTATAAAATTTTGGTTGCTTGGTACCTTGCATAGTTTATCCATTACTGATTTTATTATTGCATTATCTTTTGTGTTCAAGGAATATACTATGTCCATCGATTAAGAGAACAGTTTGTGTACTTTTCCAATAGACTTTAAGGCTGCCGAGGCCTTTGCTTTGTTAATAGATAATGCCGAAACCATGTATAGCCCTAAAACATCAAAAGATTTTTGGTTTCGTAACCCTGCTTTGTGTTACATACATCGTTATTTGGCTTATAATTTCTCATGCCGACGAGATGCTCCAGCTATCGTCTCGAAGACGGAATTATTCTTATTATGGTGCATGTACGCCAGTCGTTCGGTAAATTTGGGCTATTGGTATGCGCTTCAATTTGAACATGTTATAAATGCAAAACGTCCTTTAATTTTAGGCTCTTTTATTACACAACTGTTATTTTCTTTAGATGGATCAATGCTCCTATTTCAGACTTACATGTTGCTTGTCAGGCCGATCCATTAGATGCTTGCTGCCTCGAATCGATGGGATTGCATCTTGGCACCCATTCTTCCTTTCGTTTTGTACCTCTAGGCATCCGCTCTTCGTCGGCTGAACAAATCTTTTGGCAGCAAAATCAGCACGACGTACCTAATCAAGAACGACCTCTCATAACTGTCGAGCAACGTTTGGAGCGTATCGAGGCACAAATTGACACCCTCGGCCAACAAATGGCTCATCTTATTACCGCTTTATGCGAACAACAGTAAATACACGGGGAGTTATTCTAAACTTTTCTTCTTCCGCCTATTTATTTATTTTATTCCACATTGAGAACAATGTGTTTTAAGTAGGGGTGAGGCATTCCTTTTTTTTTCCGTCATTTTATATGCTATTTTTGTTGCTGCTGCTTTGATTATTGCTACTGCCCATGCTTTTGTTTTAGAATATTCTGCCTCTTTTCATGCCCAAGAAGTTGACCAGGACTTGCCCACTATTTGACCTACATGCACGATTCTTGTCTACCAAGTTAGTTATGCTTTTGCTTGTTTGATTTCATCTCCACTGTTTTATTTCTTTTAGGCTAAATAATTATGATTAATAGAGTTAACCCTATCTTGCTTATAATAAAATCGATCAAGTCGAAATGTAAAGAGGACACTTAATAAAAATTACATGCTAAATTTCTGTTCATGGCTGTTAGGTAGTTGCCGAAATTTATTTTTGACACTTGATTGTTTTTTCCTAGTCCTCCAAATTAAAATTCTGTTTCATTATAATAAATTGTGATGCTTATATGGTTACGAGTATAGCTTAAAATGTGATTGACTGAGTAACTGGGGTAGGGTGCTTGGGTTGTCATCCTATTTCGCGTCAAAAGGTTCGATATGTTCTTAAGAAAAATATAAAAAATTAGGAGTATGTTGGGATGCGTAACCGGGGTGGGGTGCTTGGCTATCATCTCTCTTCATGTAAAAAGGTTTTATGTATTCTTAAGCAATAATAATAATATTAACAAATAACAACAACAACAACAACAACAACAACAACAACAACAACAACAACAACAATAAAAGAAAAAATAAATGATGTATTAATAAAATTGCATTTGGAAACTAAAGGTGGAAATAAATAAGGTGTATTGGTAAGTTTAGTAAATTACCTAATTTTCATGAAATAATCCAAGACGATTTTAATTTTTGTGTGTATTAATTGGAATACTTTTTTAGTTTTACTTAAAGCAAGCTAAATGTTATCTTTATTTTTCATATGCATTATGCCTACTTTTTTATAAAACTTTGGAGTGGTATTTCAATCATGGCAAAAGTTCTAATTTCCACAGTGGTTAGGAACTATACTTGAGGGCAAGCATGGGCTAAGTAGGGGGAATTTGATAATACTCTAGAATGACATATTTTTATGTATTAATTACATATTTATTTTGAATATGATCCTACTAATTTGAGCTATTTATGGTTTTTTATCTTATAAGGACTAAATTGAAGGCAAAAGGAAATTTAGGGGCAAAAAGTGTGAATTTAAAGTTGAAATGGGCCAACATGCGAAGTAGGAGAGAAGTGGTGCCAGAAATGCAAAGTATGGAAGACTTGGAGGGCAGAAATGCAAAGAAGAGATTTTTATAAACACAAGACTCTATTTAATTTTTAATTATATTAGGATAATTATTAAATATTATTATTTAGATTTAATTTTAGCATTTATCTTTATTTATCTTTAATTATCTTAATTATCTTAATTTATTTGTATTTATCTTTTAGAATTTAATTAGGAATAGATTAGGTTTCCTAGTACTATAAATAGGGGAACAGAGTGACACAAATTTCACTCATCTTTTCTATAAACACTCCCTCTTCCAAAAAGCTTAGCCTTATTTCCTTTCATATTATTCAATAAAAATTCCATTTTCATTACATTTATTTACTTTTCCCCAAAAAGCATGAGCCACTAAATTTATCTAGCCAAAGGTTGTCGAAAATTCCCAAAAAGGGTTCATGAGGTTTAGAATTCATGCTTAGCCTTCTCAATGAGTATTCATCGCTTCTTTGCACTACGGGACTGACACTTCCGTCCATGTCCCTTCAAAAGTGATCTTCTCATCTTGTGCAAAGGCGACCGCTTTGTATGTTTTGAGAGGGTTGCACAGTCGGTTCGTTAGCTTACTGCGTCAGTGGTTGTCGAGCCCAAGAGATGGTCCCACAAAAGCGAAGGTTAGATAGAGTCAGGTTCCTTTAAATCTTAAGTTTAAATTCTAAGTGGAGCTGGTGATCATAGGCGTCCTCTTCTACTATAACTGGCTTATTCTGTTTGAGAAGGATCACCTAAAAGTCGATGATAGAACCCAAGGCAGATCGAGACAATCGGAGGCTGGAATCTCTCCATAAAAACTCTTTTCTCAACTCTGTTTATCTTTACAGTTTTAATTTTAATTTTCGCAATTTCAATTCAATCAAACTTTTAATTCCGTTTTTTCTTTTTTTTCCAGGTACGCAGGTTTTCTTGGGTACGACTCTGTCCGGGATCTCGAGGAACAGGAACTTGTGCAAATCCAGCCCCTGAGGATTTGACTCTACTTCCCTCATACTATTCTTTTCATTATTTTATAGGGATAGTATATTTTTGGTGCTCTCAACGACCGCATCAGTGAGCTTCCCAATTAAAGGCTCTTTGTGAGCTACGTGATAGGCTCGCTTGAACTTCTCGATATATGGCTATCCGGAGCTTCCTAATTAATGGCTCTTTGGACCTACCCATTATTGGCTCGCATGAGCTTCCTAATTATGGCTCGCATGAGCTTTCCGTTATATAGCTCGTGTAACAACCCAAAATCCGTGGGCACCGAAAAAGTGTGTTATCGGGCCTCCGTCTTAGTAAACCGAATTAGTAAATAATTATCAGGAGTAATTATGAGTCTAATAGTTTGTTTAATCAAATTTTTATTTAGTGAATTTAGCTTAATTTAAAGTAATTAAGAAAAAGAATCAAATTGAATAAAGAGTGAAAGTCTAATTATAGATTAAAAGAAAGTAAAAAGGGCTAAAATGGAAATTAAGCCATTTAGCATAGTTGAGGCGGCATAAAGGGAATAAAATCTAAGATTTTATTTGTTTTAATTATATAATTAATGATATTTAAATATAATTTATATTATATGAATTTATGATAATTAAATTATAATGATATTATTGATAAACCATAATAGTAACATATTTTAATCCCACATTTAGTATGCTTTTGGATGATTTTAAGCCTCGATTCATATACAAAGGTGCTTTTAATCCTTTCTTTTCATGTTTTATAACCAGGAAAACATCGAGGATGAAAAGAACATAAAACGGGCCCAAAACGGAGTAAATGGGCCATTTCACGAAATCGACACGGCCTGGCCCAAAGACCACACGGTCGTGCCACACGGCCTTACCCCCGAGTCACACTACCGTGCCTCATTAAAGAAGCCGGAATCCTACTTAAGACGGCGGATTTCTCCTTCAATTCCTTCAGGGAGTTTTGGGGATTTCTTATGTTTTGTTTTATCTTTTCTCTTGAGATGTTTTATTCATTTATTATGAACTAAACCTTTCAGATACCTGAAGGGGATGAAACCTAGATGAATCTTGTTATTGATTTCTAAATTATATGATAAACACTTAGTTTGTTCTTAATTATGTGTACTTAATCCAAATTTGATGTGCTTAGGTGGAGGAGGAATAGACACTGCTTAAGAATAGATCTAGCATAATTAAGCGGAGTTGATCGCACGCCTAGAGATAGGGTGACGAGATTTTCCGAATTAGGGTGAAACCTAATATGGGAATCCATGGATCAATTTACTGCTATTCTAGGGGGTTATTATTCGAGAAAGAGATTTCCGTTAATTAACCTTGGGTTAGACGTTATTCGCCTAGATAGAGGGTTTAATACACGTTAGGGAGTCCTACGGATCAAATTAAGTGAATAAATCGTATGGGTCAGTGTTAGATAACAAGTGAAGTCTAGGTGGATTCTTCCTGAGGGTATCATCGTGATCAACTGAGTTTACCTTCAAGTTATTTTCCAATTCATTCTTTTTTTTCTTCGCGTCTTTAGTTTAGTAATCGTTAATTTAGATTAAAGAAACTCCACTTTATTTTAGGCTAAATAATAAAAAGAAAGTTAGTATTAGTACTTTTAGTTCCTTTGGGTTCGGCAATCCACTCTTGCCTAAGCTATACTACTGTTCGATAGGTACACTTGCCTTTAATCGTTGTCAGAGTTAGTTTCCAGGTTCGATCTCATTCATTATAAATTTTAAAACTCGACACAGCGGTCAATTATATTATTAAATAAAGCAAAATATGCCAATTGTATGGATATGATAAAATACATGTGTAAAATATGTATTTGTACATTTGTAATATAATTGTATATTTTATTAAATTTTAAGTAAAAGATATTTATTAATTAAATTATTATATTAAAAGATTTTTTATTTGATAAATTAGTTAGATTAAGACAAATGTAAGGTTATGATATGGTACAAATGTATTAATTATATTTTTTATTAAAATAGATATTTTATAATTATTAATTAACTTAAATATAAAATAAAGTAAATGAATAAAAAGAAAAGAAAACATAAAACAAAAGAAACAAAGCTAAAAGTAACAGAGGCCATTTCGAAACAAAGCAGGAAAGAAAAAGGAAAGAAAGAAGAAAGGGAAAATTTCGAAACAAAGCTAAAAGTAACTAGTCGGGCTAGTCGGATATAGTTGGCATGCCATAGGATATGGAAGAGTACGGGTTTTTGTCGGCTTACTGATCAGGCACTTATGTGCCGACTACTGTTACTGTTACCCATTCGACACTTTGTGTGTCGAATACTATTACCGTTACTGTTACAGATTCAGCACTTTGTGTGTTGAATACTGTTACTGTTACTGCTACTGTTACTGCTACCGTTACTGATTACTGTTTAGGTACTGTGTACCGTTAAGGCACAGTGTGTCGTACTGGTCTATTGGTTGGAATCCGTGTATCTGCCGAGTCCGAGTCAAGTTAATAGGGACAAATGAAATACATTTACTGATAAAACTAAATTTGAATGATATGGCATATGTGAAAGGTGAGAATTGAAATAAAGAAATAAGAATGGTATATATATAATCAAATGATAACATAAAAAGATTGAATTGTTCATTAAGTGATGATAATTGTAATGTAAAAGTATGTGTGTGATTTAATGTATTTAATTATATATTGAATTATAGTGATACCCCTGAGTATATGCATACTCAGCATACAGTTATTTCTGTGCGCAGGTTGTAGAAGTCAGGTAGTGAACCAACATCCAAAGCCAGACCCGACTTCAGCAAACTTTGGTGATGTATATTTTCTTTTGGTAATGTGGCATGTACATAGGATGTGTATAAAAGTTATTATGTTTTGAATATAAATGGTTGAAAATGTTAGTATTACAAGTCTAAGAATTATAATGAAAGAAGCTTATCCGTTTCAATTTAATTAGTACATTGATAAATTTAAATTTATATTATATTGATTGAGTTTGATTAGAAGGTATTTAGAATAGAAAATGAGTATGTGAAATGAATTGGTTGAATTGGTTATGTTTGAAATGGATACGGTTTTAATTGCAGGGGGTTTTATGCGAAAATAAGTAGAAATGCTGTCGAAATTTATATAAAAAATTTTGGAGTACTTGAACAAGTCCCATTTCACTTTTAATATATGTTTTAGACTTCGAGAGTTCATTATAGGGACTTAGTTATTCAATTATACTATGAATGTTATTTTTTTATGAATTGTTTGTAAGTTATCTGATATGTTCGGTAATGCTTCGTAACCCTATTCCGGGGACGGTTCAGGGTTAGGGGGTGTTACAATTGTTGGTATCAGAGCTATCAGGTTTAGCCGATTCTCAGGCGAAATCGGGCTCGGAAGTGAGTCTATAAGTACATGCGACTGTTGAGTCGAAACTGAGTTGGGTTTTTGGATGCTAATATATTTATTTGATTTTGTTTTATAGATAAAATGTCAGATGAAAGAATGTATGACGTTGAACAGGAATGTATACTGGAAGTGAAGAATTTGAAGAAACTGAATCTGCTACACCTAGTGTGAATCAACCTCCTAACGTAGGAAGAGAAAGAGATGACTCAGAACTGTTAAGAGCTATAGCCGATACATTACTGCTACAACATCAGTACCTACTGTCAGACGGGCCCCGATTAAAGAGCTACAGAAATATGGTGCCACGGAGTTTTTGGGACTAATAGGAATTAATCTGTCCACTGCTGAAAATTGGATGGAATCAACAAAAAGAGTTTTGCAACAATTAGATTGCACCCCCAAGAGAATTTGATATGTGTTGTATCACTGTTACAAGGAGTGTAACGCCCCTAACCCCCTAACCAGAATCTGTTACCGGAATAGAGTTACAGAGCATTACCGGAGTTTCAAATTTATTTACCAGACATTTTATTTCATCTAGTATTCATATTTGAAACCAATCAAAATCAAACATATTATCTCTTAAACATACTTATTTTTCTCGACATTTCTTACTTGAATTTATTACTCGTCTCAACATATTTAATTTCCTTATATCAACGTATCAAAGATAATCACATATTTACATGTCATGATAAATATCACACTCTTGCCGTTTCTTCGTAAACATAAATAAGTTAATTCATTATATCATTATTTCATATACTATCAACTTGTATTTCCTAATATCACATAATTAGATTACACAAACTTACCTGGCTAAATTGCAGAAATACCAAGATTTAGGGGTATTTTGGTAATTTTCTATTTTCATTGATTTTTCAATCGATCTTGATCTAAATTAATAATTTCATTCAATTTATTAATTTAGACAATAAAATAATTCATTTCACTCAATTTGATCATTTTTTATATTTTTACAAAAATTACCTCTAAAGTTTTACTTTTATTCAATTTAGTCCTTGAGTCTAAAACATGTAAATTAGCCATGCTAGCCGAGTATTCATATATATTTTCCTCCTCCTCCTCTCCACCCCACATTGTAACATCCCTAAAATTAGGGGTCTGGCATTTTTACACTATTGCATGTGTTGAGCTTGTTTAGCTTGTTATTTGGGTGTGTTTAAGGGCCCTCAGGAGGCTCGAGTTCGAGCCCAAGCCCTGGGAAAATTTTGCTTTTTGGCTTTTTAGTGGAGGGGGCTACTGAAAGTAGGACTTATGTAAAATTGTGTGTGTTTAGGAGACACAAATGGAGTGTGTGGCAAGGTGGTGTGGCGTCAAGGGGGAGTGCAAGGAGGTTGGAGGTTCGAATCTCACAAGTGGCATTTTGGAGGCTATTATTTTGTGCTCAGGAAAGGAGGAAGCAGAGTTGAGATCAAACTCTGCCTTAGAGGATGGAGACTTGGTCAAATGATTTGAATGGGTGATGGAGAAGATGTTGGGGAGCAAAAAGGGGAGTGAAACAGGGGATTTGGGGGTGAGAGGTAGTGGTGGCCGAATATGGGGAAGTGCTTGGGGGGAATTTCGGTCAAAAGAAGAAAAAGAAGAGAGAGGGGTCACTTAGTAGCATATTCAGTCTTGAGTGGTGAGTGTGCCATTTTTTTAAAAGTGTCTTTTATGAGTTTTTTACCCTTTTTGCATTTTCGGTGATAGCATTTCAGGACACATTACCTCAATTTCTCCTTGCCAAAACCCCAAGGTTGCTATCCTCTATTCTTTATTTTTCTCATCTTCTTAAAAACATTTTTTTTACTTAGTAGTGCCGAACAACATTGGCCGAATTCTTCCCCTAACCCTTTTCTTCTTCTTGTCATTTCGGGTCTTAGCATTTTCTTCTTGGCATTTGCTTCTGTTTCATGCACTTGTTCTTTAAGTTTTTCGGGTTAACTCTTTTGCAAATCCCTTCTGCCAAAACCATAGTTTCTTTTCCTCTTCATCTCAATTTGTTCAAACACTCTCCGTTATTCTTTGTTGGCCGAATTCCTGCTTTGACATCTTCCTTCTAGTAGCCGAATCTTGAGTCCTCTATTTTGCTGTTGGGGCCGAATCTTGTCATTCCATTCTGCTCATCCCTGGTATTAAGGTAATGGTTCTTCTTCTTCCACTTTCCTTCGTTCTTTCTTCTCTTGACTCTATTTAAGCCGAACTTAACCATTCGTTCTACCTTGAACCTCTTTTGTTCTCTTTTGGTAAGGGCCAAATCCTCCAAGGTGCAAACTTGAATCTTGTTGGTTCAATCTGCTTCGGGATCTCGTCTTCTTGTTGATAAGTGGTGGGGATGGCCGATTAGGGGTGTTAGTTCTCTTATTTTGGTTGAATTCGTTGGGGTCAAAAAGGCCATTTCCCTCATTTTCTTATCTTGAATAACATTCTTAATACAATCTCTTCGTTAGGGGCATGGATTTCGGATTAGTAGAAGGTGGACCGAATACCCTCTTTAGAAGGGAGGGTAATATTCATTGGTAAGCTAAATCGGGACTCTCCTTTGTCTTCTATTAAGTATTCAAAGTTTGGGGTTTGCGAATGGGAAGACTAACTGATAGCCATTCATTGTCCTTAGGTGCTTCGGAGAGTATCGTGTTACGTATTCCAAATCAGGTGTGTAATCTCACATCCCACTAGATAAATGCTTGCAATGTTCTGTGACTCGATCGAAAGCCGAAAACCCAGAAAATCAGCAACTTTGACCACTCGAGCGCGCGAGCACTTGTAGTGGTAAATCGAAATACGAGTAATGTCGGTAAGCCATCGAGAGTGTCGCGAGCACTCTCTCGCGGAATTGAGGCTGTAATGGGCCTAACGGAGTCGGAACGGGCTGAACGGGCCCAATGGGCTAACAGGCCCATTTGGGCAAAATTGTTGGAAATTATCAACTGAGACCGAAACCATACGAAATGGGCCATACGAGCGTGTGGGCCCGTTTGGGCCTGAAATGGATTTCAGACCCAATAGCTCTGTAGAGACCCAAAAAGGGTCCCGAGTATCGGAAAGACCGTTAATTGTAAAATTACTGAAATACCCCTAGAAGGTAAATTACTGAAATACCCCTAGATGGTAAATTAACGAAATACCCTTAAAGGGTAAATTACCGAAATACCCTTAGAGGGTAAATGACTGTTATACCCCTGATTATGGTTGGTTATCATGTATATGCTTTATTTACACTTTTATACGTATGATGCATTGCATTTATGATATGTTGCATGGGGTGGGCTTGATGATCGGAGGAAGTGTATTCTGGTGGCTCTGCCATATTCTGTCTAGTGGCTATGCCACGTATATTCTGTTATTCTGGTGGCTCCGCCACAAATTCTGTGATTAGCAGCTTGTCTGCCATATTGGTGTGTAGGGCTGGTACGGGGGTGTGTAGCGAATGGATTATTGGGTTGGGATGCATATTCTGTTTGCATTATCATGTTATAGGGCTAAGGCCCAGATTGTTACTAAATAGGGTGTCGGCCCAGTCTACTTCTGTATGGGCTCAGGCCCAGTTAATGGCCGATTAAGGGATTACACATTGAGTTCTCGTAACTTACCCCTCTGCTTTAACCTTGTAGGTGATCCCCAGCGTTAGAGGATTTGGAGCTGCGGAGGACTCAATGGTGGCCATACATCGGAGTACTTCTCACAAACTTTAAAATTTTCGATTTGCTTCGTTTTAAGGTTATTTTTAATTTAGGTTTGGTTTTTTTTTTTTTGTAATAAGGCCATTGGACTAAATTTTCTTTTAAACTTTCATTTCAGTTATAATCAAACTATAAATGATTAAACTCTGGGTTTTCTTAAAAAGTTAATAACTATTTTCAAAATATCACAATATCAGAATTTACTGAATCTGATTTCTGTTATAAAGAAAGTTTTCGGAAATAATAATAATAACATTTTTACAAGAAGACCAGAAAAGCAAATCTGAATTTCACAAACAACAAAGTTTGATGCTTCAAAAAGGATACAAACTTTTAATGAATAAGCTATTTTTAAACAACCCTTTTATGTGACATGCTAGATCCGGTCATAACGTCTAGGCTGGGTTTGGGATGTTACATTTTATGGTATCAGAGCACGGTTGCAAAACTCGGCTGTGGAATGGGTTTGAAAACATTTTTTTAAAATTTGTTTGAAATATGGTTTAGAAAATATATATATCTTTAGTGGAAGTATGGCACCCCGAGTCTCCGGCACCAAATCCGTAAGTTTCTTAGCTGTAGGGACTGTAGGGAGAAAACTCCTAGAGTTAGTGGTAGTACACTGAAACTGTTAGCTATAGGAGCTAAGACTATAAAGACTAAGACAGTAGGAAATTTCATCCGCGAAAACAATTCTTATACCTATTTTCCATAAACCACTTGTTAATAAACATTGGAATTATAGACTGATTCATAAAATTCTTAATCAGATTAATTCGATTCAATAGTATGAGTATGAGAGGACGTGGATAAGGTTTACGCGACCGTGGTAGAGGCCAAGGTGCTGGGGCTGGATCCTCAGAATCGGAGCATATGATTGAAGGCGAGGTGCCAACATCGCCAGTAACGGAAGCGGGGTCTCACTTCCGAACTTGAGGGGACGATGCTTTGTCCCAAGCAATGCTACGAGTTTTAGAATGGGTTGCTGGAGTGAGTACTGGGTCAACAGTTCGTGGGTCTATTTCTAAGCAACTCCGGTCAAACGGGGCCGAAGTTTTTAAGGGCATCTCTGGTGTAGCCCCAAATGTAGCGGAGTACTAGTTAGAGGCTGTGGAGCGAATAATGGATGACTTGGACTGCACAGTGGAACAGAAATTGAAAGGAGTAGTGTCTCTACTGCGAGATGAGGGATACCAGTTGTGGCTTACTGTGAGGGAAGGTACACAAGCAAATCGTATAACCTGAGACTTCTTTAAAACATCTTTCCAGGGAAAATATGTCGGGGCTAACTATGTGGACGCCCAGAGGAAGGAATTTCTGAATTTGGTCTAGGAAAACAAATCCGTAGCAGAGTATAAGGCAAAATTCCTACGCTTGAGCCGTTACACACGGGGTATAGTAGCGATCGATTATGAGCACTGTGTGCGGTTTGAGGATGGTCTGGGGGATGAGCTGCGGGTACTGATAGCTCCGCAGGGAGAAAGAGATTTTGCCACTTTGATTGAGAAAGCAAAAATTGCCGAAGAGATGAAACGTTCTGAGAGACAGAATAGAGATAAGGAAAGGGGTAAGAATAAGAGAGGTTTTGGGTCTTCAGGTTCTTCTGGTGGTTTTCAAAAGGGGCCTAGGTTGGATGGGCCAGCTCGAGTTGAGGTGCCAGTTGCTGTTGGTCGGTTGCAACATTGTGTACAGTGTGGGAAAATACATTCGAGGGAGTGCTGGAGAAGATCTGGTGGGTATTTCAAATGTGGGTCTAGGGATCATTGAATAAAGGACTGTCCTCGGGATCTTGTTCAGACGCAAGGAGTAGGTCAGAGGTTTATGCAGCCAGGAAGAGGTGGTCAGCAACCACCAAGGGGTCGTGGTCTGCCTAGAGGGGGAAATGGGTTAGGACGAGGTCGTGGAGCATCGAGCAGAGGTGTTGGTAATACGGGTAATACAGATGCGAGGCAGTCGAGATTGGTTTATGTTGCTCGACGTCGAGAGGATGGTGACGCGTCTGACGTCATAACCGGTACATTTCTCATATTTGATGTGCCATTTACAGCTTTAATTGATATTGGATCTACACACTCGTACGTTGCCTGTATGATGTTTAGGACACTGGGTATACAATTTGAGTTTGCTGATAGAGAAATGCCGATAATTAGTCCCTTAGAAAAATCTGTAGTGGTAAGTAAGTTGTTTAGGTATGTGCCTTTGGAAGTGCAAGGGGTTGTATTCCCGGCAGATTTAATGGAACTTCCGTTTGGCGAGTTTGATCTTATATTGGGCATGGACTGGTTAGTGAAACACCGTGCGAATTTGGATTGCGCTGCTAAGCGTATGGTATTAAGGACCACAGAGGACGAGGAAGTGATTGTGATAGGAGAAAGAAGGGATTATCGGTCTAATGTGATTTAAGCATTAAAGGCCGAGAAGTTGGTGCGTAAAGGGTGTGAGGTGTTTCTAGCTTTTGTCAGCACATCTGATGCTAAGGAATTGTCTGTTGGGGATGTCAGAACCATGAAGGAGTTCTTGGACGTTTTTCCCGAAGAGCTTCCTGGGTTGCCCCCAAATCGCGAGGTCGAATTTGGCATTGAGCTGTTACCGGGAGTGGCTCCGGTGTCCATCTCCCCTTATAGGATGGCACCGAAGGAGCTGGTAGAACTAAAAGCTCAGATCCAAGAGTTGTTGGACCGAGGATTTATCAGACCAAGTGTATCACCGTGGGCAGCGCCGGTATTGTTCATGAAGAAGAAGGATGGGTCAATGCGTATAAGCATTGACTATCGTCAATTGAACAAGCTAATGATTAAGAACAAATACCCGCTACCAAGGATTGACGATCTGTTCGATCAGCTGCGAGAAGCTTCGGTTGTCTTAAAAATAGATTTAAGATCGGGATATCATCAGCTAAGGGTTAAGGAGGCAGATACATACAAGACTGCATTCTGAACTCATTATGGGCATTACGAGTTTTTGGTTATGTCGTTCGGTTTAACGAATGCACCAGCCGCTTTCATGGATATGATGAACCGGGTCTTTTAATCCTATTTAGACCGGTTCGTGGTGGTATTCATAGATGGCATCTTGGTGTATTCAAGACCGGAGGAGGAGCATGATGCACATCTTCGGGTTGTTTTGCAGATATTGAGCGAAAAACAACTTTACGCCAAATTCAATAAGTGCGAGTTTTGGCTGAAGGAAGTGACATTTTTGGGGCATGTTGTGTCTGCCGAGGGGATTAGGGTTGATCCTCGAAAAGTTGAAGTCGTATTGGATTGGAAGCCACCGAAGTCTGTATCAGAGATCTGAAGTTTTCTGGGGTTGGCTAGATACTACAAGCGGTTCGTTAAGGGGTTTTCTTTGATTGCTGCACGCCTAACTAAGTTACTGCGTAAGGGCGTACAATTTGTTTGGACTGATAAGCAGCAAGAGAGTTTTGAGAGACTGAAGAAGATTCTGACTGAAGCACCGGTGTTGATTCAGCCTGAGGCTGGGAAAGAATTCGTTGTTTATTGTGATGCGTCTCACAGAGGTTTAGGTTGTCTGTTGATGCAAGAAGGGAATGTGGTAGCGTATGCATCTCGTCAACTAAGGCCACATGAGGTAAACTACCCCACTCATGACTTGGAACTAGGTACGGTAGTGTTCGCTCTAAAGATACGGAGACATTACCTATATGGGGAAAAGTCGATCATCTACACTGACCACAAGAGCCTGAAGTATCTCCTTACCCAAAAGGATTTGAAAATCAGGCAACGGAGATGGATAGAGTTGCTAAAGGACTATGACTGCTCAATTGAGTATCATCCGGGCAAAGCCATTGTGGTGGCAGATACACTAAGTCGGAAGGTGGTATCTGATTTGAGAGCAATGTTTGCTCATCCCAGCCTTTATGAGGATGGTAGTTTGTTGGCAGAACTTCAGGTGAAACCGACTTGGGTTGATCAGATTAAGGAGAAGTAGTCATTGGTTGAGTCGTTGGGTTCTCGTTTTTAGCAAGTGAAAAGTGGAGAGACGGGAGATTTTGGACTGAACAGTGAAGGGATGTTATGTTTCCTTGGAAGAGTTTGTATGCCGAAGGACTCTGAGTTAAGACAGATGATTTTGCGGAAAGGGTATAGTAGCCCATATGCTATGCATCCCGGTGGAAACAAGATGTACCGATATTTACGTGAACTATACTGGTGGCTAGGACTGAAACGTGAGGTTACTGATTTTGTGAGAAAGTGTTTGACATGTCAACAGGTAAAGGTTGAACATCAACTGCCGTCAGGAGTACTGCAACCCCTGACGCCTACTAAGAAAGATTCAGTGTGGGTGATTGTTGACCGATTGACTAAGTCCGTACACTTCATACCGGTTCGCACTGACTACTTGCTACAGAAGTTGACCAAGCTGTACGTGGCAGAAATTGTGAGGTTACATGGGGTACCAGTGTCTATTATCTTAGACAGGGACCCCAGATTCACATCTCGGTTCTGGAAGGTGTTACATGAAGCTTTGGGCACAAGACTAGACTTCATCACAGCGTTCCACGGACAGACTGATGGTCAGTCGGAAAGGGTAATCCAGATTCTGGAAGACATGTTAAGGGGTTGTGTGATCGACTTCAGAGGACATTGGGAGGATTATTTACCTTTGGCAGAATTCTCGTATAACAACAACTGCCAATCTAGCATTCAGATGGCACCATACGAGGCATTATATGGTCGTAGGTGTCGTACCCCTACGTGTTGGACAGAATTGGGTGAGCGACGGTTGTTGGGTCCAGAATTGATTTCGGAAACTGAGGAAAAGTTGAAGCTGATTCGGGGTCAGTTGAAAGAAGCTTCTGATAGACAGAAGTCGTATGCGGATCTGAAGCGTAAGGACATAATTATTATAATAATTATAATAAATATCTATCTAATAACAAATACATATATTACAATTGTACACATATTTATTTTACATTTGTATATTTTCATCACCATCCACTTGTCATCATTTAATTTATCTATCCTATAAAAATCTTATATTATAATTATTTTATTAATAAATATCTTTTAACTTAAATTTTAAGTGAATAAATAATTTTAATACAAGTGTGTATATACAGATTATTACACATGTACCATTTATCACCCTACATTTGTCATATTTCAATTTATTTCATAATATAATAATATTTAATATAATTTATAATTCAATAAAATAATAATAATAAAATTAACTAATTAATTAATTGAGTAAATATCTAAGAAAAAATCTTAGATTTTTCATATGTTTGCCGCCACAACCATCAAGAATGGCTTATTTGCCATTTTGGTCCTCCCTTCTTTCTATTAATCTATAATTAAAATTTTATCCCTTATTCAATTTAGCCCTTTTTCCTAATTTCTCTTAATTAAGCTAAATTCACTTAATTAAAGCCTAATTAAACACACAACTAGCCTCACAAATATTCCTAATAAATATTTACGAACTCGGTTCACTAAGACAGAGGCCCTATAACTCGCTTTTCCGGTGCTTGTGAATTTTGGGTCATTACAATGAGAAACGTATCTTTGGTAGCAATCTGTGGTTAGGCATTTGCCGGATGATCAGGTAAGCTGGGACTTGTTTCAAAAAGAATTTCAAAAGAAGCATATTGGGGAAATGTACATCGAAGAGAAAAAGCAAGAGTTTTTTGTAACATCCTGAATTTTTGGGCCTATGCGCTTAATGGGTGAAAATGAGTAATGAGTTAATTTAATGTTAGGGGTCCAAATTGGGCTCAGGATGTGGTCAAGGCCTTGGTGAAATTTTTAAATAATAGGGCACTATAGAGTTTTAAAAGGTGGTATCTGTGTTTAAATTATCAAAATGGGCTTGTGGCCCAGTAGTCAGTGGCGCCACTTAGGGAGCAAGGAGGTGACGCCACAACAAGGGAGATAGAGGCCCAAAATTTAAGTTTCATGGAGCCCAATTCTTTTAATTTAAGTTAGCTAATTTTCGGCATTTGGGTTAGGTGGAGTGGATGGCAACAAGGCTCAAAAATAGGAGGATTTATATGAATGGGATAATGTAGATATTATAGTTGATAATATGGAAGATAAAAGGGGAAAAGATAGGAGCTATCTGCAAGGCTAGGTGTTGGCCCAAATTCCATCACCTAAAGGAGTAAAGAACTCGGCTACTTCATAGAAAAGGGGTGCCGAATTTTCCCTTTTTATTAGCCTAATTTTTAGTTATCAGGAATGGTACTTTCGGGTTTTTGATAGGAGTGCCAAAATTTCTATAAATAGGGGGGATATCTCATTGCTTCTGGCATTTAAACCCTAATTTCCTCTTCATTCTTTGTGCCGAAATTCTTAGTCTCTCCCTCTACAATTTCTTTTCTTTAATTTCTTCAAAAGCCGAAACCTCTCCCTTCACTCTCTTTTCCATTCTTTTCCTCTTGTGCCGATTTCTCTAAAAAGCCGAAATCTCCATAGTTTTTCTCTATTCATCCCATTTGTGAGTTAGTTCTATTCTTCCGACATTTAAATCTTTTTCTTTGGCATTGCCGAATCTTCTCTCTAGTGCTAGCTGAATCCCCTGTGTTAAGGTAAGTGTAGACTTCTGTTAGTTTCTCACGTTTTATTTCAGTTTTTGAAAGGGAAAAGCCGAAAAGCTAATAGTTTAATGGTTCTATGTTGGGCGGCATTCCGGGATTTGAAGGAAACTTGGTCGTCTAGATCTAAAAGCCGAAAATCATTAGTCTCCAATTTCGGGATTTTAAGGTAAGGAGATTTTCCCTAGATTTTTACTAGATTTGCTCATCGTATGCAAGATCTTAACTCTATGATGAGAATTAACGATTAGATGTTGTAGTTCTGACAATGACTTATGATGGAATTAAATATGGATCAGGCAAAGGAGAGAATCCCTAAGTTTAAGAAACGAGCGGAATCTGCCGTTCGAGATTGGCCACTAGGTTGTGGATCGGTTTCTGAACAACACCTTAGGCAGATAGCTGTTGTGTCGACTACGGATAGCGTCGACATAGAAAGCATCGTTTTATCGGTAATCAGGTGTGTAGATCCTTATCACATAAGTTTTATTTTGTACTATACCTGATAGGGGTTGAAAAGCCGAAAAATGATGCTGTATGAACAGTCGTGTGTAGATCTCTAACACACTATTAATCCTGTATGTATGTCTATATATATATTATGGGCTAAAAAGCCGGAAAGAGGCTATATAGACAGTCGAATGGAACCCTAAAAGGGTTACGCAAGGATGCCAGGTACGTAAACATAGAACTCCCTATGTGTATCAAAATATATGTAAGCCTGCATGATGTTTTCTTTATGTGTGTATGCATGGGGTGGGATTATGATATTGAAGGGGAAGTGCATGATAGGTCACTTGGTGATCGGTGGTAGAAATCCCACAAATGTAAATGTTAGGTCACATAGTGATCGGTGGGTATGCCACGTTTAATGATTCCTGAATAACAGGAATAGGCAGTACGGCTATCGTTATGGTGTGTAGCGGATGGAGGGTTGATTGTAGAAATCCCCAAGGTGTGATGGTTGGTACGGGTTGGTGTGTAGAGGATGGAATTCTAGGATGGGTTGGGCTTTGCATCATTTATTATCTGTCATGTGATTATGATTGTTGCCATTGTGTATGGGCCAGGGCTCATAATGTGTTTGTGGGCCCAAGCCTTTTATGTGTTTTCGGGATTTACACACTGAGTCTTGGTGACTCACCCTATTATTTTTCCCTAACTTTTCAGATGAGCAGTAGATCGTGGACATGGGAGTCGAGATGGACTCGAGGGGCCATCAAGTTTTTATTTGTATAGATTATTTTCGGTTTTCCTTTAAGTTTTGTTTTGGGAATATTTAGGTAATAAGGCCCCATAGTTTTTATTCAATTAAGTAGTTTTTAATGTTCTGCAACTTATGAATTTGTGTCAAAGGTTTTATTATATTTAATAATAATAATAATAATAATAATAATAATAATAATAAGGTTTTATTATTAAAATGTCACTTATTTATTCAAATAATGTCTAATTAACTTACGATTTCCAAAACCAACTTAGCAAAAGATTTTAACGTACAACCCGTAGCACACCAGATCTGGTCGAAACTTATGGGCCGGGTTTGGGGTGTTACATTTTTAGTGCTGAAACAGGGTAATATGTCAGTACTAGATTATGAGCAAGAGTTCTCTAGACTAAGCATGTATGCTTCAGAATATGTTCCAACCGAGGCTGATAGTTTTAAACGATTTCTACGGGGACTGGGAGATGAAATCAAGATTCAATTGGTAAGTCTCAAAATTACTGAACTTGTTGATCTGGTTGAGGGAGTGAAAATGATAGAACAAGTATTGGGCCAGTATAAAAAGTCAGAAATAGGTAAATCAGCTGGGAAACGTATGGGAACTACCAGTTCTAATCCATTACCGAAGAGATCCAGAAAATCAAGAAATGGTTGGAGATCAAGCTTTCGGCCTGATAGGGGTGACAGAAGCAGAGGAAAACAGATTACTATTTCCACCGGTAGTGTAAAAACTTCGCCCCGGGAAAGTGAAAATCCTGAATGCGATTATTATGGGAAAAGACATTTTGGTGAATGCTGGAAGAAAATTGGAGTATGTTTCCGCTGTGGCTCTACTGAACACTTTGTTAAAGATTGTTCGAAAACTCATAATAGTACACCCGCCACATCTCAGAGATCGGGATCGACTGCCAGAGGTAGAGGAATGTCCAAAGAAGGTTCTGTTTCGAAGAGAGGAGGAGCTGGTAGAGACAATGATATAGCTACACAGTAATCTGAAGTCAGAGTTCCAGCTAGAGTTTATGTAGTCAGAGCCCAGGAAGAAGACAATGCTCACGATGTGGTGACAGGTATATTTTTACTGTATTCTGAGCCTATTTATACTTTGATTGATCCTGGATCTTCACACTCATATATTAATTCAAAATTAGTAGAGTCGGGGAAATTAAAAACAGAAATGTCTAAAGTCTCAATAGAAGTATCAAGTCCATTGGGGCAAACAATATTAGTTAATCAGGTGTGCCCGAGATGCCCGCTAATAATATATGATAAAACTTTTTCAGTAGATTTATTAACTCATCCTTGTTTCTTGATATTCAAATGAATTGCATGACTAACATGTTTCTTAAGATTATATGTGTTTAGGCAAATTGCCAAATTTTCTTGGGATGAATTTTGCATGCGTACTTTAAATATAAATGAATGGTAAGTTAAATTCCTGTTATACGAATTTACTAAGCATAATATGCTTACCCTGTATTATTTTTTCTGTTTTATAGTAATTCAGAAGCTCGAAGTGGTTGGAAGCTGGTCGGAGCATCATCACACTATCCTTCGGTTTTTGTATATGTAGCGAACTAAATTTTGGTATAATGGCATGTATAGGTTCAATTGGCCATTGATGGCAAATATGTGTTTTGGTTATAAATAGCCATTGGAATGGCTTGAGTTGGACATACTTTTGTTAAGTATATATTTGCGTGGATTCTTTATGTTTGTTGTGTTTGATGTGGTTGAGTGATGTATAAGTTATAGGCATATTGATGTATGAGATGAGATAGTATAGTTGGTATAAGTAAACAAATATATGTTCTTATTAATATGGTAAACTTGAATGATGAGAAATGAGGATATATGACATGTTTATGACTTGATTTTGGTTAATTTAAATGTCTTGGATTGGCTTTTGAATGTGTTAAAATGTTATTGTAGGTGGAAGACCAAATGGGCGAGGAATATGGCCTCGAAATGGCCTTATTTCGTTCACACAGGCAGAGCCACGGTTGTGTGTCTCAGTAGTGTGTGAGACACGGGCATGTGTTTTAGCCGTGTGTCCCTTGCATCTTTAAAATTTCAAGACAGTATGCTTAAAATTGATCACACGGCCTGGCACACGGACGTGTGGCAAGGCCGTGTGACCTAAGTCAGAGAGTTACACGGGTATGAACACGGGTTGGGATACGACCGTGTGCCCTATTTCGAATGCCCACACAGCCTAACCACACGGGCGTGTGCCTCATGTATCTTGGAAAATTTTTAAGATTTTTCGAAAAATTCTCTAAGTACCCGGTTTAGTGCCGACTTGTTTCTAATGTATGTTTTGGATCTTGAGGGCTCATATAAGGGACTTTATGAATAATTTCTGACATGAATGTTAAATAATATGAAATGATTATAGTTGTTCTGTATATTCTGGTAATGCTCTGTAACCCTGTTCTGGCGACGGATATGGGTTAGAGGTGTTACATTTATTGGTATCAGAGATACGGTTTAGCCGATTCTTGGACTAACATAGCGTATACGAGTCTAGCTATACACACCATTATATAACATGTGATAGTGTGATATTTCTTGACCATTTTAAATATGTTTTTCGTATAGTAATGTCATCCAACCGAGCTGAATCCGAATAAGCTGAGAGCAATACTTAAGCTTCACTTCAAAGAACAGCTTCAAGTAGACCACCTCGAAACCCCGACAATATGAGTGGAAGTCGAGGTATGAAAAAAGATTCAACTGTTAAATCTGAAGCACGAGCACCGGCAAGGACATATACTATTCGTGCACGTGAGGATACCTCTACACCTGATGTTATTATAGGTACTTTTTCTCTTCTTGATAAAGATAAAATTGTTTTAATTGATCCTGGTTTGACATATTCATACATTTGCACGAATTTAGTGTCTAATAAAAATTTACCTGTCGAGTCCACTGAATTTGTGGTTAAAGTATCAAACGCCTAGGCTAGAATATGATGGTGGATAATGTAACATCCTAAAAAGGGCCTATGCATTTTCGGTTTAATTGTACGAAATGACATCTCTTATGTGTTATGAATATATTTTGAACATTTTTGGAAACCTGGAAATGTATGGAAACGATTTAGAAATGAACATTTTGGAAACCTGAAAATGTACGGAAATGTTAAGTTTACAAATGGAAAGTGAACATTTTTGGAAACTAGGAAATGATTTGGAAATAATTCAAAAGAGGAAAGTGAACATTTCTGGAAACTTGGAAATGTAAGGAAATGTCAAGTTTAAAGAGCCAAACCAAAATTTTTGGAAACTTAGAAATGACTTAGAAATGTCGAGTTTTAAAGTTTAAAAGAGGAAACTGAGGCAAGGTCGCCTTAAGAGAAAAAAATATGTGGAATTTGACACACAAGCAGGCTTGGAAAAGTGGCCTGAAGATGCCACTTAGGGCCTCTAGAAATGGCGCCACATACAAGGGTATTGGGCCTGAGTTCGAGTCACATGGGAAGCAAATAAAAGAAGTTTTATTTTCGCTTCTAGAAACACAGAGGTGGACGGCACAAGGCTTGCAACAGAGGAGTTTTATCCTCTTTAAAATTCGGCTAATAAGGATAAATAATGGATTTTTTTTAGATTTTTTTCAAGGAGATAATAAAGGATTATTCTTTAATTATTAAGGAGATAAATGTGGATAAATTCTTTTATTTTGTGATAATTAAAGGATAAAGCTATCAAATAAAGAAGAGTGGTGGCCAAGTAAGGGATTCTAAGGGATAAATTCGGCTATAAAAGGAAGAACATAGGGCTACTCATCAATTTTCTTCCTCCTCTTCTCTCTGCCGAATTTCTTCTTGTTGTGGAGCATCCATCTTTTTCTTCTTTTTCTTTTAGCCTCCTAGCCGATTCCTTCTAAGCCAAATATTCCTCTCTTCTTTCATCTTTGAAACTGAATGCATAGAGGGCTCATAACCGATTGTTCATCAAGTCTCTAAGCCGAATCTCTGAAGTGGTGTCAAGAAGGATCTGTCGATTTCAATATAAAGGGGTAAGGATCTATAGTTATACTTGTATTCCTTTCTTTTAAGTCGAAAGTTAGTCTAATCCCTCCTATATCTTGTTGATCGAAATATGGAAGGTGAATTCAGGGATTTCAGATCTAAGGTATTTCGGCATCTCCATTAATCAGGAAGAGAGTTTCGGGATTTAAAGATTTAAGGTAAGCATCTATGTATATTCGGCTAAGGCTTAGATTAGTATCTAGATCTGTTCTTTAAATGTTTAAAAGCCAAAACTAACCTACGATGTGATTTGATGTTTGGCCGAATACAAGAAGGAGTACAACAAGGTTTTCGGGATTTGAATAATAGGGAAATCGGCAGCAAGGTAGGTTTTAAGAATACAAATCCTACTAGGATTTGGTTTTATAGGCTTTATGCTAACATATTAAGGTTACCAAATGTAGGAATTGAGATCTAAAGCAATAGATCGGTTTTTTCGGGATTTCAAGGAATTCGTTAAGCAAATCAGGTGTGTACCCCACACTAATTTTTAATATGTTATATGGCAAATATTTAATACATGAATGTATAAGAATGTGAATGTGGCTAAAATACCCTAATGTGGTACAAAGTACTCAGGTACGTTTCCTACTGCTGCTAGGATTACGAAATATGTTATATTTTAACATGTGAAAAGCGACATGAATGTGAATTTAAGTATGATATGCATGATATTAAATATATGGGGCATTCGGGTTATATGAGAAAGGGGAAGTGAATGTGATGACTTCGGTCTCACTATCTAAATGTGGTGACTTCGGTCTCACTATCTGAATGTGGTGACTTCGGTCACATTATCTGAATGTGGTAACTTCGGTTACATTATCTGAATGTGGTGTCTCATGACACAATTATCTGGTGGCAATGCCACGAATTTTATATGGGCGATGAGCACGTCGACTGCAGCGACTGCCTTCGATGGAGTGTAGCGGAAGGAGGGTAGACTTAGTAGTCCCCACGGTGTGCAGGTTGGTACGGGGATGTGTAGCGGATGGCATCTAGGTTTGGGTATGGGTTGCACCATTATTTTATCTGTATATGAATGTGCATGTGATACGTTATGGTATGCCTGATCTATTAAATTTTAGTGTTGTGTACACATTGAGTCTGTTGACTCACCCCGTTGGGGAATATTTTTCAGGTGATGAGCAATAATGGACCGGGTCGGCAGGAGCTAAAGGTGGCCATGCATAGCAAGGAAAAATCTTATTATTTGGGACTTTTATTTTTACTACGTACTTTAATTTTAAGTTTGGGAATTATTTGATGTAATAAGGCCATAAGGCCATAGTTGAATTTCTTTATTTCTTTTTACTTATTATTATTATGTTACGAATTATTATTAATTAACGAATCAAGTAAATTTATTTTTGAATAAGCCCTAAATGTTTTGTCACTCTAAATAAATGGATTTCAATATAAGATAAATTGGTTTTCAACACAAGCCCAACCCAAAACAATATTTTTTTTAAATTTGCACAAGTTTTTCCTAAGAAACAAAAGAACTTTGAACCGGTTTACTTGAGGAACATACCAAATCTGGTCAAAGCTCGTGGGCCGGGTTTGGGGTGTTTCAGTTTGGTATCAGAGCCCAGTTTTAAACTCTCGGCCTGTGGTCTAAGGCCCAAAACGTTTTCAAATCGAGCCCAAGTAAGCTTTATAAAAATATTTTTGAAAATAAGCAGGTTTTGGCATGGCACCTAAGTCTCCGACCCGAAGTCCACCAGGTAAGTACCCCTATCCTTTGTGTGATTTATATTGTGAATTGTAGAAGGGTAGAAATGGAATGGAACGTAGACTAGCATGATAAGTATTTGAACCCTAGGACTAGTGTACCCCAACAAATACATAAGACTTAAATGCTTAATTAAACGGACCTATGTCTAAGCCGCCGAGTTAGGGTGTGGCAACCATTGTGCGCATGTCTAGGATTGGTATTCAGTGAGAGCTTGGTATTTAAGCAGTCCGCGTGACTCACCTCCTCTCCACTCGAATCCTACCTGGTGCGTAGCTTCGGTTCACCCTAACCAAGAGGACTTATTCATGGGCTAAACCCTAACTAAAACCCGAAAGGGAACTAGCCGTATTTTCATGGAAAACCTAGTTTTAAAATTCTTAAATTACCCTTTGATTTATAAAAGCTATTCCATAAAATTTTTCTGAAATATTTCTTGATTTACAAAATTACTAAGATACCTCTATTTGCAAAATTACTAAATTGCCCTTGAGTGTTAAAATTACCATATTACCCCTACTTCAATAAAAATTTTCTTATTTTGTAAAAGTATCCAACAACCCTATTTTGTGAAAGTCCAAAATACCCTGATTTGGAAAATTACGAAATTACCCCTGGTTTACCCCAATTACCAAAATGACCTTAAATTCTCAAAATTTTTGCAACATCACCGATTTGGAAAACAAATTCTCAAAAAGAACCCTCAAGTTTTGCAAATTTTGAAATACCCTTGATTTATTAAGATTTACAAATTTACCCCGGTTTATTACCAAAATACCTCCGAGGTCCAAAATTACCGAAATACCCCCGGATTTCAAAATTTTCCAAAATACCCCGGGAATTTAAAAATTCCAAGATACTTTTTGACAAAAAATCACCAAGGAACTTTTCTTTCGAAAAAAATTACGAAAATACCCCTGTAGGACAAATTACAAAAATACCCCTGGGTAGAGGAAAAACAATAACAAGGAAAACTACAACGTTTCTTTGAATGAACAAAGGTTCATAATTGTTTGATGGATGTATGAATGAATGGAAAGACTGTGTTCATGTATGAATACGAAAGAACCACTCCTAAAACTCTTTTCATAAAATTTCTTCGCGGGTAATCAAGTGAAACAAAAGTACTAATTCATAAAACTTCTTAATCAGATCTCGATGTTAGAAATGAGCTCTAGAGGACGTGGTCGTCGTGGACGCGGTAGAGGAAGAATGACTAGGTCAGAACCCGTTAGATCGGGTCAAGGGTCTGATAATGAGGTACCACCGCCACCACCACCCCCAGCTGTTGGTGTTGAGCAACAGGCTCAGACGGGGGAGGATGCTGTGTCGCAGGCTGTGCTGCGAGTTTTGGAGTTGGTGGCTGGTGCAGGGGGAAATTCGAGAAATCGAAAGTCTGTGCCTGAACGGGTTCGAGCTAATGGAGCCGAAATGTTTCGTGGAGTATTTGGTGTGGCACCCAGTACAGCTGAGTACTGGTTGGAAGCAACTGAGCGCATCATGGACGAGCTTGATCTGACCCCTGAGGAGAAGTTAAAGGGAATGGTGGCACTGTTACGCGATGAAGCGTATCAATGGTGGCTAACTGTGCGGGACGGTGCCACGGCTGAGGATCTGACCTGGGAATATGTTAAGGAAGCATTTCAAAAGAAGTATGTTGGAACAAGGTATACTGATGAGCAAAGGAAAGCATTTCTGGGGCTGGTTCAAGGGAACAAGTCCGTTGCAGAATATGAAGCTGAATTTCTGAGGTTGAGCCGGTATGCTCGAGGAGTAGTGGCAACTGAGCATGAGCATTGTGTCCGTTTTGAGGACGGACTAAGGGATGATTTGAGATTGTTGATAGCACCGCATCAGGAGCGGGAGTTTTCTGCTTTAGTAGAAAAGGCCAAGGTAGCTGAGGGAATTAAGGATTCTACCAAGCAGACCATGGATCGGAACAGGCCAAAAAGAGGTTTTGAATCGTCTGAATCATCTGGGAATAAGAGGCCTAGCGTTGATGGGCCGCGGAATCAGCAAGCTGGTACAGGATGGCAGTATCGTCCTTGTGATCATTGTGGAAAGAAGCACTCAGGGGAGTGCTGGAAAAAGACGGGAGGATGTTTTAGGTGTGGGTCAAAGGACCATATACTCAAGGATTGTCCTAAGAAACCAGATGAAAGATGGCCAGCAGCTCAGAATGTTAATCAGGCCGGTAGAGGTGGACAGCAGCCTCAGCAAGGTCGTGGACCGAACCATGGAGGAAATGGTTCGGGCCGAGGACGTGGAGCACCAAGCAGAGATGCTGAAGGTGCAGACGCGAGGCAACCAAGGTTAGTTTATGCAGTTGGCCGTCGCGAGGAGGAAGATGTGCCAGATATGACAACGGGTACGTTCCTTATTTCTGGAATACCCTTAATTGCTTTGCTTGTTATAGGGCTAGCTTATTCTTGTATTGCTAGGAAAGTGCCTGAAACCTTGGATGTGAACCTAGAGAATATGCCTAGAAAGTATGATAGTTCTTTAAGATCAGAGTGAGCAACAGTAGCGTAGTGTGGGGAGTTAGACCGTACGATTGTTCGTTAGTAAGTAATTTCGAGGACGAAATTATTTTAAGGGGGGTAGAACTGTAACATCCTAAAAAGGGCCTATGCATTTTCGGTTTAATTGTACGAAATGACATGTCTTATGTGTTATGAATATATTTTGAACATTTTTGGAAACCTGGAAATGTATGGAAATGATTTAGAAATGAACATTTTGGAAACCTGAAAATGTATGGAAATGTTAAGTTTACAAATGGAAAGTGAACATTTTTGGAAACTAGGAAATGATTTGGAAATAATTCAAAAGAGGAAAGTGAACATTTCTGGAAACTTGGAAATGTAAGGAAATGTCAAGTTTAAAGAGCCAAACAAAAATTTTTGGAAACTTAGAAATGACTTAGAAATGTCGAGTTTTAAAGTTTAAAAGAGGAAACTGAGGCAAGGTGGCCTTAAGAGAAAAAAATATGTGGAATTTGACACACAAGCAGGCTTGGAAAAGTGGCCTGAAGATGCCACAAGTGAAGCAAATAAAAGAAGTTTTATTTTCGCTTCTAGAAACACAGAGGTGGACGGCACAAGGCTTGCAACAGAGGAGTTTTATCCTCTTTAAAATTCAGCTAATAAGGATAAATAATGGATTTTTTTTAGATTATTTTTCAAGGAGATAATAAAGGATTATTCTTTAATTATTAAGGAGATAAATGTGGATAAATTCTTTTATTTTGTGATAATTAAAGGATAAAGCTATCAAATAAAGAAGAGTGGTGGCCAAGTAAGGGATTCTAAGGGATAAATTCGGCTATAAAAGGAAGAACATAGGGCTACTCATCAATTTTCTTCCTCCTCTTCTCTCTGCCGAATTTCTTCTTGTTGTGGAGCATCCATCTTTTTCTTCTTTTTCTTTTAGCCTCCTAGTCGATTCCTTCTAAGCCAAATATTCCTCTCTTCTTTCATCTTTGAAACCGAATGCATAGAGGGCTCATAGCCGATTGTTCATCAAGTCTCTAAGCCGAATCTCTGAAGTGGTGTCAAGAAGGATCTGTCGATTTCAATATAAAGGGGTAAGGATCTATAGTTATACTTGTATTCCTTTCTTTTAAGTCAAAAGTTAGTCTAATCCCTCCTATATCTTGTTGATCAAAATATGGAAGGTGAATTCCGGGATTTCAGATCTAAGGTATTTCGGCATCTCCATTAATCAGGAAGAGAGTTTCGGGATTTAAATATTTAAGGTAAGCATCTATGTATATTCGGCTAAGGCTTAGATTAGTATCTAGATCTGTTCTTTAAATGTTTAAAAGCCGAAACTAACCTATGATGTGATTTGATGTTTGGCCGAATACAAGAAGGAGTACAACAAGGTTTTCGGGATTTGAATAATAGGGAAATCGGCAGCAAGGTAGGTTTTAAGAATACAAATCCTACTAGGATTTGGTTTTATAGGCTTTATGCTAACATATTAAGGTTACCAAATGTAGGAATTGAGATCTAAAGCAATAGATCGGCTTTTTCGGGATTTCAAGGAATTCGTTAAGCAAATCAGGTGTGTACCCCACACTAATTTTTAATATGTTATATGGGAAATATTTAATACATGAATGTATAAGAATGTGAATGTGGCTAAAATACCCTAATGTGGTACAAAGTACTCAGGTACGCTTCCTACTGCTGCTAGGATTACGAAATATGTTATATTTTAACATGTGAAAAGTGACATGAATGTGAATTTAAGTATGATATGCATGATATTAAATATATGGGGCATTCGGGTTATATGAGAAAGGGGAAGTGAATGTGATGACTTCGGTCTCACTATCTGAATGTGGTGACTTCGGTCACATTATCTGAATGTGGTAACTTCGATTACATTATCTGAATGTGGTGTCTCATGACACAATTATCTGGTGGCTATGCCACGAATTTTATATGGGCGATGAGCACGTCGACTGCAGCGACTGCCTTCGATGGAGTGTAGCGGAAGGAGGGTCGTCCTAGTAGTCCCCACGGTGTGCAGGTTGGTACGGGGATGTGTAGCGGATGGCATCTAGGTTTGGGTATGGGTTGCATCATTATTTTATCTGTATATGAATGTGCATGTGATACGTTATGGTATGCCTGATCTATTAAATTTTAGTGTTGTGTACACATTGAGTCTGTTGACTCACCCCGTTGGGGAATATTTTTCAGGTGATGAGCAATAATGGACCGGGTCGGCAGGAGCTAAAGGTGGCCATGCATAGCAAGGAAAAATCTTATTATTTGGGACTTTTATTTTTACTACGTACTTTAATTTTAAGTTTGGGAATTATTTGATGTAATAAGGCCATAAGGCCATAGTTGAATTTCTTTATTTCTTTTTACTTATTATTATTATGTTACGAATTATTATTAATTAACGAATCAAGTAAATTTATTTTTGAATAAGCCCTAAATGTTTTGTCACTCTAAATAAATGGATTTCAATATAAGATAAATTGGTTTTCAACACAAACCCAACCCAAAACAATATTTTTTTTAAAATTTGCACAAGTTTTTCCTAAGAAACAAAAGAACTTTAAATCGGTTTACTTGAGGAACATACCAAATCTGGTCAAAGCTCGTGGGCCGGGTTTGGGGTGTTTCAGATAAAATTTGTAAGAATTTTCAGTTAATGGTACAGGGTTTCTATTTTTCGGCTAATTTAATGTTATTGACATTTGATAAATTTAATGTAATTTTGGGCAGGGATTAGTTAACTCAGCATGAGGCCGTTGTAAATTTCAAACAAAAGTATATTGTGTTGAAATGTCTGAATGGTGAAATGATTTGTACTGAATCTAATAATTTGAATGGGTTGTCTAATGTGATATCAACCATGTAAGTATAGAAATATGTCAAAAAGGGTTATGATGCTTATGTTGCCTATGTGTTGGATACTAAAGTATTTGAGTCAAAGATTAAGGCAGTGCCAGTAGTCTGTAAGTATCCGGATGTATTTTCAGAAGAGTTACCCGGATTACCTCCGGTCAGAGAAGTAGAATTTTCTATAGATCTTGTTCCGAGGACAACACCGATATCTATAGTACCTTACAGCATGGCTCCTACTGAATTAAAAGAGTTAAAAGCGCAGTTGTAAGAACTAACTGATAGAGGCTTTGCTCGACCTAGTTTCTCACCTTGGGGTGCACCAGTTCTGTTTGTCAAGAAAAAATATGGATCCCTGAAGCTATATATTGATTACCGGTAACTCAATAAGGTTACAATCAAGAATAAATATCCACTTCCCCGTATTGATGACTTTATTTGTCAAGTTAAAAGGCGCTACAGTATTTTCAAAGATTGATCTTCGTTCTGGCTATTATCAGTTACGAGTGAAGACTCGGATGTACCGAACAAAACCTTCAGAACCTGGTATGGACATTATGAATTCCTGGTGGTGCCGTTTGGCTTGACAAATGCACTTGCAGTATTTATGGATTTAATGAATAGAATTTTCAGACTGTATCTGGATAGATTTGTTGTTGTATTCATTGATGATATTTTGGTATATTCCTGAGATGAAAATGAACATGCTGATCATTTGAGAATTGTTTTGCAAACTCTGCGTGAAAACAATTGTATGCTAAATTTAGCAAATGTGAATTTTGGCTTCGAAAAGTTGGTTTTCTGGGAAATATAGTATAGGCTGAAGGCATCAGAGTTGATCCAAATAAAATTTCAGCTATTGTTAATTGGACACCATCGAGAAATATATCAGAAGTCAGAAGTTTTTTGGGATTAGCTAGTTACTATCGGAGGTTTGTGAAAGGGTTCTCGATGATAGCTTCGCGGAAGACACAACTATTGTAAAATGATGTAAAATTTGAGTGGACGAATAAATGTCAGCAAAGTTTTGACCGACTGAAAACCTGTTGACTGAAGCACCAGTTCTAGTTCAACCTGAATCGGGTAAGGAATTTTTAATTAATAGTGATGCATTATTGAATGGTTTAGGTTGTGTTTTGATGCAAGAAGGTAAAGTACTAGCCTATGCTTCATGACAGCTAAAGCCACATGAAAAGAATTACCCGATACATGATCTTGAATTAGCAGCTATTGTATTTGTTTTGAAAATTTGGCGACACTACTTGTTTGGTGAAAAATGTCATATATTCACCGATTATAAAAGCTTAAAGTATTTAATGTCGCAAAAAGATTTGAATCTAAGACAGCACAAGTGGCTTGAATTACTGAAAGATTATGATTTGGTTATCGACTATCATCCGAGAAAAGCAAATGTGGTTGTAGATTATTTGAGTAGAAAGTCTATGTTTACCTTGCAAGCAATGAATACTCGATTATCATTATCTGATGATGGCTAAATAATAGCTGAGTTAAAAGTTAAGCCGGCATTTCTACAGTAAATCTGTAAAGCTCAGAAAAGTGATAGTGAGTTACAAGCTAAATGGGTACAGTGTGAATCGACTTCTGATTCAGAATTTCAGATTAAAGCTGATGACTACCTATTATTTAAAGGCAGAGTATGTGATCCAAAGAATTCAGAACTTATATAGAAGATTTTACACGAAGCTCATAGTGGTATTCTGTTTGTTCATCCTGGGAGTAATAAAATGTATAAGGATTTGAAAAAGATGTACTGGTGGCCGGGAATTAAGCGCGACCTTTTTGAATTCGCATCTAGATGTTGGATATGTCCCCAAGTTAGAGCTGAACATCAGGTACCTTTAGGACTGTTACAACCAGTCACGATATCGGAATGGAAATTGGAAAGAATTACCATGGATTTTGTGTTAGGATTACCTCTATCTTCAAAAAAGAAAGATGTCATTTGGGTAATCGTCGACTATTTTACAAAGCCTGCACATTTTATTTTGGTACATACAGATTTCTCCCTGGATAGATTGGCTGAGTTATATGTTTTTGAGATTGTCAGATTACACGGTGTGCTAGTTTCAATTGTTTCTGATAGAGATCCAAGGTTCAGACCCCGATTCTAGAATAAATTGCAAGAAGCTTTGGGTACTTAATTGCATTTCAGTATTGCATTCCATCCTCAGACAGATGGTCAATCCGAATTTATGATACAGATTTTAGAAGATATGCTTCGGAGTTGTGTTTTAGAATTCAAATGAAATTGGGAAAAATATCTACCTTTAGTCGAATATGCATATAATAACAGTTATCAGTCAAGTATTAAGGTGGCACCGTATGAGGCTCTATATGCTCGTAAATGTAGAACTCTATATAAGTGAAAGTGAAAGTGATCCGAGGCACCTTGAAAGCAGCTTTTGAACTTATATAGAAGAAAAAGTGAAAGTGATCCGAGGCACCTTAAAAGTAGCTTCTGATCGTCAGAAATCCTATGTGAATATTAAACGAAAAGAAATAGAATTCCAAGTTGGCGACAAGGTATTTTTTAAAGTATCGTCTTGGAAGAAAGTTTTTCGGTTTGTTTGTAAAGGAAAATTGAGTCAACGATTCATCGGGCCATATGAGATCATTGAAAGAATTAGACATGTTACATACCGATTGGCTTTACCACCAGAACTAGAAAATATTCACAATGTCTTTCATTTTTCTATGTTACGACGATATTGGTCAGATCCTTCACGTGTTATCTCTCTAACAGATGTTGAGGTTCAGCCTTATATGGTTTATATGTTCTCTGGAAACGATACGATATAGAAGGAGCTATTTTGGAATTAGAGGAAACAATGAGAAAGCAATATCCGAATCTATTTACTGATAATATTTTCGAGAACAAAAATTTTAAGGGGGAGTTGTAACAGCTCATTTTCAGTGAAATCAAAACAGTGGTTTCGGAACCACAAATCCGATTCCATAAGGAAAATTATTTTAATATTACTGCATGGTCTGCATTATGATAGGAGTGTCGTATAAAAATTTCGTTAAGAAAATTTTATCGATTACATGTTTAATTTGATAAAGGAGCAAATTGCATAAAATGAAAAAGTTGAGTAGTTGTAACACCCCAATTTTTGGGGCTAGATGTTTTGAGTTTTGTGGTTAGGGTCAGTGAGAAGGTTGCACAATTGTGTTTGGTTGCGCGTTTGAGTGTCAGAATGGGCCTGCAGGTCTGGTGGTTTAGTGAGTGTTAGTATACCTCAAGGTTCTGAGTTCGAGTCTTTGGGTGGGCATTTTGGAGAAACATTTGTTTTGTTTTAAGTTAATAATATCTACCTATTTTGTTCTATTTTATTTTAATTATGTATTTCTTTATTTCTATTTTATTTATTTTTATTGTTTCTGGACGTTTCTTTCCCTCTCTTGGCTTCTCTTTTCTTTTGTTCTTTTTTATTCTCTTTTGAACGGTTTTGCTTAGGGGTTTTGGTGAACTTTGATTTTTTGGTCTGCGAGTCAGATTCTAGACGTCTTGGATCGTAAAACAGGTTTAGGATTCGAACCTTAGCTATTTTTATTTTGCGAATTATTTATCGACATTTCTTGAGTGTGCTCTAAACTGTCGATTTTAGGTTTTAGTTGTTGAAAAAGTATGGGAAAACACTGCATATCCCGATATACTCTTGTTATGGTGAAGGTTGGGGGCAGCCCTGATGGCTAAAACGACGATTTTGGCTTGTTCCAAGGTGGTTTCATGAGACACATGGGTGGCCACACTGGCGTGTGCCAGTTCACACGGCCGTGTTTTTTTAGGAATTAGGGTTTTCCGGTAAGTTTTGGTGCCACACAGCCGTGTGGCTGATTTGGGGATTTTGTCAATTTTCGCACGGCCGTGTCCCCTCGATACACGGGCGTACATGATTGAGAATTAGGGATTTAGTTTTTTTAACGTCACACGGCCTGGCTACACAACCATGTGGCTAATTTGGGGATTTTAGGATCTCACATGGGAGTGTATTTTGGATACACGGTCGTGTTTGGTGGGCACACGGGCATGTGAGACCCTCACATGGTCGTGTTTGCCCTGTACTCTATTTTAGCACATTTTGGAGAGTGAGTTACACGGCCTGTTCCCACGGCCATATCCCTAGTCTACACAGGCGTGTGCTTCAATCACACGGTAGTATGCCTCTCTTCACACGGGCGTGTGCCTTAGCCACACGGTGGCGTGCCCCTCTTCATACGGGCGTTTGACCTCCCACAAGTCCTATGTGGTGTGTTTTGGTTGGATGAGCTTAATCAGTTCTTATGGGGTGTGATCGGGGGACGGAGAAGTGTGTTGGCTGGTTGGGTGGGTTTTATCACTTGACTGCATTTCATCCCCATCTGTTTAGGAGTTCTAATTGTAAGATTATCTGTCTGTGTTTTGTTTGTCTGAACAGCACTTGTGTTAAGTTTTAATAGGCAATTATGCCAATCTTTCCTTTTTCTCATATCCGATAAATCACAATTTGCATGAATAAAACATGCTATATCATAACTCAATTTGGCCCAAAAGCCAATCACATAAACGTCAATCGAATTTACCATGTATTTCATACATCACAAGTATAGACCAGTAATCACAGGTTTTCACAAAAACATTTTCATGTAAATCATGAACTCACAATTTCATGAAGTCTATACTTATAAACTTTACGTACATACCTGTACCAACTCGTAACATAATCACATACTTTCTCATCTTTGACATACCTGTTGAATTTCCCGTTGAACCATTTGGAATACTAAAGGATACTCGGGGATCTCGTACACACAGTACTGTACCAATTCCATATCCCAGATATGGTCTTACATGTAATCTCGTATCGATGCCAATAGCCCAGCTATGGTCTTACACGAAGTCTCATATCGATGCCATATCTCAGATATGGTCTTACACGTAATCTCAGCAACCCTAATTTCATGACATTGGTATCCTATCTATTCCTAAGGTTCAATAGGGACTTTTGTTGTATCGAACCACTGTCGGTCATTTCTGTAGTATCGTACTCAATAGCATTCACATTTCATTTCAATAGTATAGCATTTGCCACAATTATCTCAATTAAGTCTCTATCCACAAATAATTTAATGCTTATTAAACATATGAACTTACCTCGGCATAAAAACAACAAAAAATGACTAAATCGTCAAATACTCGTTTTCCCCCTATTCTAACTCTGAACCTCATTTTTCTTGATCTATAATATCACATTTAACTTATTTAATCAACACATTATTCATTTCAGTCCAAAAGTCACATTATGGAAAAATTACATTTTTGCCCTTAAAGTTTAAGCTTTTACAATTTAGTCCCTAGGCCCGTAAAATTATTTTCATTCAATTTCTTCAAAACCCTAGCCTAGCCAAACCATTTTTATACTCATAACAGCCCACATTTCTCATTTATTTTCATTTTTCTACTCATTTTATAACTTTTACAAATAAGTTCTTTTATGCATTTCACTGAAAATCACTTAGCAAAAGTCATTTATCATACACCAAACATGCATTTTCTACCATTAGACATCAAAATATACAAACATCCATAATGGGTAAAATTTTAGACCTTGACATCTCTTCAAATTGATGGTAGAAATAGAAAGATCGAGTTACAACGACTTCAAAAATGTAAAGAGCTTTAAAAACGAGGCTAGAACAGACTTACAATCGAGCTTGGAAGCTTGGAAAACCCTAACCATGTCTTCTCCATGTAAAATTCGAAAAGGGGAAGAAGATGAGCACAAATTGGCCTTTAATTTGATTATTAATTCATTTTAATAACCAAATTACTAAAATACCCTTAATAGAAAACTTTAGAAACATACCAAACCATATCCATTTTTGTCCACCAACTTTACCAATGGTCTAATTACCATTTAAGGACCTCCAATTTAAAATCTCATAGCAATTGGACACCTCTAACATATAGAATTCGAGTTTTGCACTTTTTGCAATTTAGTCCTTTTAACTAAATTGAGTGCCCAAACGTCAAAATTTTCGAACAAAACTTTCACGAAATCATTCCATAAAATTGTAGACTATAAAAATATAATAAAAATTAATTTTACTGCATCAGATTTGTGGTCTCGAAACCATTGTTCCGACTAGACCTAAAATCGGGTTGTTACAACTCTCCCCCTTTAGGGATTTTCGTCCCCAAAAATCTTACCAGAAAAGAGATTAGGGTAATGTTCTCGTAGTTTCCTCTACCTCATCAAATAGTCCTCTTCGAGGGCAATACTTCCAGAAGCACTCTGTAATCGATCTGGAATCCAATATCTTAAAATTTCAAATCTATATACCACTTATGTCAGTCTGAAGTTGCTTTCAACTTTCATGAATCATTTTCACCTTTTCCTTAGAATCACAAATCAATTTCACCTCATATATCTCTTTCCAGTCGCCTTTGAACTCTGAAATCCAGTGTCGGAGCATATCGTCAAAGATCTGAATTACTCTCTGAATGAACAAATGAGCTACTCCTAAGTCTCGTACAACATTTTCTACATAAGCTCTGGATAATTCATTACACGAATTTTATCTCGGAGTAATAATAACAGAAATCAGAATCAAAAGTCGTCTCACACTGTACTCGATTAGTCTACCACTCACTATCACATTCCTGAGGTTCTCAATCTTGCAAGGAAAACATTGCTTTAGCTTTCTAATTTAGCTAATTTCAGACTTCCATCAAACAAGATTAATCATGTAACCAACACTCACAAAATGAACAAAGGCTTTGCATTCAAGTATCTGCAGCTATATCTACTTCCCCAAAGGTTAATCGTTAATTATTCACAATCTTTCAATAGTTCAGGCCATCAATGTTATCTTAATTTCAATTTTTTCTGTAACAGTAAATACTTTATACTTTTGGAATCAAGAAGCATATGACATTTTTCGTCGAACAAACGATGTCACCAAATTCTCAACACAGACATACTAGCGGCCGACTCTAAGTCACTCGTCGAACAATTCTTTTAATGAGGCTTTAACCGTCTAAAAGCATAAATTGTCACCTTACATTCTTGTATTAAAACACATTCCAATCTGTTCGATAGTACATCACTGAAAAATTACAAATTCTTTACTCAATTCAAACAGAACCCAGAACCAGTGTTTTGGTTCATAACACCTTCCTCAGTTTTCAACTTTGCTAACATACAATAGACCATTCAAACTTCCACAAATGTGATAACTTTATAAATTGGAACAGCTTTAATTCATAACGACATCATTCAATTAGAACAATTTAATAAGTATATCTTCGTATCATATTTTCTAGAATATGAATTCTTCCTTCAAAAATGTCCGTCTATTCACCCATGAATGTACAAGATTTCATTTTCTTACCTAAGGATAAACTTATATGCACATAACTGAAATTAGCTTTCAACTAACCAGCTTGCTCAGATAAAAACAACTGAGTCGATCTCAACTCTCAAATAATATCATATCAAATATTCCCCTCTTCATGTTATTAAAACAACTCAAACATACAATCTTTCAAAATTACCTCACATGCTAGTCAAAGATCTTTACAACTGCATTAGCTCAAGGAAACAAGATATTTTGATTGAACTCATTGACCTTCATCAAACTTATTTGAGAAAAGAAAACCATCGTACAATTTGAGCTTGAGCTTCCACTATCTATACCTTTGCCGATGTCAATTCTTTTCATGAAAATTAGGAAGATCCTGATACCAGAATCACCACGTTCCTATGATCGAACCAGAAATACAACCATAATAGGCATAGTTATCACAAGCCAAAGAACACACTTTAAAGATGAGCCATGGTTGATAATTTACGAAATAAGGATGATAAAAAAATAGGGTAAAGAAATCCAAGATACGATACTACACCGGCAGTCCAAGAACATATCTCATAAGAAATAAATAAAGATCTTGATGATTCCTCAGAGAAAACAAGAAGAAAAACAATGCTTATACGCTCTGGAATCAATTGTAACAGAGATAATATATTTTCCAAATATATATATATATATAACAAAACAACATCCAGTAGAAACAAAAGAATAGCCTCACATAAATTTTCACCAACAACTTTTATTCCAAACGTAATAGAATAGAATCCCAAAGAGAGATATAAGAAGTGCTGCTCGTCAACCAACCAGACTAACAGCGCTTTCATCTATCATTATAATCAGCTAGCATTCTCATACAACAAGAATTCCATCAGAAAATGAATAATCACATATATCTCTGAGGATACATGAATATATATATAACACCCAGGAGAGATCATCATAATCTATTCACTTACAACTGTTACACTTAGACATCTTTACGATTCAAATATCATTTCTCTGACTAATTTTGTCATCACTAATCTCATATTATTCCATTCACTAACAAAAATTAATCCGGAAGAAATCCCAGCAAATACATACTTTAGACATCATATCTGAATGAGTGGCTTAGCCGAGATTAACTTTTTCCTTAACTGTGACGTTGCAAAATCCAGATGATCTTTAGAATAACCTGGCATCATTTCCAGAACTGTATTCACTTGCCAAACTATTCTCAACTCTGACTACATTATTAGTTATTCCGCTACTAAACTCTTTAGTCTCTCACTTGTGACCTCATTCGACTTAAATCTCGTGAAATTTCATTATAAAATACCACATTGGTAAGGGGGTGAGGTCGTAAAGCCTCTAACTCGACTCTCATAAATACACACATAAAACTTAGGATTCATCATCAACATAATAGCTTCACAATCATATAATTCACTTCAAGCTAATTAATAAACATATTTATGTTACACGAACTTTCCGATTATCTTTATTCAAACAAGTGTACTTAAACATACATTCACTTAATCAAACAAATTAGGCACATAACATCATATCAATGCCAAATAAACATAGATGAGCTTATCACAATATAAACTTTCATTTCATTTCACCTTTTCATATTTCAAGAATAATTCCCATTGAACTATTGTGATTTCGATGGATTCTCGGGTATTATACTCAAGGTATGCTTGTCAACAATCCGTCAATTCATACTCAAAAGTGCCCTTTTGACAGATATTCATGGAGCACACTCTCGAGCCACATATGACATAATAGGATTGCCAATTCAGGCTAAATTTTTTTCGATAACGTATACTCTAAAGGCTTACTCTGGATTACCCGTCCGGGCTAAATCCATTTCATAACATATGATCGAGAGGACTTAATTCAGGATTACCCTTCTGGGCTAAATCCTTTTTGCAACATTTAAAACATTTAATCCGTTTCATAAAATCACCATAATCCATCAAAATACAACGTTCAACCGGAACAATGACATTTTATCTATATTTCTTAACTTACGGTTGTTTCATTTTGTACATACATATCATGAACTCTAATTCATACCTTTCCAAGTTTCAACTTATCACAAACACATTTTCAAATATCTTAGTATCACTTTCAGCATTTTCAAAAGTAGCTCGGTTGGAAAGCATCTTTGTCTCAACAAAATAATTTCATTAGAGTCGGGAGATATAACACTATCACGGGTTACATATGGCATGTATAGCTAGACTCTCACACATGCTAGGTTAGTCCGAGAATTGACTAAACCCTAGCTCTGATACCACTAAATGTAACACCCCTTACCCGTATTCAACGCTGAAACTAGGTACGAGGCATTACCGGACATAAACACAAGCGAACATACATTTTCGAGTCATAAATTTCCATTCAAATTAAAACTTTTCATACACATTCATATCGTCCCTAAAACGAGCCTACGAGGCCCAAAACATGCTTTGGAAGTGGTTTGGGACTAAACCGAGAACTTTAGAAAATTTTTCATGTTACAGAGCACACACGCCCGTATGGTCTAAGGGACATGCCCGTGTGCTAGGCCGTGTAGCACACACGGCTGAGACACAAGCCCGTGTGCTCAATTCTAGACATTCTATTTTTCCAAAATTAAAGTGCAGGGGACACACAGCCGGAACACTTGCCCGTGTGTCTACCCGTGTGGACAAAAATAAGGCTATTTACCAAGCCATTTTGCCACCCTCACTTGCACTCATCTACACAACATCACATGGCACAAATTCAAGCATATAAGAGCAACTCAACCACCACAACCAAGACAATAACATGTCATTCTTATACCATCATTTATCATGCTTAAAACTTCATACTTAGCCCGATAAAAACATATTAATTTCACATTTACAAGACGGCATTAACATATGAATAAACTTATGATCAACATAAGCCATCATTCATGGCTATATATAAGATGAAGCATTATCAATTACAATCTAACACATATGGCCAAATTAATAATGACATACATAACAAATTGGCTTAGTCCCTATACATGCCATAGACTCAAAATGCTTGGATTCATTTATACCCAAAATGATAGCTTGATAGTGTGATAGGATCTCCGGCGATCTTCAACCTGAGCTAGCTCAATAACCCTATAAAACATTAGAAATTAAAGGGGGTAAGCTATATATATAGCTTAGTAAGTCTGTACGAAAATAATACGCAACTCTTACAAATCTTTTATCAAGTTCAATCATTTAAACACAAGATAATACAAATTGCTATAAATCTCACAATTATAATTTTTATTCAGTCATAATGTTTACTTTATCAACTTATAAGCATACTTTAACATGTATTGACATTAGCCTAATAACTATAATCTCTCCATTATAACAAATTACCACAATCAACCAATCATTTCATACCTCATAATAAACATGCACATTAATTACTACTATTCACCTCTCAAGCATATACTTTAACATCTTTCAATTGTTTAAAGCTCATATCTTTCCATACTTCCATAATCATTTTAATAGGAAATTATGTCAATCTTTCTTTTTTCTCATATTCAATAAATCACAATTTGCATGAATAAAACATGATATATCATAACTCAATTTGGCCCGAAAGCCAATCATATAATCGTCAATCGAATTTACCATGTATTTCATACATCACAACTATAGATCAATAATCACATGGTTTTCACAAAAAAATTCTCATGGAAATCATGAACTCACAATTTCATGAAGTCTATACTTATAAACTTTGCGTACATACCTATACCAACTCGTAACATAATCACATACTTTCTCGTCTTTGACATACCCGTTGAATTTCCCGTTGAACCATTTGGAATACTAAAGGATACTCGGGGATCTCGTACTAAAGGATACATCCATCATGGGTAAAATTTTAGACCTTAACATCTCTTCAAATTAATGGTAGAAATAGAAAGATCGAGTTACAACAACTTCAAAAATGTAAAGAACATTAAAAATGGGGCTAGAACGGACTTACAATCGAGCTTGGAAACTTGAAAAACCCTAGCCATGACTTCTCTATGTAAAATTCGGCCAGGGGGAAGAAGATGAGGAAAAATTGGCTTTTGATTTGATTATTAATTCAATTCAATGACCAAATTACTAAAATGCCCTTAATGCAAAATTTTAGAAACATACCAAACCATGTCCATTTTTTTCCACCAACTTAACCAATGGTCTAATTACCATTTAAAGACCTCCAATTTAAAATATCTTAGCAATTGGACACCTCTAACATATAGAATTCAAGTTTTGCACTTTTTTGCAATTTAGACCTTTTAACTAAATTGAGTGCCTAAACGTCAAAATTTTCAAATGAAATTTTCATGAAATCATTCCATAAAACTATAGACCATAAAAATATAATAAAAATGAATTTTAATGCGTCAGATTTTTGGTCCCGAAACCACTATTCCGACTAGACCCAAAATCGAGCTGTTATAGTCTGTGTATTTCGACCCTTGGCTAGGCTTAGGTGGGGGTATTTAAGTTTCTGCATTTGTGGCCATGTGCCCTGCTTATGTGTTGTTACGACTGTTAAATGAGATGTTTGATTCTGAATTTGGTTTGTTGGCGTGTGTGCTTAACTGTTTCTGTCTGATTGCCTGTTAACGTGTTCAATATTTCTGTGAGATTGAATGCATTCATACACTTGCATAAAATGTTTTGGGTGGGATTGTGAAGAGAAGGGAGACTGATTCTGATCTGATTTGGTAGTTCTACTGCAACTTATTCGTACAACGATTTATCGCACTGTACCGCATATGCGTCAGCTTTGCTGAGCACTTTTATTTGATCTGGCAGTTTAAACTGCAATATGTCTGTACAGCAAATTACCACATTACACTGTACTACACATACGCCAGCTCTGCTGTGTATTAATATCTGAGTGGTTTAGTCTACATACATGGTGTGTAGGGTTGGATGGGCCTTTCGAGGTCCTATGTGGTGTGTTTTGGTTGGATGAGCTTAATCAATTCTTATGTGGTGTGATCTTGGGACGGAGAGGTGTGTTGGCTGGTTGGGTGGGTTTTATCACTTGACTGCATACCGCATCTGTTTAGGAGTTCTGACTATAATATTATATGTCTGTGTTTTGTTTGTCTGAACAACACTTGTGTTGAGTTTTCTGTGTGAACTTGGTATGCTCTGATTGTTACGTTATGTTGGAACATTAGTTCCAAGTCTGCTTTCTGACTCTGTGAGTATTTGTAAATTTGTTGCGCTACTGATTTGAATTTCGTAATTCTATCTCTTGTCTTGCTTTGAGCTCACACTGAGCTCTTATAGCTCACCCCCTTAGTGTTTCCCCTTTCAGGTACCTTTCGAAATTCTGACACTGGACCCGGTATGCGGAGGTCTCAGACAGTCACGGTTAAAAATAAAATAGCATTTCTACTTTGTTATTCAATTTTTGAACTGTAAGGTTTTATAAAGCTGTGGTAAAAATTTCGTTTTGAATTTATATTCGTTTATTTAATTTCAGTTATATATTAAACTTAACTATAATTCTACGAGCTGAATTTTGAACGATTAAATGTTTCAGTTCGATGTGACAACTTGTTTTGTAAAAATTTACCTTCGATCATTTTGGTGATCAATGTAACATCCGAGATTCGGTCTAAACTTCTAGGTCGGGTTTAGGGTGTTACAGTTCTAGTAGCTATAAATATCAAATAGTTATGGAATTCAAAATTTGATGTCATTATATGGCAAATAGACCATTAAGAGGGGTTAGTAGATAAGTATAATGATTCATCCATAGAAATTTAAGAAAAGAAAAGGACTGAATTGGAAAGTAAATAAATAAAAGATGATAAATAAAATAAATATCTAATATCATCATTATATATCATCTTTCCCAATTAAAAGATATGGAAACCCTAGTTTTTGGGTGTTGAATTCAAGCAAGTTGTTTTGGCTCAATTAGATCCGGATAGACCAAATACGGAGCTAGATCGAGGTAAAGAAAAAGTAACGGATTAGTAGCATACAAGTCACAAACATTGTCGAGGTAAGTTCGTGTAACTAAATTGTATAATTATATGTTCGAATTGAATATTATGTATGTGTGTTGTGTAATTGACATGTATAAGATTTAGTTACATATCTTAAAATGTCTGATAAATATTAAATCTCGTTTGGATAAATGAAATGCGATGGATACAGAGTTCCCGAATTGGTTGTGGTCTTGCATATGTTGTGGACACACCATAGCTCGAAAGAGCGTCCCGTTATTAGCCCTCTCGAGCTTCCCGTTATATCGTTCTTGCGAGCTTCCCATTAATAGCTCTTCTGAGCATCCCGATCGGTTGTGATCCTGCATGTTTTGTGGGCACACCACAGTTCTTATGAGTATCCCGTTATATGGCTCTTCATGGGATAATCTGAATTTGAGATAAAATATTATGGGATGTATATGTTATATAAATATATGATGTGGAAAACATATGTACATGAAAATTTGTGACATAATGAGCTCATCCTTGTTTTTTGATATTCACATGAACTACATGACTAACATGTTTCTTGAGATTATATGTGTTTAGGCAAATTGCCAAATTTTCTTTGGATGAATTTTACATGTTTACTTTAAATATAAATGAATGGTAAGTTAAATTCCTAGTATACAAACTTGCTAAGCATAATATGCTTACCCTGTATTATTTTTCTTGTTTTATAGTAATTCAGAAGCTCGAAGTGGTTGGAAGCTGGTCAGAGCATCATCACACTATCCTTCGGCTCATTTTGGTATATGTAACGAACTAAATTTTGGTATAATTGCATGTATAGGTTCAATTGGGCCATTGATGGCAAATATGTGTTTTGGTTATAAATAGCCAATGGGATGGCTTGAGTTGGACATACTTTTGTTAAGTATATATTTGCGTGGCTTCTTTATGTTTGTTGTGTTTGATGTGGTTGAGTGATGGATAAGTTATAGGCATATTGATGTATGAGATGAGATAGTATAGTTGGTATAAGTAAACAAATAGATGTTTTCATTAATATGGTAAACTTGAATGATGAGAAATGAGGATATATGACATGTTTATGACTTGATTTTGGTTGATTTAAATGTCTTGGATTGACTTTTGAATGTTTTAAAATGTTAGTGTAGGTGGAAGACCAAATGAGTGAGGAATATGGCTTAGAAATGGCCTTATTTCGTCCATACGGGTAGAGACACGGGCATGTGTCACAGTTGTGTGTGAAACATGGCCTACCACATGGGCATGTGTTTTGGCCGTGCATCCTCTGCATCTTTAAAATTTCAAAACAGAATGCTCAGAATTGATCACACGGCCTAGCACACGAGCGTGTGGCTCGGCGATGTTACCCCTGCACCTACACACAGCCTAGCACACGATCGTGTGACTTGGTCATGTAACCCAAGTCAAAGAGTTACACAGGTATGGACACGGGCTGGGACACGGCTGTGTGCCCTATTTTGAATGCCCACACGGCCTGGGACATAGGCGTGTCACATGGCCGTGTAAGCCATACGGGCGTGTGTCCCCTGTACCTTGGAAAATTGTAAAATTTTGCGAAAACTTCTCTGAGTACCTGGATTAGTCTCGACTTGTTTCTAATGTATGTTTTGGGTCTCGATGGCTTGTATAAGGGACTTTGAATAATTTTTGACATGAATGTTAAATAATATGAAATGACTGCATTTGTTCTATATATTCCGATAATGCTCCGTAACCCTTTTCCGACGACGGATATGGGTTAGGGATGTTACAGTAACGAAGCGTTTCTTGTTAGAAAATCATTTAGAAATTATGTCAGATTTGCACACAACAATTTTTTTTAAATCTAAAACAAACTTTTGTTGTGATATCTAAAATAATAAATCTTATCAAATAGTCACTTGTGTATTGAGGCCTTTAGGAGATGGCCTTGTTGCAATACTCCTCTGTGAAGGTGCTCTAACTTTTCGATCAACCTAAACTAAAATTTGAACTCTTCAAACTTTCAACAAATTGATATTTTCTACTATTCTCAAACTCACGTTTGCTTAGAGAGTAAACTCTAACTTAGGGTCCGTTTGTTTACATGTAAAAGGTTTAACGGAAAATATTTTCTGTATTTTCCTGTGTTTGTTTCACAGAAAATAGTTTGGTCAACGGAAAATGACTTACAGGTCAAGGTAAAATAAGCCATTTTTCCTGTAAGTCATTTTCTGGAAAAGAGCTCATCTATAGATAATTTTATTTTTATATAAAAATTAACTTAAATCAGGCTTAATATTATTATATTGATAATAAATTTTATTTTTATTTTTAAAAATATTTAAAATATTATATTATTAAACATACATATTTAATTATTTAATATTTCAATTTTATTTTAATAATAAATTTTAAAAATAATAAATTTAAATATTATTCACATATTATTAAAAATATTCAATATTAATATTTTAATCATAAATATTTATTAAAATTATAAATATATTAATAATAAATGTTTTGTAGTATAAAGGTTAAAATATGTCATAAGCCTATATACACTTCACAGAATTTAGTCCATTTACTTTTTAAATTTGAAAATCAAGTCCAATTGTTGACATCGTTAATTTTTTTCTCAATTTTGTTGATGTCACATTTTTAAATAAAAAATACTCACTTAGCAGTCATGCAATTAAAAAAATGACGATGTAATGAATCTGAATTTAACATAATATTTTTAATATATGCAAAAACAATGTAAAATATAAAATTATAGATAAAAATATATTCAATTAAACAATGAAAAATAAGAAAATCTCAAATGTATGTTTGTTTAATTGAAAACAATTTTTATGAAATATTTTAAAGAAATTTACCAAACAACAGAAAATATTTTACACAAATTCCTCTAAACACCAAAAAATATTAGCTTTTCCAGAAAAATAAATCATTTTCCAGAAATTATTTTCCAGAAATCATTTTCCGAAAATCATTTTCAGTGAAACAAACGGAGCCTTAAAGAACTAAATACATGAAAAAATCGAGAGTTTCCCTTCGAAAAGCCCTATGCGCAAACCTTTATAATTGAAACCAAAATTTTCAACTCTCTAAATACAAATTATAATTACTCCTAATCTAGAATCAAAAAAGAATTTATTTGAGTACAAGAAAAATAACTCAAATAAAATACTCATTAATTTTTGTAGAGTTTTCCTTTAATACTTAATGGTTAAATTTTAACTAAACATATGTATTTATAAAAAGAATTTATACAAGAACTTAATTTCCTTTAATTTCCTTTCAGAGTTCTAAATTAATTTAGGGGTGAGCAAAACTCGATTTGATTCGAAAAAAAAATTTGAATTCTAAGTTAATCAAATCGAGTTATTCGAGCAACTCGAATTACTTCGAGTCTGAATCGAGTTGAATTTTACAATTTGAATAACTTGAATAATTCAGTTATTCGAATAACAAATTGGTGTATTGTAACCTTCCGAACCAGGTCTGGACGTTATGGCCAGATTGAGAAGGCTACATTAGCCACCGGATGGCTAAGAAGACCAACTAACCTTTAAAAAAAAAACTAAACTAACCTTTAAAAAAAAACTAACCGGTCTAATTTTAAGAAAATCGTGGTTGTTACTTTGAGTCAGGTTAAAACCTTCAAGTCATTTATACTTTAGGATTCATTTTATTGTTAATAGTGATGTTTTAGTAAAACCATTATGTAATGAATTTATTTTGTAAAACTCGTGGTAATATAATGCAGCGAAAAATCAACAATTATGTTAGATTTTACTTAAACAAAATAACATGCAATTACTGATTATTAAATTCAAACTACTCAAATGAATGATAGATGCATAAAAATCCCAAACCAAAAACTACCAAGCCACAATCCAAATAACAAATTTACAACCCCAACCAATGAAAAACTTTATTGGAAATTACTATAAAAATAAAGTAGTTTGAAGTTCGAAAGGTCATCCACATGTCGGGTCCAATCCTAGTCTCGAGCATTACTTGAAAGGTTTAAAACTAGAGAGGTAAGCTTAAGGAAGCTTAGTGTGAGTCAAAATTACAAAACATCATATAATCATTCATATCGAATGTAACAGTCAACGTTACAAATCTATACCGTTGCATAGCAATATTAAATTAGTGTATGAGCATGTTATGTTGCACGAAGCAATGCAAAAGGTTCCTACCCCAACCATTTGCTACATACCACGAGTTCTCCAAAACTCATCTACTGAACTCCAAACAGTGCGAGATGAAACTCAATGTGGATAAACCACCAATAATAGTAAAGCAAGTAAATTGCCGGTAAAAAAACAGTCAAGCTGCCAGTAATGTGGACTAGCCACCAGTATTGCAGACAAGATGCTAGTAATGTGATTAAATCGCCCAATCTCCTCAATACCCCGATGCGGTGCACTAAGAAAAATATTTCAGATTTTAAATATCATTGGTACTCCACGGAACTCCTTCGTCAATCAAAAATACCCACCCGATGCAAATGCAATATGTCATACAATCAGTAAATGCATCATGCTTCCAATAACAATTTCAGTACAATGACATGCTTAACATGCATGTTAAATAAACAATATTGGTGTATGCCTTACTTACCTTTCATTTAATAGTAACAAAGGCATGCGTACATGCCTTCCATACAGACAATATCACATATGGTATGTAATTTAAATACATACAAGCTCAATTTCAATCATGGCATACTACATGCTTATCAATCAATGTTTCAAAAATTCAATATGTTATACATGCACTCAACACACAATTTTCACCACAGATTTAGAAATCAGAGATATAACATATCAAATATATGGTCAACCAAATTATAACACAAAATAATACATTACATACAACTCGTACACATTTCAATCAGTCCCAACAAAGCCTTTTACAATTGGGCTTCCTATTTAAATATGTATTGATGGTTGTCGAGGCCACCAAATATAAATTTCTATGCTCTAACTAAACTAAAAAATTAGTTTAGAAAGGTAGGGTCGATCCCACAAGGATTAGGATTTCTAATATCATTTTTTTGCGTAACCAAATTCTAAGGTCGTGGCAGCTGTCGTGCCCACGGCTTGTAACATGCTATGCTGAAAAATAAAACGGACATGTTTTAGTTTATTAGGGTTAAAAATATGGGAATAAATAGAACAAAATAATAGTTGAATTATAAATGCAAAGTAAAAAAAATAATCAAAATTAAATTAAATAATCAAATATGCAAATTTTTAGCCTTAGACTCGATTTTATCCTTACAATGAATTTTTTTCATCTCAAACAGTAAGTTGGCTATAGTGACCTAGAACACCTTATCCACCCACTCTTCCTTGTGTAGTTGATTCCGAGACGCACTACAAATTAACCCTTATCGATTATCTAACCGCATAACACGCGTTCGCAATCTAGAAGAGCCAAACTCGAATTAACAACATCAACCGCGTAGGTCGTTTAAATCCGATCATTATGTCCCTTGACAAAATCCAACTAGCCTTTTCCCACTTGGAAACGCCAATTTGTTCGTGGGAACCCGAATGCGGCAGACAACTCTAATATAATGAGCATTTTTTAAGTTGAAATTGAATTAACTTTAAAGGACGATTGTAACTATCCCATATTCCAGAGAGAATGAATATCATGTTGTAAGGTTTTAGTGCGGGTTCATTTCTCACAATTCTCGATCGGAATAATAACCGACCTAAAGCTAAACGGAGATTAGTTGAGCATGAAATTAATCATACTTGATTGGATTATGAGAGTGGATTTCAATGAAAGATAATAGGTGAAGAAGGGAGATGACTACAAGAGTAATTGCACCAAAGTATAAAAAGAGGAAAGAAATGGTAGAATGCTTGATGCAAGAATAACCCATTTTTGCTTGGTCTATTAAAAAATTGACCAAAATCAGGTACATTAAACAGAAAAAATTAGCTTGCTATCAGTACCTTACTCGACACTTCATTTATTAGCAATTAGGCCATTCGGTCATGCCAAAACCATTAAGGATAACTACCATTTTAAAACATATTTTAAAATTTTCAGACTAACTTAGCAAAAGGAAAGACCCACACCTTAATTTGCAATCCACAGCACTAACCCAAAAATTCGCAACTCCAAAATATAGATCTAGACTATTGATCTGCCATAATTTGATATGTCAAATTAGCCTTCCCCGTACACCTAATAAGCTTATTTCCAAGCAAATTAGTATCTTTTTCGTAACTTTCCGTAGTTTTAGGATTTCAACTTAATAAGTGGAAATATCTCATTTTACTTATTTTTTAGACCCAAAATTGGCCAATTGTGCCATTGGAGGCCCTAACGTTCTTTGAGTGTTATAGGTGCTTATCGGAGGCCGGAAACTATGCAAAACTATCACCAGAGGAAGGGGTATCGCGACATTGAAGCATGAGGGTCACGATACCAATTCAAAGGCCTTGATGAAGACCAACTACAGTGGCATCGCGATATCCACTTCCTTTGGAGAGCCTCATTTGGAGACTATCGACGGTGTCGTGACATCCATACTTAGGTATTGCAATACTCTTTCGTGAGGGGACAAAAAATTATGCAAAGGGTAGTCTTTGTCCAACTGAAGCACCAATAATTGAAGGCTCGTTCAAGGGCATTTTGAGCACAAGAATTGGGTCAGAATAGCTGCTATATCAGCAAAAAATTGGCTGATAGAGAAGAGAGCCCTAGTAGAGCCACATTAGGGTAGTTTTAACTTAAGTTTCTCTTTAGTTTTCTTTTTTTTTTCTAAGGTTTTTAGTTTTATCTTCTTCCCAAGTTTAGATTTAGTTTTTCCTTTACTTTCTTGTTGTTCGTCTTGTTCTTGTAGTAGTTAAGTTAGGTAACATTGTAGCTAGGGTTTATTTATATCTTCCTCCTAAGTTTAGTTTTAGTTTTTCCTTTACTTTCTTGATCTTGCTTAAAAAAATTCTGAATTAACTCAATTATTGAATATCAAGTTTCCACTGTTAGGTTAAAATTAAATTTTGAGCAATAAATATGTAAGTTAGAAATTAATTGAGTTTTAAAAAGGTAATCACCGTTACAAGAAAAAAATTAAATTTAATCACATTAGCTAACTCATGAGTTTTTTTTCTGAAAATAGGCTATTTTTTTCTTAAATAAACAAATGTTTTAAAATGACTATTTTATAGACTCCGATAGCTTACTGGACTATTTCGGTGGCTAATGTAAACTTCCGATTTCAGGCCTAACGCCTAGGTCGGGTTGGGGAGGTTATAGAAAATCCCCTGCCCCCAAAGCTTACCCCATCCCTGCCCTATTTAACAAAATCATATCATAATTAAGATTCTTAGGTTGCTTTAGATATAACTTTTTTTAATATATAAATTTCTACTTAGTATGTATTTATATAAAAAAAAGTAAATATTAAAACTTAATTCATGATAAAGTTAATTGTTTGGTTTAATATTGCAGATTTAATTTAAGAAGCAAAATTTTTTGTCAAGATTTTACTCACTGACTAAACTAGAGTGTTGTTAAAAACGGATTAGATCAATTGAATCGAAAATTGGTTGATATATCAGTTTGAACAAAAGGATTGAACTAGCTTCTGAGCGAACTGCTTAAGCTTGATAAAGAATTGGAAATTGGGACAGAACGTCAATGATTGAACTGATCAGTGGTAGATCTTGAGACTAAGTTTTGGGGGAACCTAATTAAAATTTTCAAAATCTCTAAGAGTTTAATGAGAATTTCAAAAAACCTTAAGAGAACTTAATTAAAATTTTCAAAAAAAAATTAAAGGTATAATGAGAAGTTTCAAAAATTTTGGTGGGAGTAATTAAAATTTTCTAAAAGATTTGAGGGAGAAATGTAATATTTTCAAAATTTTAGGGCCTAATTATTTTAAAAAAATTAATGGAGAAATGAAATTTTCTCAAAATTTTGGGGGCCAAGGTTGCCCTGTCCACCATTACTGTCCGCATCTGGCAATTAAACTAGTTTATAATTTTTAAATAATTTTTAATTATTTATTTATTTATGATTGAACTGACTTTGGGACCTCTTTGCTTAGACCGGTATACTGACGAATTCCTAATCCAATCGATTTGACTAGTTAATATGATCAAGTTCCAAAAACATTATAACTTATTGAGTTGAATTTAAAAAAAAAATTGCCTCTTAAAGTAAATCTACAATATTAAACCAAATAATTAGCTAGTTTGATCAAGTTCCAAAAACATTATAGTTTATTGAGTTGAATTTTAACAGAAAAAAATTAACTCTTAAATTAAATCTACGATATTAATTTTATCAAGATTAAGTTTTTATGTTTATTTTTAAATTAGTATTTAGTACTATCCCAAGTAATCTTCAAAAATGGACATATTTTTCTTTTATTTTACTATTCCCTTAATCTTAAATTTGTTTATAAAAAAAAGAGTCCCTCTGAAACCAAGAGTGCTGTCCATAGAGTCCTAGAGAGAGCAGTTACTGTTGCGGCTGGGGATGGAGGAGAGTGGTGGCGGAGAGAGGGATCCTGGTGGAGAGATCACACTGCTAGCGGAGGAACTTATCCAATTGTCAATTAAGAGATCTTTAGTAGTACCGGCAGAAAAGCCTACTTTAATCTGTTCGGTGTGGACTAAAAAATCATTTAACTCTGAAAGTTTCAAGGCGCAAATGAGGAGTATCTGGAAGACAAAGAAAAAATTTGAGATCAGAATAGAAGGGCAAAATTTATTCTCAATAATTTTTTTTCTAGAAGATGATATAGAGTTGATTCTGGAAGGACGCCCCTGGTTATTCCGTAAGTCACTTATCTTATTTGATAAATTGAGTAGTCCAATTGATAGAGATTTAATTTGTCTTACATCATCTCCATATTGGATTAAGATCGGCCCTTGTTTACCTGATTTTGATAAAAAAAAGATCTTTTCCATGCAATTGGTAGTACGTTTGTTGGGGTTATTAGATCGGAAATTTATGATGATTTTTGTCGACTTAAAGTTATGTTAGATGTTCAGAAACCTTTGAGAAGAGGTATCTTTGCTACTACGAGTAGTAGTAGTGCTAAGTCTTGGGTTTCTTTTAAATATGAAAAATTACCAGTATTCTGTTTCGGCTGTGGACGATTGGGTCATGGCCTCCAGGATTGTGTGCTAATGAGCCTAGAAGAGAAAAATAGTATTAAAGATGACCCCCCTTTCTCTGTTGCTCTTAAGGCAGAATCTAAGGCAATGGGGAAAGAAAGTATGAAATTTACAGCTTTCTCAAAAAAGTAGGGAGTCCAATGTTCATATACAGGGGGTTTGAAAGAGGGGAATTTTGAGCGTGTTCAAGGGGTTGATTATGTGGCAAAATCGGATAGCTTAATTAATGGACGTCAATTGACAAGCTGGAAGGAGGGTCTATAGTATAAAGAAAATGTTAGGGGTATGGTGGAAAAGGAACTGGTAATCAAGCCGGTGGAAAAAAAACAACGAAGCACACAAAAAACGAGTTGGAAAAGAACGGGCGTAAGGAGTACGGGTGAAATCAGTATGAATGAGCAGGTGGTGGGAAAGAGGAAATTTATTGATAATGAAGTTGATAGAAGTTATGTGGAATGCTTAAGATCTGGAAGTGTGAAGAAGATAAAAGTAGATGGTGAAAAAGAATTGTTTAGGAGCGAAAACCTTGAGGTTCAGGTTGATTATACAGAATCAGACTCTTTTAAATCGGTGACTGCCTTTAGGCAAGCCGACCGAACACAATGAAAAGCTTATGTTGGAATGTTCGTGGGTTGGGGAGTCCACGGGTAGTTCGAAGGCTGTACTACTTAGTTAAGCAGCACAATCCCCAATTGGTCTTCTTAATGGAGACGAAGCTGAATAAGAGTAGGATGGAAAAGGTACGGAGAAGATGTGGATTTGTAAATGGAATCGAAATTGAAGCTGAGGGATCTAGGGGAGGGCTTTGCCTGGCATGGAAGGGGGAAATTAGTGTCAACTTGAGAAGTTTTTCCAAATGGCATATTGATGTTCTAATCAAGGAGGATGATGTGGACGAGGTATGGAGATTTACGGGTTTGTATGGTTCTCCCTATTTAAAAGACAAAAATACTGTTTGGAATTTGCTTAGCAGACTGGCTCATGAGATTGATTACCCTTGGCTTGTTGAAGGTGATTTCAATGAAATTTTATATTCTTTTGAGAAAAGTGGAGGAGTTCAAAGGGATAATAAGAGATTAGAGGCATTTAGGGAAATGTTAGAGGATTGTCAGCTGGTTGATATTGGGTTTTCGGGGGTCTGGTTTACATGGGAAGGGGAAATCTGCCGGAAACACAAGAGAGGGGTTGGACAGCGAGGTTGCAAATGAGAGGTGGTTTAAGCTTTTTCCGCTAAATATTCTGCAGCATCTCCCTTATTCTACTTCAGACCATTGTCCTCTTCTTTTGAATACAAAACAGCATGTAGCTTTTACAGGAACCAGGAAATTTCACTTTGAAGCATGGTGGACCATGGAAGAATCTTTCGAAAAAGTCGTTCGAGATTCTTGGACAGCAAGTGAAGGAATGTTGTTGGAGAAGTTAGGAAAATTGCAGCTTTGTTTGGAAGAATGGTCACGAAAAAACAGCAGAAATAAGGAGGGGGTGAAAAGGAAATTAACAAAGGAGTTGGAAGTTCTGTTAGAAGGGGAAAGGAATGATGCCACTATGGCAAAAATCATTGACACTAAAATTCATCTAAATTTGGAAATTGACAAAGATGAGATGTATTGGGAGCAGCGAGCAAAAGAAAATTTGTTAAAGCTCGGAGATAAAAATTCGGCATTTTTTCATAAGAGCGATTTGGCCCGGAGGAGAGCGAATACTATCTCTAAATTGGTGACGGAGGAAGGGATGGAGATTGTGGAGGAATCAAAAATTATGGAGGATGCTTCTTCATTCTTTCAGAATTTATTCAAGTCAAAAGGAGAGGCGAATCCTTGTAAGGTTTTAGAAGGCATTGAAAGAACGATAAAGCAAGAGGACAATCAATTCTTATAGTCTTTTCAAGAAGCAGAAATTCAAGTAGCCTTGGAGGGTATGGGACCCACAAAGGCTCCGGGAGCAGATGGTTTTCCAGCTTTGTTCTTCCAAAAGTATTGGCACATTGTAGGACGCAATGTCATTGACTTCTGTTTGGGAATTTTGAATAATAAACAAGATCTTGGAGGGTTTAACAGAACAGATATTGTCCTCATTCCTAAAACTCAAAGACCTACTCAACTGGTCAACTTCAGGCCTATCAACTTGTGTACAGTTTTGTATAAAGTTGTGGCTAAAACTATAGCTAATCGACTGCAAAAGATGATTGATAAATGTATTGACAAAGTTCAGAGTGCCTCTGATACGGGCCGACTCGGGATGAGTCGAAACGTATACGGGTTGCCCAATTGTCTACGAGGAGGAATCAAGCCTTCGGAAAATAATCGAAAAATATAAATAAGTTTGCGGAAGCTTAAGTGAATAAAAATAGGATTTGGTTCGGTTTTGATAAAATAAAAATTAAATAAGATAGATAAAAGGATAATTTAATGGAGATGGATAAACGAACTTAAACGAGAAGCGATTCAACACTAAAGAGTGTCACCCCGGGTTCTATAATGTTTAAGGTGGATAAATGGATTCGAAGATGGAAATGGAAGTACGAACTTAACTTAAGAAAGATTCAACACTATATAACAGTGTCACCCCGCTTCTTATATCGTTATGGTGGAAAGATGAAGATAGGTTGATGAACGCCACACCAAAGGGAATTTGGTGATAAGTTCAAACAAGTCGAAGACGCCACAAGCAAGCTTGATAAGTCTAACGAAACTTGTACGAAAATGAAGAGGAGATGAACTCACTCAAATGAACAAAAGTTCATAAAATTTTCTTAAAGTCTGAATTGTGTCAAATGAGAATTACATAGCCTTTTTATAGGCTGAACAAAGGCTAGCCAAATAGTCTTCTAATCTTGCCTCTTAACCCTTAAGTTTTTGAAAAGGCACCAGTAACCTTGTCCCTTAACCTTTAAGTTTTTGAAAAGGCACCTAGCAACCTTTTAACCCTTAACCCTCGAGTTTTTGAAGAGGCACCTAATAATCTTTTAACCCTTAAGTTTTTGAAAAGGTACCAGTAACCTTGTCCCTTAACCTTTAGGTTTTTGAAAAGGCACCTAGCAACATTGTCCCTTCATGTTCACCAAAAGGCATTGGGCTAGTTGAATGCCGAATGAAGCTTGTAAAACACTGAGAATATAAGCAAGCAAATGCCATTCGTTTTCTTAGAGAAGAACTTGACAATCTAAGTAGGCAAAGGCAAGAATCTGAGCTCAAGAGGATTGAAGTTTGAATATTGAGTTGCTCCATAAATTTAAAAATTGGTGGTGCCCCGGGTGTGCCTGTATCAGCCTCTGTACCAGGACGACTCATTACAGATAATGTGCTTCTAGCTTACGAAATTCTTCAAACGATTAATCGAAAACGTACAGGGAAAAAAGGTGTTATGGCAGTCAAATTGGATATGAGTAAGGCATATGATAGAGTCGAATGGGGGTTTATCGAAGAGGTGATGTTAAAGATGGGTTTTGATTGTGAGTGGGTGGAAATATTAAGACGATGTGCTACTATAGTCACTTATGTAGTCAACATTAATGGTAGGAGGGGGAATTTGTTTTATCCATCTAGAGGACTTGGACAGGGGGACCCATTGAGCCCTTTTCTTTTCTTGATTTGTAGTGAGGGTCTTTCATCTCTTATGAGAACTGCTGAAAGGAGAGGATTAATCAAAGGCGCGAAAGCTAGCAGGCAGGGGCCATCAATATCGCATTTGTTATTTGTAGACGATTGTATACTATTTGGTAAGACATCTAATAAAGGAGCTAAAATTATGAAGGATATTCTGCAGTATTATGAGATTTGTTCAGGCCAATGTGTTAATTTTTCGAAGTCAACAGTCTTTTTTAGTCCTAATACCGCTGAAGAAGATAAAGTAGCAGTATCTTTTATGTTAGGAGTCAGAGTAGCAACAAACCCAGAAAAATATTTGGGGCTCCCGAATATGATCGGCAGAAGGAAAAAAGAATCGTTTCAAAATCTCCTCGACAGAATTTTAATGTGCATTGAGGGGTAGAGCAACAGATTGTTATCACAAGGGGGAAAGGAAATTTTCATAAAATCGGTCCTATAGGCTATTCCAATTTTTGCAATGTCGTGCTTTCTTCTTCCGAATTCTTTATGTAAAAAAATGGAAAGCATCTTCGCTAAGTTCTGGTGGCAGAAAGGAAAGGGTAGAAATGGTATTCACTGGTGTCAATGGGGATATTTATGCAGACCGAAAAGTGAAGGGGGGATGGGTTTTCGTAATATGGCCCAATTCAATTTAGCAATGTTGGCAAAGCAGGGGTGGTGTTTTTTAGAAAACCCAAATTCTTTAGTCGCACAAGTGTTTAAGGCAAAATATTTTCCAAAAAGCAATTTTCTTAACTCTCAGTTGGGAAATAGAACTTCATACGTTTGGCGCAGCATCTGGGCTGTAAGGGGCATTTTGGAAAAGGGGCTGATTTGGAAAGTGGGAACAGGCACTAGTATCTCTATTGTTAATGATGCGTGGGTTCCAGATCTTGATAATTACAGGTTATTATCTTTCTATTCAGGTTCAAATGATAATAATGTTGCAGAACTTATTAATTGCCAAACAAGAGAGTGGAATAGGGAAGTGATTGATTATACCTTCGGAGCTGATGAGGCGGAAAAGATCCTTCGCATCCCTCTCGCAAAGCATCTGCATGTTGATCTGCTGGCATGGAGGGGCGAACCATCAGGGAGTTTCTCGGTCAAGAGCACCTATAAACTATTACAGAGATTGGATCCTAACGCTTATGCGACACAACCGGCCTATAATGATTTTTACAAAAAGCTTTGGTCTATTGATCTTTCTACGAAGATTAAAATTAATATCTGGAAAGCCTCCTGGAATTATCTACCGACAAGGTTCAATTTACTTCACAAAAAGTTAACTACAGAAGCCGCATGTCCTCGCTGTGGTTTGGGAACAGAAACGTTGAATCATCTGTTCAGAGAATGCCCAATATCAGTGGAAGTATGGACTCAGCTATCAGAAATAAAAGTGTTACAAGATACTATTAGTGAGTTTAAACAGTGCCTCACCTCGTCTCTCGATCTTCTTTCTCTAAACCTATGTAGACTTTTCTGCGGAGCTCTGTGGGCCATCTGGGGGGATAGGAATGCTCGGGTTCATAAAAAAATAAGTAAAACAGGCTATGAGATTGCAGTTTCTGTGCGGAACTATGTAAAAGAACTTGATGGTGTAAAAAGCAGATTAGTTAAATCTCCAAAAGTTGTTAACAGATGGAAACACCCACCTCATCTGGTTGTAAAGATCAATTTTAATGGGGCATTTGCGGCGAAGGAACATCTTTCAGCATTAGGAATAGTGGCTAGAGACAGCGAAGGGTCAGTTCTCGTCTCGAAGTCTAGAATCCATGAGCAGGTAGCGTCAACTTTCGAGGCCGAAGCCTTGGCTTGTCGAGAAACGGTTCAGTTAAGGATCGACATGCAAAAAGAAGAGGTCATTGTTGAGGGCGATTCACTTACAGTTATCAAAAAAATGTAGAAATGATCTGACAAATAGATCTCAGATCGGTCCATATATCAACGATATTCGAAAGATGAAGTCAGATCTCAAAGAGATTAGGTTTGTTTTCATTTCCAGATCAGTTAACACTTTAGCATATATGATAGCGACAGAAACTTTGAAGAAGAAAAAAGAAGTTGACCTGGTTGGGGGAGTGCCATACTTTGCTGTAACACAAGCGAGAAACGAAAGCCTAAGGGAGCCCGACTGATCGATAGAGAGAAAGGAAGGAAGTGGTGGAACGGAGAGAGGAAAATGGGATTGTGAATCTGTTTCAATTTCAAAATGAAACCCCTCGGTGTTATCTGGCATTGACGAATGAAGCGACGGATTTGATGGGGAGCCAGACGATGTGGCTACTGATTGGGCTATAGGTCGGTTGCATTAATTGCTGGCAGTCTTTCCGTTTTTTTCTGCTTTTGTTTTATTTTATTAGTTTGTAATGGATAGGGCCTTTTGTTACCAGACTCGGGTTTTGTATGGGCCAGACTATTAGTATTTTGTTTAGTTTTATTTTTTTTTTTCTTTTATATATATAAGCCCAATCTGTTTTGTTCAAAAAAAAAATTGTTTACTTATTTTATATATAAATATACGATGAATGTAAGATTTATATATTAGAAAAAAATTAAATCTAAATCAAATTGCAACTTATGGATCTCTTTTTCCTTTCTAAATTCATTTTTTAAATTTAATATGTTTTTCTCAAAACCAACAACTAGTTGATGAAAAAATCATGTTAATTTAATAAAACTTAACCTACTAGACTAGTTTAATACTCCTCGATATTCAATTTTCTATTCTATATGTGAGGAATTGTTATATAAGTTGCAACTAAGAAAATACGTGGTATGATTTTGTTAAGTGGGCGGTTCCTATTAGAGATGCAACATTTTTTGGATAAACACCATGAGTTTTTAATCCCATCTTTACCTTATAAGTTAATTGTATTAGATATTTTCAAACTACAAAACTTTATTTTAAATTAATTTTAAAATTTTAAAATATTTTAATTATATCTTAAATTATCAATAATATCTCAATTAGGTCCTTTTATTATTAAAGCCTTTAATTTAATTGTTGTTGGATTAAGTAAAAATTAAAAATAAAGAGAGTAAACAATAGGGCTTTTGTAAAATCTTCGAAAACCTTAAAAATTAAGATTTTTAAAACATCCATGTTTACTATATTTATTTTTCTTAAAATTTTCATTTTAAATTATGTCACATAAGGTTTGACATGTCATTTAACAATTGAATTAATGATTTTAGTAACAGAAGAACTCAAATGATATAACTACATTAGTCTGGGGATGTACTTAAAAGTATTTGAAATTTAAAACTAATTTAAAACAAAAGTCATAATTTAGGGGTGTTCAATGGAATTAACTCTTTTTATTAGCTACTATCTTTTGTAGCGTTTTGGAGTGTTGTTAATTAAGGGTGAACAAAACTCGATTAAAAAATAAAAAAGAAATTCAAATATCAAGCTAATTGAATCTAGTTATTTGAGTTATTTGAGTTTTGAGTTTGAGTCGAGTTGAGTTTTACAATTTGACTAACTCAAATAATTCAAATAATATATTAGTGTAAATGTCTCTTTGGAGCATGTCAATTTTGAAAATGAGCAAATTGGTTTCTCTCTCAACAAAATTTTCAAAAAAAATTCAAAATAATTTTAAAAAATTCAAAATATTCATAAAAAATCTAAAATTTATATTTTAAAAAAATATATAAAAAATCTAAAGAATATATAAAGAAATTTATATTTAAAATTTTTCTAAAACAATAATTTTGGAGACCTAAATAAGCTAATTAATGTTTCAAGTTTATCATATTAAAATAAATTATTTATTATTATTTTGCATTGAAAAAGTTTTCAAATATATATGATTTCAAATTTATGTGCTCTAACATGGTATTAGTTATAATGTAACAAGATTTTAATTTGACATGTTTAATTTTTAATTTAACTCGATTCAATTTGAATTTTATTTCACCCTTTCACTCGACTTGATTCGATAAAATTTCATATCGAGTTAGGATGATAAAATAAGACTCGTCAACTTGATTAACTCAAAAATTTTTTACTCGATTCGAGCTAACGTTGACCCCTATTATTAATTTCTAAAATAAACTCTATTGCACATATTTCTAAAAACATATGCAATTTTATAATATCATTATGCTTCTTTTATAATTATCATTTATCTCATTAACTTTTAATAACTTTACAAAATAAAAGTGGAAACAAAATAATTACAAATGCTACAATTTTGATGTACTAGAAAAAAAATTAACATTTTAAAATTTAATTTCCTTCCAAATGTAATAATGAGATCCAGTATTAAAATGATTCTAAACAAAATGTTAACTATAACATAAATAAAATCAATAAAATTATTTAAAATTTCAGTAAAATTGGCCAATAATCTCTTAATTTAATAGTAAAATATTTGTGTTGTATGATACAAGAGTTTGAATTCACTCCAAAAATCTTTACCTCTTTACTCACACTTATCAAGCAATAAAATTAACATTTATACTTTAATTCCAATTTGAATAATTTAAATTCACATTTAAGTTGAAATTTGTTATTTCTTTTCATTTTTATGATTTGAGGACGTTGCTTTAAATCAGGAGATTAATCACCTTTTCTTTAATGAAATTATAGAGAATAATTTTGAATGATAAATTTCGAGTCAAATGAGATATTTAAGAATAAAAAAATATGCTTAAAATCAAATTTTATATTTTTATACCTGAAATTTGAATTAGGGAAAAGAACAGCTGAAATAGAATTCCATGGCGAAACATGATCAGAGAAAAAATCCAATTACTTAATTGTGTTGATAATTAAACATAGGGTAGTATTAGGAGGAGAAAGGACAATTATTGTTTTGAAAAGCAAAGCTTAAAGCTTGATTTGTAATTAATTGATAAATTGAGAAAGACAGTTAGACATGGAGCAAGTGGCAAGATTCCTTTTTAATTGCCATTTCCATTGTCTTTTATCGTAGAAATGGACAACGAATGGAAACCCCAATCCAACAAAGGAGTGCGAGAGGATATATAAAACCTAATCCTTTGATATCAAGACATGTGGTTCACATTGAACAGCATACACCAAGCCTGCCCTACTTCCCCTTCTTTCCTTCACAACTCTCCTACTTTCTTTGAGAGAATAATTCTTTCATAATCTTCTTCTTCTTCTTCTCTTTCCTCGCTCTTCCCATTTCACTAAATGATACATCCTAAATACCTTTTTTTATCCGATCTTTGCTTTGCAAATTAAAAACATAAATTTAATTGTTACATTAAGTTATTTTTTTAATTTAAAATATCATAAAAGTTTACTATAATATGATAATACCATAATAAGCTGTATAAATTATGTTAGAAGTAGGGTAGAAAAGAAATGTTAGATGGAAGATACAGTTGATTGGGTGAATTAGAAAGGGGTTTAATTTATTTTAAGCATAATACTGAAAAGCTTATACGCCTATCAGATAGGAGAAATGAGAGAAGAAAGAGTATGTAGGTGGATTGCCAAAAATAAATTAATAAATGAGAAAAGAAATTATTTGCACCAAAAAGTAAGGTTGGCATGAAAATATTCTTTATTTTGTTATAATCGTTTTCTTCTCCATATTTTCACACTTCTAATAGTTGGGAAATGGAAATGATGGGATGTGCTAGTTTAATGGGCAATCTTTGACACCCAACTGCACATCAATTACAACAGTTCAGCATCCTACTAGAGGATCAAAGCTAATAGCTAGCAATCAACAATCCAAAAATAGTAACAAAACACATGCATTTACAAAAAGGTAAAAATAAAAAAAATTAATGTAGAAAAATGTGAGCTGGATTTGGGAATTGTATCATTGAGAATCTGTAGCTGGATTTTCATCTCCACTGTCACTGCCTTGAGTTTGATTTTCATGATGCTGCTGCTGTTCCAAATTCATTTTTAAACCCACTCTATTATTGTTGCTGTAAACATTCATTCCACTGCCAAGTAACCCCATGTTAGTCTCTGTCACTCCTAAACCAAGCTGTTGACCCCCGGCCTGCTGTTGTTGCAATATCATTGAGCCCAGCTGAACCGGATTCCCTCTACCCCCACCTGAATAATGAGCCGGGAATGTCCACATCTGGGCTTCTGGCACTGTGGCTGAAGCTGCTGTGGCGCCACCGCCTACCGGCAGCATCCAAAAGGCATTACCTCCATTGGTGGTGGCCGGTGCAACGGCCCACATAGCTGGAGCTGGCATGACGTTGGCTGTTTGAAACAAACCGGGTTCTTGTTCTGGCATTCCGGTTCTCTCCGGTTTAGGAGAATTCGCGTCTATGGCACCCGTTTCAGTATTGTGCTGAGATGTTTCTTTGAAAAGGTCATCTCTGAATGGCTTTGTAGCGTAGTTGTCGTTAGGGTTACTGCCACTTCTCATGTGAGTTTCGGGGTTAAGGAGTTGAGGGTAAAGTTGATGATGAAACCCTAGCATGGCGGTACTGTTGCCGATCCTTCTGGCCTCATCTCCATTACTGTTGTAAAAACCTAAAGCGCTGTGGAAAGAGAGAGGTGCGGATTTTGATGAAGGAGCTGAAATGGTTGATCCACTGCTGCGAAGTGAAACGTTGAGAGTGGAGAAATTGGCTGGAATAGTGCCGGTTCCTGTTGCAGCTATGATGGCAGGTTCCGCTTGTTGAAGCAGCCACTCGATGGTCTCACCATCCGATTTATGACCCAATTCTCGGGTGAGTTGGAAGACCCTGGCGGCGCAAACGGCGGGCATTCGGATGCGACGGCCGCGGCCATCGACCTTGGTGTGACGGTCTTTGGTGGGTCTTTTGGCAGCAGGAGGCTTAGCGAGGGAAGAAGTGGAAGTAGGGGAGGAAGAGGGAACCCCAATTTGGTTGGAAATGGAGCCCATGAATGAGACATGATGACCTGGGGCCTGAGGCTGTGCCTGAGTCTGAGCCTGAGCCTGATGAGAGGAGGTCCCATGTGCGGCACCAGCAGCAGCTTGTGGTTGACCATCACGGGAGACTAGTTGCAGTGAAGCTTCTTGTTTTTGGCCATGGTGATGATGATGATGCTCACTGCTATTGCTGCTTTTATTGCTCTGTGACTCCATTATCTGCATATGGGGTTTCCAAGGATTTCTTTGTCTGCCAAATTAAACCATCTCAAAAAATGAAGGCCCTATATTATTTATTTTACTTTATTTATTTGTTTTACTATCTCATTTAAATAAATATTTATTTTATATGTAAAGGGAGGGTTATGAGTTGTGATCCTAACAACACCACCGATGTTAGTGCGTGAGGATCTTCTTTTCTTCCTTGTGATTGACTGCTGCTACGCTATGCTATCCACTGAGAGGAGTAGGTGAGAGAAGCAGCAACTAGAACCAATCCGAATTAAAGCTTAAAAAAGAAACAGTAAATTTTTCAGCACTACCCCACTCGTGGGGGCCCCTGCCTTCAATCATAATATCACATCTGGTAAAACCCCTTTTATCTTTCTACTGCTAAATATTATTATTTTTATATTTATTGTTCCCACAAACTTTAGAACTTGGATAATTCATTACCCCCCAATCACCAATAAGGTTCCAGAACCACATTTATTTTATTTCAATTTAACATATGCCTTCTGTGGATGAAATTTATTTCAATAAATTTGAATGCTGTCAAATGTCTTTTAGTATGTTATGTTCCTTTTACAAAAATAATTGCCCTATTTAATTTTCATTTTTTTAAAATAATTTTATTAGTTTAATGATAAAATTAAAAATTTTGAGATCCTAATTTGAATCTTGAAATGGAAGAATTTTTAATTCAAATTTTATTTCTGATTTTAGATAATGATTATGGTGGTTAAAAAAATAATAAAACAATCATTTAGATTTGAACTGCCCAACCCAAATGAAACATAAATAAACAAAAAATAAATAAAGATTGGAATCCATGCTCAACTTGACTAGGAACGACGACTTAGAGGTGTAAAATGTTGAAAATGTAAAAAGAGAAAGACACAAGACTAATATATCTTTTAAAGCAGGATTTCTTTTCTTTTCTTTTCCCCTTACAGCTCACTGATTGAGTTATTGCTGATAATGACAACGATGATGACGGTGCCCAACAACCCTGATATAGTTTTGGTATATAGATACATAGTATTTCATATATTGCAGTGTATTCTTTTATTTTTATTAGTAATTTTAAAAATTATTTTTTAATATTTTATTATATTTTTATAAAATATTTATCGACTCCTAATTCTATTTATAGAGTCTATAAATTTTATTTACAGTATACCAAATAATTTCCTTAAAGTAATTACAATATATAAAATTACATACAATACTTGCCATTTTTACTTCAAATTAGTGGATTTATCATTATTTCTTTAATCAAGTAATTTCGAAATTTATTTTAATTTATTTTTGAGATTTTTTTAAAATTGTCTTGACGCTTAATAGTATGGATGTCTTTAAATTACATTATGTGTTAAAGTATTCATCCTCTTGTCTTGTAGGAATCAGAGTAATGACTTTAAGATTTTTTTTAATTAAAATTAATCTTTTCACTCTAGGTGCTCTTCAAAGAGATAAATGGTTGACTACAAAATGTGCTCCATTCTTATGAGTAGAGATTGAACCTTCGACCATATGATTAAGAGATGAGGTGAGCAACCACCATGCCAACCTTGTGATTAATATATCTATAATTAATTTTTTATTGATAAAGAGTTAAATCCTAACAAATACAAAATGAGCTCAACATTTGTAACATTCCCAACCCGGCCTAGATGTTAGACTCGAATTCGGAAGAATACATTAGCCACCGAAGTGAATCGGTGAGCTATTGTAGTTTTAAAAACAATCTTTTTTAAAAACCTTTGTTTAATTTAGTAAGAATCTTAATTACATATTAATTAATTCTTCAAAACCTTAATTAAGATATAGCAGCAGAAAAGTGATAAGTGGATGCTTTTAAAGAAAAACTGGGGTTTCATGAATAGCTTATAAATAATAATGTCTTATTATCCTAAAATAAAATTAAGTGTCATGAAAAATAAAATCCTAAATCCATGACATGGTTCAAAATAAGATAATATGGTTTAATAATTGAAATAATAACTCTAAAATATTTTAGTAAAAGCAAAGTTGAGACCCTCCAGATGTCGCGTTTACGTCCTAACCTAACGGGTTATCTGTCAGGATGAAAATTAAAGGGGGAGTGAGCTATGACGCTCAGTGTGAGTTCCATCACAAGTAAATCAGCGCCAAACAGTAATCCAAGCATAAATAATAACAATTTTCAATACATTAGTATTCATATAGCATAGCAGAATTTGGCAGTTCATTCAAGCATGTTAATGCGTGATGATGCAGTACATTTAGCAATTTCAGTTTAATAGTATAATTAAATCCTACCCCATCGCTACACTCCACAATAAGAATTCCCTATAATTCTTATATCTCGAACACTCTAGTTTGTGGATAAACCACCAATGTTACAAGTTAGTATGCTGTCAGTAATTGTAAGTATACAACGGGTCAGAAAAATGCTAAAAGAGGTTAAATTGTCTAAAAGAGAGACACTTCACATTAGCTAGTTTTACATTTTTCTCTTCGTCTTTTAGGGTTTAATTCTTCTTCTCCATAGCTTAGGGTTTATCTTCTTGTTCATTTTCTAGTTTTTTCTTATTTCCTTAGCTGGTAGTTAAACTAGTTATTATTGTAGCTAGGATTTATTTACTTGTTAAGCCCTTCAAACTTTCTTGTATTTGCACTTTAATCCATTAGTTTAATACCAATCAGGTTTGTTATATTTCATTTGTTAAAAAATATTATCTTGGGTGTTTTTATTTATCTTCTTTGCTGCCATTATTGTGTTCCTCAAGCTTTTGCAAGAAAGCTTGAGTTTTTATCAACTTTCTTTTGTGTTAAGTTAATGGTGCTTCTCTTTGATTTCTTGTTGTTAATGGGTTCAAATATGAGCATGAGTAGATAAAATCCTAAGTGGTTGGTTGATGAAAGTGATGACTCATTGATTTTTGGGTTCAGGGACTAAATTGAATAGACTTAAAAACTTACAATTGATGACCCTAAAGAAAAATTAAAATAAGTGAGACTTAGAGGAGATATTATCGAACATCAATTTGTAGTATTCTATTTTTTATAATTTCAAATATTTCTTTTGTATAATTTTATGATTTTTAAATGAAATACCAATTTTCGTCATGTGATATAACATTGACAGGCCAAATGAAGACGAAATTGTGACAAAAAAAAATCGCAATAGCTACTCTTAAATATATATAAATGGAGGCTTTTGAAGTTTTAGGTCATAATAAAAAAAAGAGAGAAAATCATGGTAGTTGGTTCTGTACTGGATCTAGTCTTATTGGTTGATGCCCATTATTCTAGTGCTGAAGCGGGACAAGTAGTATACTTTATCGCATCGGTAAAAATTTTAGTTTGTATTGGTTACACCGATTTGTTCCAGTCAATTTCGATCACACTGGTCGAAATATGACACATGAATAATAGTAAAAATTATAAAATTTTTAATTATTTATGTAACAGCCCAATTTTTAGTGGTGACGGAACAGTGGTTTTGGGACCACAAATTTCCGTCGTATCGACTCATAAATATTATTTTTAGATTATTTATAGAGTCATTATAGTCGTAGTAAAATTTGGTTAAGAAATATTAATGTTTAGTTAGTTAATTAAAGAAAAATGACTAAATTGAAAATTGTGCAAAACTTACTAATTATAGCAATTAGGTGATGAAATGGTGTAATTATTAATTGAGGAAGGACTTAAGTGATAATTAAGCCCTAAATAATATGGTGGGATGGCAAATTGATGGATAAGGACAAAATAAGGAAATTATAATGGCAAACTTGTAATTTAGTTGAAATTAAAACAAAATTAATTAAGAAGAAATAGGTTTTCTTCTTCATTTTCTTCTTTTTTCATCGAAACACCATAGAAATAGCTTGGAGAATCGGTTGAGCGTAGGAGCTTTCATGTGAGTTTAATTTTTACTCGTTTCTTATAATTTTTTCTGTTTTTGAGATTGTTGCAACTAGGTCCATCTAACCCGTACCTTCGTTTATGATTCTGTTTAAAATTTTGGAAGTTTCCATTAATAAATATTAGATTTTTTTGATGAATAACATGGATTTGGAGTTTTGATTGTGTTGTATGATGATTTTGTAAAGTGATTTTTTTAAAATGTTGATTTTAGGATTAAATTGTGAAAATGTCAAAATATTAGGGTTTGATAGTGAATTTTAGGTTTATTAGGGGCTATATGAGGGCCTAGAATATTTGGATCGATTATTGATTTGAGAAAATTAGTTAATATGATAGGTTAACTAATTGAGGGATTAAATGGTAAAAATTGTAAAAGTTTAGGGTAATTACGTAAATTAAAAAAATAAAAGGGTATTAATCATGTAGATACTCGTGAAAAAGGAAAAATAACATAATAGTCCCTAAACTTTTGCAATCACTACAATTCAGTCTAGGCAAGTTCGTACGGTTAAAATTTAGCATTTGTATAAATTGATGATTGGTATTATGCATATATTCTATTGTTGGAAATGAATTATTGTTTGAATTATAATATTAAATTGGATATTCAGTTTGAATTGAACGCGGTATTTGAGTACATTCATGATTTGGTGTAAGACGGGAGTTTGGAATGGAGATGGTATTGGAGGGAGATATCGGCATTTTACCCAAGTAAACCGAGGTTCAGCATTTGTTGCGAACTCTCGTGTTTTACTTTCTGTTTGGTGTGATTGGGTGGATAAGTTCTTATGAGCTTCTGTTGGGGTATTCGAGAGGTCCAGCTCTTATGAGCTTCTGTTGACGATGTACTCTTACCCGTAAGTCGTTCTTTAAATGGAAAAATCTCGGTTGATTTATTTAATGAATTTGAAAGACATGTAATTTATTTTTGCATTGATTTGAATACAGATGTATTTATCGATTGAAGTTGTGAATGATAGGGAGTTGTCTTGATGATTTTTATTATTTGATTTATTATAGTTAGTTAGATAAGATTTTTGTTTATCTCGTCGAACTTACTAAGCTTCATTAAGCTTACTTGTGTTGTTTAATGTCATTGTAGATTTTTGGAAGGTTGGGCGATTGGATCAGCACTCAAGTCACACTATCCAGTTTATCTCGATAGTTTTTGAAATATTAAATTCGAATTATATAGCATGTATAGGCTCTTGTGCTATTTTGGTTAATGTTTGGCTTATGTAAATGTTATGAATGATATTTTGTGCAAATAACCAATTTGCAAATGGTATGAGAATGAGGTATGTAATAACCCATTTTGCCCGAGCCCATACAAAGTCCAACTACCCAAAAAAAAAGATAAACAAACAGTCCAAGTGTCCATAAGGGCCCAATTTTTACACCTGAGCCCAATCCATTACAGTAACCCAATACCCTGTTACACCCTAAGCCCATTACCCGAATACAAGCCCAACTATACATAAACCCTAACCCAACAAATGAAGTCGGCCTAGTGGCCCAAAATGTTTCAGCTGCTGGAAACCCTAGTAGGGGTCTTGCGCCGCAGCTCTCAACACGGCCCTTTCTCGCACCGCAATCGGTGCAAGGACAGCGCCCCGTCGCCGTAGATTTCGCTGGTTACCTGCAACAAACAAAAGAATAAACAGCAAACCCCGCAAATGAACTAAATCTAGGGATTTTTTTTTTATTTTTTTCCTTTTTCATCTCTAAATCGGTTATAAAAACCGAGAGGGAGATCATTGTAAGGGGATCTTTTTTTACACACAAGAGAATACATCAAAAGAAACCAAAGAACAGACTAAGTAAAATTTTTTTTCTTTCTTTTTTTTTTTTATTTCGAATCCTTTTCTTATTTAAGTTTTTTTTTTCCTTTATATATATATATATATATATATAATAAAGATTATATAAAAAATAATAAAAAGTTACCTTTCTTCGAAGCTCGGCCACCGGAAAACGCAAAGGGCGGAGTAGCAGAGAGCAAATAGGCTCTCCCTCTCAGATTTTTTTTGAGATACTGAAAAATGAATATTTTTCTAAAAAATTTGACTTTTATAAATGATTAAAACGACGCCATTTTAGGCCCTGCTGTTAGAGAGAAAAACGACATCATTTTCACCCACGACCTGCGACCCGACCCAGTAAGCCCAGGATCTGCGTGTTTTCTTGCGGAAGGGCTATTTGCGCTTTTAGCCCTTCCGCATTTTTTGTTTTTTTGAATTAAGTTTATTTTATTCTTAATTTTGCCCGATAATTTACAATGATTTTCAATTGGGACCTCCCTGCTGTTGTGCGTTTTGGAAGGAGGAAATATTTCCTCATTTGGTCCTCCCTTGTTGTGCGCGCGTTCGATAAGGCCCTTTTCTTTTTATTTTCTTCAAAATTCACCCCCAAATTTTTATTTTAAGTTCAATTTCATCTTTTTTTTATTTTCGTTTGTGATTTTTGTTATTTCATTATTAATTTCTTTCTTTCTCATTATTAACATCATTATTATTTGACTATTATAATTATTACTTTAATGTTATTATTATTATCATTTTATTTTTAACCTTACAATTATCATTATATTCATTTGTAACATCCTAGATTAGGGGTTATGCGTTCGTGCGTAATTCATGAGATAGTGGGCTCAGTGGGTGTGTTGGATGTGTTCTGAGGAGTTTTAGGAACCCTAAGATATGAGGAAATGTAAGGAAATGTATGGAAATGTATGGAAATGTAAGGAAATGTCCTGGAAATGTAAGGAAATGTCTTGTCTTGGAAATGTAGGGAAATGTCCTGGAAAGGTAAGGAAATGATTTGGAAATGAGTCAAAAGAGGAAAGTGAACATTTCTGGAAACTTGGAAATGTAAGGAAATGTTAAGTTTAAAGGAGGCAAACGAAAATTTTTGGAAACTTGGAAATGTAGAGAAATGTCAAGTTTTAAGGTTTAAAAAGAGGAAATTAAGGCAAGGTGGCCTTAAGAAAATTAGTAGGAGGAATTTGACACACAAACGGGCTTGGAAAAGTGGCCTGGAGATGCCACTTAGGGCTTCTGGAAATGGCGCCACATGCAAGGGTGTTGGGCCTGAGTTCGAGTCACTTGGGAAGCAAATAAAAGAAGTTTTATTTTTGCTTCCAGAAGTAGAGAGGTGGACGGCATTAAGGCTATTAAAAGAGGAGTTTTATTCTCTTTAAATTTCGGCTAAATAGGGGATAAATAAGGGATTTATTTATCATTATTTTCAAGAGTTAATAGTTGGATTAAATTCTTTTTATAAAGTGATAATTCAAGGGATAAAGCTATCAAAATAGAAGAGTGGTGGCCAAGTAAGGGACTCTAACCTAGTAATTTCGGCTATAAAAGGGAGAGTAAGGCTATTCTTCATTCATACTTTTCTCTTCAAGAAAACCTCTGCCGAAATTCTCTAAAGTTTCTCCTCTTCTCTCTGCCGAATTCTCTCTGCCATTATTCTCTTTTTCTCTTTTCTTTTCTTCTTCTATTACAAACACAATCAAAAGCCGAAGATGCCAATAGCCCTAGTCGATTTCTCACTAAGCCTCAAGAGCCGAAATTGTTATCCACATCAAAGCCATAGCCGAATAGTTTGAGACTTCAAGCAAAGGAACTATCGATATCTAAAGTAAGGGTAAGATCTCATTCGATTTCCATCCTTTTTCTTTTAAGATTTACCGAAATCTAGGACTAATCCCATTAGAAACTTGTTTGCCGAAATTTGGAAGGATCTTTCAGGATTTACTAAGTGTCGACTACAAGGAAGGAGAAGTTCTTTTCCTGAAGGTACACCATAAGCTACGTGTTCCCTAGTTATTCGGTGAGATTCGGGATTTAAAATCCACAATGTAAGTGTCTATAGCATTCGGCCAAGGCCTATTTTAGTAGTTAGATCTATTATTATCTGTTTTAAGCCGAAAACTAACAGATTCAAGGGATCTAGTGAGTAGCCGATTTCAAAGGAGAAGAATACAAGTTTTCGGGATTTGACTATAGTCAATTCGACAACAAGGTAGGTTTTAAGAATACAAATCCTACTAGGATTTGGTTTTATAGGCTTTATGCTAACATATTAAGGTTACCAAATGTAGGAATTGAGATCTAAAGCAATAGATCGGGTTTTTCGGGATTTCAAGGAATTCGTTAAGCAAATCAGGTGTGTACCCCACACTATCTTTTAATACGTTTTATGGCAATATTTAATATAAGTATGTATAAGAATGTGAATATGGCTAAGGTACCCTAATGTGGTACAAAGTACTCAGGTACGTTTCCTACTCCTACTAGGGTTACGAAATATGTTATATTTAACATGTGAAAAGTGACATGAATGTGAATTTAAGTATGATATGCATGATATGAATAAAATGGGGCATTCGGGTTATATGAGAAAGGGGAAGTGAACGTGGTGACTTCGGTCTCACTATCTGAATGTGGTGGCTTCGGTCACATTATCTGAATGTGGTAACTTCGGTTACATTATCTGAATGTGGTAACTTCGGTTACATTATCTGAATTTGGTGTCTCATGACACAATTATCTGGTGGCTATGCAACGAATTTATATGGGCGATGAGCACGTCGACTGCAGCGACTGCCTTCGATGGTGTGTAGCGGAAGGAGGGTTGACTTAGTAGTCCCCACGGTGTGCAGGTTGGTACGGGGATGTGTAGCGGATGGCTTCTAGGTTTGGGTTCGGGATTGCATCATTATCTTGAATTATTATGTGAACATGATATGTATGGTATGCCTAAATCTATTAAATTTTAGTGTTGGTTGCACATTGAGTCTGTTTGACTCACCCCGTTGGGGAATATTTTTCAGGTGATGAACAGTGATGGACCGGGATGGCAGAACTTGTGGTGGCCATGCTCAGCTTGAAGTTTTATTCAATATGGACATTTTATTTTATTTAAGTACTTAAGAATTTTATTTTGGGTTTTTACTTGATGTAATAAGGCCATAGTTTTATTTCTTTATTTTTTTTTTATGTTTGCGAATTATTATCAATTAAAGTTTGAGTTTATTTTTTTGAAAAATAAACCCTAATTGTTTTGTCACCTTAATTAAATGGATTTCAATATAAGATAAATTGGTTTCCAACTCAAGCTCAACCTAAAACAATATTTTTTTTAAAAATCGCACAAGTTTTTCCTATGAAGCAAAAGAATTTGAACCGGTTTTCTTGAGGAACATACCAAATCTGGTCAAAGCTCGTGGGCCGGGTTTGGGGTGTTTCAGTTTGGTATCAGAGCCCAGTTTTAAACTCTTGGCCTGGGGTTTAAGGCCCAAAATGTTTTCAAATTGACCCCAATTAAGATTTATGGAAATATTTTATGAAATAAGCAGGTTTTATGGCATGGCACCTAAGTCTCCGACCCGAAGTCCACCAGGTAAGTACCCCTATCCTTTGTGTGATTTATATTGTGATTTGTAGAGGGGTAGAAATGGAATGGAACGTAGACTAGCATGATAAGTATTTGAACCCTAGGACTAGTTTACCCCAACTATTACAAAAGACTTAAATGCTTAATTAAACAAACCTATGGCTAAGTCGCCGAGTTAGGGTGTGGCAACCATTGTGCGCATGTCTAGGATTGGATCCGGAAGAGCCTGGTATTTAAGCAGTCCTAGTGACTCACCTCCTCTTCGCAGGAATCCTACCTGATGCGTAGCTTTACTTCACCCTAACCAAGAGGACTTATTCATGGGCTAAACCTCTAACTAAAACCCGAAAGGGATTAGCCACATTTTTATGGAAACCTTAGTTTTAAAATGACTAAATTACCTTTTTGATTTATACAAGCTATCCCATAAAATTTTTCTGAAGTATTCTTGATTTGTGAAAATTACTAAAATACCCCTATTTACAAAATTACTAAATTGCCCTTGGTTTATGAAATTTCCAAAATACCCGCAGTTCTTATCAAAAATTTCATAACAAGACCAAAAACCTTAATTTGCAAAATATCAAAATACTTTGATTTTGGAAAATTACGAAGTTGCCCCTAACTTACAAAATTACCAAAATAACCCTAGTTTTCAAAGTTTTTGCAACATCACCGATTTGGAAAACAAATTATCAAAAAGAACCCTCAAGTTTTCCAAATTTTGAAATTCACTTGATTTATTAAGATTTACAAATTTACCCTGGTTTATTACCGAAATACCCCCGGATTTCAAAATTTCTGAAATACCCCGGGATTTCAAAATTTTCCAAAATACACCGGGAATGTAAAAATTCCAAAATACTTTTTGAAAAAATCACCAAGGAACTTTTTCTTTTGAAAAATTACAAAAATACCCCTGTAGGGCAAATTACGAAAATACCCCTAGGTAGTGGAAAAACAACAACAATGAAAACTACAACGTTTCTCTGAATGAACGAAAGTTCGTAATTGATTGATGAATGTATGAATGTAAAGACTGTGTGCATGTATGAATACGAAAGAACCACTCCTAAAATTCTTTCCATAAAACTTCTTCGCGGGTAATCAGTGGAATAAAAGCTAATTCATAAAATTTCTTAATTAGATTAAAGCACGATCGTAGAAATGAGCTCTAGGGGACGTGGTTCTGGAATACCTTAATTGCCTTGTTCGTTGTAAAGTCAGCTCATTCTTATGTTGCTAGTAAGGTGTATGGAACCTTGATTGTAAACTAAGAGAAAGTGCCTAGAAAGTATGATGGTTCTATTAAGATCAGAGTGCGCAGCGTAAGCATAGTGCGGGGAGAAGGATTGTACGACTGTTAATAAGTAATTTCGAGGATGAAATTATTTTTAAGGAGGGTAGAACTGTAACATCCTAGATTAGGGGTTATGCGTTCGTGCGTAATTCATGAGATAGTGGGCTCAGTGGGTGTGTTGGATGTGTTCTGAGGAGTTTTAGGAACCCTAAGATATGAGGAAATGTAAGGAAATGTATGGAAATGTATGGAAATGTAAGGAAATGTCCTGGAAATGTAAGGAAATGTCTTGTCTTGGAAATGTAGGGAAATGTCCTGGAAAGGTAAGGAAATGATTTGGAAATGAGTCAAAAGAGGAAAGTGAACATTTCTGGAAACTTGGAAATGTAAGGAAATGTTAAGTTTAAAGGAGGCAAACGAAAATTTTTGGAAACTTGGAAATGTAGAGAAATGTCAAGTTTTAAGGTTTAAAAAGAGGAAATTAAGGCAAGGTGGCCTTAAGAAAATTAGTAGGAGGAATTTGACACACAAACGGGCTTGGAAAAGTGGCCTGGAGATGCCACTTAGGGCCTCTGGAAATGGCGCCACATGCAAGGGTGTTGGGCCTGAGTTCGAGTCACTTGGGAAGCAAATAAAAGAAGTTTTATTTTTGCTTCTAGAAGCAGAGAGGTGGACGGCATTAAGGCTATTAAAAGAGGAGTTTTATTCTCTTTAAATTTCGGCTAAATAGGGGATAAATAAGGGATTTATTTATCATTATCTTCAAGAGTTAACAGTTGGATTAAATTCTTTTTATAAAGTGATAATTCAAGGGATAAAGCTATCAAAATAGAAGAGTGGTGGCCAAGTAAGGGACTCTAGCCTAGTAATTTCGGCTATAAAAGGGAGAGTAAGGCTATTCTTCATTCATACTTTTCTCTTCAAGAAAACCTCTGCCAAAATTCTCTAAAGTTTCTCCTCTTCTCTCTGCCGAATTCTCTCTGCCATTATTCTCTTTTTCTCTTTTCTTTTCTTCTTCTATTACAAACACAATCAAAAGCCGAAGATGCCAATAGCCCTAGTCGAATTTCTCACTAAGCCTCAAGAGCCGAAATTGTTATCCACATCAAAGCCATAGTCGAATAGTTTGAGACTTCAAGCAAAGGAACTGTCGATATCTAAAGTAAGGGTAAGATCTCATTCGATTTCCATCCTTTTTCTTTTAAGATTTACCGAAATCTAGGACTAATCCCATTAGAAACTTGTTTGCCGAAATTTGGAAGGATCTTTCGGGATTTACTAAGTGTCGATTCCAAGGAAGGAGAAGTTCTTTTCCTGAAGGTACACTATAAGCTACGTGTTCCCTAGTTATTCGGTGAGATTCGGGATTTAAAATCCACAAGGTAAGTGTCTATAGCATTCGGCCAAGGCCTATTTTAGTAGTTAGATCTATTATTATGTGTTTTAAGCCGAAAACTAACAGATTCAAGGGATCTAGTGAGTAGCAGATTTCAAAGGAGAAGAATACAAGTTTTCGGGATTTGACTATAGTCAATTCGACAACAAGGTAGGTTTTAAGAATACAAATCCTACTAGGATTTGGTTTTATAGGCTTTATGCTAACATATTAAGGTTACCAAATGTAGGAATTAAGATCTAAAGCAATAGATCGGGTTTTTCGGGATTTCAAGGAATTCGTTAAGCAAATCAGGTGTGTACCCCACACTATCTTTTAATACGTTTTATGGCAATATTTAATATAAGTATGTATAAGAATGTGAATATGGCTAAGGTACCCTAATGTGGTACAAAGTACTCAGGTACGTTTCCTACTCCTACTAGGGTTACGAAATATGTTATATTTAACATGTGAAAAGTGACATGAATGTGAATTTAAGTATGATATGCATGATATGGATAAAATGGGGCATTCGGGTTATATGAGAAAGGGGAAGTGAACGTGGTGACTTCGGTCTCACTATCTGAATGTGGTGGCTTCGGTCACATTATCTGAATGTGGTAACTTCGGTTACATTATCTGAATGTGGTAACTTCGGTTACATTATATGAATTTGGTGTCTCATGACACAATTATCTGGTGGCTATGCCACGAATTTATATGGGCGATGAGCACGTCGACTGCAGCGACTGCCTTCGATGGTGTGTAGCGGAAGGAGGGTTGACTTAGTAGTCCCCACGGTGTGCAGGTTGGTACGGGGATGTGTAGCGGATGGCTTCTAGGTTTGGGTTCGGGATTGCATCATTATCTTGAATTATTATGTGAACATGATATGTATGGTATGCCTAAATCTATTAAATTTTAGTGTTGGTTGCACATTGAGTCTGTTTGACTCACCCCGTTGGGGAATATTTTTCAGGTGATGAACAGTAATGGACCGGGACGGCAGAACTTGTGGTCGCCATGCTCAGCTTGAAGTTTTATTCAATATGGACATTTTATTTTATTTAAGTACTTAAGAATTTTATTTTGGGTTTTTACTTGATGTAATAAGGCCATAGTTTTATTTCTTTATTTTTTTTATGTTTGCGAATTATTATCAATTAAAGTTTGAGTTTATTTTTTTTGAAAAATAAACCCTAATTGTTTTGTCACCTTAATTAAATGGATTTCAATATAAGATAAATTGGTTTCCAACTCAAGCCCAACCTAAAACAATATTTTTTTTTAAAATCGCACAAGTTTTTCCTATGAAGCAAAAGAATTTGAACCGGTTTTCTTGAGGAACATACCAAATCTGGTCAAAGCTCGTGGGCCGGGTTTGGGGTGTTTCAGTTTGGTATCAGAGCCCAGTTTTAAACTCTCGGCCTGGGGTTTAAGGCCCAAAATGTTTTCAAATCGAGCCCAATTAAGATTTATGGAAATATTTTATGAAATAAGCAGGTTTTATGGCATGGCACCTAAGTCTCCGACCCGAAGTCCACCAGGTAAGTACCCCTATCCTTTGTGTGATTTATATTGTGATTTGTAGAAGGGTAGAAATGGAATGGAACGTAGACTAGCATGATAAGTATTTGAACCCTAGGACTAGTTTACCCCAACTATTACATAAGACTTAAATGCTTAATTAAACAAACCTATGGCTAAGTCGCCGAGTTAGGGTGTGGCAACCATTGTGCGCATGTCTAGGATTGGATCCGGAAGAGCCTGGTATTTAAGCAGTCCTAGTGACTCACCTCCTCTTCGCAGGAATCCTACCTGGTGCGTAGCTTTAGTTCACCCTAACCAAGAGGACTTATTCATGGGCTAAACCCCTAACTAAAACCCGAAAGGGATTAGCCACATTTTTATGGAAACCTTAGTTTTAAAATGACTAAATTACCATTTTGATTTATACAAGCTATCCCGTAAAATTTTTCTGAAGTATTCTTGATTTGTGAAAATTACTAAAATACCGCTATTTGCAAAATTACTAAATTGCCCTTGGTTTATGAAATTTCCAAAATACCCACAGTTCTTATCAAAAATTTCATAACAAGACCAAAAACCCTAATTTGCAAAATATCAAAATACTTTGATTTTGGAAAATTACGAAGTTGCCCCTAACTTACAAAATTACCAAAATAACCCTAGTTTTCAAAGTTTTTGCAACATCACCGATTTGGAAAACAAATTCTCAAAAAGAACCCTCAAGTTTTGCAAATTTTGAAATACACTTGATTTATTAAGATTTACAAATTTACCCTGGTTTATTACAGAAATACCCCCGGATTTCAAAATTTCTGAAATACCCCGGGATTTCAAAATTTTCCAAAATACACCGAGAATGTAAAAATTCCAAAATACTTTTTGACAAAATCACCAAGGAACTTTTTCTTTTGAAAAATTACGAAAATACCCCTATAGGGCAAATTACGAAAATACCCCTGGGTAGTGGAAAAACAACAACAATGAAAACTACAACGTTTCTCTGAATGAACGAAAGTTCATAATTGATTGATGAATGTATGAATGTAAAGACTGTGTGCATGTATGAATACGAAAGAACCACTCCTAAAATTCTTTCCATAAAACTTCTTCGCGGGTAATCAGTGGAATAAAAGCTAATTCATAAAATTTCTTAATTAGATTAAAGCACGATCGTAGAAATGAGCTCTAGGGGACGTGGTTCTGGAATACCTTAATTGCCTTGTTCGTTGTCAAGTCAGTTCATTCTTATGTTGCTAGTAAGGTGTATGGAACCTTGATTGTAAACTAAGAGAAAGTGCCTAGAAAGTATGATGGTTCTATTAAGATCAGAGTGCGCAGCGTAAGCATAGTGCGGTGAGAAGGATTGTACGACTGTTAATAAGTAATTTCGAGGATGAAATTATTTTTAAGGAGGGTAGAACTGTAACATCCTAGATTAGGGGTTATGCGTTCGTGCGTAATTCATGAGATAGTGGGCTCAGTGGGTGTGTTGGATGTGTTCTGAGGAGTTTTAGGAACCCTAAGATATGAGGAAATGTAAGGAAATGTATGGAAATGTATGGAAATGTAAGGAAATGTGTGGAAATGTAAGGAAATGTCCTGGAAATGTAAGGAAATGTCTTGTCTTGGAAATGTAGGGAAATGTCCTGGAAAGGTAAGGAAATGATTTGGAAATGAGTCAAAAGAGGAAAGTGAACATTTCTGGAAACTTGGAAATGTAAGGAAATGTTAAGTTTAAAGGAGGCAAACGAAAATTTTTGGAAACTTGGAAATGTAGAGAAATGTCAAGTTTTAAGGTTTAAAAAGTGGAAATTAAGGCAAGGTGGCCTTAAGAAAATTAGTAGGAGGAATTTGACACACAAACGGGCTTGGAAAAGTGGCCTGGAGATGCCACTTAGGGCCTCTGGAAATGGCGCCACATGCAAGGGTGTTGGGCCTGAGTTCGAGTCACTTGGGAAGCAAATAAAAGAAGTTTTATTTTTGCTTCCAGAAGCAGAGAGGTGGACGGCATTAAGGCTATTAAAAGAGGAGTTTTATTCTCTTTAAATTTCGGCTAAATAGGGGATAAATAAGGGATTTATTTATCATTATTTTCAAGAGTTAATAGTTGGATTAAATTCTTTTTATAAAGTGATAATTCAAGGGATAAAGCTATCAAAATAGAAGAGTGGTGGCCAAGTAAGGGACTCTAACCTAGTAATTTCGGCTATAAAAGGGAGAGTAAGGCTATTCTTCATTCATACTTTTCTCTTCAAGAAAACCTCTGCCGAAATTCTCTAAAGTTTCTCCTCTTCTCTCTGCCGAATTCTCTCTGCCATTATTCTCTTTTTCTCTTTTCTTTTCTTCTTCTATTACAAACACAATCAAAAGCCGAATATGCCAATAGCCCTAGTCGATTTCTCACTAAGCCTCAAGAGCCGAAATTGTTATCCACATCAAAGCCATAGCCGAATAGTTTGAGATTTCAAGCAAAGGAACTGTCGATATCTAAAGTAAGGGTAAGATCTCATTCGATTTCCATCCTTTTTCTTTTAAGGTTTACCGAAATCTAGGACTAATCCCATTAGAAACTTGTTTGCCGAAATTTGGAAGGATCTTTCGAGATTTGCTAAGTGTCGACTACAAGGAAGGAGAAGTTCTTTTCCCGAAGGTACACCGTAAGCTACATGTTCCCTAGTTATTCAGTGAGATTCGGGATTTAAAATCCACAAGGTAAGTGTCTATAGCATTCGGCCAAGGCCTATTTTAGTAGTTAGATCTATTATTATGTGTTTTAAGCCGAAAACTAACAGATTCAAGGGATCTAGTGAGTAGCCGATTTCAAAGGAGAAGAATACAAGTTTTCGGGATTTGACTATAGTCAATTCGACAACAAGGTAGGTTTTAAGAATACAAATCCTACTAGGATTTGGTTTTATAGGCTTTATGCTAACATATTAAGGTTACCAAATGTAGGAATTGAGATCTAAAGCAATAGATCGGGTTTTTCGGGATTTCAAGGAATTCGTTAAGAAAATCAGGTGTGTACCCCACACTATCTTTTAATACGTTTTATGGCAATATTTAATATAAGTATGTATAAGAATGTGAATATGGCTAAGGTACCCTAATGTGGTACAAAGTACTCAGGTACGTTTCCTACTCCTACTAGGGTTACGAAATATGTTATATTTAACATGTGAAAAGTGACATGAATGTGAATTTAAGTATGATATGCATGATATGAATAAAATGGGGCATTCGGGTTATATGAGAAAGGGGAAGTGAACGTGGTGACTTCGGTCTCACTATCTGAATGTGGTGGCTTCGGTCACATTATCTGAATGTGGTAACTTCGGTTACATTATCTGAATGTGGTAACTTCGGTTACATTATCTGAATGTGGTGTCTCATGATACAATTATCTGGTGGCTATGCCACGAATTTATATGGGCGATGAGCACGTCGACTGCAGCGACTGCCTTCGATGGTGTGTAGCGGAAGGAGGGTTGACTTAGTAGTCCCCACGGTGTGCAGGTTGGTACGGGGATGTGTAGCGGATGGCTTCTAGGTTTGGGTTCGGGATTGCATCATTATCTTGAATTATTATGTGAACATGATATGTATGGTATGCCTAAATCTATTAAATTTTAGTGTTGGTTGCACATTGAGTCTGTTTGACTCACCCCGTTGGGGAATATTTTTCAGGTGATGAACAGTAATGGACCGGGACGGCAGAACTTGTGGTGGCCATGCTCAGCTTAAAGTTTTATTCAATATGGACATTTTATTTTATTTAAGTACTTAAGAATTTTATTTTGGGTTTTTACTTGATGTAATAAGGCCATAGTTTTATTTCTTTATTTTTTTTTATGTTTGCGAATTATTATCAATTAAAGTTTGAGTAAATTTATTTTTTTGAAAAATAAACCCTCATTGTTTTGTCACCTTAATTAAATGGATTTCAATATAAGATAAATTGGTTTCCAACTCAAGCCCAACCTAAAACAATATTTTTTTTTAAAATCGCACAAGTTTTTCCTATGAAGCAAAAGAATTTGAGACGGTTTTCTTGAGGAACATACCAATTCTGGTCAAAGCTCGTGGGCCGAGTTTGGGGTGTTTCATCATTTGTATTATTATTCTTATTTTTATTATGACCATTATTTTATATATATATTATTACTATAGCTATATTTATTATTATATCTATCATTATTAGTATTTTTTTTTTTTGAAATTAACCAGATTAGGCTTCCATAAATTAAAATTGAGTCTTAACAATAATTGAGAAATAGGCCCATAGTAAAATGGCCCGTGAAATAGAATAGTCTAGAATGCAAAAAAGGAAACCAAAAATCAAAAATGCCGCCCTACTGCCCAATCAGTTCTCTGTGCCAGTCTGTTCACATCGCGTCATTCATTTCGTCTTTAATGGCATTATTCGTTTATCGAGGAAAGGTAAAAGCATATCAGATCTTTTGGATGAACATTTGAAGAACCTTTCCTCTTCCTTATCCTTTCTGCTTCACCTCAATCTGGCTCCCTCTCGTATTCGATCTTCATCTGTATCTTAGCATAGCTTGGAACTCCATTTACCAGGTAAACCCTTTCTTTCCTTTTCAATGATTCTGTTGCTAAAATATGGGATAGGTTATTTGCTGATCTAGGAACAAACTCAAATCTGGCTTTTTTAACTCTGGACTTCAGTTCATGAATATCGTGAATATATGAACCCACTTGTGATTTGTCGAAATCCCTTTTATTGCATTTCTTTATTATGGACAAAGAATCGCCTTCTATAATAACATCCTCTCTGTTTATGTTGAGGGCTATTTGAGTTGCTCGACGGCAGGCGATAGCTTCGGCGACAAAAGCTGAGGCCACTTCTTTGTGGAGTTCTGTGCTTGTGAGTAGAACAAATCTGTTGCTATCTCTGACCACTACCCCCCCGATGCTGAAAGTTTGGATCTCTCATCGAAAGCACCATCAAAGTTGATCTTGATCGTCTGACCAGGTGGGCTATTCCAGTTTACGACCTCTGTAAAGATGCTTTGTTTAACTTTTCTGACTGCTTCAATCTCCTTAATGTATCCATGTATAGAACTAACAATATCCTAGCTCGATCTATTTTTTTTTTGTCATGAATATGAGAGTTCCTATCCCCCCAGATGGCCCAAAGTGTAACACAAAAGAGTCTACAAACATTCAATGGGAGATAAGCCATAACCTTGGTAAGCCACTCAACAAACTCTGTAAATGGGAACATTACTGAGATGACATCTGATAGATCTTTCCAATTTGTAACTGAGACAGGACAATCTCGGAAAAGATGATTCATCGTCTCCTCTCCAGTTTTGTATCGAGGACATAAACTGTTAGATGTAAGATTCCTGAGAGACATATTCACCCGAGTGGCTAGATAATTCCAAGAAATTTTCCAGATAAAAAGTTTGATTTTCAAGGGAATGTCAATTTTCCAAAGTTTGTTGTAAAATCCTCTGTAGATATGTTGTAAAGCATAAGCTGTAGGATCGAAATTCTGTAATAGTTTATAGGAACTCCGCACTGAAAACTCGCCCAACAGTTCACCATTCCACACAAGGAGATCCTCATGGGAGTCCATCGCCAAAGGGATTCGGAGAATCAGTTCTGCCTCAGCTTCTGGGAAGGTATTGCCAATCAAATCTCTATTCCATTCACGCTCATTGCTATTGATTAACTCTGCTACTTTAACAAATTGAAAATTACCAACCTCAGACGTTAATCTAACATTTTCATAATTTGAGATCCATGCGTCTTCAAAAACTGAAATGTTTTCACCCGTACTGACTTTCCATATCAGTCCCTTCTCTAGTGAAGCTTTTGCTGCCCAAATGCTACGCCATACATAAGAATTGGATCTTCCCAAACTCGAATAGCGAAAATTACAATCTGGAAAATACTTTTCTTTGAAAACACGCGCTACCAATGAATTTGGAGAGTTTAACAATCTCCATCCTTGTTTTGCTAACAGGGCAATATTAAATTTGGCCATATTTCTAAATCCCAAACCTCCCCCTTCTTTAGATCTACACAAATGACTCCATTTACACCAATGAATACCTCGCTTACCAGCTCTTTTTTGCCACCAAAATCTAGCAAACTTATTCTCAATCATCTCGCATAATGTTTTAAGAAGAAGAAAACAGGACATAGCATAAGTGGGAAGTGCTTGTAAAACAGATTTTATAAAAATTTCTTTCCCCCTTTGCGACAACAACCTGGTACTCCAACTATCAATTCGCAATGAAATATTATCAAGTATATTTTAAAATGCTTCTTTTTTCCGCTTACCCACCACACTTGGAAGGCCCAAGTTGACACTAACTCTTTTGCAGCTGCTGAAGTGTTTCAACTATAAAAAATGGTTGATTTGTTGAAACTAACACACTGGCCTGAGCAACTTTCGTATTCCTTCAAGATGTCTTTCATATTCCTCGCTCCTTATTCTGTTGCTTCTCCAAACATCATGCAATCATCAGCGAATAATAAATGAGATATCTCTGGCCCTCTTCTACTGACCCTTGCACCTTTAACCAAACCTGCTTGTTTTGTTGATCTCATTAAAGAAGAAAGACCTTCACTGCAAATAAGAAAAAGAAAAGGGCTTAATGGATCACCCTACCTGAGTCCTCTTGTTGGTTGAAAAATTCTGCCCTTATGACCATTGATGTTATCAGCATAAGAGACTGAAGTAATGCATTTCATTATTAAGCCCACCCATTCATGTGCAAACCCCATCTTGATCATCATTTTCTTCACAAAATCCCATTCTACCCTGTCGTATGCTTTGCTCATATCTAACTTTACCGCCATGTATCCCTTCTTCCCTGTTCGTTTCTGTCGAAATGTGTGAAGAATTTCATAAGCTAGAAGTACATTATCAGTTATCAAGCGGCCTGGGACAAATGCGCTCTGTACTTCATCAATACACGTGCCTATAACATTCTGTAATATGTTAGCAACTGTCTTTGCCACAATTTTATATAAAACTGAACAAAGACTTATTGGCCTAAAATTGACTAAGGTTGAAGGATTTGGAATTTTTGGGATAAGCACTATTTCCGTGACATTAACAAGATCAACCCCTTTGTTTCCATTTAGTATCACCATTATTATTACTATTTTCATTATCTCTATTATTGTTTTTATTATTATTTGTTTATTAGCATATATTATTATTTTTATTATTATTAATATATTTTTATTTTACGACTACTATTATTTTTATATTATTATTACTTTTTTTAATATCCTTACTATTATTTTATTATTACTAGTACAATTTTTATTTTTACTATTACTTTTATTATTATTTTCATTATTATTATTATTATTACTAATTTTTTAATATATATAATTATTATTATCGCAATTTTTTGTTACTATTATTATCATTCTATGGTTTTCATTATTGTATATAGCCTCCATTTTTGTTACAACTATCTTTTGTTTTATTTCATTTATTTATCTTGCTTTTAGTTTATTATATTTTATTCCTACTTTTATTATTGTTATTATACTTTATCATTATCATGCTGTTATACAAACTAGCATTGTAAATCGTTTTACATTTTATTTTAAATTTATTTTCCATTTCGTTACGATCACATTATATTTTCAAAATAAGCAAACATTCCGTGTTCTAAGGTTCGAAAGAAATCGTACCCTAACTTACTGGGTTTCTATTTTCTTCTTCGAGTCCAAAGAACCTATTACTTTCCTTTTAAAAGTTAAATAAAAACTTATTCTCGAGAATTCAAAATTGTCCAGTCCTAACTCACTGGATATGACGTTATGTTCACTCGAGATAAGGATTTTAGAAAACAAGGCAATGTTTCGTGTTTGGAAGTTCGAGAAATTGTGCCCTAACGTGCTGGGTTTCAGTTTTTCGTGCATCCAAATAACTAAATATCCTTTTAATTTCGTGTTTTGGGACATTAAGAGATAATCTTAGTTTCGGGGTTTAAAATGTCGCACCCTAACGTACTGGATGTGATATTTTATCCTTTTGGAACAAAAGAGTCTTAATATTCCCAAAACGGGTTATATAAACATTCTTTAAAAGAAATTGGATTTTAAAATCTTTTCAAATTCTCGACATAAGGACCTTAATTAATCAATTAGGTACCAATTTTTGGGCGTTACGAGGGTGCTAATCCTTCCTCGTACGTAACCGACTCCCGAACCCGTTTTCTTGTATTTCGTGGACCAAAATCAACATTTTGAAATAAAACATTTTATAAGGTGATCCAATCACACCTAAATAAAAAGGGATTGGTGGCGAATCCATTTTCGTTTTAAATTCGATCCCCCGTTTTTTCATAAAAACTTAAAAATGGTTTCGATAGCTTGGCGACTCCGCTAGGGACCTAAGAGAGTCAAGCCGTAAAATTGATAATTTTCTGTCCTTTGTCAGAAATTTGAAAATTTGATTTGAAAATTTTAAAATTTTTGATTTAAACATATGATTATTATTTTCTTGCACACATTACATTGCATGATCGTTGTCGCACCTTTTAAGTGGGAGTGAGAAACTATGCCTTCGTGAGGTTTTCACCTCCGCATAGGCAGGTGGACTGCTTTCAGGATACATCCGTACCTATGTCTTCGTGAGGTTTTCACCTCTGCATAGCCTGAAACACCCCACACCCGGCCCACGAGCCTGAACCGGATCTGGTATGTTCCTTAAGAAAATCGGTTTCAAAGTTCTTTGTTACTTAGAGAAAATTTGTGTAATTTTTTGAAAAATATTGTTTTGGGTTGGGCTTAGATCGAAACCCACTTATTTACTTAGAAATCATTTAATTACGATGACAAAACAGTTTAGGGTTTATTTTTAAATAAATAATTCTTAAGTTGAACTTTAATCAAAAATAGTTCGTAACATAGTAAATTAAAAGTTTAAACAGAAATAAAGAAATCCTACTTGGGCCTCATGGCCTTATTACATCAATCAAAACCCAAAATAAAATTTAAGTACTGAGTAAAATAAAAGCCCAAGTCTTTAAATTTCTCCTTGCGATGCATGGCCACCTTTAGCTCCTGCCGACCCAGTCCATTACTGCTCATCACCTGAAAAAAATATTTCCCCAACGGGGTGAGTCAACCAGACTCAATGTGTACGTGGCACTAAATCGTAATAGAATCAGGCATACAATACATTCAATCATAAAATACAAGTTATGATGCATTCCCAAACTCAAACCTAATTGTCCATCCGCTACACACCCCCGTACCTGCCAAACACACCGTGGGGACTACTAAGTCGACCCTCCTTCCGCTACACACCAATTTGCGGGCTTAAGGCTCCGCATCTGTGGTTTTAGGAAACCACTTTTTAGATTACTGTGGTCTTAGATCACCACTTTTCAGATTACTGTGGTCGTAAGTCACCACTTTTCAGATTACTGTGGTCTTAAATCACCACTTTTCACTTCCCCTTTCAATATACAACCATATGCCCCATAAACATTAATATGCATAATATACCATAGTTCACATTCTTATCATATTCTCATGTTATGAATAACATATTTCATATTCCTAGTAGAAGTACGAAACGTACCTGAGTACTTAGTACCTTAACATGGTACCTTAGCCATGCTTATATTTTCATTAACATATATTTTAATACATGCAACCATAATTCATATTACAAAGTAGTGTAGAGTACACACCTGATTCGCTTAATGAAGTCCTCGAAAATCCCGAAGAGAACCGATTACAGATTTAGATCTCAAATCCTACATAAGTTAATCACTTACTATTTAAAAGACCATTCGGCCATTTTTCCAAATACAACTAGGATTTGTATTACTTACCTTGTAACTGAATTGATTTTAAGAATCAAGGGCCGGATCTTTGTATTCCTCCCTTGTGAATTCGGCTAAACACTATATTACTCCACAGGTTAGTTTTCGGCTTCTGATAATAAATCTAAATATTTAAAATAGCCTTGGCCGAATATCTTAAACACATACCTTGTGATTTCAAATCCCGAAAAGTAACCCTTGGCTATGGAGATGTTGAAATCCCTACACACATATGATAGATCTGATTTCCATATCACTTAATAATCTTAAATCAATTGGCCTCTGGCCTAAACCATGCTTTTCTTACCTTAAATCCTTAGATCTGAAATCCCGGAATTCCTCCTTTAATATTCGGCCAAAAGACAACCAAAAGAATCAGTTCCCAAATCTTGGTTGAAAGAGAATAAACAACAAGAATCCATTATTCTTACCTTATCACCATAGTCGACGGCACCCTTGATTGAAGCCACAGAGATTCAGCTATGGAGACTTAAACAGGAATCAAAGAGGTTTCGACTTGACAGTAGAAGAGAAAAGAAGAAGAAAAGAGGAGAAGAAAATTTGGCAGAGAGAGTTTGCCAGGAAATTTTCGGCAGAGCAGAGAAAGAAACAAACTGATGAGTAGCCCTCCTTCCTTCCTTTTATAGGCAAAATTATCAGCTAAGGAGTCCCTTACTTGGCCACCACTCCTCTATCTGATAACTTTATCTTTTTAATATGATAAATAAAAGGATTTAATCCAGTATTTATCTCTTCTAAATAATCCAATTTAAAAATCTAAAAAAAATCCCTTATTTATCACTTAATAGCCGAATTTTAAAGAGGATAAACCTCTTTTTTTTCTAGATGCCTTGCCGTCCACTCCTTGTGCTTCTGGAAACAAAAATAAAACTTTCTTTATTTGCTTCCCAAGTGACTCGAACTCAGGCCCAACACCCTTGCATGTGGCGCCATTTCCAGAGGCCCTAAGTGGCATCTTCAGGCCACTTTTCCAAGCCTGTTTGTGTGTCAAATTTCTCCAACTTTTTTCTTTTAAGGCCTCCTTGCCCTAATTTCCTATTTTAAACTTTAAAATTTGACATTTCTAGGTCATTTCCAAGTTTCCTAAAATTTTCGATCGTCTCTGTAAACTTGCCATTTTCTTACATTTCCAAGTTTCCAGAAATGTTCACTTTCCATTTTTGAATCATTTCCTTACATTTCCTAGTTTCCAAAAATGTTCATGTCTATGCATTTCTAGGTTTCCAAAAATGTTCATGTCCATGCATTTCCAGGTTTCCAAAAATATCAAAAATTTATTCATAGTGCTTAAGACTTGTCATTTCGTACAGTTAGACTGAAAATGCATAAGCCCTTTCCAGGATGTTACATAGCCATAGGGAAATGTATTCCCCTGAATTGAACTCGGTCCGTATGAGCCTATAATGGGTGAGGATCGAGGAATCTGATGATTCAGGTACCGCAACTCTAGAGCTAAACCATATGTAGAAAACCTAAGTTCTTACTCTAGGTAGAACTATGCTAAACCCTAGTGGTCACCCAGATAAGTGCCCTATTCTATTATTTATTTCTTTGTGCTAACGTGTTCTCTTTTGTTTTGATTGCATTGCATTCACATCATAGAAAAGAGGTGTTGATTCAAATTCGATTGCTAAATAGAAGAGTTTGTCATGAAAAAAATGAATTTCTTGATAAAGTGAATTATAATATGGTCGTTCGAATATGGTCTAAGTAAACACAACGAAAAAGGACTGATAGTCCGTGAAAGGATACAAGACTTTATTGCCCAAGGATTCAAGCTGACAAAAACTATTCGAGAATCACCACGTCTCGACTTTCTTGAAGAGGCTAACGAGCATATTATGGAAATAAGTGAGCAGTGAGTCGCGGCCCAAATTAAGCAAAAAGGAGCTAATGGAGGCATCTATTAGAAGTTTGCAAGATTTGACCTTTGCGAAGAAGGGGATTGATGTTTTTGCTTGGAATATGAGGGCAAGACCGTATATGTAATCCGTTTTATGTAAAGAAATTTGCTTTCTAGAAAACTTTTTCTAATAGAATTGAATTCAGAATCAACGCTTCACTTTATTTGCATTCATACATTTGCATTACATCACATAATATACATTTAAATCAATAGAGAGAGTCTAATTAGTTGAAATTATAACAAAGAGAAAAGAGAAAGAAGGAAAGAAAAATCTGAAAACTGAACACCGTTATGGTACACGTGCCAAGACAAAGAAAATGGATCAAAGACTTGAACAAATTCAAAGAGACATGCAAGACCAGATGCAAGAGCAATTAGCAAAGCTCCAACAGGAGATGAGAGACCAAATGATGGAAGCCCAAAGAAATATGATGGCTTAAATGGCTCAGCTACTGAACGGGGCGATGGAAAAAGGAAAAGGTCCCATAGTTAATGCTGAAGATAATGAGGATTTCCCTCGGGGTTTCACCCTACCGCATGTACAACATGAGGAGTATAACCGAAGGCCATCTGTCACGATTAGGGCTCAACAAGGGCAAAATGATATGGGAGTGCCCATGAACTTCCAAGTTAGCACAGGATCCAACCTAGGAGATAACCCTGCTAATCATATTATCCCTGACTTAGATATAGCAAAAAGGGAGGGAATAAGAACTGAATCTTCAAGGCAGTTAGAAGATTGCTGGAAGAAAAATTCAAGGCTTTAGAAAATGCTAATAATCATTATGGAATTGATGCTAAAGATTTGAGCTTGGTTCTAGATTTGATGCTTCCTCATAAGTTCAAAATGCCAGAATTTGAGAAGTACAATGGGACCAGCTGCCCTGAAGCCCATATTACTATGCTCTGTAGACGGATGACCGGCTACGTTAACAATGACCAACTCTTGATTCATTGTTTCCAAGACAGTTTGGTGGGGGCAGCGTCCAGGTGGTACATTCAACTCAGCCGTGCTAAGATTAACTCTTGGAGAGATCTGGCCCAAGCCTTCATGAAGCAATACAATCATGTCACAGACATGACGCCTGACAGAATCACCTTGCAAAACATGGAGAAGAAGTCAAATGAAAGCTTTAGGCAGTATGCGCAAAGATGGAGGGAGGTTGCCATGCAAGTTCAGCCGTTGCTTTTAGAAAAGGAGACCACAATGCTTTTCACCAATTCCCTAAAAGCCCCATTTCTTAACCATATGTTGGGAAGCACCACTATAAGCTTTCCAGATATAGTAATGACTGGCGAAATGATTGAAAATGCGGTAAGGAGTGGGAGGATAGACACGGGAGAAAGTGCCAAAAGATCAGACCCGAGAAACAAGGAAAATGAAGTGAGTACCTTGAGCAGGCATCCCAAATCAGTCACCGTAAGCTAGCCAAAAGCTATGACCACTAGCTATCAAGGCTCTTCAAGGCAGGAACCCAACTCGAGGCCAAATACAGAAAAGCTCCAGTTCACACCCATCCTGATGACATATAAGGAGCTGTATCAGAATCTTTTTGATGTGCATGTGGTGTCTCCGTCCTAGTCGAAACCTGTGCAACCTCCGTTCTCAAAGTGGTATAATGAGAATGCCCAATATGAGTACCACGCGGGAATAATAGTTCACTCAATTGAAAACTGTACTACATTTAAAAAGTTGGTCGAAAGGTTCATCAAAATGGGAATTGTGAAGTTCGACGATTCATCAGAACCTGATCAATTTGACGAGGCAGTAAATGCGATAATTGAAGGATGAGACAAGAAAGTTGCGACTTATTGAAAAAAAATCAAAAGCGAAGAGGGAATCGGGTAATGAAGTTTTCAAACCCTTGCATATTTAGGAGTGTTTTGAATAATGGGTCTGTGGAAGAGATCCCTGTATTCTTAGAGCTAATCTAGAGTAATATTCAAAAACGGCTTGTTGCCTTAAGCGTAGAGGCAATAAGAATCCTTTTATGAAATAGTCTCATGTCTGAAATTTTTATTTCAATAAAATGCATCTTCTTGAACAAATATTCTTTTATTCTTTCCATGTACATATTCTTTTATTTTCAGATTTTCTTTCAAATATTCTTTTATTCTTTCATGATCATATAAATAATCATTCTTTGAATCGTTTATTCTTTGGAATCTTCCTCTGAACCTACAATAAGTCACCAGATATCAACGATGTGAGCAACGCCACTACTGACTTAGAGTTTCCTTTCGAGTAAGATATGTGTTTAGAGGGATTTCAGGACTTTGAAGATGTCAGAGATTGTAACCTATCTTCTGATTTGTTAAGGATGGTAGAACATGATGAAAAACAGATCCTACCTTACATAGGGTCAGTGTACGTTGTGAGCCTAGGAAAGGGGTGAAGATCGAAACCTAGCTCACCACAGAAATAAGGCAAGACATCATTGAGTTTTCTTCAAGAATTCAAAGATGTTTTTTTGCACGATCATATCAGGACATGCCTGGACTACTGAGACACGGGTATGTTGAAATCTTAAAAGAGGTTCATAAGGATATCAGAAGGACACATGCTAATGGTTTTACAATAGTCAAGCTAAGCTTGAGGTTTGGGTATTGTTAATCTACATAGAAGGGGACGGTATCAGCTATGCTGTATTTAAGGAGACGAGTTTCATGTGCCTTCTCCAGTTCTTCACAAATTTGTGGGGCATGGATGTGATGAGGCCAATCTCGTCAAAAGCTTTTAGCCAATATCGATTCATCGTCGTGGTCATTGTTTACTTCACTAAAAGGGTGGAAATAGCTTCATATGTTAATGTTACAAGGTCGAAGTCATTAAATATAAAAAAGAAAAGAAAAAAAGATCAGACATCGACAAAGACTGCCAAAAAGGGAAAAGTCAAAAGTTTGTAGTCTATTCAAAGATCAGACGCCATATCATAGAGTAACAAAAGCAGCCAAAAAGAAAAAAAACAAAACAAGGATTGTAGAAAAGATGATCAAGACTTATAAAGATTGTCATAAAGAAGTTACTATTTATCCTCTATGATTATCGAACGTTGGGCAGGACCTTTGCCGGGGAAACGTCTTACCCATTGGTTTATGGAATGGAAGCATTTTTTCCCAATTGAACCTAATCGAAGAAAAGGTTAAAAGTTATCCATCATGGTCAGATGATGCAAGCTTACGACAAAAAGGTTCATCCTAGGGAATTCCACGAGGGGAACCTGATGTTGAAAAATATCTTCCATATACAAAAGGATTTCAGAGGAAAACATATGCTAAACTGGGAAGGACCTTACGTAGGGGCCTGTTCTAAAGGAGCACTGATATTGACCAAAACGGATGGCGAAGACTTGCCCAATTCGGCGAATTCAGGTTCAGTTAAGAAGTATTTTACCTGGAAGGGGAAAGGCCAAGGTGAAACCTCGCAAAGGGCTCCTTGAGGTCAAATTAAAAAAAAGGAGAGGCCAAGGCGAAAACACGCAAAGGGCGCTTTGAGACTAAAGGGGTTTTGAGCCGAAAACCCGAAAAGGGCCGCTTAAATTTTGATAAAAAATAGGGCATGTGGTAGTCTTGCTATGCCTAAATTAACAATGAGGAAGTATGTTGCGTCTTGGGGTATTGACAAAGTACTCTAGATTCTCTAAACACGTATTGAGCTCAAAATGGTCCTCAAGAAGTTTGTACAGAGAAGCTCATGCTACGATATCTGGGGCACCTATCTTTTATCTTACCCATTTTCAATTTGCTATCTTTGATTCTTTTTAAGATACACCCCAGTCAATTTTCTTTTATTGTCTTGGTTATCTTTGATTAACTTATTTGTTTTGAGCTATGCTCCTGATTAATTTCTTTCTCGGCCATTGTTATGATCTTTTTCAAGCATTTTTTTATTGAAATAATGATTAATGGACTAATAATACTTTCATAAAAGGAGTTTTGCATATTACTTTGGAAGCTTCTAAATAATATGAGACTCTAAAACATGATTATCGTTTAGAACTCACCAAGCCTAAGGGTTGAAAATATTGAAAGATGATTGTCTCTTCAAATTTTTATTGGATAAGACATTTCGTCGATGATACCATCTCGACAAATGACGAGTAATGTAAACCAAGTATAAAAAGGGGTCATTCTTGGGAAAAGAAAAAAGTTACCCTGCATTCATGCAAATTTTAGACACATACATCTGGTCATTACACCCAGGGAATGGTGTAACAGATCAAATTGATTGAAGATGATATAAATTTTATACCTTTGAATGGTAACAGATTGGATGGAAGAAACCAAATGTTATCCCCCTGAAGTTGCAGTTGGAGGTACAAACTTTATGTCCCAAAGTTCAAGTGGAGGGGACTCTGAAATTACAGCGGGGTGAGTTTGCTGAGCAGAATATGATTGTTTCTTTGGGTTTTCTGTCAAAGATACCAGCTGAACGAGAAAGCATGGTAACGCATCAGTGATAGAACCTTGATGAACTATGAGCAATGACAACCCAAACATTAAAAAAGGATCATTCTCACACTTCCAATTAAGAGCATTTGATTCATTCCGATCATTGTATCCTAATAATTTTACAAAAAGAAGAAGAAGAAGAAGAAGAAGATCATTCTCATGAGATTCTGCATTCATGCAAATGTCATCCCTAATATCATTTAGTTAGGAGCATTAGATTCATTCCGATCATTGCATCCTAAAAATGGGATCATTCTCATGACATTCTGCATTCATGCAAATGTCGTCCATAATACATTTAGTTAGGAGCATTAGATTCATTCCGATTATAGAATTCTAATCATTTGGCATAAACATAAGTCTACAGGATATGTCCCCTAGAGGACAGTGTAGCAACATCGGTGAATTCACCAATCCTATCTCCCTGATCAGCAGTGGAATCGGTCGAAGATTGTAAATATTGTCACCCTAAGCAGTAGTGAGACGAGATCGAACGGCAAATCTTATCTTCTTGAAGTTGCAGTGAAGCAGATTGAAGCCACCAACCTTATCTCCCTAAAGTTGCAGTGGAGCAAGTTGAAGTCACAAGTCTTATCTCTCTGAAGTTGCAGTGGAGCGGATTAAAATGATGAGTCCTATACCTCTGAAGTTGTAGTTGGTCGGATTGAATTTACCATAGCAGATCTTATCTCCACTGAGCAGGAGTGGGGCAGATCGAATTTGAGCAAGTCTTATCTCCATGTATTGACAATGGAGCAGACTGAAGAAATCAGATCTTATCTCCACTGAGCAGGAGTGGAACAGATCGAATTTGAGCAAGTCTTATCTCCATGTAATCTCCATGTATTGGCAATGGAGCAGACTGAAGAAATCAGATCTTATCTCCACTGAGCAGGAGTGGAGCAGATCAAATTTGAGCAAGTCTTATCTCCATGTATTGGCAATGGAGCAGACTAAAGAAATCAGATCTTATCTCCACTGAGTAAGAGTGGAGCAGATCGAATTTGAGCAAATCTTATCTCCTGTATTGGCAATGGAGTGGACTGAAGAAATCAGATATTATCTCCACTGAGCAGGAGTGGAGCAGATTGAATTTGAGCAAATCTTATCTCCATGTATTGGCAATGGAGCAGACTAAAGAAATCAGATCTTATCTCCATTGAGCAGGAGTGGAGCTGATCGAATTTGAGCAAGTCTTATCTCCATGTATTGGCAATGGAGCAGACTGAATAAGTCAGATCTTATATCCACTGAGCAAGAGTGGGGCAGATCAAAGACAGCAAGTCTTATCTCTAGGTATCGGCAATGGAGCAGACTGAAGATAGCAGATCTTATCTCCACTGAGAAGGAGTGGGGCAGATCGAAGACAGCAAGTCTTATCTCCATGTATCGGCAATGGAGCAGACTAAAGATAGCATATCTTATCTCCACTGAGCAGGAGTGGAGTAGATTGAAGATAGCAGATTTAGCATTCTTGAAGTTGCAGGAAGAAGATCGAAGATAGCAGATCTCATCTTCTTGAAGTTGCAGGAAGCAGATCGAAGACAACAATCTTGTCTCCCTGAAGTTGCTGTGGAGTAGATTGAAAACAACAGATCTTACCTTCCTGAAGTTGTAGGAAGAAGATCAGAGACATTAGTCTGGCCTCCCTAAAGTTGCAGTAGAGCTAACTGAGAAAGCATATTGAAGCCATCAGACTTATTGAAATCAAGATGAAGTTCCAATACCATTGAAGTTGCAGTAGAGTTGGAAACCATTTGAAGAAGACAAGGACCAAGAAGTCAAGGCTCAGCCAAGACCGGGCAAAATTGGTCTTTTTATAGTCTTTGCTCCATTCTCGTTACACGACAATGAGCAAAGAGGGGCAGCTGTAATAACCCATTTTGCCCGGGCCCATACAAAGTCCAAATACCAAAAAAAAAGATAAACAAACAGTCCAAGTGTCCATAAGGGCCCAATTTTTGCACCTGAGCCCAATCCATTATAGTAACCCAATACCCTGTTACACCCTAGCCCATTACCCGAATACAAGCCCAACTGTACACAAACCCTAACCCAACAAATGAAGTCGGCCTAGTGGCCCAAAATGTTTTAGCTGCTGGAAACCCTAGCAGGGGTCTTGCGCCGCAGCTCTCAACATGGCCCTTCCTCGTGCCACAACCGGCGCACGGACAACGCCCCATCGCCGTATATTTCGTCGGTTACCTGCAACAAACAAAGGAATAAATAGCAAACCTGCAAATGAACTAAATCTAGGGGATCATTGTAAATCGGTTATAAAAATCGAGAGGGAGATCATTGTAAGGGGATCTTTTTTTACACACAAGAGAATACATCAAAAAAAATCAAAGAACAGACTGAGTAAAGTTTTTTTTTTCCTTCTCGTTTTTTATAAACCGAGAGGGAGATCATTGTAAGGGGATCTTTTTTTACACACAAGAGAATACATCAAAAGAAATCAAAGAACAGACTAAGTAAAGTTTTTTTTCTTTCTCGGTTTTTATTTCGAATCCTTTTCTTATTGAAGTTTTTTTTCTTTTATATATATATATATATAATAAAGATTATATAATAATAATAATAATAATAATAATAAGCTACCTTTCTTCGAAGCTCGGCTGCCGCGCATGGCGGCGCAGACGGCGCTGACTGATTGGAGTGCCTGCCGGAAAACGCAAAGGGTGGAGTAGCAGAGAGCAAATAGGCTCTCCCTCTCATTTTTTTTTTTTGAGGAACTAAAAATGAATTTTTTTCTAAAAAATTTGAATTTTATAAATGATTAAAACGGCGTCGTTTTAGGCCCTGCCTTTAGAGCAAAAAATGACGTCGTTTTCACCCACGACCCGCGACCCGACCCAGTAAGCCCAGGGTCCGCGTGTTTTCTTGCGTTGCGGAAGGGATATTTGCGCTTTTAGCCTTTCCGCATTTTTTGTTTTTTTGAATTAAGTTTATTTCATTTTTAATTTTGCCCGATAATTTACAATGATATTCAATTGGGTCCTCCCTACTGCTGTGCGTTTTGGATGGAGGGAATATTTCCTCATTTGGTCCTCCCTTGTTGTGCGCGCATTCGATAAGGCCCCTTTCTTTTTAATTTCTTCAAAATTCGCCCCCAAATTTTTATTTTAAGTTCAATTTCATCTTTTTTTTTATTTTCTTTTGTGATTTTTTTATTTCATTATTAATTTCTTTTTTTTCTCATTATTAACATCATTATTATTTGACTATTATAATTATTACTTTAATGTTATTATTATTATCATTTTATTTTTAACCTTACAATTATCATTATATTCATTTGTATTATTATTCTTATTTTTATTATGACCATTAATTTATTATATATATATATATATTACTATAGTTATATTATTATTATTATTATTATTATTATTATTATTTTAGTATCACCATTATTATTACTATTTTCATTATCTCTATTGTTGTTTTTATTATTTGTATTAACATATATTATTTTAATTATTATTAATATATTTTTATTTTACTACAACTATTATTTTATATTATTATTACTTTTTTTTAATATCTTTACTATTATTTTATTATTACTAATACAATTTTTATTATTACTATTATTTTTATTATTATTTTCATTATTATTATTATTATTACTAATTTTTTAATATATATAATTATTATTATCACAATTTTTTGTTACTATTATTATCATTCTATGGTTTTCATTATTATATATAGCCTCCAATTTTGTTACAATTCTCTTTAATTTTATTTCATTTATTTATCTTGCTTTTACTTTACTGTATTTTATTCCTACTTTTATTATTGTTATTATACTTTATCATTATCATGCTGCTATACAAACTAGCATTGTAAATCGTTTTACATTTTATTTTAAATTCATTTTCCATTTCGTTACGATCACATTATATTTTCAAAATAAGCCAACATTCCGTGTTCTAAGGTTCGAAAGAAATCGTACCCTAACTTACTGGGTTTCTATTTTCCTGTTCGAGTCCAAAGAACCTATTATTTTCCTTTTACGAGAATTCAAAATTGTCGTGTCCTAACTCACTGGATATGACGTTATGTTCTTTCGAGATAAGGATATTAGAAAACAAGGCAATGTTTCGTGTTTGGAAGTTCGAGAAATTGTGCCCTAACATGCTGGGTTTCAGTTTTTCGTACATCCAAATAACTAAATATCCTTTTAATTTCGTGTTTTGGGACATTAAGGGACAATCTTAGTTTCGGGGTTTAAAATGTCGCACTCTAACGTACTGGATATGATATTTTATCCTTTTGGAACAAAAGAGTCTTAATATTCCCAAAACGGGTTATATAAACATTCTTTAAAAGAAATTAGATTTTAAAATCTTTTCAAATTCTCGAAATAAGGACATTAATTAATCAATTAGGTACCAATTTTTGGGCGTTAGGAGGGTGTTAATCCTTCCTCGTACGTAATTGACTCCCGAACCCGTTTTCTTGTATTTCGTGGACCAAAATCAACATTTTGAAATAAAACGTTTTATAAGGTGATCCAATCACACCTAAATAAAAAGGGATTGGTGGCAACTCTGTTTTCGTTTTAAAGTCGATCCCCCGTTTTTCATAAAAACTTAAAAATGGTTTCGATAACTTGGCGACTCCGCTGGGGACCTAAGAAAGTCAAGCCGTAAAATTGTTTATTTTCTGTCCTTTGTCGGAAATTTGAAAATTTGATTTGAAAATTTGAAAATTTTTGATTTGAACATATGATTATTATTTTCTTGCACACATTACATTGCATGACCGTTGTCGCACCTTTTAAGTGGGAGTGAGAAACTATGCCTTTGTAAAGTTTTCATCTCCGCATAGGCTAGTGGACTGCTTCCGGGATACATCCGTACCTATGTCTTCGTGAGGTTTTCAGCTCCGCATAGCCATAGGGAAATGTATTCCCCTAAACTGAACTAGGTCCGTATGAGCCTATAATGGGTGAGGATCGAGGAATTTGCTGGTTCAGGTACCGCAACTCTAGAGCTAAACCACATGTAGAAAACCTAAGTTCTTACCCTAGGTAGAACTATGCTAAACCCTAGTGGTCACCTAGATAAGTGCCCTATTCTATTATTTATTTCTTTGTGCTAACGTGTTCTCTTTTGTTTTGATTGCATTGCATTCACATCATAAAAAAGATGTGTTGATCAAAATTCTATTGCTAAATAGAAGAGTTTGTCATGAGAAAATGGATTTCTTGATAAAGTGAATTATAATACGGTCGTTCGAATATGGTCTAAGTAAACACAACGAGAAAAGACTAATAGTCCGTGAAAGAATACAAGACTTTATTGCCCAAGGATTCAAGCTGACAAAGACTATTCGAGAATCACCACGTCTCGACTTTCTTGAAGAGGCTAACGAGCATTATGGAAATAAGTGAGCAGTGAGTCGCTGCCCAAATCAAGCAAAAAGGAGCTAATGGAGGCATCTATTAGAAGTTTGCAAGATTTGACCTTTGCGAAGAAGGGGATTGATGTTTTTGCTTGGAATATGAGGGCAATACCGCATATGTAATCCGTTTTATGTAAAGAAATTTGCTTTCTAGAAAAGTTTTTCTAATAGAATTGAATTCAGAATCAACGCTTCTCTTTATTTGCATTCATACATTTGTATTACATCACATCATATGCATTTAAGTCCATAGAGAGAGTCTAATTAGTTGAAATTATAATAGAGAGAAAAGAGAAAGAAGGAAAGAAAAATCCGAAAACTGAACACCGTTATGGTACACGTGCCAAGACAAAGAAAATGGATCAAAGACTTGAACAAATTCAAAGAGACATGCAAGACCAGATGCAAGAGCAATTAGCAAAGCTCCAACAAGAGATGAGAGACCAAATGATGGAAGCCCAAAGAAATATGATGGCTTAAACGGCTCAGCTACTGAACGGGGAGATGGACAAAGGAAAAGGTCCCATAGTTAATGCTAAAGATAATGAGGATTTCCCTCGGGGTTTCACCCCACCACATGGACAACATGAGGAGTATAACCGAAGGCCATCTGTCACGATTAGGCCTCAACAAGGGCAAAATGATACGGGAGTGCCCATGAACTTCCAAGTTGGCACAAGATCCAACCCAGGAGATAACCCTGCTAATCATATTATCCCTGACTTAGATATAGCAGAAAGGGAGGGAATAAGAACTGAATCTTCAAGGCAGTTAGAAGATTGCTGGAAGAAAAATTCAAGGCTTTAGAAAATGCTAATAATCATTATGGAATTGATGCTAAAGACTTGAGCTTGGTTCTAGATTTGATGCTTCCTCATAAGTTCAAAATGCCAGAATTTGAGAAGTACAATAGGACCAGCTGCCTTGAAGCCCATATTACTATGTTTTGTAGACGAATTACCGGCTACATTAACAATGACCAACTTTTGATTCATTGTTTCCAAGACAGTTTGGTGGGGGCAGCGTCCAGGTGGTACAATTAACTCAGCCGTGCTAAGATTAACTCCTGGAGAGATCTGGCCCAAGCTTTCATGAAGCAATACAATCATGTCACAGACATGACGCCTGACAGAATCACCTTGCAAAATATGGAGAAGAAGTCAAATGAAAGCTTCAGGCAGTATGCGCAAAATTGGATGTGATATTTTATCCTTTTGGAACAAAAGAGTCTTAATATTCCCAAAACGGGTTATATAAACATTCTTTAAAAGAAATTGGATTTTAAAATCTTTTCAAATTCTCGAAATAAGGACATTAATTAATCAATTAGGTACCAATTTTTGGGCGTTACGAGGGTGCTAATCCTTCCTCGTACGTAACCGACTCCCGAACCCGTTTTCTTGTATTTCGTGGACCAAAATCAACATTTTGAAATAAAATGTTTTATAAGGTGATCCAATCACACCTAAGTAAAAAGGGATTGGTGATGACTCCATTTTCGTTTTAAAGTCGATCCCCCGTTTTTTCATAAAAACTTAAAAATGGTTTCGACAAGGTATAGTTGTTAATGCTTGTATGTGTGGCTTACATATATTTGATTTGTTGTGGTTGTGGTAACTTTGTTTGGTATTTTGATTTGATGTTGCTTGAATGAGTTGATGAATTGAATTAATGTGTATTTTGAGATTAAATTGTATATAATTGTGGCACCAATGAGGGTACATTAGTTAGGCACATATTAGGTTGGTTTTGATGTGTTTTTAACCCGATTAATGTCATTTTGATTTTGTATTTTGGTTAGTATTTTAGTTCCTTAAGGTCCAAGCAATTTGATTATGTTTTTGTTAATGTATGATTTGAATGATTTACTATTCCGTTGTCCTGTAATACTCTGTAACCCTGTTTTGGCGACAGATACAAGTTAGGGGTGTTACAATTTACTATTGTCAGTCTGAGCGGGCCTCAAAATTTTGAGAAAATTTCATTTTTCCTTAGGAATTTTTAAAAAAATTTAATTAGGCCTTCTCAAAATTTTTGAAAAATTTCAGTTCTTCCTTCAAATGTTTATAATTATAATTAAACTCTCTTAATTTTTTTTTAAAATTCTCGTTAAACTTTTAAATTTTTTGAAAACTTTACTAGGCCCCCAATATTTAGTCATAAGATCTACCATTGACTATTATGATAAAAATTTAATTAGAATGTATTGACCAATCAAAAAAGACTTTTAAATTTTGAATTTGTTGGGGCATACTTTCACATTTAAAATATAAAAATTAAAATATAATAATAATAAAATTCACTCACTCAATTATCAAACAAAAAAAAAGGTCTCCGCTCACCCTTCAATTCTTTTTTCTTGTTAATTTTAGTTTTATTGAATGATGTATTTTTATTTGTGGAGTTTATTAATGAGTATTTTATATAATTGATAAAAATTTTATATTTTAAATTTATTCATTATCATTTATTTAATATTTATAAATATTTTTATATACAACAGTACACCGAAACAAATTTGTACCAATACTTATCAATTCTAGTAAAAAAAATAATGCGTTCACTGGTGCGGTACTGATTATTTTAGGCAACAGAGAAAAGATGAGAAGGTGGAAAAGACACTCGAATTTGGGGGGAGAAAATAAAATTAAAAAATTAGAACAAATTGAATTTATTTTGTTTTTTTTAATATATTAATATTATATAATTTTTTATAAGTAATTTTCAAATATAACATATTAATTATATAAAATATAAAAATGAAAATATTTTATACTTTAAAGAATATTATTTTTAACACACTTACGAATAATATTTTGTTTAATTTTTAATTATATTTAATATAGTAAATTATAAGAAAAATTAACACAATATTTATATATTTTAGTTTTATCCAATGTTTTTTTTTTGAATAAAATTAGATTGGGGATATTTTATCGAAACCATAAAACTAATAAATGTGTTGTCAACAATAAATGGAAAAAAAAAACACCAGTCAATCATCAGACTAAGGGCTAGTTTGGCAATACTTTTGAAAAGTGCTTTGGAAAAGAGCTTTTGAAAAGTTTACTTTAAAATTTGAGTGTTTAGCATTGCTATCAAAAAGTGCTTTTGAGAAATAAAATATCTATTTTAGACATGTTATTATCAAGTAATAAATATGCATTTAAATAAAATTTAAATTAGTTAATATTATTATATTTTAGTAAAAATATAAAAAAATTACTATAACTTGTTAATTTTTAATATATAAAATATAAATTTTAAATATTCTTAAGTAATAAATATTAATTACTTATAAAATTTAATTAGAATATATAAACTACATTTTAAATATTTAAATATAACCATTAAATATTTGTAATTAATATTTAAAAAATATTATTTTTATTTTTAATTAATGATTTTAACAGATTTGTAATTAAACATTAAGTAAAAAAAGGAAAGTACTATGTTATTGGATGGGTAAAAAATAATTAAGCATTAAAAATACTTTTAAGAGAAAAAAATATAAAAATTTCGATCAAAAATAATTTATTCTACATAATTTTTTAGTCAGAAATACTTTTGAAAAGCAACTAATAACGGCACTAAAAAGAAACAAAACGACAGCTAAAAGTAGAAGCACAAAGACCTAAACTAATTAAAACAATAAATAAACTTAAAATCCCCATCCGTTGTGAATGACCTGTCTCCAACTTTTCCTTTTACACGGATAACTTTTCATTTTCATTGGAGATGAGGCCTGAGAGTTTTGATTAGGGTCGCTCTCAAAAACCCCCTTTCCTGTTTTTCTGTTCTTCATTTCAATTAGGTTCCCGTGGGCGATCCAGTTCCCACTGTCTATTGGCGTAGCAAGGGACCTCTCCAACAGGTAAATCGTCTCCATTTCCTTCAAACTTGTTGTAGCAATGGTGTGGGCTAAGTGATTAGCCGATCTTGAACATAATGAAATGTAATGGTCTGAAACTTACTTTTTTCTCTTCGAATATTTCGAATATGCGCACTAACTTGCGGTTGGTCCACCGATTGTGCCATGCATTTGTTGATGATGGACTTGGAGTCACCCTCAATAACAACCTTTGTGTAGCCCATCTCTAATCCTGTGAGAACAACTTTGTAGCAGGCAATCGCTTCCGCGTCAAATGCCGTGCCTACCGCTATATGAAGGTAAGATTTAGAAATTTCAACCTCCCCATTTTCAGTTCTCGCCATTATCCCAGATGCTGATCTGTTATTTTTACTATCAAACGAGGAGTCAAAATAGATTTTTATTTTTGGTTTCTCAGGGGCTTTCCAGTTTTCAACTTCCTGGGTAATTTTAGGTTGTCTCCCATTCAATCAATCAATTTCGCCAATATAATATTTAACATGATTTGCTGCATCTTCCCCTGAATATGACTTCCCCTCATGTAAATTTCTGTTTCTGTCAAGCCATAGTACCCACATTCCACAGACAAAAACGCGACGCTGGGTTTCTCCACATTTACTAATAATCCATGTGAGCCAATCAAACCATTTATTGGGTTCACCTTGATTTATCCATTCGAAATCTAATCTTCTCCATAACTCTGTTGCTACAGGACACCCAACGAATGTATGCCACATATTCTCAGAGCAAGCTTTACATCTGGGGCACTTATCATCTCGGACCACTCTTCGCTGATACAAATTGTCCATCGTGGGAATATAGTTTCGTGTTATCCTCCATAGCATAATTTTAATTTTATTTGGTATTTGGAGTGTCCAGAGTTGTTTGTAAAATAGTGTGGTTGTATTTTGTGTAGCAGTAGAGCCTGATGTACGATCTTGGGTCTGTAATAGTCTATAAGCACTACGAACTGTGAACTTACCCGAGGGCTCTCCACGCCAGATGACCATATCAGCATGCTTGTCTAACACCAGTGGGATTCGTAGGATTCTATCCGCATCATTTGTCTCGAAGGAATTGCGAATCAATTCTTCCCTCCACTTCCTATTATTACTATCAATTAACGATGCGACAGTAGTAATATCAGTACAAGAATAAGATAACAAATTCTGTAATTAGCTGCCCCGGGCAGCCACGCATCCTCATTAATTAAGATATGTTCACCAGTGCCAATTCTCCACCCCAAACCTTCATTAATAAGACCTTTTGCTGCCCAAATATTTTTCCACGTGTATGAAGGTCTCCGTCCTAGCCTTGCTTGTAGAAAATTAGTGGTCGGGTAGTAATTTGCTTTCAAAACCCGTGCTACTAAAGAATCTGGATGCTTAAGTAACTGCCAACCTTGCTTAGCAAGTAGAGCCACGTTAAACTTGGCCAAATCCAAAAAACCCAATCCTCATTTATACTTTAATTCACAAATATTCTTCCAACTGCACAAGTGTATTCCTTTTCATCCGTGACTCTTCTGCCACCAGTTCCTTGCAATAATTGATTCCATTTCCTCACATAAAGTTTTTGGCAACAGAAAACACACCATAAAACAAGTTGGAATTGCTTGTATCAAAACTATTTTTTTGAAAAAGGGGTCGACTTTGATTTTGAAAACGAAGATGAAAAACAGGAGTCGCTACCAATCCTTTTTGATGAGGTGTGATCGGGTCATCTCGTAATTCAATCATTAAAATATTTTTGATTTATTAAACCAATGATTTTGGCCTACAAAATTCAAGAAAATTGGTTCGGGAGTCGATTACGCACGAGGAAGGATTAGCACTCTTGTAACGCCCAAAATTGGTACCTAATTGATTAATTAACGTCTTAATGTCTAAAATTTGAAAAGGTTTTAAAATACGATCCTCTTTATTTAAAAGGAAACTTGAATAAATTAAATCGGATACTAAGACCTTATTTTGAAGAAGTGAAATGTCACGCCCAGTGAGTTAGGATACGACATTTCAAATCCTTGAAACTAAGCTTGCCTTTTGATTTTTAAAACTCATGCATTTAAGTTTAAGAAGGATATTCGGTTATTTGGGTCAAATGAAAAAAATCGAAATCCAGTATAATATACAAAAAATAAAACTCAAAGCAAATGAAAGAGAATTAAGAACCTATCTGGGTAATCGCTAGGGTTTAGCGCAGTGCTATCTAGGATAGGCTCCTAGGGTCTTCTACATGCAGTTTGGTTCTAAAGTTGAGGTACCCGAACCAGCAGATTCCTCGATCCTCGCCCATTATAGGCTCATACGGACCGGGTTCAATTCAGGGAAATACATTTCCCTATGACGGCACGGAGATGAAAATCTCACGAAGACATAGGTACGGATGTATCCCGAAAGCGATCCACTATCCTGCACGGAGGTGAAAACCTCACGAAGGAGTAGCTTCTCACTCCCACTTAAAAGAGGTAAGACCAAATGGTCCTTATGCAATATGATGCGAAAATATTCTACGACTCAAACCATAGCAATCATATGAAATAACACAAACAAATGCAATAAAAAGGATCACAATTTTTCAAATCAGATTTTCAATTTTCGACAACAAGACAGAAAATAATCAATTTCACGGCTTGACTCTCTTTTGGGTCCCCAGTGGAGTCGCCAAGCTGTCGAAACCATTTTTTTGAAAAAGGGGTCGACTTTGATTTTGAAAATGAAAACGAAAAACAGGAGTCACCACCAATCCTTTTTGATGAAGTGTGATCGGGTCGCCTCGTAATTCAATCATTAAAATATTTTGATTTATTAAAACAATGATTTTGGCCTACAAAATTCAAGAAAACGGGTTCAGGAGTCGATTATGCACGAGGAAGGATTAGCACCCTCGTAACACCCAAAATTGGTACCTAATTGATTAATTAACGTCTTAATGTCGAAAATTTGAAAAGGTTTTAAAATACGATCCTCTTTATTTAAAAGAAAACTTGAATAAATTAAATTGGATGCTAAGACCCTCTTATTTCGAAGAAGTAAAATGTCACGCCCAGTGAGTTAGGATACGACATTTCAAATCCTCGAAACTAAGCTTGTCTTTTGACTTTTAAAACTCATGCATTTAAGTTTAAGAAGGATATTGGGTTATTTGGGTCAAATGAAAAAAATCGGAACCCATTAAGTTAGGGCACAATTTCTCAAAATTCCAAATACAGAATATTGCCTTCATTTTTAGAAATCCTTACCTCGAGATAACAAAAATGTCACATCCAGTGAGTTAGGACACAACATTTTTGAATTCCTAAGAATAAGCTTTTATTTAACTTATATGCTTTGATTTAAAAAAGGATAATGATGCAAATGACAATATAATAACAATAACAATAATGACAATAATGACAATAAATCTAAATTTTGAAAGTACATGAAAAGTAATAAATAAATAAATAATGGAATAAAATAATAATGATAATGGCGAAAATGAAATAAACAAGTCAATTTTTTAAAAAGAATGAGGGAATAAGTAAATAAAAACTAATGTAAACTTGATGTAACGACCTCAAAAGTATGGATATTGGAAAATGAGTTATCGGGTCTCTATTTTTAGTAAACGGACTCATAAAATATTTATTAAAAATATTTACAAAGTTAGTTGTGTGTTTAATAAGGTTTTATTTAGGTGAATTTGACTTAATTAGAAGTATTTGAGAAAAAAGATTAAATTGAAAAAGGTGCAAAAGTTTAATTATAGATTAAAAGAAAGTATAAAGGACTAAAAAGGCAATTATGCCATTTTTAAATGTTGAGGCTAAAAAAATCCTAGATTTTTTAGTTAAAAACGTGTATATAGATAAAGATATAGATATATATATTAGATATTAATTATAAAGTATATTATTATATTATTATATTTTATTATTATATATATAAATAGACTAAAGGAAAAGAATAGAAAGATATAGAAACAGAGAAGCAAAACGAAACAGAGAGCAGGGGAAAGAAAGAAAGAAAGAAAAAAAAAAGAGAAAAGAAAGAAGAAAAGGGAAATTGAAAGTTTGAAGCATGGAAGTTTAATTGGTAAGTTAATTTAGTCCTTCTCTTTTAATTTTGATGCTTTATAAGTTTTAGAACAAAGTTTTGATGAATTTAAGTTGAAGTTTTTGAAGTTTTAAAGCTGTTTAATATAGCATATGATGAACAAAAAGATGAATTAGTGGTTTAATTGAAAGAATTTGAAGTTAGAATTGGGTAAAGGATTTAATTGTAAAATAAGCTATAAGAAAACTGTTTTGGACAGCAGCAGTAGAGTAACTTTGAAAAATCACCAAAAATCGTAGAAGTGGAATTAGAAGTCGAATGAGATATGAAATTAAAGCTTATTGAGTCTATTTTCATATGAAAGAAACAGGGAAAGCAAAGGAATTCTGTAATTTGAGATATTTATATTTTTGTAAGACTGGTTTAGAGGGATTTCGGGATCCCCTGTTCTGACTTTGGAAAATCATAAAAAATTGGAGAAAAATAATTAGGGGCTTAAGTTTATATGTTTAGAATCCTGAATGAGTCTATTTTCAATAGAAATAAACGAGAACATCATATGAATTCTGTATGAAGAGATAATTATTTTTTAGTGAAGAAGGGTCAGAACTGCCAGACAGCAGAACAGGGGTGACTTTGATGAATAAACTGTACTAATTGGCTGAGCCAAAAATTCTGGAAATTTTATGGTATGAATATATGTGAGTCTAGTTTTAAGAAAAATTTACGGTTCTTCATTTGGAGTTCTGTAGCTCTGGAAATAAATAATTTTGTGACTATGACACAAAAGGACAGCTTTGAATAAGTTTATGAGTAAATGATTAAATTGAAATGTGAGCAAAAGTAAGAAAGTATGAAATTATCATAAAATACATGTTTATTTTATTAAATAGTACAGGAAATTATTTGATTATTTTTAACATATAAATGTTATATGTTTATATGAAATTAAAGGAAAAGAAAAGGAAGGAGAGGATCGAATTGAAGGAAAAGGAAAAGAGAAGGTTAAGGAGTGAAGGAAGAAGAATTTATATCACCTCAACCTTTTGTTGTAAGTGCTACAAGAATTTTAAAATTATTGTTATTTATCCTTTTTGAATTATTTATGTGAATTATTTAAATATATGAGATTCAACTTTAATGCCCAAGTAGACGAATTTTAGAACTACTGGGATATTAGTGGCATGCCATTAAGGAACTTTAGCGCGCTCTCTGATATTAGCACGTTGGTGCTCTCTGATATTAGCACGTTGGTGCTCTCTGAATATTAGCACGTCAGTGCTCTCTGTATATGTTCCGTATATCCGATGTGTTCTATAAAGTCTACTTTGGGCTAAGAATGTGAAATGAGAACAAAGTGAATTACTGATGTGTTAAGGTAAGATTTATACCTTACAAAAGATAAGTTAAATTTTATTAAAGCAAGGCATAGTTGAAGAAACTTATATGTGAGTCGATATGTAATAATTGAATGAGTTTAAAATATTTTGTTATGATTATTTACTTATTTAATTATTCTTGTGGTGCTTACTAAGCCTTCACCGGCTTAACGCGTTTATTTTAACGCGTAGGTACAATTAGACTAGAAGAGAAGTCCAACTAGAAGATCTCTCATCTCATCACATCCTCAAGGGCTTCAAAAGTAGGTACTGTATTTTGTATTAAAATGGCATGTACATATGTAGTTCAAAGGTGTTCCCATGTGATAGGGACTAAAATGTAGATTCTTGAAATTTTATCTATTTTCAGTTACTTGAAGTATTTTGGTATATATGGAATGAATTAATAAACAATAAATATGTTAGTAAAAATGGTTGGTAAGTTAAAATATTATATACAAATGTTTTAATTAAACAGTATCTGGCCATAATTGTTTTGGCACCAAATGTAATAGTCTTATACCGGGTCTGCATGATTGAACCGGGTATAGGGGTATTACACTTGATTTAAAAAAACATTATATAAAAAAACAGTTTTAAAATAGATAAATAAATAAAAGATTAAAATAAAAGGGTAGATAGCTTGAATAAGGTATTACATAAAACAAATTAAAAGGTTAATAGTAGTAAGAATAATAATAATAAAAATAATAATAGTAATAATAAATAAATAATAGTAATAATAATATTGATAGTAAAAATATCAATAATATATGTGTATGTAAAACACAAATAATATGAAAAGAGTAATAAACAAGTAAATATTAATAGAATAATAATAAGTGATAAGATTGTAATAATAAAGGAGTAAAATTAAAATAAATAAATAAAATAAATATAAATGCAATAGAATAACAATGCACAGTAAAAGGAAATAAATCAACTTAAAAATTAAGAACAATAAATAAATAAGGTAATATATAAAAAAAAATAAGGAAATAAATAATAAATAACAAAATAACACATAGAAAATAAATCTAAATAAATGGTGGAAATTAAATAAATGAGGACCAAATTGAACATAAGATAAAATTTAAAACCTAAATCGTAATGAGAATAAAGTCTAAAAGGATAATTTGAAATTTAAACAGAGTTTTATGCCAAAATTGGGAATGAAAATAAGATAAAGAACCAAATAGTAAAGCGCGAAAGAAAGGAAGGACCAAATGGGAAAATATTCCCCGCCTTCTGAAACGCACTGTTCTGAGAGGACTGGATTGAAATGGAAATAAAATTCGCGGGGTAAATTCGAAAGAAAAAAGGAAAACTAAAATAGGGACGAAATCGAGAATAGCCTCAAAAGCGGAAGGACTGAGGGCGCAAATAGACCCTCAGTCCAAAAACATGTGGATCCTAGGCGGTTCGGGTCGGGTCAGTCCGACCCAGCTCAAAACGACGCCGTTTCGGCGTTAAAATGCTCGAGTGAAACGACGTCGTTCCATGACCCCAATTTAAGGCCGAAAATGTTAAAAAAATCATTTTAAATCGATTTTAAAAAAAACAAAAGTGGCTCTTTTTTCTCTACAATCAGCACCATCCGGCCATGGCTCCGGCCTAGGGTTTCGCCATGGCCCGCCATAGCCCCGCCGTAGACGGTGGCCGGCGGTAGAAAAGTCTTTTTTTTTTACTCCTTTTTAGCCCCCTTTTTTTTTAAAATCATGAATCCCCTGTTCGTTTTATAAATAAAAGAAGAAAAAAAAAGGGGGCCCTTGATGTTTTTCGAGCCCTCGTTCGAACCCTCATGGGCCCAAGGCGTTCAAGCACCATCGACGTTTGCCGGCGAAGAGGTCAGTCAACCCCATGTGAGCCCTTTTCTCTTTATTCTTATATTTTATCTTAAAATAAATAAATAAATGACAACTATCAAGGATCACCTTTTGGATCTCTGTTTTATATTTGATGTTTGTTTTTTTTTTGTGTCTATGTGAATTACATTAGGGTTTTGTTGGGCTTATATAGCTGACTTTACAAATGATTTTTTTTGCTTCCTATTACTGCTTCTTTCTGCCTTTTGTTGTTTTGTTCTCGTTTTCCTTTCTTTGCTTGTTTGCAGGTCCTTTGGAGAGTCAACGAACGGAGGAAAGGCAATTTTGTCATTTCCGTGCAAGGCAAAAGAGGACGCGTCAGGGGGCCTTAGGACAAGACGCTTTGGGATGAGGCACGGGCACGACGCTCGAGGGAGGCTGCGGTGCTAGGGTTTCAGAAACCCTACTGAAAGATTTTTATTTGTGGGCCTAAACACTGTAATTGGGCCAGTATTTTTTGTAATCTGGACTTTAAATTTTGTTGGACTTTATTATATTTTTATTTGGTTTTTCTTTTTGTTTCTGATTCAAGCCCAGGCGAATTGGGCCTTTTACAGCTGCCCTTCTTTGCTTGTTGTTGTGTAACGAGAATGGAGCAAAGACTTTTAAGAAGGACCAATTTTGCCCGATCTCGCTGAGTCTTGACTTCTTTGGTGCTTTTCTTCTTCAAGTAGCCTCATTCCATCCTTTTGCATCTTCAGGGGCATAGGAATTAGTGCTTCGATCTACTTCAAAGAGATGAGACTTGTAGCTTCAATCTGTCCCACTACAAATTAAGGGAGATAAGATTTGCTATCTTCAGTCTGCTCCACTACAACTTCAAATAAATAAGATTTGTGGCTTCAATCTGCTCCACTGCAACTTTAGGGGGATAAGATTCGCCATGATAGATTTGATCCGACCTATTGCAACTTCAGAGGTATAGGACTTGTAACTTGTAGCTTAAATCTATTCCGCTACAACTTCAGGGAAATAAGATTTGCTATGATAAATTTGATCCGACCTACTACAACTTCAGAGGTATAGGATTCGTCGTTTTAATTCGCTCCACTGCAACTTCAGAGAGATAGGATTAACTATCTTCAGTTTGCTCCACTGCAACTTCATGGAGATAAGACTTGTGATTTCAACCTGCTCCACTGCAACTTTAGGGAGATAATGTTTATTTTGATATGCTCTACTGTAATTTCAGAGAGATAAGATCTATGATTTAGCTTTAACCTGTTCCACTGCATCTTTAGGGAAATAAGATTCACTATCTTCAGTCTGCTCCACTGCAACTTCAGGGAGATAAGACTTGTAACTTCAACCTACTCCATTGTAACTTCAGGGAGATAAGGTTTGTAATAATTACTTCAATCCATCCCAGTACAACTCCAGGGGTATGGAATTTGTGGATTCACCGATCTTGTTACACCGTCCTCTAGGGAACATGACCTGTTGAATCGATTTCCTGGGCCTATATTTATGCCAAATGATTAGGATGTCATGACCAGAATGAATCAAATGCTCCTAACTAGACGTGTATGCATGATATTTGCATGAATGCAAAATGTTATTTTGCGAGAATGATCCCTTTTTAATGCTTAGGTTGTCATTGCTTGTTGTTCAATAAGGTTCTATCATTGACGTAATACCCTGCCTTCTTGATCAGCTGGTATCTTTGACAGAAAACCCGAAGAAATAACCATAATTTAGACTATTCTTTCTCAAATGTTTCTAACCCTTAGGTTTGGTGAGTTCTAAATAATAGTCCTATTTCGGGTCCTTGTACTATTTAGAAACTTCCAGAGTAATATGCAGAATTCCTTTTACGTAAATATCATTAGCCCGTTAATCATTATTTCAATGTAAAAATGCTCAAAAAAGATTGTAGTGGTAGATAAGATCGAAATTTATTATGAGCAAGGCTCGAAATGAATAGATTAATCAAAATAGCAAATTTGCTTAAATACAAAGTGAATGAGACGAAAATAGGTGCCGCGGATATCATAGCATGAGTTTCTTTGTACTAACTTCCCGAGGATCCTTTCAAACTTGATATGAGTCTCAGAGATCCAAAATACTCTGTTGATGCCCCAAGCCGTAACATCTCTCCTCTTTGTTCATTTAGGGATAACCAGACTACCACATGCCCCATACTTGATCACGATTTGAATTGCCCTTGTCTTGGGTTTTTAATTCGAAACCCCTTTGGTCCCAAGGTGCTCTTTGCGAGTTTTCACCTCGGCCTCTCTATTTTTTTAGGCGAAATATTTCTTGACTAAGTCCGAATTCATAGGATTGGGCAAGCTTTTGCCATCCATCTCAGTCAAAATCAACGATCATCCAGAAAAGGCCTTCTTTACCACATAAAACCTTCCCAATTTGGCATCCATTTCCCTTTGAAATGCTTCTGTATGGGCAAGATATTTTTCAATATTAGGTCCCCATCCTGGAATTCTCTAGGACGAACCTTTTTGTTGTAAGCTCGCATCATTCGCTTTTGGTACATTTGGCCATGACGGATGGCTTTCAACCTTTTCTCTTCGATCAAATTTAACTGATCATATCGGGAGCGAATCCATTCTACTTCATCCAGCTTTACTTCTGCCAAAACTCGAAGAGAATGAATCTCTACTTCAATAGGTAAAACCGCATCCATTCCATAAACCAAAGAGAAAGCCGTTGCCCTGGTGGAGGTCCTGACAGATGTTCGATATGCATAGAGGGCAAATGGTAGCTTCTCATGCCAATCTTTATAAGTCTCAGTCATTTTCCCACGATCTTCTTGATATTCTTGTTGGCTGCCTCCACTGCACCATTCATTTTTGGGCGATATGGTGATGAGTTGTGATGTTTGATCTTGAACTGGCTGCAGATTTATGATATCGTGCTGTTGTTCAAATTGAGTGCGTTGTCAGATATGATCCTTTTTGGCATTCCATATCGACATATGATCTCCTTCTTTAAGAACCTTGTGACTGCTGATTTCGTGACGTTGGCATATAAAGCAGCTTCTACCCACTTGGTAAAGTAATCGATGACTACGAAGATGAATCGATGCCTATTAGAAACTTTAGGTAAAATTGGCCCAATGACGTCTATGCCCCACATAGAGAAAGGCCATGGAGAAGTCATAACATGAAGAGGTGGGGGAGGTACATGAATTTTATCTCCATAAATTTGACACTTGTGGCATTTCTTGGCGTAATTGATGCAATCTCTTTCTATGGTGGACCAATAATACCCAAATCTCATGATTTGCCTGGCCATTGTAAAACCATTGGCATGTGTTCCGCAGACACCCTCATGGACTTCTTCCAAGATTTGCTTTACCTCAACAGCATCTACACATCTTAGTAGCACCTGATCCTTTCTCCTTTTGTATAGGATCTCCCTATCTAAGACATAGTTATTGGCCAACCTTCTCAACGTCCTTTTATCATTTTCAGTTGCTTGGTTAGGATATTCACGATTCCTCACATATCTCAATATATCATTGTACCAAGGGTGATCGTCATTTTCTTCTTCTTCTTCGATGTTGTAACAATGAGCTGGAGTTTCATAAATACTCATCTGGATAGGTTGTACATCCTCTTGTTTGTTCACTCTGACCATCGAAGCAAAAGTAGCAAGGCATCAACCATCTGATTTTCATCTCGTGGAAGGTAATAGAAGGTGATATCATCAAACTCCTCAATTAACTCAAGAACCAACTTTCGATACTTGATTAACTTGGGATCTTTTGTCTCCCATTCTCCCTTGAGTTGATAGATCACCAACGCAGAATCTTCATATACCTCTAACACTTTGATCTCATGTTCTATGACTGCGCGAATACCCATGATGCATGCTTCGTATTATGACATATTGTTCGTGCAATCAAAATCCAATTTGCTAGTGAAAGGATAATGATCTCCGTTTGAGGATACTAGGACTGCCCCAATTTCGTTACCCACAGCTTTTGAGGCTCTGTCGAAGTTTAGCTTCTAAGAATGACTTTTTTATGAGTCTTCTTCAGTGGTTGCAACATACATCAGATCTTCATTTGGGAAATTAAAGTTCAAAGGCTCGTAATCCTTTAGAGCTTTATTGGCCAAAAAATCTGCTATTGCGCTTCCTTTGACTACCTTCTGATTCACATAGACTATGTCAAATTCAGAAAGTAGAATTTGCCATCGGATCATTATTCCATTTAAAGCAATTGACTCCATCATGTACTTTAGATGGTCTAGCTTTGAGATGAGCCAAGTCGTGTGGTACAACATGTACTGTCTCAATCTTCGGGTTGTCCAAATCAGGGCGCAACATAATTTTTCAATTGGTGAATATCTTGTCTCACATTCAGTGAATTTCTTATTGAGATAGTATATCGCTCTTTCTTTTCTTCCTGACTCATCATGTTGACCAAGCACGCATCCCATGGAATTCCCGAATACTACCAAGTACAGTATCAGCGGCCTATCTGGATTAGGTGGCATCAGTACTGGGGCATTGGACAAGTAATGTTTGACCTTATCGAAAGTCTTCTAGCACTCCTCATCCCAAACGTCTGGGTTGTGTTTCTTAAGGAGATGGAATATAGGGTCACATTTCTCAGTTAGCTGTGAAATGAACCGGGCGATGTAATTTAGTCTTCCTAAGAAACCTCAAACTTCTTTTTAAGTGCGTGGTGGAAGCAATTGCTGTATAGCCTTTACTTTGTCTGCGTCGATCTCAATCCCCTTTTCACTGACTACAAATCCTAACAGTTTTCCCGACCTAGTCCTGAAAGTACATTTTTGTTGGATTGAGCTTTAACTGAAATTTTCTCAACCTTAAGAACAATTTCCTCAAAGCTTGTATGTGCTCCTTTTCTGTTCGGGATTTTGCAATCATATCGTCGATGTAAACCTCGATTTCCTTGTGCATAATGTCATGAAACAAGGTTACCATGGCTCTTTGGTACGTTGCTCTTGCATTTTTTAATCTAAATGGCATCACCTTATAGCAAAAAGTTCCCCACAAGGTGACGAATATGGTCTTTTCCATGTCTTCAAGATACATCTTTATCTGATTGTATCCAGAGAAGCCATCCATGAAGGAGAATAGTGAGTAGCCTGTCGTATTATCCACTAAGATGTCAATGTGAGGCAATGGAAAATTGTCTTTCGGGCTAGCCTTGTTCAAGTCCCTATAGTCCACACACATTTGTACTTTCCCAGCTTTTTTAGGGACGGGCACGATATTGGCTACCCATTCTGAGTATTTAACCACCATTAAGAAACCAGCATCGAACTGTTTTTTAACTTCTTCTTTTATTTTCAGTAAAACATCGGGTCTTATCCTTCGGAGCTTCTGTTAAACTGGCTTGCATTCTTCCTTTATGGGAAGCCGGTGTACCACGACATCAGTACTTAACCCGGGCATGTCTTGATATGACCAAGCGAAGACATCCTTAAATTCTTGAAGTAATTGAATGAGGTCTTGCTTTGTCTCTCTGGTAATGCAAGCTCCTATCTTCACTTCTTTTTCCTCTCCTAGGCTCGCAATTTCCACTGACTTTTTAGAAGGCAAGATTTGTTTCTCATATTGTTCTACTATCCTCAACAAATCAGGAGATAGGTTACATTCTCGGTCATCTTCAAAATCTTGAGAATCTTCCGTACACATATTTTGCTTAAAAGGAGATTCTGAGTCAGTAGTAATGTCACTCATATCATTGATATCCGGAGACCTGTTATAGGGATGAAAAAAAATCCAGAGAACAAAAGAATCTAAGAATAAATATTTGTATGGTATGATTATGAATGAAAAGAATAAAGAAATATTTGCTCAAAATGATACGCAAAAAAGTATTTTTATTGAAATAAAAATTTCGGACATAAGCCTATTTCACAAAGGATTCTCATTGCTCCTAGGTTTAGAGCAATAAGCGTGTTTTGAACATTACTCTGTAGTGGCTTTAAAAACTACAGGGATCTCTTTTGCAGTCCAGTTGTTCAAAACACTTCCAGGTACATAGAGGCAGATGTCTGATAAATTTTCTCCCTTGATTCCTTCTTCAGATATGGCATTGATGTTTAGGTTTCCCAACATTTTTTCCGCTGTCTCTTCCCTCGGCATTTTTCTTTCCGAATGAAAGGTTCCTCCATATACGAACGTCTTGGATATATGGAGAAGGTCATTGGTTCCCACTTGACCTCTTCTCCGCTCAGTCGCCGCTCTTTTTCTTTCTTGCCTCTTTTCCAATTTCTTCCTTCTTTGTCTCGCATCTGGCTTGTACCCTAAGCCAAAGTAGTCATGCTTGTCCTTCAGCATTGGAGCCTCAATTCTTCTTTGAAGATGTTTCCCTAGTCCTTTTCCCGGTAGAGCTCCCTTTCCTACCATCAGCTGTAATCCCATCCTAGTAGCCTTGGATATTTTTAGCGTTGGAATCATGTTTCCCTCAGTAATGAATGTTGCATTCACAAACTCCAAAGACCGAAAAGAACATTCAATTGTCTCATCATTTGCCTCCAAGTGTAGCGTATCACTAGTTAGGACTGCAATGATATCTTCTTCAGCATTTATCATCACCAACCGACCTTCTGATATTAGCTTTAACTTCTGATGTAGTGACGAAGGCACTTCCCTTACCGAATGTATCCAAGGTCTTCCCATACTAGGAAGTCCACCTCATAGGTAGTTGGGCCAATCAACAGAGGTATTTTGATTCTACCCATGACCTCCATTTCTGTGCCATCAAACGCCCTCACTATATTCTGGCATACCTTCATGTAGGGATAGGGGCAATACGTTCAGTACCGATCCATTGTCGATCAGGACCCCTAGCAATGTGTACCCTTTGCATTTGGTAGTGATGTGCAGAGCTTTAGTGGATCTCATACCTCTTGGTGGTATTTCATCATCGTTGAAGAAGATGAAGTTATCGACACTTATGTTATTGACCAGCCGATCCAGTTTATTGACAGAGATATCACTGGCCACGTATGTCTGTTTCAGCACTTTCATCAATGCACTTCGGTGTACCTCCGAATTCAAGAGTAAAGTCAATATAGATATGCGAGTTGGTTGTTTATGCAACTGTTCCACAACACTATACTCGCTTTGCTTCAAAAACTTCAGGAATTCCTTGACCTTCTCCTCTTTTATTGGCTCATTAACAAGCGGCTCAGGTCTGACTTCCCTTTCTTTCTTTTGCTCCACCATTAAGGTCTTTTCTTTTACGGGTTCCGCTCAGGCATTTATCAAATCGTAATGCCTCCCACTGCGTGTACAAAAACCTGTATCTTGATCCTCTTTTGAAGCGCTGGCTGAGTTCTCCTTCCCCGAGATTGTCACGTTGCAATCATAATTATAAGGGACCCTTTTACTATCCTGATAAGAAAAGACCGCCGATTTTTGGATTATGATATTTGGTAACATCTGTACTCCAGTTTCGCTATTTTTAGGTCGTGAAATAATGACCACATGATGATTAACTTTTGGGACCTTCATTGTTGATTTTGACGCACATATGATTCTTTCTTCTTTAACTCCTTCATAGAACTCTATCTCTTTATTGTCCATCAGACCTTGTACCAAGGCTCTGAATTCTATGCATTCTTAGATCTTATGCCCCTCTTCATGATGGAACTCACAGTAGTTCCTCATGTTATTACAACTCCCTTCGAAATTCGAAATGCTCAACCCCGTTTTCACCATCTCTATTCAAACTCATCTCAACGGAGTCTTTACTTCTGCAATATCAGTCTTGATTCTTCTCCCCACCTTTCCCTCTATCGTATTTACCCCGTTATCGATGTGATTGGGTAGCAGGTTTTCGGCATTAGGTGCATCATCAAATTTTACGATGCCCATTTTAATAAGTCTTTCGACTACTTTCTTAAAGGCAGTGCAATTTTCTATTGAATACCTAAAAATTCTTGCATGGTAGTCACATTGAGCGTTCGCATCATACCATTTGGAATGTGGAGGCTGTAATGGTTTTAGGTAAAAAGGGGATACCACGTGTACGTCAAATAAGCTCTAATACAACTCCCTATATGTCATTGGGATTAGTGTAAATTGGAGCTTCTCAGTATTTTGCTTTGTACTGGACTTCTGCCTTTATAAACCTTGTTGACCAGTAACCATCATTCTTGGCTGATTTACAGTAATTGATTTTGAGTAACCCTTATTATATGTACTTGTGTTGTTAACTTTGTTTTCCTTTTTCCTCGAGGTTGACCTTTTGTTACTCTCTCATGCATCTATCTTTCCACTTCTGATCGCATTCTCGATCATTTCACCAGTCATCACTATGTCTGAAAAACTTTTTGTAGCGCTTCCTATCATATGAGTGATGAACGGGGCTTTTATGGTGTTGATAAAGAGCATCGTAGTTTCTTTTTCTAGGAGCGGCGACTGGTCTTGTACGGCAATTTCCCTCCATCTCTGTGCATATTGCCTGAAACTCTCACTTGGTTTCTACTCTATGTTTTGTAAAGTAATTCTATCAGGAGTCATATCGGTTACATGACTATACTGCTTCATGAATGCTTGTGCTAAGTCCCTCTAGGAACCAATCCTAGTACGGCTCAATTGGTTGTACCATTCGGATGCTGCTCCCACCAAACTGTCTTGGAAGCAATATATTAGTAGTTGATCGTTGTTAACATATCTGGTCATCCGTCTGCAAAACATGGTGATGTGGGCTTCGGGGCAATTAGTCCCATTATACTTTTTGAATTCTGGCATTTTGAACTTGTGGAGAAGCACTAGATCTGGGACCAAACTCAGATCCTTAGCATCGATTCCATGCTGACTATGAGCGTTTTCCATGGCCCTGAATTTTTTCTCCAGCCATTTACATCGGTCCTCTAATTGCTTTGGCAATTCTGTCCTTGTCCTTTCCTTTTCTGCCATTTCATCAAGATCAGGGATAACAGGATTTGCTGGATTATCCCCTAGGTTAGGACTTGATTCAGCTTAAAAGTTCATCGGTACCGAAACACCATCCTAAAATTGTTGAGGCCTAATTGTGACGGATGCTCTTCGAGGGTACACCTCAGGCTATGTTGGAGTAAAACCCGGAGGATAGAGTAGTTCCTCATTATCTTCTCCAGCATTAACCATGGGGCCCTTTCTTTTATCTATTCCTCCAGTCAGCATTTGGGTCAACTGAGTTGTCATATTTCTTTAGGACTCCAACATTTGGTCCATCCTGTCTTGCTGGATTTTAGCCAGTTGCTCTTGCATTTGCAATTGTAGTTGATCTTGCATCTCTTTTTAGAGTTGTTCAAGTCTTTCCAATCTTTGATCCATGTCTTTTGTCTTTGCTCGGGTACCGTAATGATGTTTGGTTTGTAAGTTTTTGTTGGTTTCCAGATTAATTCTGAAATGGTTTTAACTAATTAGGGTCTTTCCATGAAATCTAAATGCACATGATGTAATGTAATGCGAATGCATGAAATGAATGCAAAGAAACGTCGATTATGATTCAATTTCATTTAGAAAACTTTACTAGAAAACAAAATTCTTTACATAAAACGGATTACAAATATGGCTTTGCCCTAATGCTCAAAGTCTTAACTTTCCTAAGCAACGAAGCTAACTCTTGACCTCGATCTGGTTCTAGCTCATACTTCATGCTTAGCATGTCGGCTTGAATCGCCAAAGTTTGTAAATGATCGGCTACCTCCCGAATCTGAGCCACGGCCTTGCCCATTATGTAATCTATGTTCCTAACTTGATTCTGAGAATGGTGAAGCTGTTCCTTCCAACGTTCCTCACTTACCTCAAGAAGCTCTAATTGGAGCTTACAGTTTTGTAATGTAGACTCTAGTTCTTCGTTTTTTTTATTTCTTCAATCTTGTTCAAACTTGCCCTCAATTCAACTGCAGAGTTACGATTTCTATGCTGATGAAGAGATTTTTCAAGTTCTGCTACTCTCGCCTTTAATTCCCTTTTGTCATTTTGGGCTTCTAACAAATTCCTTTCTAGGGCCTCTTTCTGTGCCTGAGCCTCTTGGAATTTTCTTTCCCACTGATTGGATTCGGTCCTTTCTTATTGGACCTCTTCTCGCCATTGCTCCGATGTCTTTCCCAATCCGGCGGTTCTCATCGATATACACAATTTATTGTAATCTGTCTTCAAATTGTCCAAGTCTTCATTGGCTTTATTCTTTCCTCTCCTTAATTTCTCAGCCTCTAGCTTTTGAACACCAGCATCTAACCTTAAATGCATCTTTTCTTCCTCCAATTGTTCTATCTTCTTTTCAAGTTCCGAATTTCTCCTCTCGAAATCTTGCTTATGATTTCTAGTTCTGACGGGATCACTTGTAAGTACTCTTCCCTCGGTCGAACGCTTTCTAAATTCGGCCCAGGGATATTATCATTAAGTCTTTTACCCCACCATCCATTGTACTCGGGAGTCGTCATTGAACCTACAACTAGCCTTTTCATTTGATGATTCTGATTCCAAGCGTTAGAAATCTCATTTACCCTTTTTTGTAATTATCTCCCTGGTACGAAAACTCATATTGAGCTAGCCCATGTGTTGCCGGTATGAACTGTCTTGATTTGTACTGCCTTAGTACGAGCAAAGAAGCATACCCAATGACTCCCCAAATCCCAAGCAAAGGGACCCAGTCAAAACTCTCACATCGGTAAAGAATTTCATCGGGAATCAACCAAGGAGCTCTCTACTCGACATCTTCTTCTTGGAGATTTTGGAGGAGCGCTATCTAATTTTCCTCTAATATGTCATCCTTCCTTGTTGTGGCCACTATCTCCTTTAATGGGGAGTAATTCCCAGAGAAAACCTGATAAAAAACCTTATCCGCTTTCCAAAAATGACTGTGGAACCAAGCTAACAACAACTGTGCGCACCCTATAAATCTCCCATCATCGGACCTCTTACATGCATTCAAATATCTAAATGTCTCGGCCAAGATTGCAGGAACGGTGTGACCCCTTTATCAAGTCGAACAAAGAGATTTGAGACCGCCTCATCTGGATACCCTAATGCCGTAGGGAAGATCATTAATCCATAGATGCTCAAAGCAAACACATCGACTCTCTTCTTCGTATCAGGATGCACTAGAATCAAATCTCTCAAATTCTTCCATGGAATGCACTTACACTCACTCTTCTGCTTGATCCTAGCTGTAATCCACTGTTCGCTCATTCCGGTAATGTTCATCAGTTTCTTCCAAAAGGTCGGGACATAAGCAGCTCTGGAATAAGCTTTATCAACTTGAACCTTTGGGCAACGCAGTAGGGCTGTATATTATTCCATAGTGGGCACTAAATCGACTCTCCCAAAGGTAAGGCAACTGTATGCAGGGTTCCAATACTGGGCGAGGGCCGGGAACAAATGCTCTTCTACCTTGATATCGAGTAGATACGACAAATCCCCATAATTATTGTAGAACAATTGCTTGGTCTCATCATTCCACTGATCCCATATCTATTTTAATTCCTGAAGGTTATTTTGCGTCACGCTGATACGGCTGTAGTCCCATAATTCTGACGTGTACCCCTCGACTAGACTATCCCCTTTCTCTAATTGCGTTTTCTCTGACCACATACGGACAGCCGCGTTACCTTCCACTTTATCAAGAAATTCGTTCTCCATGAAAAGCTTTCTAATTTAGTAATTGAATGTGAATCGACACTCTTTAAATATGAGATGAAATGCAAACATAGTAAAAACACAATAAGTCAGTATAATATACAAAAAATAAAACTCAAAGCAAATGAAAGAGAATTAAGAACCTATCTGGGTAATCGCTAGGGTTTAGCGCAGTGCTATCTAGGATAGGCTCCTAGGGTCTTCTACATGCAGTTTGGTTCTAAAGTTGAGGTACCCGAACCAGCAGATTCCTCGATCCTCGCCCATTATAGGCTCATACGGACCGGGTTCAATTCAGGGAAATACATTTCCCTATGACGGCACGGAGATGAAAATCTCACGAAGACATAGGTACGGATGTATCCCGAAAGCGATCCACTATCCTGCACGGAGGTGAAAACCTCACGAAGGAGTAGCTTCTCACTCCCACTTAAAAGAGGTAAGACCAAATGGTCCTTATGCAATATGATGCGAAAATATTCTACGACTCAAACCATAGCAATCATATGAAATAACACAAACAAATGCAATAAAAAGGATCACAATTTTTCAAATCAGATTTTCAATTTTCGACAACAAGACAGAAAATAATCAATTTCACGGCTTAACTCTCTTTTGGGTCCCCAGTGGAGTCGCCAAGCTGTCGAAACCATTTTTTGAAAAAGGGGTCGACTTTGATTTTGAAAATGAAAACGAAAAACAGGAGTCACCACCAATCCTTTTTGATGAAGTGTGATCGGGTCGCCTCGTAATTCAATCATTAAAATATTTTGATTTATTAAAACAATGATTTTGGCCTACAAAATTCAAGAAAACGGGTTCAGGAGTCGATTATGCACGAGGAAGGATTAGCACCCTCGTAACACCCAAAATTGGTACCTAATTGATTAATTAACGTCTTAATGTCGAAAATTTGAAAAGGTTTTAAAATACGATCCTCTTTATTTAAAAGAAAACTTGAATAAATTAAATTGGATGCTAAGACCCTCTTATTTCGAAGAAGTAAAATGTCACGCCCAGTGAGTTAGGATACGACATTTCAAATCCTCGAAACTAAGCTTGTCTTTTGACTTTTAAAACTCATGCATTTAAGTTTAAGAAGGATATTGGGTTATTTGGGTCAAATGAAAAAAATCGGAACCCATTAAGTTAGGGCACAATTTCTCAAAATTCCAAATACAGAATATTGCCTTCATTTTTAGAAATCCTTACCTCGAGATAACAAAAATGTCACATCCAGTGAGTTAGGACACAACATTTTTGAATTCCTAAGAATAAGCTTTTATTTAACTTATATGCTTTGATTTAAAAAAGGATAAGGATGCAAATGATAATATAATAACAATAACAATAATAACAATAATGACAATAAATCTAAATTTTGAAAGTACATGAAAAGTAATAAATAAATAAATAACGGAATAAAATAATAATGATAATGACGAAAATGAAATAAACAAGTCAATTTTTTAAAATGAATGAGGGAATAAGTAAATAAAAACTAATGTAAACTTGATTTAAAAAAACATTATATAAAAAACAGTTTTAAAATAGATAAATAAATAAAAGATAAAAATAAAAGGGTAGATAGCTTGAATAAGGTATTACATAAAACAAATTAAAAGGTTAATAATAGTAAGAATAATAATAAAAATAATAATAGTAATAATAATATCGATAGTAAAAATATCAATAATATATGCGTATGTAAAACACAAATAATATGAAAAGAGTAATAAACAAGTAAATATTAATAGAATGATAATAAGTGATAAGCTAGTAATAATAAAGGAGTAAAATTAAAATAAATAAATAAAATAAATATAAATGCAATAGAATAACAATGCACAGTAAAGGGAAATAAATCAACTTAAAAATTAAGAACAATAAATAAATAAGCCAAATAATAAATAAGGTAATATATAAAAAAATAATAAGGAAATAAATAATAAATAACAAAATAACTCATAGAAAATAAATCTAAATAAATGGTGGAAATTAAATAAATAAGGACCAAATTGAACATAATATAAAATTTAAGACCTAAATCGTAATGAGAATAAAGTCTAAAGGGCTAATTTGAAATTTAAGCAGAGTTTTATGCCAAAATTGGGAATGAAAATAAGATAAAGAACCAAATAGTAAAGCGCGAAAGACAAGAAGGACCAAATGGGAAAATATTCCCTGCCTTCTGAAATGCAGCGTTCTGAGAGGACTGAATTGAAATGGAAATAAAATTCGCGGGGTAAATTCGAAAGAAAAATGGAAAACTAAAATAGGGATGAAATCGAGAATAGCCTCAAAAGCGGAAGGACTGAGGGCGTAAATAGACCCTCAGTCCAAAAACACGCAGATCCTAGGCCGTTCGGGTCGGGTCGGTCCGACCCAGCTCAAAATGATGTCGTGTCGGCGTTAAAGTGCCCAAGTGAAACGACGTCGTTCCATGACCCCTATTTAAGGCCAAAAATATTTAAAAAATCATTTTAAATCGGTTTAAAAAAAAGGGGGCTCTTTTTTTCTCTGTAATCAGCCCCGTCCGGCCATGGCTCCGGCCTAGGGTTCCATGGTGGCCCATCGTAGCCCCGCCGTAGACGGTGGCCGGTGGTAGAAAAGTCTTTTTTCTTTTTACTCCTTTTCAGTCCCTTTTTTAAAATCATGAATCCCTTGTTCGTTTTAGAAATAAAAAAAGAAAAACGAAAAAAAAGGGCCCTCGATGTTTTTCGAACCCTCATGGGTCCGAGGCGTTCAAGCACCAGCGACATTTGCCGGCGAAGAGGTTGGTCGACCCAGGTGAGCCCTTTTCTCTTTATTCTTATATTTTATCTTTGAATAAAAGAATAAATAAATAAATAAATGACAACTATCAAGAATCACCTTTTGGATCTCTGTTTTATATTTGATGTTCGTTTTTTTTTTTGTCTGTGTGAATTACATTAGGGTTTTGTTGGGCTTATATAGCCGACTTTACAACTGATTTTTTTGCTTCTTATTACTGTTTCTTTCTGCCTTTTGTTGCTCTGTTCTCGTTTTCCTTTCTTTGCTTGTTTGCAGGTCCCTTGGAGAGTCAATGAATAGAGGAAAGGCAATTTTGCCATTTCCATGCAAGGCGAAAGAGGACGCGTCAGGGGGCCTTGGGATGAGACGCTTTGGGACGAGGCGCAGGCACGGCGCTCGAGGGAGGCTGCGGCGCTAGGGTTTCAAAAACCCTACTGAAAGATTTTTATTTGTGGGCCTAAAAACTGTAATTGGGCCAGCATTTTTTGTAATCTGGACTTTAAATTTTTTTGGACTTTATTATATTTTTATTTTTTTTTTGTTTCTGATTCGGGCCCGGACGAATTGGGCCTTTTACAGGTTGCAAGACTGATTTAATAAAAACCTCTTTTCCACCCTGTGACAAGAACCTAAAACTCCATCCATCAATTTTTCTTTTCATCCTATCCTTTAAATTTTGGAAAAAAGTTTTCTTTTTCTTCCCGATCAAATTAGGGAGACCTAGGTATTTCTCAATATCAGTTGATCTTCTCATGCCTAGCAATCCCGTAACTATCGATTTATTTGCTTCTATAGTATTCGTGCTAAAAAATATTGTAGACTTTGCAAAGTTCACACACTGACCTAAGTAGGATTCATATTCTGCCAATATTCTTGATTTGTCGAGCTCCTAAAGATGTTGCCTCACCAAAAATGATGCAGTTGTCCGCAAAGAGAAGGTGTGAGATCTTAGGTCCTTGTCTGCTAGCTTTCAATCCTTTGATTTCCTTTCTTATTAGAGCTGAGCGTATAATTGAGGAGAGCCCTTCACTGCAAATTAGAAATAAATAAGGACTGAGAGGGTCCTCTTGCTGGAGTCCTCTTATTGAAAACTTCTCCATTTTTCCCATTTAAAAGAACTGAATAGGAGACCGTCGAAATACACTTCATTATGAAAGCCACACAAGATTGCGCAAAACCCATTCTCTCCATCATAACCCTAAGAAATTCCCATTTGACCCTATCATAGGCTTTGCTCATGTCCAGTTTAAGTGCCATGCCCTTTTTTCCCTACTCTTTTATTCTTCAGCATGTGTATGATCTCATAGGCCATAAGCACATTATTCGTAATAAGTCAGCCTGGAACGAATGCACTTTGAGCTTTACCAATGCAAACTTCTAGGACATTTTGATATCTATTAGCCACTACTTTAGCTATTATCTTGTAGAGGACATTGCACAGGCTAATAGGCTTGAGGTTTTAGGGATTAAAACAATATTTGCACCATTAATACTCTCTAAATCCTTCCCCTGATTTAAAATCTCCAAACAAAAGGAGGTTACCTCCGTCCCAACTATGTGCCAACATTTTTGAAAGAAAATTGTTGGAAGTCCATCGGTACCGTGGGCCTTTGTGGGACCCATTGCCTTTAATGCTGCCCATATTTCTTCGGTCGTATATGATGCTATAAGTTGTGCATTCATATATTCAATTATGCATCTCTGCACTCTGTGTAAACTCAGCTCCGTATTACTTAATCCTAAAGACGCAAACAAATCCTAGAAATAATTCTTTGCAATTCTTGCCATCCCATCTTCATCATTCACGTTCCCCCCATTATGATTTTGCAAACTACGAATATCATTAATTTTATGTCGCTGCGTGGCCCACTTGTGAAAGAATACTGTGTTTCTATCTTCTAATCTCAGCCAATTAACATGTGCCTTTTGTTCCCAGTAAGCTTCATCTTTGTCAATTTCTAGATTGAGAGAAATTTTCGTATCAATGATTTTAACCAAGTTTTCTTCACTTCTATCCTCCTCTAGCAAGCGTTCCAATTGTTTGTTTAGTTTTTGCTTGATACCCCTTCTTGCATTCTTTATTTGGTTTGCCCATAGAAGAATTCTCTGTTTTAACCCCTCCAACTTATCTGTTAATAGCCCTGTTAAATTCTGCCAAGACTCTATAATCGTATTCTCAAAGGAGTCTTCTAATAACCACCATACTTCAAACTGAAACGAGGATTTGTGAGCCATTTTATTTTCTGTATCCAAGGACATAAGAAAAGGGCAATGATCTGAGTGTGAATAGGAAAGATGTTGAATATGCGCGTGTGGGAAAGCCAAAAACCATTTTGCATTTGCTACCCATCTGTCTAACCTTTCTCGTATGTTGGTTTCAACTAAATTGCCTCGTTCCTATGTAAACCATGATCCTGAAAAACCTACATCCAACAACTAGCATTCATCAAGACCATTGCAAAAAGCCTCCATTTGTTTTTCCTCTCTAGGTGCCCCTCCTCTTTTTTCAAAAGAATAAAGAATTTCATTAAAGTCTCCACAAACAATCCAAGGATAAGATCTGAGCCTTCCCAACTATCTTAGTAAATTTCAAGTAATGCACCTTTCATTAGAAAAGGGTTTCCCATAGAAGCCCGTGAAATGCCATTCTTTACTATCTTGATTTTCTTTTATCAGCCCATCGATGTGGTTTTTAGAGCTACTGAAAATTGTCACCTGAATATTTTGTTGCTAGGCTAGTGATAAACCACTTCTAGATCCATCTGCTTCCACATCAAAACCATTCGTGTATCCACACCTCCTTCTTATCTTTTCCATCCGAGTAGCACTCACTTTTGTATCCATAAGGAAGACCATTTGGGGATTGTATTGCTTCAGTAAAAATTGAAGATGTCTAATTGCTCGAAGACTCCCCAATCCTCGAACATTCCAGCTTATCGTTTTCATTAGCTCCGGTCGGCTTGCCTATTGGCAGCCGCCGATCCTAAGTGTGGAGACACTATCAACTGATCTCCTATTGTCTCCATTATAGGAGAATTTCCTCTATTAGATTCCCCTCTAGCCCTTTTGTAGCTGTTAGTATGATCATTCCAAATTTCTAAGTTGTCCTCACCGATTGAAGAATTCTTTCGCTTGCATGGAGTAGCTTCCATCTGTACATCATTAATCTGCCCCATTCGTCCCTTACGTGTCCATCTTGCTTTTTTGTAATTTCCATAAGTACCCTTATCATGTATAAAGGCATATGTTTCAGCTTCTTCCACGACCTCCACTTGAGCAATATCTGATAAAAAAGTTTTTCCTCCAGCTTCGATCTTCCTAGGACCCTCCTGCGAATTTATCCCTTCATTGACAGACTTATTGGGCATTTTTAGAATCCCACTATTTAGCATCCCTTGTTTTATACTAATGACATTATCTTCTAGTATCTTAGCTGTATACGTGGCCCTTTCTTCCTCATCCCCAGTATACAAACATTGTTTCATGAATTTCTTTTCTGTACTACCCAATTGCAAGCTCTCTCTCCCTACCAGATTGGATTCAACTTTCAGCGCTATTGAATAAGGGAGCTTACCATATCCTAAATCTTTCCCTTTCGTAAACATCTCCGTGCAATCTTTAACAATATGCCCCATTATTCCACATCCAAAACAGAAATTTGGTAAAGATTCGTATTTAAAGGGAAGCCAGACTCTTCTTGTATCCCCGACTGCAATAAGAATCCCTCTTCAAAGAGGTTTCCTAGCATCCAACACAACTTTCATTCTACATGTTTCGTTCATTATCTCCGATCTTAGAATTCCTCCAAAAGTAGAACCAATCGCATGCATTAGATCTTTCTTCTCGCATTCTGGAGGACAAGATCCAACTCTTAACCAAAACGGAGAGGAGATCAATTTTATTTTACTTTCTTTCTATCGCCTTTTTCAACCTGTCAAATATAATTAATTGTCTTTTGAAAAACCACAGTCTGCCATCCATAATCATCTTTAAATCATCCTCTTCCTCAAATAAGATCTGAAACAATTTCTGTCCAGCATCATAAATTCCAAATTTTCTTCTTGTTTTCCATATGCTTCTGAGTTGCGCACACAAACTGTCTGAATTATAAGACTTTTTTGTCCACACCGAACATAATAACGAAAATTGACTCCTCAATGTAACCAATGAGCTCTTAACCGTCAATTGAATTAATTCGTCTGCTAGAAGAGAGATCTTTTCTCCTACCATAACGGGAAAATAGATCACCGTCCCACTCCACCCCAACCACAGCCGCACTTGTTTCTTTGGAGAACTAAAAGAGAGCACTCTTGACCTTTTTTTTTTTTTTTGTATTTATTTTATAGTTTTATCCAATGTTATTTATCAATTTTTGTATTAATTTATTTTATATTTTATTATTAAATATAATTAATTTACATTTATATAAATATATTTTTTATAATTATACGGTAAAAATGTTTTCTTTTCTAGTTACTCCTTGCTTATTCCCTATCAATATTTTATCCAACCAAATATTGTATTTGTTGAAGGTAGTTTTTAACTATTCATGGTTCTCTTTTATCTATGGTCATTCCTTTTGTTTGCTTAAAGATAGAAATTATGTTATAACAGCACCATCAGAGGAATTAGAAGTTGTTTTTAAAGTTCGCTTTCATCTTTTGGAAATTTGAAGAACATTGAGATGGTTTTAAGTCGAATGTTTTATAATACAATCATTGCCATGGATATTGGTTTGCCCTGCTGGAATGTAAGAACATTGTACTTTGCATCTTTAGTTTTGCTGTAGCTAAATGTTTCATTAACAAGATTGAGAATTTTTCAGTTTTCGTTTTCCTTTTTTGACTTCTACTTTTCATCCTTTATTACAGGGAAATAGAGAGTGAAGCCTCTGAAAGTAGATAAATATAAAATAATTGCAGTAGTGGACATTTCGAGTACAATGGCTCTTGCAGGCAGTGCTTGCAAAGAAGTCGTTGAGGCTCAGTCCCCTGCTGCAGATAATGACATAGCTTCAATAACATTTGTGAGTAATACTACTAGTACTACTACAACGAAAAGTGCTGTTAATTTGGTTGCAAAACATGGAGCACGAGGGTGTCCTAAGGCGGAGGCCTCCAAGGGAGAATGTGCAATCGAAGAAGTCTTAACCCCTCCAATGCAAGAGTGCAAAGAAAGGAGTGAATTAAGTGTCCGCATCGTGGAAGTAAAGGAACAGAGAGTGAAGGTTATGACAGTTGCGATGGTTGAGAGAAGCAGAGGGTAGAAGACTTGGCATAGTGACCCCAAAGAAGTCACTCGCGTAGAAGGCATCGATCCAAGCACGGAGCTCCCTAGCAACGAGGGATTGCTAGAATGAGTGGGGAGAATATCACGAACTACCCATGAATAAAGCTATCCAAAGAACTAGATCAAGTCTGAAATGATACAAGCACAAGAAAACCAAGTCAAGAGATTCCCGGATTGTCCCAGAAGAATCTAGAAGTCTAGAGAAGGGACCGAATCTTTGTAGAACTGGGTAGAATTAAGCTTGTTGTCATTGGAACCAAGCCTAAAGTTGCACGTGATTGAAGCTAAAGTCTCGGCCTGCTATACATATAATTAGTTACTTACTCAGGATTGATATAAGTCGCACCAAAACCCAAACCCAATAGATTGAAGTCGAATGTTTTAAATAATGTCCTCGAGAAAGAGGTGCTAGGTCGAAATTGTCAAAATTAACTTTTAAATTTTTAGGAGAGCCAAAATACATTTTTCTAATGTATTTATAATTATAATTTTTAAAAAATTTAAATTATAACTTTATCATTTTAGGGGATAAAATATAATTTTATAATATATTAATTTATAAATTCAGATTTTAGAAAGGCTAAAGTGTAATTTTTCATTTTAAGGAAGGTAGGTTGGCCTGTGTCACGACTTTTCGTCTCGCAATCCGTGCAATCTTAGGCAATTTCTTCGATTCTAATGAACTAAATCAACCTAACTCTCAAAATTGAGAAGGCACTAAAGTAAAACGAAAGCAAACTCAGAAAAAGAAGAAACCACGAACAAAGAAAACCACAAAAAGCGGGTGCACACTAAGTGTTTGAGTAAGGGAGACATCAATTTATAATTAAACTCTCCGATCAAACAGTATAGATTGATTTACATTAACGGCTAAAATTAGTTTTCATCTGCACAATAAGAGAGTCTTACGGAATTTAAATTCTATACATGTTGATACTTTAGGATTTACAAGAATTATCTTGATAAAATATAATTTACTGGAGTGTTTCAATTCAACCAAGATTCAAGTAGATGGGTTTTTACTTATATTCCATGAATTGTGTCAGTTTAAGTAAACCAAATGAGTCCCAATTCATTTGTTGATGTCTATGGAACTTTCTGTGCGCATTGGTTACGAGTTTTGATCCTCCGCCTGTGATATTGACACGTGAAGGAGGATGTTATTTAATTTAAAGGAAGTCATTCGGGTAAATTTTTTGTTGGCCGACATTTATCTGCAATTTCGGAGGGCTGCTGGGATGCTCAATTTCATTTGGAGTTTGGAGATCTGCCGTGGTAAACTATGTTATAGTAACCTGGAAAATATGGAAATAAAGGGGTGTAAGGCTAATTGAGCAAAAAACCTGTAACAGCTTTGATTTTGTCCAAAGTTTTAATGACTTTTTGAGATATGTAAGGGGAAGCAGAGGACATAGCAAGGGGTTGGGATGGTGTTTACCACCAAGAGGGGAGGACTAAATTAAACAAGAATGCTGCTGTTGATAATAATTCAGGTGTAGCAGCAACGGGTGGTCTACTTCAATCGGGATAATCAGGGGTCTTGGTATTGGTCGAAATGTTGGGCCTGCACCCGTGCTAAAAGCAGAGCTTCTGTCAGTAATGGATGGCTTGGCAAATGGATTTAGGAAGATCATTTTAGAGAGCGATAGCTTTACAGGCTGTGCAGTTGGTTATTTCTGTGTCAGCTTGGATAATACCTACAACATGATGTGCTGCGATGGCGGTGGGAGGTGGGAGTGAGACGAGAATAATCAACCTGCTGCCAAGGTTTCTATGAAGGTGATTGCAGCGTTGATGGTCTATGAATGGAGATGGTCCTTGCTGTCAAATGATACTGTTGGTTACGTTGTTCAATCATTTTGTTCCGCTGAGTATATTTGAATATGCACAAGTGAATTGAAGAGTACAATATGCCACTTCGTAGCATCTATTTGGCAAGGAGGACAAATCCAAGCCTAGGAACGGAATCTATTTTCTCTTAAATCATTTTGGCTTTAACATTCAATATTTAGTCAATACTATTCGAAGCTCTGACCCATTTTAAAACAACAATTTTGTTTTTAAAAAATGTTTCCTGAATCTAATATTTTTGTCATCACTCCCAAATTTCGGATTTTGAACAGAATAGAATATTACTATTATGATCTTCAACAAAAAAACTATTGTATAATATATAGGTCTAGAAAGAAATAAGAAATTACAGAGCCAGGTGCAAACAAACCAGTGTTTTTATTTTAAAATATGGAGGACAAAACCTCATAAAAATCCTCCATTCTTATGGCAATACCAATATTAAAGAACATAAACAAAAAAATGTGGATCAAGTAATATAAATGATATATTATATCCCACCCCCCATGGCCGTAGTTATAAACTCTAAAGTCTAAGCCTAAAGCTGCAACTACTGCTGGAAATTCTGATGGCATTGTTAGCAGATAAAGCATTCACCACAAGGCGGCACCTAATCCTGAACTTCATTTTCATGAGCTTTAAGCTCCCAAGCTTAACCCTCACAGTCTGTTTAGCTCTCAGCCTCAAGGGTATGTTCCCCGTCATCTGCTGCTGCTGTTGCAGTGCCGTCAGCAACACGGTACCGTTCTGGACTTGCCCTGTCATCGGCAATACCAGCACGGTCGTGTTCCGATGACCTTGGTAGAATTTGGGTAACGCCCCTTCACATAGTTGGGTTTCATTGTACCATACTGTTATATGACTACCTCCGTCATAATATATTCCGATTCTTTTATTGGGGTTTCTTGCGGTGATGTTAACATCGAAGCTAGCAGATAAGCTGGAATTGGCTGAGCTGAGATCGAACTGCGTAACCCGTAGGCCGTCGATAGAATACTTGGGTAGCTTTGGTCGGAAAACAAGAAATAAGATGCCGACGATAATCCCCAGAATGACGATCAGAAGCAAGAGAAGAGACAGCGTCCAACACATGCACCTGCAACAACAGCTTCTTCTTTTCTTGGGAGCTGTCGAATGCTTAGCAGGAGAAGAGCCGTGGGACCGGGAGTTGAGTGGATGTTGCTCGACAGGGTTAGCGGTGTCGGATTTAGAAGTGCCTAGAGGAACCAAGGGAGCACTGGGGGAGGCTTCTGGCGGCGCTTCCACGTCTGGGACGGGATGGATTTTCTGTTGGTCCGCCATTGATGATGTATTCATTTCAATTCAAGCCTCTAAGGGAAGGTAACCATATAAATTTATTTTCTAAAATAAACCTTGAGAAAAATAGAATTAATATAGAGCAGGGGAAGAAAGCTATTGATTAAGTCATACGATAGAAGCTTCCTTTATTTGACTTTTTTCATAAAGACGAAGTTTTGATCCAAATATTCACCTAATGCTCCGCATTCATATTACAATCCTTTTGTAATTAAAACATGTTGTTTGATGATATATTTTTCATTATAAAAATTTTGTGAGTTTTGGGAATTCAGAATTGTTATAAAGTTGACTGTAGACCAAGTTGAACCACGTGGATGGTAAATCAGCACTATTTTTATTTTGGAAATCACCACATTGACTTACGATTTGTTAAAGGTTGGACGTCAGGTTTTTCATATGATATTAATCATAATTCTAATGGTGTAAATTTTCTATTAATCCTTGTCCTTTACAAATGTTTTAAATTTAGTCCTCAATCAATTTTAGTCTCTGTACTTTTTCAAATTTTTGAATGTTAAAGCTGTTATGCAATATACATACTGTTGTAGATTGTTAATCCATTAATTGATTTTTTTTAGTGAGGAATATGTGGAAATAACAAGCAAACACAACATTAAATATATGATAATATGTTTAACGCATCAAATTTAGAAATAAAAAAAATTAACTCAATGAATTTAACAGTTATCATATGGTGATAACTGAAATTTAAAAATTTAAAAAGTACATGGCATAAAAATAACCAAATTAAATTATAGAGACCAAATTCACAACTTTTACAAAGTATGAAGACTAATAGCAGAGTTTAACAAATTATAATAGTCAAATCGGAGAAAATAGAAGCCTGTACTTGAACTAATGACACATATGTTGAAAAAAGGAATAAAAAGTAGAGAAAATTACAAAAAAACTGTTGAGGATGGCATCAACAAGTTGGAAGCCGCCATCAAAATTGAATATTTAGGACAAACTTAAAAGGGGAAAGACCGTCATCTCGTATGTAAGGAGGGACAAATTTGGAATTTGATGAATAGCTTTCTTTCGGGGATTTTCTTCTATGGTTCCATTTTATGTTATTATTTATTTATTTATTAACATCTTTAGCTTTTATTTAACTGGAAAACGAAGACCATGATGTCATGACTCTTAATAAAAGCTTGCTTCGATTTTCAACTTTGAATATTTTGATTTTCTGTAAGTAATCCAACAATCAACGGTTTAGTACTTTTCAGAAGGATAGCACGACATTTCATAATTCAAGTTTAAAATAATCAATCAAAGATAAATAGAATTGCAAGCTTAATGTTTAACTTTAAGGATTTAAGTTTCTTAAGCTTCAAGTAACTTTTAATAATTTCGGTTTAAACCCAAATTAATAAATAATTATAGACACGATTTAATATTCGTGGATTCGAATATTTATAAATATTTAACTTATTTTTTCTTTTACAAATTCAAATTTGAACATGTGAATGCAGTATTTATTTAATTTTTATCAAGTTCAGACATCCAACAAATAATTTCATTAATTCAAATTTGGACTATAAACGAAATCTAGTTTTAAAGTAAATTGGAATTTGGAGGAGATAGGTCACTTGGCATGGTGGAAAGCAAAATGTTGTTTAAAGTAGTGCAGAGGCTGATATTTAGATCAGTTGCTCATGGAGTTTGTCAAGTGTTGGGGATTACAAGGTGTATTGGGACAACAAAGTAGCAATCTCCATTGTTCGTAATCAAAATTTTCATGATAGAACTAAAAACATTAAAAGTTGATACATCCAGTGTTATATTCATATTTCTTTTTTAGATAGACAAAATTTTCTTTGCCGTTTCGGCCTTAAAAATCTGACCCTGAAACAGCAAAATGTATCATTTTATTATAAATGTAAAGAAAAACCAGCTACTATACACAAAAAATCGAACTTTTGATCATACCCTAAATAGGCAAATGCCAAAGAATAGTGTTATAATGAAAGAATAGTGTTATAATGAAATTTGAAGGTCCTCTTACCTTCATTCTGTTTTGTCCCCTTGTCCCCTCTACTCATTCACGTTTTGTTTTGTTAGTTTAGAGTGTTTAGCAATTCCAGGAACATGATCTCTTTATCATTGGCTTCCTCTGTTTGTCCTCTTCCAAAGCGATCATCCCCAAGTGTGATGGATCCTCTAGCATCATTTTCGCCACTAAATATCCAGCTATTGACCATGTCTGGTACTTCCTTGCTTGTTTGCCGATAAATCTCCCAAGTTTTCCGTCATAATATTCTGGCCAGCCATCTTTCAACAAACGCGTCTCCGCAAGATCAATTGCCTGCCTTGCAATTTGTGGCCTTCCCGTTTTGATGCAAGCAGCTGTTAGCAACCACAAAAGCACTGCATATACGAAATTGTGGAAAATTGCAAACGGTCACATTCTAACATCCAATAATTCTAATAAGAAAGGTGATAATAAACTCAGCAATATCTTCAGTTGGAAAAATGCAGATGAAAATGTTAATACATCAGTAGCCTCACGATTCCTAGTTCATGACTGCTGAACGTCAAATACAGATACTTCAAGAAAAAAGAAGAGTTGAAACAACATAAATCCCACTCATCTAAATGGCAACAACTACTTTCTACCAGCTTCATAGTTTAACAAAATACCAACAATAAATTTCTAGTTAATAACAAACAATAATAATTTTTTTTGTCAATAAGACAACATGAGTTACCCATAAAACAAATAACTTCGGTTCTTATAAGATCAAAAGCACTATAATGGTGAAGATAGATAATAGATTAGAGAATGATGGTAATACCTGGCCAAGATCCTCCATTGTGATAACTCCATCTTGTGTTCTTAGGGTCACAACCGGTGACAATTCGCCATTCATGTTTTTCTATTGCAGGATAAGCTATTTTTAAAGGCATTTCTCCAACAAGTTCATCCCAACGGGCCTCAATAAGATCCATAATAGCCACTGATTGCTCTGGGGTTGCAAGAGAAGATAAAATTGCTATACAGTTACCTAAACAAAACCATCGGAAATCCATCCTTGCAGGACTAACATTCCCAATAAAGTAGCCACCACGTGTTGGCATAAAATCAAATATCCAGTCAGGGATAGAATCGGGAATAACATTAAACTTATTTACTGCAGTGTGAGAGTACTCCTCAGTCTTATATCTGTAAATATCATTTAGTTGTTGAAAGTCGAGCCAAAAGTAACTACGCATGTGATAGCTCAAGGCATGTAAACGCTTCTCAATTCTTTCAATGCAATCTTTTCCTTCGGCATCTTGCTTCAGCATTGATAATGCACACCTCAGAGCCATATAGAAAAGCGCTTGAATTTCAATAGGATAACCATAAACATCCTGTAAAATAAGTTCACATCATAATTGGAACATGCAATTAAGACTCCTTGGTCCCATAAAGGGAAGGACTGGTGACGATAAATACAAAAATATCAATCTCCATCACCTCTGTTTGATTTTCTATTCAGAAAAGAAAGAAAATAAGGAGTTCATAAAGCACTAATGCAGAGGCATAAAGCAAATTAACTTCTTAAGTATTTTTCATCAGCATAAGTCATCAAGTAGGAGGAAAATTTGAAGAATGCAGTTAAGATCCATTTATCAATAAAAAAAAGGGGAAGACAATAGCTAAAAAGATTTATAGGGAATCATGAATGCAACAATTAGTACTAAAGTACAAGCATAACTTGGTGATCGATCTTCAATAGGCAAATACAATTTAGAATCCAGATACAATTTGTTTCCTTGATGACTATATAACACCCCAAAATCCCATATTGGAAATTTGTAATGAATTAAGGAATATAAATAGAGACCTAAGTGTAACGATATGACAAAAACTGTAACACCCAATTGGCCAAAACATACCGTACCTCAAAGGTTGGGTCATCACTATAGAAGAACATAAAGAACATTGTTCCTTAATAGTTAATCAAAGCCAAAAGAGCATTTGGGACAAACAATGTATTATTGGTAAACTATGACTATTTTACACATATATTCATATCATATATATGATATTAAATAATGCCAAATTCACTTGCTCGATTGGCTTACCAAGCCTCTACAAGATTGGTTATCAATTAAGAGTATGTTTCTTTATGTCATACTGCTCTATTCTATCTGCTATTCAGCAATAACAATAAATAATAATTGGATGTACATTATTTTTTGCTTTAATTATCCATATCTATCCAAATTCCAATTTTCATAATGTTAACACTTTTTATTTCTCAACTTCCTAGCATATCTCACATAAAATAACTACAAGACTGGTAAGGAAAAGATGCACAAAATAGAGGGAAAGATTAAGAAGTGAAGACTGGGTTACCATCCTTCGATCGATCATAGAGCATCCATCAGCACAAAGCAGTGTTGGAAATGTATCAAATCCTTCTGCTAAACACAGAGTAAGTATAAGCCTCATCCCTTTTTGACACTCAGGCCTCTCAGCTAGTGATAAATCCCCAGTAGATTTTGTATATGCACGGAGCAGAATGATCCACCAGAATCCAGAGTCAACTGGAGCAACTCTTCCAATGGCACTCTCTCCAAAATCAGCAATAATCGTGTCCAATTTACGTACAGGGTCATGTAGTACTTTGAAGCTAGCTGGCATTGCTCCTTCTCCTAGCTTGAACCTATCTACTTTTTTCTCCCACCCTTGAAGTTGTAGAGTCTTCAAGAGAAAGTTCTTGACTATCTCAGGCTCTCCATTCATCAGAAAAGCCAAAGCACTAGGTACAAAATCTCTAACAAAAACCTGAACAAATCAACAACTTATTAAAACATGAACAGTCCAAGAAATTTTCAATATCATAACGCACCAGATGGTAATAGATTTTTGGCATTAAACATAATTGCAGATATTTTGAATTTTCCTCAATCTTTAACTTAAATAAAAACATTTTAAAAACAAAAATGTCAGTGATCATTTATCTTAATCTTCCCATTTTCCCTACCAAACCTCATTTTAACAATCAGAACTCCTAATTCATTTTAAAGTTCAATAATTGTTCATCTTCGGTGTTAAGTTTCACGTAGTCAAATTTATTCAACTTGGACCAAGGTTTTTACCATTAAATGATCTTGTCCCACATTCAATTAAGGCCTGAGTTTGTTATAACCTTATATCCAGGAAAGCTTTCCATTTATGACCGATTAATTTTAGGATGGATGCTTAACAAATGATTGTATTCAATAATAGATGTCATAATTTATAATTTCATAATTACGCAACAAGAATTTCAATACTCCTAAAAAGGATGCCCACTATCTGATGAGAACTTTACCTGATCATAGTTCAAAACTTCCTCGGAAGCATGATCATACGCAGCAATGGTACCAACTGGTTGGCCTCTAAAATACACCAAAGTCCTCCTGAGAGCCTCCCACGCTTCAGCCACAATGGGGTGCGGATCAAAGGAGTTTCTATCCCAAGAAGCCGGAGTATCAATACCTGACCTCCCGCAGGGCGAGTGCATGCCCTCATAATTGTCATAACTCCCTCTTGTGAGAATCATAGGGAGCTCACTGAGTGACCTTTCATCAAATGATCTTTGCCTCTCTATGTTAAGCCTCGGCTTATCAAGGAGGCGTGAGAGATCATGATCATCCATTTCAGAGAGGGAACAAATTGAGCTCACATTTCTAAGTCCCATCACTTTAGTCCCATCCATTTTCTTTGTCTAAATTGCACAAAAAATACAACTCTCAAGTTTCAGAAGAGACTTATGCTCAAAAAAGAGAAGATAAAAGGATTAGATCCCACAATATTTTAGATAACAGCAATACAAGAGTAGCAAAGAAACATTCTTATATAGAAACTGAAATGCTAAGACTATATCTAAAAGTTGATGAAATAAAAGCCTTGCTTTGTTATCCATTCAACAATCATTTGCGCCAATCACGCCAATGGCTTAGTGGCAAACTTGTGTAGGTTTCAAGTCGATTCGCATGAGATCAGGATCCTTGCGTTTTGGAAACCCTTTTCCCCTTCCCATTGAAATGTTATAAAGAAGAAACAATCATTTGCCTTTTTGTCACAGTGCAGAGAACAAAATCAAATTTAATCAACAAAATCATCATTAATATGGATTTGAGGATAATGGACACTAATGAATATGTTTCGAGTAATTTACAGCATTATACTTTACTAAAGGAAAACAAATTAATCAAGATTAAGAAAAATTGAAGGAAACAGATTAAGCTGCAGAAAAACCAACAAAGAGTATGAAAAACAAATAAACAAAAGAAATAATACAGATGAAGTCACCTGAAAAGTAAAACCAGATCTGATAGTCAGCCAAAACATCAAAGAAACAAATCAAAACACCGAAACACCTCCCAAAAAAGGAAAAAGAAAGAAATTAAAGATTCATATAATAATAAGGATAGGAAAAGCAAACCTTTAAGAAAGCAAAGATGTCGGAGAAATGAAATCTCAGGCAAGCCCAACAGAGATAAAATTACTGAATATTTGGCCGGAAAATGGTCGGAGAAAGGAAAAAAGGAAAACAAAAAGGAGAGAAAAAGGAAGGAAAATGAAAAAAAGAGAAGAAAAAACAAGCATGGTGTGAAGATATGATATTTATAGAGTGAGGGAAAGAAAAGACTTTTGAGAAAGAAAAACAATTGTTGCAATAATTACAACCGTACGACTACCGTGTCTTTCTCTGCCCTTTGAACAACATAAAAAGGAAATGATGGGATGGGACTAAGTTTACCGGTAATAGCCGGTGAAAGCAAGTGTAAAATGTCCCACGCGTTACCCGACAACATTGTTTGGAAATAAAGCAGAAGTTTTATTTTCACCTCTATTTATTTAATACATTTGATTTTCCCATTTTACAAAAAAAAAAAATAATTTTTATTTAATTTTTATAATAATTATTAATAATTTTAAATAATTTTTTAAATTTTTTAAAATTTAATTAATTGTTGACGTAGTATACATGAATGTCATGTTAGCAGAGTTAAACATGTTTATTTTTAAATGAATGATTTAAGTTTTTTTTGTAAAGTTAGAAGTTATTAGCATAGGTTGAGTTTATTTTTTCAACTCTTATTGCATCCGTTAAGGTGCCTTTTTTATTGATATTGGTACGCATGGATATCAATATATTTTGTTATATTGTTTCGGATTCATTGATGTTTATAATTTTTTTTCACATATATATTTATAGTTTAATATTTAGTCACTTAATAAGTTATATGTATTATAGATACATGCAAATATATTTCAATTACATGCAAAAATATTATGTGTAGTCTAATTTTTAGTTTCTTACTATCAAAATTGTGTACCAACTAATATGAATTGGTACCCACCAATATAAGTCAGTATTGGCTAAAACGGGCTGAAACACATTAAAACAGTTGAAATGCATTGAAATTGAACCTAGACTACTTGGTACCGATTGAAAACAGAAACAGTATGTACTAGTGTCACAAGACTAGAACTTTAGTTTGGCAAACAATGCGGTCTTAGGTAAAAAGTTAGCTTCAAATCTGCCTCAGTTAGCTTAACTCTCGGAAGATGAGAATTCTCACAGAAATTTTCTAATGCACCAAAATAAAACAGAAGCAAACTCAAAGCGAAAGAACCAAAAAAGCCACAAAATTATGCACACAAGGTGTTTGAGTAAATGCTCTCAAATTCTCTCAAATGTATTTTTAACTCAAGGATGAAGTGATTACAAATGAAGTGCAAAGGCTCTATTTATAATTAAGGTCCCTTAGATCCAACAGTATAGATGAGATTATACCAATTGCTGGGATTAGTGCCTATCACAAGAGCCTTAAAGGATTTAAACTCTATATATTTTTATCATTTAGTATAATTATCCTGCTAAAATACAAGTTACTGAAGTGTTTATAATTCAACTAGAATTCAAGTAGACGGGCCTTAAGTTTGTAACAGCCCGATATAGGGCCTAGCCGGAATAGTGGTGCGAGACCACCAATCCGAGTTAGTAAAATGAGATTTTAAGGTATTTGAAATGTTTGCATGATGATATGAAAGTTTCATGTAGAAATTTTATGGAAATTTCCATTAAAGGGTCCATTAGGACTAAATTACAAAAGTTGCAAAATATGAATTTCTAGAAGCTTTTTGTATTAAATAGCTTTAGAATATTAATTAGAAGTCCTTAAATATTAATTTGCCCAAATTATAATTTTTGGACAAAATTGGACATGAGTTAGAAATTTGTAAAAGTTTAATGAGAAGGGCATTTTGGTCATTTATCTATTAAATGATTAAAATAGGAAAAAGATGACAAAAATCATTCTCATCTTCTTCCTCAAGTGCTGAAAATTTGAAGGAAGCCATAGCTAGGGTTCTTCAATTTTTCAAGCTTGCTAGTAAGTTCATCTTAGCCCCGTTTTTAATATTTTTTGTGTTTTTGGAGTCCTCGTAACATGAATTAGCTATTTTTAGCTATAAGTTGAGCTAAGATGCATGTTCAAAAATCTACCCATGTATGACATATTTGTAAAATGATGTTTTATGGAATATTACAAGAGTTTGATGTTAGATAAACATCTTTTTCTAAGTGAATTTCATGAGAAATGCTAGTAAGGACTAGTTTGTAATTATTATAAAATTTGCCATACATGGTAGAAATAGTGAGATTTTGTTATTGCAATAGTTGAGAAAATGAATCAGCTAAGCATGAAGTTCAAAAAAGATGAATAAAAATCACTTTACGAGCCTTGGGGCAAAAGTGTAATTATGAGAAAGCTTAAGGGCAAAATAGTAATTTTTACCAAAGTATGTGTTAAGAGTCATTTTAATCAATGTGATTATTAAATGATCTAAACTATTATTATAGATCAAGAAAAATGAAGCCCGGATCGAAACCGAGGCAAGAACAAAGTCGAGGACTAAATTGCATATCTACATACATTCTGTATATCAAGGTAAGTTTGTATGATTTCTAAGCTTTATGATTACTATCATTGAATTGCTTAGTATAATGTACATTATTACCATAGAAATGCTTAATGGTATGTTAAATAAAGAAATCAATGAGATTAAGCATGAGAAAGTCCCGATTGAAGTTGAATTACTTAGAATACTCGATCTACCACATGAGATAAGAAAGTCTGTATAAGACCAAGCCAAGGCATGGCATCAGCAATCAAGCAAAGTTATCATGTAAGTCCAAGACAAGTCATGGCATTGAAGAGTTATTATGATATGAAGACCCATGTAAGCCCAAGCCAAGGCATGGCACTGGTGAGTCTCCAAGCAAAGATGTCATGTAAGTCCAAGACAAGTCTTGGCATTGAAAAGCTATCATGAGATAGAGATCCCATGTAAGTCTAAGACAAGGCATGGCATTGGTGAGTAACAAGGAAGATTTCAAGTAAGTCCAAGCCAAGGCTCGGCATTGACCAGTTCATGAGTAAAGATACCAAATAAGACCATGTCAAGACATGGCAATGGTAAGTTCCTAAGGGAACACACAAGGAAGACTTTGAGTAAGTCCATGTCAAGACATGGCATCGATACCAAGATGAGAGATCCCATGTAAGACCATATCTAGGATATGGCTTTGGCATCGAGTCATATGTGGGATGAGATTTAGTATCCTTGGTTATTCATAGAAATTCATCGGGCAAATGAGTAAAGCTTAAATGAGTAAAGCTTAAATGAGATAGCAAGAAAATTAAGTAAGCAAAGCTATTATCAAGTTGGAAATAAGTATTATTCATGTTATGAATGATGAATTAGAGATTATGATTATTATAGTAAAATATGCTGATCTATGTGATCAAGTGATACAGGTACCTTGTTTACCTCACGAGCATGAGACTAGTAAGTATCATGAGATATGTAAGAATCAGTAAGAGTAAGTAAGCTGAAATAGCTGAAATTATGATGCCATTGTTTATGCCAAATGGTTTATGTTAAACAAGTATGATGTTATGTGAATTATATGCAAACTTACTAAGCTAAATGCTTACATCTTTTATTCTTTCTTTCCATGTAGTCCCGCCAAGCTAATCTCGTGGATCATCGTCATCGGAGCTCGAAGCACACTATCAATCGCTATTTTGGTATAGCCAAGATGTTTATATTAAGTATGGCATGTATAGGAACATTTCATTTTGAGAATATGTCTAAAAAAAAAGGGGCAAAAGTATGGGCTATCAAGTTTATTATTCTTTTGTATATGGCTAAGTGATTGACCAAGATTGACTAAGTATGTATGTTTATCGATATCAATGAAGCATGTAGTTTTGTTCATGAAAGATGTAGTAATTTGAGTTGTTGGATTGAATATGAGATTGATCTTGATTTCAGGGTGGCAATTGGCTTGGTAAATAGCCTTCAAGTGCCCACACGGATAGACACACATGCGTCCCTGCACCTTAGTACTTTAAGTTAGATTAGACTACGGGCTAATCCCACGGCCGTTTGTTTAGGTCGTGTGTGACACACGGTCTAAGTCCACGGGCGTGTCAAGGCCGTGTGAATATAGTCAGTGTCGACCACGGTTGGAAGACATGGGCTTGTCTTAGGGGTACACGGGCGTGTCCCAAGCCACATGAGCGTGTGACCCCTGTTTTAAGGAAAAGTTTTCGATTGAATTCCGAAAGTTTCCAGATATGTGTTTAAGGCCTCGTAGGCCTATAAGATGTATGAGTTGTTTAAGAAAGATAAGTTTTTAATTCGGAACGAAATTTTATAGCCCGTAAATACATGTTTAAGCAAGTTCAAGCATAGTAATGTCTCGTATCCGGTCTTAGCCTCGGACTCGGGTATGGGGTGTTACAATGTCTCTTTCAAACAATGAATTAATCATGTCGGGCCGAATAATGCCAAGTGAACACGAAGGGTTTGAAATATGCGTCTCAATTGCGGGTTCCTTTACGCGGCCCGTGACACTAGTCGATATGATTGGTATCAGTATAGTACCGACTACCTCGCTCTTAATTGATTTTGGTTCCTAAATCTAATTTTGGGTTAATCTAATTGGATTCAATGTTTAATTTGTTACCCGAATTTCTTTTGTTTCACTTTTCTAACGTTCAATTTGGTACCAAAGATTTTTGAATTTAAAACTTTGAGTTTTCTTTTTGTGTGTCTTAATTAAGTATATAAGTTTAGCTTCAATATTCAATTTAGTATTTAAATTTTTTTTGTCCCAATTAAGTACCTATATCTTTTTACTAGAGCATATGAGTCAAATATTCATTAGATCACATAATATCCTTTAGTCTATGTAACAAATTAAACATCGAAGCCAAACTCATGAACCAAATTAAGCCAAAAAAAAATTAGGTACAAAATTAATCATTGACATCGAATACATGTAACAAATGGTATATTATTCAAGCCTAAAATAATTAAAAGTTAATTGAAATTTTCTGATTTATTTAGATAATTTTTTACATTTAAATATTTAAAATAAATCTTTTAACTTTTAATTTATAGTAAAATAAGCTTCACTTTTAATTTATATTTAAATAAATTATTAATAAAAAATATTTATTTTAAAATAAATCAGATGAAAAATATTATTTTTATTTAAATGAATTAATTTATTTTTTAATATCTTAGTTTTTAAGCCTTTTGTAGTCAATTATAATTTCATTTAATTTTGAGTACTTGTCTTTTTTAGGTTTGAGTACTTTTGTTAATTCTTTTATTTGCTTTTAATTTTAGATTTATACTTAATCTTTATTCTCATTTACTTAACGCAAAAAATTAATTTTTTATCGTGAATACAATTTTATATTTTAATATATTTAAACAAAGCAAGCTTTTTGGGTTGATGTCCCATTACAAGTTTGGCATGAGCAGGATTTAGCTTTACAAGCACCACTAGCTTTTTCGTGATATTGGGTTCCTAAAATTTCATTAACGACGTCTTCAAACACATGTAGACTTGTCTTCCAGCTTAAAATCAATTTAGTTAAGCAATCAACGATTTGATTATCTTCCATAGTAATGTAATATCTCATACCCGGCCTAGACGACAAGGCCAAGTCTAGAGAGTTACATTAAAACTCACACAAAACATAACTTTTGAATCTTAGTTAAAAGTCTTTCCAAAGCAAACAAGAGTTTAACAAACATAACACCTAGTACAAAAACTTGTATCTTAACCATCATATGTCTTGAAGCTACTGGAAATGAGCCAATGGTAATAATAATAATAATAATAATAATAATAATAATAATAATAATAATAAGTAGATAAATAATATAACTGAGCTCCCGGTCCACTGACCGATTAAGTCTGTGAGTTACCTGTAATTCAGTCAACAGAAGAAATGAATTAATGATCTTATAAAGATATAATTATATGTTCAAATAGATTTAGGTTAGAATCAGTAAAGTCCCAAATTCGAGTTCAAAACAGAAATAGATCGAATAGGTAAATCATTCAGTTTAACAGAACAGAACAGTTCAGACAGATAGTAAGCTAGATTATTCTCAGATATAGAGCAGAATCAGAATAGATGTTTTCCTATTCCCCACCGTTACACACCATCTTCGACCAACCCAACACACCAAATAGGGTATTAAATATCCATCCAGACCTTATACGCAGACATTATACGCAGTACACACATACAGATTTCCAGTATTTAGTCTCAGATCACAAAATAACAATTTATATAGTTTAAGGCAGATCATATGGGCCCCACATAAGGCCTACATTCGTTTCAAACGACGCTTGTGGCCCAAGAGAAAAAATCCATATTTTTGGTCTGGATAGCTGGCCCGTGTGGCTCTACATGACCTGACACACGCCCGCGTCACCTGCTCGTGTGGTTCTAATTCGCAAACAGTGAGTTACACAGCCTAGGCACACGACCGTGTCTTTAACCCGTGTGAACCCTGCATTAAAAATTCCCACACACGGTCTGGACACAAGCCCGTGTCCCTAGCATGTGTGTCTCTAATTCATAAACAGTGAGTTACACGGCCTGGCACACGACCGTGTGGCATCGACAGTCCCATTTTCAAACTGTCGAAACCATTTTTTTGTTTGGAAAACGGGGTCAACTTTAGAAATGAAAATGGAGTCGCCACCAATCCTTTTTGAGGTGTGGTCGGGTCACCTTGGGATTTATCGTTAAAATATTTTGATTTATTAAAACGATGACTTTGGTCCACAAAATTTGAGAGAAACGGGTTCGGGAGTCGGTTACGTATGAGGAAGGATTAGCACCCTCGAAACGCCCAAAATTGGTACCGATTTGATTAATGTCTTAATGTCAAAATTTTGAAAAGATTTTAAAAAACGATCCTTTTTGTTACAGAAAACTTGAATAAATTAAACCGGATGCCGAGACCCGCTTATTTCGAAGGAACAAAATACCATACCCAGTGAGTTAGGATACGACATTTCGAATCCTCAAAACTAAGCTTGTCTTTTGCCTTTTAAAACTCATACATTTAAATTTAAGAAGAGTATTCGGTTATTTGGGTCAACTAAAAAATCGAAACCCAGTAAGTTAGGGCACAATTTCTCAAAATTCCAAATACAAAATATTGCCTTTATTTTTAAAAATCCTTACCTCAAGATAACAGAATGTCATATCCAGTGAGTTAGGACACAACTGAAACACCCCAAACCCGGCCCACGAGCTTTGACCAGATTTGGTATGTTCCTCAAGAAAACCGGTTCAAATTCTTTTGCTTCTTAGGAAAAACTTGTGCGATTTTTAAAAAAAATATTGTTTTGAAAGAAAACTTATTATTGGGTTGGGCTTGAATTGAAAATGAATTAATTTTATATTAAAACTCCCTTTTTAATTAAGGTGACAAAACACTTTGGAGTTTATTATTTTGAAATAATTTTACTTGATCCATAAATAATAGTTTGTAAACAAAATAAATAAAAGTAAGAAGAAATAAAGAAAATTCATCTAAGGCCTTATTACATCAAAAATTCCCAAAATTTAAATTAAAGTACTTAAATAAAATAAAAGTCCAAATGGTAATTTCCTGCTATGCATGGCCACCTTTAAGCTCTTGTCAACCCGGTCTATTATTGCTCATCACCTGAAAAATATTCCCCAACGGGGTGAGTCAAACAGACTCAATGTGTAATCAACACTAAAATTTAATAGGTTTAGGCATACCATACATATCATGTTCACATAATAATAATTCAAGATAATGATGCAAACCCGAACCCATACCTAGATGCCATCCGCTACACATCCCCGTACCAACCTGCACACCGTGGGGACTACTAAGTCAACCCTCTATCCGCTACACTCCATCGAAGGCAGTCGCTGCAGTCGACGTGCTCATCGCCCATATAAAATCCGTGGCATAGCCACCAGATAATTGTGTCATGAGACACCACATTCAGATAATGTAACCGAAGTTACCACATTCAGATAATGTAACCGAAGTTACCACATTTAGATAATGTGACCGAAGCCACCACATTCAGATAGTGAGACCGAAGTCACCACATTCACTTCCCCTTTCTCATATAACCCGAATGCCCCATTTTATTCATTTCATGCAGATCATACTTAAATTCACATTCATGTCACTTTTCACATGTTAAATATAACATATTTCGTAATCCTAGTATGAGTAGGAAACGTACCTGAGTACTTTGTACCGTAACACGGTACCTTAGCCATATTCACATTCTTATAAACATGCACATATAAAATATTGCCATAAAACATATTAAGATTTAGTGTGGATTACACACCTGATTTGCTTAATGAATTCCTTGAAATCCAGAAAAAACCGATCTATTGCTTTAGATCTCAATTCCTACATTTGGTAACCTTAGTATGTTAGCATAAAGCCTATAAAACCAAATCCTAGTAGGATTTGTATTCTTAAAACCTACCTTGTTGTCGAATTGACTATAGTCAAATCCCGAAAACTTGTATTCTTCTCCTTTGAAATCGGCTACTCACTAGATCCCTTGAATCTGTTAGTTTTCGGCTTAAAACACATAATAATAAATCTAACTACTAAAATAGGCCTTGGCCGAATGCTATAGACACTTACCTTGTGGATTTTAAATCCCGAAACTCACCGAATAACTAGGGAACACGCGGCTTATGGTGTACCTTCGGGAAAAGAACTTCTCCTTCCAAGTTTCGGCAACCATGAACATTAATGGGATTAGCCCTAGATTTCGATAAGTCTAAAAGTAGAAAGAATGGAAACTAAATTTAATCTTACCCTTACTGAAGAAATCGACAAAACCTTTGCTTGAAGCCCCCTCAAAGATTCGGCTATGAAGATTAGGAGACTAGTCGACTATGGCCTAGATGGAACTTATTTTCGGCTTCAATAGAAAAGTATGGGATTTGGGAGGGATCGACAATGGTGGACTTGGGGAGAAGAAGATTTCGGCTTTGGCAAAAATAAAAGAGAAAGAAGAATAGTTTGCTAGGGAATTTTCGGCAGAGGTTTCCTTGAAGAGAAAAGAATGAATGAAGAATAGCCTTACTCTTCCTTTTATAGCCGAAATTACTAAGCTAGAGTCCCTTACTTGGCCACCACTCTTCTAATTGATAGTTTTATCCTTTTAATTATCACAAAATAAAAGAATTAATCCAACAATTATCTCTTAGAAATTATCCAAAACAAAATCCTTTATTTATCTCCTATTTAGACGAAATTTAAAGAGAATAAAACTCCTCTTTTAGAAGCCTTGTGCCGTCCACCTCTCTGCTTTTGGAAGCAAAAATAAAACTTCTTTATTTGCTCCCCAAGTGACTCGAACCCTGGCCCAAATACACAAGCTTGTGGCGTCACCTACCTGGGCCTTAAGTGATATCTTCAGGCCACTTTTCCAAGCCTGTTTGTGTGTCAAATTCCCCCTATAAATTTTCTTAAGGCCACCTTGCCTTAATTTCCTCTTTTTAAACTTTAAAACTTGACATTTCCTTACATTTCCAAGTTTCCAAAAATTTTCGTTTGCCTCCTTTAAACTTAACATTTCCTTACATTTCCAAGTTTCCCGAAATGTTTACTTTCCTCTTTTGAATCATTTCCAAATCATTTCCTTAAATTTCTTAGTTTCCAGAAATGTTCACTTTCCTCTTTTAAACTTAACATTTCCATACATTTTCAGGACATTTCCCTACATTTCCAAGACAAGACATTTCCTTACATTTCCTTGCATTTCCTTACATTTCCATACATTTCCTTACATTTCCTTACATTTCCTTACATTTCCATACATTTCCTTATTTCTAGAATTCACATAACACCTTCATAATTCATAAAACATGCCATTTTACCACATGGTTCCTTGTGTCATGCTTCACATGGAGTTTCTTTTAAAGCCTCATTTGCCTAGCTCCCCTTTTTACTTAAAAACCAATAATTTTCCAAAGCTTTCTTCTTCCATCCTAGAAATCTAAAAACCCTTAATACACTTCCAACACTGCCAAAACCTACTAACTCATGAATTAGGCACGAACGCATAACCCCTAATCTAGGATGTTACAACAACATTTTAAATTCGCGAGATCAAGTTTTTATTTAGCTTATGCTTTAATAAAAAAAATAATTGGCTCTTTAGACTCGATGAGAAAAATCGAAACCCAGTAACTTAGGGTACGATTTCTTTCAAATCTTAGAACACGTAATAAAAACAAAATTTTTGATGCAACAAATAAAATGTGATATGATTTTAGTAAAATATAAGATGGATTATTATAGTACACATGCATAATAGAATAAGACAAGGGTAGCAATGTAAATAATAAAAATGGAGGCAAAAGCAAAATACAATAAAATAAAATTTAAAACCAACCATCTATATGAAATACTAAGAAAAAGAACAAATAAATAAAAGAAAATAATAAAAAAATAAAAGCTAATGGTAAATCAATACAAATAAATCAAAGAGAATAATAACAAAAATAAAAGCTAATGGTAAATCAATAACTAAATAAATACTATATAATAATTTAAAAATAATAAAATAATAATAGTAAAAAAATACAATAAAAAAATAATATATATTAATAAACAAATAATAATAGTAAAAATAAAAAATAATAAAAATAGCAATAATAATGTTGATAATAAAAAAAAATAATAATATATATAAAAAATAATAATGGTAATAATGGTAATAATAAAAATAATACTAATGAATATAATAATAATAATAAAGTTAATTAAAAATAAAAATAATAGTAGTAGTAATATTAAAATAATAATTATAATAGTAAAATAATAGTAATACTAAATTAGTAATAATAATAGTAATAATAATAGTAAAGATAGTGACAATAATAATAGTAGTAGTAAAAATAAAATAATATTAGTAATAACAACAATAATAAGCAAGTAAATGACTTAATAATAATAAATAAAATAAAATATGCATATATAAAAATATAAAATAAACAAGCCAAAAAAAGGGTCAAAGAATAAGTAAATAAACAATTTAGAAGTCGATTAAGAAAATGAAATTAAATAAATAAGTAAATAAAATATTAAATGAAATATTAACTAAAACAATTTCTAAAAAGAAAATAAAAAGAAATGAAATTAAACCGATTCAGGATGAAAATGAAATCGAAATAAAATTTGAGATACGAATTGCAAATGACTTAAAGAAGAATGTACCAAAATAAGACACGCAAAAAAAACAAGGACTGAATGGGACAATATCCCCTTTTGTCCTCTTGCGCGTGTATCCGTGTACCAAAATGGAACAGAAACAAAATTAGAGGGACAAATTAAAAACAATGAAAAGGACCGAATTAAAAACGAAAAAATGCGGAAGGGCCGACTTCGTAAATAACCCTTTTAACAAAACACGTGGATCCTTTAGCTGGCGGGCAGGGTCGCGCATCTTGAGGCTAAAACGACGCCATTTTGAGGCTACTTAAACAAGCCTAAAACGATGTCGTTTCAAAGGCTTATAAAATGGAAAATTTTTGCTGAAAATTTCATTTCTGTTGGGTTTTGGAAAAAAAACAAAAAAAAAATGGAAGAGTTTAGCTCTGCTAGGGTTTTTTAACCCACTTGCGCCGTCGCCGGACCACCACCATCTGCTGCCGTCGGCTCCGCCGTGCACGGCGGCCGGAGTCCAAAAAGGTGAGTTTTTCTCTTCTTTTTTTTATATTATGTTATTATATATATATATATATATATAAATAAAAGAAAAACAAAATTTGTATATATATATGTATGCTGTTTCGAAAAGAAAGAAAAAAAAAGAAAATGATGAAAACAAAAAAAAAACCTTTGCTGATTTTTTCCTTCTGTATTGATTTGTATTCGTATCGTGTGTATTGCTCTCGTATTTCATAAAAAAAAACCGTCCCTTTTACAAGTGATGATTCAGCCTTTTTATAGCAGAATTTAGGAAAAAGGAAAATACAAAAACTCTAGATTTTGTTATATTTTGTTGTGCTGTTTCTTTCTTCCTTCTTTTTCGCAGGTACGGCGACGTGGAGCGGACATGGCTTGGTGGTGGAGGTGCGCACGATGCGGAGGAGCGAGGCGTGCGGCATTGGGTTGGCTGCTGGAAAATTCTGGAAGTTTCTAGGGTTTCCTGAAAATGTTAAAAGAAATGGGCCTATCGGGCTTGTAATTAGGTTGTGATTGTTGGGCCATGTATTTGGGTTTGATGTAAATGGACATTAGATTTTGGACTGTTTATTTTTTGTTTTTTTTTTTGGTATGGGCCCGGCTAAAATTGGGCCCTACACCGACAACTAAAACTCGAAGAAGAAAAGTTTTCGGTACCCACCTGATGTAGCATCGGTGCAAGGGCAATCCCAAGACTCCCACAACCTAAAAACAATATTCAATCATTCAATAAACTCAACAAACGCTCGATTAAAGCACAAAACCAAAACTCGTCGAAGATTTCAACACAAACTTCCAATTGAACAATAACAATACCTTTGCACAGGACAACCAAATCACGAGTTGCGGATGTTGGGGGAAACATTATCCACGAGACCTTCTCCTAGAGAACCACAATCGAACATATAGATAAATAATTCGAGCGAAATAATCAGAAAATCTACATTTGACAGAAACAAATAATAGTGAGAGTTAACGAAAATTCAACGACAGAACTTACAAATTTACCTCTCGATCAATGCAACGACAACCTAGAATTCTTAATTTGGTCTGATACAGTTACGAAAACAAGTAAAAAGAAAAAAGAACAAGGAAAGAAAAGAAAGAAAAGATAAGAAAGGAAGAAGAAAATAACTAACGTGAAACTAATTTTAAAATTCACTAGGCAGCAAAATATTTCCTTGACGTAGAGACTCAAACATAAGTCCAGAGGATATACTGCACAGAATTAAACTCAAGTTAATAGTTCAAGAGTAGAGGTTAGTTTAGAATAAAATAACGAAACTTTCTAAAGGCGCAACTTAAACCCCTAACCTCAAAGACATATACAGAGCACATAGCCACACATACACAAATTTAATTACAATAGAACCCAACAGTCAAACATTTAAAATTTGGGGCATTACAAGGTACATATTGTAATACCCTTAACCCGTAACCGTCACTGGATTAGGGTTAAGAGGCATTACTAATCCATTCCGAACAATTCATATCATTTCACAACCAAACATGTCTATTTACAATCATATAGTCCCTTATATAGGTCAACGAGACCTTCAACATGCTTTAAAATAGGGCCGGGACTAAACCGAACACATACAAAAATTTTTAAAATTCAAACATTTTTCTAAGTTACAGAGGTCACACGCCCGTGTGGGTAGGTCGTGTGCCTCACACGGCCTCGAACACGCCCATGTGTCCAAGCCATGGCAAAACAGGGCATACCTACTGACTTGTCCACACGGCCTGAGACACGTTTGTGTGCCTCACCCGTAGTCGACACTGGCTTGCACCACACGGCCGGTCACACGCCCGTGTGTCCAACCTGTGGTCACTACTGTCTTGATCCACACGGCCAGCCACACGCCCGTGTGTCTTACCCGTGGTTGAGTCTCATTTAATCAAATTACAACCTTGAAGAACACGGTCGAGCCACACGCCCATGTGCTCAACCGTTTGGGCAATTATAGGCCATTTTCAAGGCCAAACCTGTAACCCACACTTGAGTTCACCTACAAGTCTCATTTCACATACATTTATACCACAAATGGCAACCAATCATACCAATATATGCACCATTTAATCATCATCTAAATCATTTACTCCCACACTCATTTCCTACTCAAATAAATCCAACCAAAACACCCAATTTCACATTCAAGTCTTATAGGTTAAGCACCATATAAACCTTACCACAATTCACATTCAAAACACAATTTTCATCAACCATTTAAGCAAGAAGCATACCATATTTATCACTCACATATTTCCACACATACATACTAACATTATTCAACCTTTAAGCCATATCACATGGCAAAGATTACACATTACAAAACATGCCACATTAACTAACCTATACATGTCATATACCACATTTATACACATCTTTTCAAAAGTACCGAAATAGATAGCCGATAATGTGATAGAGATGCTGATGATCCCCAAATCTGAGCTAGCTTTACTGACACTGTAAAATAGAGAAATAAATCACGCAGTAATCTTTCAAAGCTTAGTAAGTTCGTAATATAATACATACCACTCAATAATGCAACATCAATATACAATTAAACCATCACATAGATAGATACACAATTAAGCATATTATAATCCTCAACCATATGCTCAAATATCCATTCATTCAATCTTTAAACTATTATCAATCACATAGGTTCAAACATACCTTTTCCAACTCTTAGTTAACATACGTACTTGCTATTCGATGCTCGATACCATGTCTCATTCACTGCTCGATATCTTTTCAACTCAATCGCACACTTAGTGCCCATAACATAGCCGAAGCTTAATTAACATCGCACACTTAGTACCTCAATATAAAACTGAACTTAATTCGGTATCGCACACACAGTGCAATCAAGAAAGCCGAAGCTTCCAATACTTCGCACACACAGTGCCATTCAACTCTGTCTCAATTCAATTACGCACACTTAGTGCCTCCTTTCTCAATTTCTTATAATACATTTCTAATTCAATCTCTACCATTCAATTCACATCACATAGATAATAATTTAACAACTTGTACTATATCCGAACTTACCTCGGATGTCGAAATACTGAAACTAGCTGATTAATCGAGTACTTTGTCTTCGCTTCGATCTTGATCCAAATCTCTCCTTTCTTGGTCTATGCATATTCAAATTTAGCTCATTCAATTACTAATTCATTCAATTTAGTCCAAACGCACATATTTAGAGCATTTACAAAATAACCTTCACATTTTCACATTTCGACACTTTAGTCCCTATTTCACAAAATCACAAAATACATAAAATTTCCATTCACATATGCTTAGCCAAATTTTCACTATGCTCATTCAAGCCCATAAATTTTACTTATTTCACATTTTGGTCCTCCTATTTCTCATTTTAACAATTAAGCCCAAATTACTCAATTTCACTAGAAATTCAAAGACAAAATGTGTTAATCTTCCATCTATCTTTCATATTTCATCATCAACTATCACAAAGCTCAAACATTCATCAATGACATATCTCAAAATCACCATCAAACTCAAAAATTAAAGCATGAGTTTGATAGTACACTAAGCAACGATCACAAAAACGTAAAAATCATAAAAACCGAGCTTGAAACATACCTTAATCAAGCTAGACCATAGCCGAACATCAAAAAACTTCAAACCCTTATTCTTTCTTCAACTTTTGGCAATAACTAAGATGATAATGGCTTTTAATTCCTTTTTGTTTTACTATATTAACATTAATAATTATTTTACCATTTTGCCCTTTATTATTTCATTTAAATTTCCACCAACTAAAGCCCATTTTTGTCCATAAAATATTCCAATGGTTTATTAACAACATAAGGACTCTCACTTTAATAAGCCATGCCAAATTAGCACTTTAACAATCAGCACACAACTTTTACATTTTATGCGATTAAGTCCTTTTTGCTAATTAAGCACTCAATCAATAAAATTTTCACACAGAACTTTCATACATGCTCAATCACATATTATAATCACAAAAAATAACATTAAAATATTTTTCTGACCTCAAATTTGTGGTCCCGAAACCACTGTTCTGACTAGGGTCTAAACCGGGTTGTTACACATATCTAACCAACCGATGTGCTTCAATTCGCAAAACCTATTGAACATGTCTAAGCACTATAGTACCTAAATCCAACTGATAGAATAGATCTCAACCTGCCACAAATTTTAGAGCACATAAAAATCATAATAATAAAGAACTTCACTATGAAAACAGTGAATATCAGAGAATTGTAAAGTTGATTTACAAAAAATTTAAAAGCTTACTTGTAATATATTATTTGGTATTCAAGTTTAACGTGTTATTTGTATTATTTTTTGTCTAATTTAATATATGTATTTTTTTCATTTTGATATTTATGTTTGAAAAAATTTATATATTTTAATATTCAAAGGTAACATATTTAACATTTTAGTCTTTAATTTGAATTTTAGGGTTGATTTGATGAAAGGTTTCTAATATTATTGGGTTTGAATTTTTAATTATTTTATTAAGAGAATGAATTTAGTGTTAATTGTGAATTTTTTTAATTTTATGTTTAATTTATCAAATACAGTCCGATGAATGTTATTTAATTTGGGTTTCAGGGTTGATTTGATGAAAGTTAATGACTAATATTATTAGCTAATTATACTTTTTCAGCAAATCAACTCTAAAACACGAATTAAACACTAAAAAATTAATAATGTTACTTTCATATACCAAAACATATAAATTTTGTCAAATACAAGTACCACATTAGAAAAAAATGTCAAACTGAAGTATCAAATTATGTATTAAGCCTATACAAGTCTATTCAATATATAAGTAATTGAGACTTGCTAACATAGCATTTCAATTACAATCAATCTTCCCTTGAAAGCATAAAGAATATCTTCAAATAATTTAAGATGTACCAAACGTTAACTTTTTCATTAATTTTGAGGTGACTTGACAAAAAAAATATAAGTTTAAGGACTAAAAAAAGCGAAAAATTAAATAAAGAGCTAAAATAATTTTTTTTGTAAAGTTGAAGGGCCAAAAAAATTATTATGCATTTCATTTATAATAACTATATATTATAATTTAGTTTGTACTTCTTTGTATTTGTGGATGAATAGGATTTTTTTTTTAAATCAATGGTGTTTTTTTTCTATAAAAAAGGAATTCCATTTCATTTATAATAAATCATTGGATTATATATAAAAAAATCTTTAAAAATATAAAAAAAATAATTAATCCATTGTATTAAATTTTCATCTTATTAAGTCCTTTCCATTAATTAAAATAATCAATTAAGCCCTTAGTTCCGTCATTGACCACGTTGATCATTAAAATAAATTGAGTGACCAATCATATGATGACATGTGTTAACTTCTACTTTAATCTAATATTTTCCCTTAAAATCATAAAAAGAAAAATATAAAAATATAAAAATATTAAATATTAAAAAATATGAAAATTGATACAAACTTATAAAAATTTATAAGAATTGTAAAAGATAAAAAATCTAACAAATTATAAAAGTACCAAAATATTTAAAATATTATAAAAACATATTAAAATTCTACAAAAACCATAAAAATAAAAAAGTATTAAAATTGATATAAATGATAAAATTATTAAAAATCATAAAAACTTAAGTTAGATTAGATTAATTGATTAGACCGATTAGACTGAAACTAATAAAGGTATCGAACTGGAAAAAACCATTCGACTAATTAACTTGAAAGCCGAACAATTGAACCAATTTTTTTAATTTTTATTCAATTGATCTAAATGGATCAATCAAATTAATAATCCAATAACTTAACCAATTCAAGCACATGTTTAATTCTCAAAACGGTAGAATTAGAAGCAAACCAAACAATCACTGCAAGAGCATGGAAATATGCTACAGCTCACACTATCTAGACTTACCTTGTATGCCCACTCATCCATCATTTTTTCTCATCTTACCCACTCTAGCCTTCTAATATTTCCTTCTCTTTTTCTTTTCTCCAACAAGTTGTGCATCCTAAAGCTCATAAGTTCATAATAACCATGAATCACTATAAGATTATTCTTCAATGTTATAATCAAAGAGATGTTTTTAGCCTTTCTTTCCCTTCATTTTACTAGGGTCAAATCGTTCTCCACATTGAAAAACCTGTACAACAATGTAACATGCCATCAACAAACCCCATGTATCATTAATCTAATCCACAGTACCCTTTCCATATGAATATAATCCCCCTTCAATCTATTTTCTTTTTATAGATGCACAAAAATTTTGTCATACTTAATTCTATTTCCAAATTTCACACATGTTCGTATTATATCGTATTAAGTTGTCTTTTAAATTTAAGTGAAATTTATCTAGAAAAATTTAAATTACAATAGGTTAGGTAACTCTACCAAATCCTTTAATAAACTAAATTTATATTTTCCACAGTTCCTAAGCCTTATATAGGAAATACCAGAGATCTAAGTTGTCTGATTAAAACAAAAACAACATGTAAAGAATATAATGTAAAACCCCAAAAAGATGAATAAGAACTCAACTACCTTCCTATGAGCCACCACAAAACAAATTTCTATCATCAAAATTCTAAGTAGTCGTATGCAAAAACGTAAAGAAATGGCAAAACCCATAGTTAATATACCACAGTCGATGGTGCATGATAAAAGGTAAGCGACGTGACATGACTGTAGTATTTGAACGGCACTTGAAATGCATTGTTGAATGCTAACCTCCTCCTTAATTTCTTCTAAACATTCTTCTTTTTCTTTTAACTTCTCTTCCTCCTTTTATTTGATTGAGTAGATTTGAGCAGGATAAAAAACAGAAACTTCTGATCTTATTGAGTGCAACCATAGGGAGGAGGGCGAGCTTCACAAATCTATCAAAATTTTATGATTAATTTAAGAGAGAAAATTAACAAATCAAATCATTTAAATTTTTTATTTTCTTTTAAGAGCTTGACATTATTCTTGATATAATATTTATTTTTTATATTTTATATTTAATAGCGTGGAATTTATTAAAAATATATCGTATTTATATTTAAAGTCATTAAAACCTTGACTTCATTTAAAATCACATAAAATCTTTAAAAATTAAGGATAAAAATATAAAATAATTTTTTTTTCATAACTTAAAAGTTACCTTTATCAAATAATCCAATAATATTTAGTAATAAATTTTAAGTAATATACCAAATATATTTTATAACTTGAATTTAGCAATTAAATTTTCCGTACTTAACTTTACTTAATTTTTCAATTTATAAAATAATAACATATGAAATATGTACAATATTAAAATAAAAAAATAGATTAAATTGTGAGTAAAATGAAATTTAAACACGTAAATACATCACTAAAAATTTTTCACACACGTATGCATGTGGAAACCACTTATTTAGAACATGGATTTATGTTTAAAAATAACATATAGTGAATATATAATGAAATGATCAATATATACAATTAATTGAGGTAATAAAATATGCATAATACAATTAAAATGAAAATATTATATTAAATAAAGCTTTGGTTCAATGGTAAAGATTATATTTTATTGATAAAGATAGTAGAGGTCCAAATTCAATCATATTCAAAACTTTTATTGTTTTTTTTTTAAGTAAAAGATTAAAATACCCTTGAATAATACGACTTATTTTATTACGAAAAGATATTTTTGTAATTTTCATAACCGAGTCCCAACTCAATTATTAAATTACCAAAATGCCCTTATTTTAACAAAGTAATAAATGTTAATTCAAGGATACTTTTGTCTTTTAAATAAATATAGAAACATTTAAGTTTACGATGAGATCTGAACCCAAAACACCTAAAATGAACTCTCCCAACTTTTCCATTTCAACTAAAATAAGATTTGGCTTATAAGTGAATTCTTAGTAAATATGTTATATAATTATTTTCAGCCATAATTATTTTTCAATAAAAATACATAACATTTTATAAAAAAATGCATACAAAATTATCAAAATATATTTATTTTCTCATTTCCTAACATGATATTTATTTATTAAAATAATAATTTTATAAATAAAATAATTTAAGGAAAAAATATGAAAACTTAAAATAGATTCAACTTTTTTTCAATGTTAACAATCATATTCTGGTTGAGTCAAATGTTACATTCTATGATTGAAAAGAATAAAAACCAATATCTTTAAGTTATTTTTTAGAAAAAGATTACTACGTTTGAAGTTGTGCTTGCGATTGAGATTTGTGGTTAGGTCAAAGACTACGTTTTTTTTTTCTTTTTTCCCAATATAAACATTGTGGATTTTTTTTTTTAAATTTCTCTTCCTCCTTTTATTTTATTGAGTAGATTTGAGGAAGATAAAAAACAGATTCAATAGCTAAAACTTGTTCGAAAGTTTTGATCTCATTGATGGCAACCATAGGTAGGAGGGCGAGCATCACAAATCTATCAAAATTTAACGATTAATTTAAGAGAGAAAATTAACAAATCAAATCATTTAAATTTTTTATTTTCTCTTTAGAGCTTGAACTCGGATTTGACATTATTCTTGATATAATATTTACTTTTTTATATTTATAATATTTTATATTTAAAATTTTTATTTTATTTAAAATCACATAAAATGTTTAAAAATTAAGGACAAAATGTAAAATATTTTATTTCATAACTTTAAAATTTATCTTTATCAAAAAGTCTAATAATATTTAGTAATAAATTTTAAGTAATATATCAAATATATTTTATAACTTAAATTTAGCAATTAAATTTTTTGTATTTAACTTTTCAATACTTAAATTTTAAATTTACCAAACAAGACATTAATTTAATATTTAAACTTTCGGTATGAGTTTTTTTTTTAAATAATTCTCTTATAAAATGAAATAATTATTTATTTTAAATTATAAGTTGTGGTATTGAATTATATGGGATGCAGGCAGCCCATCTCTGAATCTCAGAATTCTCCACATTGATTCTAAAAAGGTTCAGTTGATATTCCTAACTTGCATTTTAGACGCATCACAAATCAAAATAAGGTCATTCAATACGATATCATTAAATTATTTCAACCAAGCTCAGAATTCATTTTTAAATAATTTTTTTAAACTTCCTAATCATAAATTATGGCTTCACCCCTTCAACTGTAAAATATTAGTATCCCCTCCTATCATACTAGTAGGCCAATAATCATCAATGAACCAAGTAGCCTCTATGATAGGGATGAGCGCGATCAGGATGGATCCAGGGGTACGCGGGGGTACCTTAAAATTTTCAGATTTTTAAATTATATAAATTATGATGTACTATGGATTTGATGTTTACATTATATAACATTAGTCCCTTTTAGCCAAATAATTTTAAAGCCGAATATATGCTTTAAAGTTAAATTCCAGAATTAATTGATTTGGCTCATACCCATGCATATTAGACTAGTGACTTTTTTTGCATTTTGATTTATATGTCTTGCTAATAATTTATCTTCCTATGGTAAGGTGTCAACACTATCGAGAGAAAAAGAAATGAATTTGATACCGAGATTGAAAGCACAAAGTAGAAAAATTACAAATTATCTTCCTCTCGACTCCTTACACAGAAGACCTCTCGATAAATATTTTTACATAAATTATGTTATTTATTTATTTGACTTATTATTTTTCTTTTTCCTTATATGTTGTTGTTTAATATATTATTACAATCTTCAAGTTTTTCGATTAAATTATGATCAATAAAAATATTGAATCTTTTTTTCAAGAAAAGGGTGTCATAAAGCAATAATGATTAATTGGTTCCTCAACCTTCTATTATTAGTGGATAAAAATCAAATATCGGATCTTCCCAAGCTCCTAAATGCAATATTAAGTCTTCCCAAGCTCCTGAATGAGATATCAGGTCTTATCAATCCCAAGATCCTGAACAAGATATCAAGTCTTCTCAAGTTCTTGAACGTCCTCGTAAGATGCCGAGAGTAAAAACAAAGGAGTTTGATGCTTCTTCTTTAGAGTGTGATTCGGGACTTCGAAAATCTATTTGAGATTACTCTTCAAATCAATAGAACGAAGTCCGTCGAGCCTACATTAAGTTTGAGTCATATTAACTGATTCCTCCAACTGAGGCTCCAACATCTCCTCAGTATATTAACAAGAATGGATGTCAATTTTTCTCGTCTTGGTACAGGTTATTCCCAAATTAACTCGAGTTTTCACCAAGTAAAAATGTCGCATTGGCTATTGTTGAAGTATAGAAGAAACGAGGAAGAAGTTCTGTATTGAATCATAAAAGAAAGAGAGTCTACATGCATGTATTTAATGCAATAGGGTTTGCATGTAAGCCATAATTGTTCTTTAACTAACAAGCTAACAACCTTAATAGACTAACAATTATCTAATCTATTTCATAACATTCCCCGTGCTCTACTAACTTCCTTCCTTTGAGAGCTTCATCTTCATGTGCAGCAACGTTAAGCTTCCTTTTGAACTTGTTAAACATTACTGCTGACAATGGTTTTGTTAAAACGTCAGCAATTTGATCAGGACTAGACACGTGACCAACTTGGAGCATACCTGTGGCCACTTTTTCTCGTACAAAGTACATATCCAACTCCACATGTTTAAACTTTGAGTGCAGGACTGGATTTCCTGCGACAGCAACCGCAGCTAAGCTATCGCACCACACCAGTGCCTTCGGCGAAAAAGGAATACATAGCTCAGTCAACAACAACCGGAGCCAGACTATTTCAGCAGTGACATTGGCCAAACTTCTATATTCGGCTTCAACAGTAGACCTGGAGATAACCTGCTGCTTCCGCGAACTCCAGGAGACTGGATTTCCTCCTAGGAAGACACAGTACCCCGATGTCGATCTTCGATCATCAAGAACAGATCCCCAGCTGGAATCTGAGTAGCCTTCAAGGACAAGTTTGGATGCACGACGAAAGTGAAGACCATGATCCAATGTGCCTTATAGATAGCCTAAAATCCGCTTGACAGCTTTGAGATGCATGTCCACTGGTTTGTGCATGAATTGACAAACCTTGTTGACAGAAAAAGCAATATCCGGTCTAGTGATGACAACATATTGAAGAGCACCTACTATGCTTCGAAAAAGAGTTTCATCTTCAATCGAACTCTCTTTATTACTCGACAATCGACAAGTAGACACCATAGGTGTAGGAGAACTGTTTGACCTGTCCATAGAAGCTTTCTTAAGTAACTCCAGTATATACTGTTTCTGATTAAGAAAAATACTATTCGAGGTCTATTTAACTTCAATGCCCAAAAAATAGCTTAAGTTTCCCAAATCCTTCAGAGAGAACTTGCTATGGAGCTCCTTAACAAACTGACTTATAGCACTTGAGTTGGAACCAGTAACGATGATGTCGTCCACATACACTAAGACATAGAGTAGTTGAGTGCCAGATCAATTTATGAAAAGAAAATTGTCAGCTTTTGATACCTCGAATTTGTTGGAAAGTAGAAACTCCTTCAGCTTGTGGAACCAGGCTTGAGGGGCTTGTTTGAGGCCATACAAGGCTTTCCTTAACTTGCACACCAGTTGCTGCCCATTTGGACCTGTCTGTTCAAACCCTGGTGGTTGCACCATGTATATCTCTTCACTTAAATCACCATTCAGAAATGCGTTATTGACGTCCACCTATCGGAGGGACCAGCCCAAAGAGACTGCTAAAGCCAAGACCACCTGAATTGTTGTAGGTTTCCCCACAGGGCTGAATGTCTCATGAAAATCTATACCAGCTTCCTGAAGATAGCCTTTGACTACCAACCACCCCTTGTAGCGAGCTATCGAGCCATCAGCATTTCTTTTAAGCTTGAAGATCCATTTACAACCAACAGCCCTCCGATCCGTAGGTAATGGTACCAGATCCCAAGTATGGTTTGAAAGTAAGGCTTGGTACTCAGCCTGTGCAGCTGCTGTCCACTGAGGAGTTCGAAATGCCTCAGTTATAGATGTTGGTTCCTTTTCAGTCAAGACAGAAGAAAATAGTTTAGGCTTGTAAATATCACTTTTGGACCTGGTCTGCATAGGATGACCATTCTGAGAGAAAGAGATAGGAGGAGCAACAGGAGGAGAAGATGAAAGCACAAGAGGATCAGTAGATGGTGCACGCGATTGAGGTGTAGGTGTAGGTGAATGGGAATCAACTAGAGCGCAAGAGTCATGATGAGTTGAACTGGAGCTAGCCACAGGGTTCAAAGAAACCGGTATTGTAACAAGAGGAACATATGACTGCTGACGAGATGGTTGAAGAGGAGCAGAATGATCTTGACAAGTAAAACCATGCAAGAACGGGAACTGAGTTTCATCAAAGACAACGTGCCGAGACACAAACACTCGACCAGTGTCATCAAGACACCTGTAGCCCTTGTGACTTGAAGTAAACCCGAGAAACACACACTTCTTGGATCGAAAATTAAGCTTGTGATGATTATACGGCCTCAAGGAGGGAAAACAGGCACAACCAAAGACTCGCAAATAAGAGTAAGACGATTTGACCTTATACAGCATCTTAGAAGGACTGTTATGTTGAAGAAGACGTGTTTGGAGCCTGTTAGCTATATGAACAGCATAAGAGAACACAGAGGACCAAAACTCTAGAGGCATGGAGGCTTGAGCCAAAAGGGTCAACCCCATATCAACCACCTGATGATGCCTCATTTCAGCCACACCATTTTGCTCCGAGGTGTGAGGGCAAGTGATCCTATGTTGAATGCCACGTTTGAAAAGCTCAGTAGATAGGGAGCGATATTCACCTCCCCAATCTGTTTGAAGCATCTTGATGGAAGAACCAAACTGAAGTTGAACCATTCGGTGAAAATGAAGAAAACAACTCAACACTTCAGATTTAGTTTTGATCAAGTACAACCAAGTATATCGACTATGCATGTCAATAAAAGACACATAGTAAGAAAAGCCATTTGATTTAACATGAGAAGGTCCCCAAACATCAGATACAACAAGTTCAAACGGTACAGAATATACTGTTGTGGATGCTTTAAATGGTAGCCTATGAGACTTGCCTAGCTGACAAGCTGAGCACACTGGAAGCAAACTATTAGGATTGAATGAAACATTACAAGTGCGCAAGATACGGGTAAGAGTATCATGATTTGGATGGCCGAGTCTGTTATGCCACAGTAGGGAAGCAGACGAGAGTCGAGCATGACACACATGAGCCGAGTGAGACTGAGGGACTCCAGGTGAGACCTTGGAACTACCATGTCGAGACACATCAAAACGATAAAGACCATCATGCATGTGGCCCACTAGAAGTATCATCCATGTCTGAATGTCCTTGACAAAGCACAAATAAGGGTGAAACTCAAAATAAACACCATTGTCTTTAGCAAATTGACCAACTGACAAGAGATTCTTGTACACAGTAGGTACATGAAGAACATTCTTAAGATGTAATACTCTTGAACCAGTCAACAAAGAAGAATTTCCTACATGAGCTATAGAGACAGAAGCATCATTTCCAATAGATACTTGATCCGTACCTATGTAGGAGGAAGCAGTCGAGAGAGTTGTCATGTCTGGAGTAATATGATTCGTAGCTCCAGAGTCAGGGTACCAAGCTTGAATTGATGGTCTGGAAGAAGAGGAGCATGAAGTCTGTTGAACAGAGGGAGCACTTGTGAATGAGAATTACAACAAGAAGTAGACAAATCTTGATTATTTAACTGATGATAGTTGATCGTCTTGGAAGTGACAGAATCCACACTAGAGAAATTTTCATCAAAACGATGATAACAAGATTGAACTACATGACCCACTTTGCCACACAACTGACATTGTGGTCTGGACCGAGACCAACCTCTACCAGTGCCACGATATCAGCCACGAGACCAACCTCGACCATGTCCTCGCTGTCCTGATCTGAAACCTTGAGAATAAGTATTAGGAACATCAGTGGTTTTTGAATGATTCTTGGAATAAGAAGACACATTAGCCTGCATAGGAACTTCAGTTAATACAGCTAGTTGTCGCGCCTCACAGTCAAGTAACATTTCAGTCAGTAAGTCAATAGACATAGGAGTAGCAGAAGTTATGACCCAAATGGACTCATACTCAAGTGAAAGACCAGCTAAAATAATATTAATTTGTTCCTGTTCCGTAATCATATTCCCTGCTGCAATAAGACTGTTACTCAATTGCTGAATCTTTGACAAGTATTCTTTAATGGTGAGGTTCGCTTTCTTGAGAGAACATAGATCACGTCGAATGCTTGAAATCTTTATGTTGGATTTAACTCCAAATCGGGCTTCAATAGCAGACCAAACAGCAAAACTAGTTTTGGCAGTAGTAAGATGAACTAAAATATCATTAGATATTGTGGTTAGTAACCAGGAGGCCAGAAATTTGTCTTGTTTCTTATGAGCAAGAAAGGCTGGATTATCAACCAACTAACCATCAGCACCAGGAAGAAAAGAAGAAGGAACTTGAACAGTACCTTGGACAAAACCTTCAAGATTGTATGCCTCAAGAATGAGTAGCAATTGATGTTTCCATAACAGAAAGCTATGCTCAGTAAGCTTGATAGTATCATGCTTGGTGAAGTAATGAATTATGGACAACGCCGTACCACCCGAATCAGTTGACTGAAAAGCAGCCGCAGTGTTGGATGAATGACGAGGAGTTTCAACTCCAGGCGCAGGCTCCGTAGCCATCGGAAAAAAAAAATTCACAAAAGAAAAGTAGTGGCTCTTGATACCATGTTGAAGTATAGAAGAAACGAGGAAGAAATTCTGTATTGAATCATGAAAGAAAGAGAGTCTACATGCATGTATTTAATGCAGTAGGGTTTGCATGTAAGCCATAACTGTTCTTTAACTAACAAGCTAACAACCTTAACAGACTAACAATTATCTAACCTATTTCATAACAGCTATGAATAATTCTAGTATGTTAAAAAAAATGTAAATTTCCTCACCATTATATCTTTTAGGAGGTTCATTACAAAAACAAAAGCTAAAAAAGCCATAAAACGTCACCAAAAATGATAATATAATTTTGTATATATAATGCACAAACCGACAACCATTAGCATATATATGACAAATTAAATTTCCATAGTCCGCTTTCAGTTCCATCACTTCCATGTACTATCATATGACAAAGGTTTCATTCTTTCTTTTATCGATACCATGTCATGTGTACTGTATCAGAAAAAAGTGTTTTCAGATGGATGAATGAATTGATTACCAACTTGCTGAGCCTAAAGCCAAAAGCTGGTTACAGCTAGTGCTCAATTCCACGTCGGCCTCATCTGCATGGTCCGTGCCTTCATGGCTGATGCCTTTTGGATTGATTTCGAAGTAACAATTGTTTGAAGTTGACGTGTACATATAGACATGTATGCTAAAATAAATAGGATGACCGATGTGTCAGTTAAGTTGGAGCCCAAATAACCGACATGAAACTTCAATAATTTAAAGTGGGGTTGTAGTTCGTTTTCAAGACCTCTAAGACCTTATGGCAAGTTTTTGTCATTGGTAAATCATAAATGTGGTTTTTCAGTTGAAGGAATGGAGGGTATGCCAATACCAGACTGCAAGTGAAAAGAGCTCGACTCGCTTTCTTTCTCTCAATGTATAATATTCTCCATCTTTCTTTCAGACCTTATCTTAATTTCATGAGATATGGGAGGCACGTGGCTTATATGAACTCTGCAGCATGCATGAACGTATAAATCTGTTCATATGATTAATGTATTTAATTTATATTTATCGTAACAAATCATTAGTGTAAATTATATTAGTAGTCATTTAATAACTATACTTTTTTTTTATCACTCAACTATGGAAAGTTATAAAATATTCATCCAATTATTTAATTTTTTTTTATTACCTGACTAATGTAAAAATGAAAATACTAAAAAATCCAAGATAATTGAGTAACTAAAAAAGATGAAGTTATAGTTTAGTGACCATTTTTCATAGTTGAGTGATAAAAAAATATAACTGAATGACTACTCATATAAATACAAATAAATAAGGCATTTCGTATACTAAAATTTCTTTTATTCTACCTCCCATATAAAGACCAGTAATCTACCACGTGGCCTACACATCACGTATAAGTATAACAAGTCTATTTTGCAACATGAATTTTGCATGGAAGAAACAATTAGCAGGACATAATTCATGGAAGAAACACGACATCACGTGTTTTGAAACTATGTTAAATGATGTGATGTTATAAGTTGAAAATGGTTTTTAAAGAAGTGCTCAATGTATAAATTTATTTATATTTTGATAATGTATAAAAATAGAAATCCATTTAAATACCAATAACAAAAAAACAAAATAACTCTTCATGTCTAAATACTACCCTCAGTTTAACTTGCATGGGATACTTTTTCTAAATCACAGAACATTAGCAACAGTTGTCCCGGGGATTTAATTGTAGCTAGAGAGAAGAACAGTATAATCAAAATCAATCCTTACTTGTCTGCCTGACCCTCCATCAATCTCTGTCTCTCTTTCTCTCTCTCTCTCAAAACCAAAGCTTTTACATCCTTATCTTACCATTATAATGAAGGCAAGCCACACCTCCCAACTTCTCTATATATATACTGTAGAGCATTCCCTTTTAATTAATCCAAACATCTTTCATTTTTTTTCTATTGAATACATATATGTATCTATAATTCATTCCCACTCTTTTCAGTTTTCTTTTTCTCGAGTGATGATGCGAAAGAAGGTAGAGGTTGATAAAAGGAGTAGAGCTCCGAAGGGCCATTTTGTGGTATATGTAGGCACTGAAATGACAAGGTTTGTAATTCCCACATCGTTCCTCAACAACCCTATCTTCCAGCAATTGCTTGATAAAGCTGCAGAAGAGTACGGATTCAATAACCAGAACAGGATTCTACTGCCTTGTGATGAGTTTACTTTTCAAAGCCTTACTAAGTATTTGGCCAAGCAATGTTCTTAGACATCTTTGGTCCATTTTCAGCTCTTGACAATTGCTTAATCATGGTGATGACAAAGTTTGTATTTGTCAAAACCTTGTGTAATCTGTTAATAAAAATGCTCAACTCTTAATTTTCAATGGTTAAAATTCAATTCATGCATAAAAATAAAACATCAACTTTATCTGGTTTGCTATTATACCTAATTCTAGGTCATGCTACCATCATATATTTGTATTACACGTATCAATTATGATTACTTTCCTATATTACAATAGATGAATTAACTATAAAAAATAATTACAAATACTTATCATTTAATATAATAAATAATTTAAAATAATTATATAATTAATTAGAATATTTATAAAAAGTATTATGATACATGTTATTATTTTATTAAATAAAATTACAAATTCATATTTGTTTAATAATTTCATAAAAATAAAATAATTTAATTTTTCTATTATATTTCATTACTAATGAGATTAGTTATGGTGAGATTAAAAATAAGCAATGCAATCGAACTCACATCCTCCTACATTAGTAATAATGTTGATGCCAATCGAATTAAGACTCAACCAGCATAAGTAGTTATTGACATTTGTATAAAAAAAAGGATTATAGTATATTTTATTTTTTAGTTCATTTAAATATGTTAAATAATTAACTAATTTATAAATTTATTTTAAATAAATAATTTAAAAGGCTTTAAATAAAAAATTTAAAATAAATTAACTAAATGAAAGATATATTTAAAATAAGGAAATGAATAAAACTAAAATAATTAAAAGTAAAAACAGTCAAAATGAATCTAAACAATGGTAATATTGGAAAGGTGTCAGTGACGTGAAGGAACCAACCTGTTATAGGGTCAAAGTGGTAAAAAAAAAAAATACCTCCATGGAGGAGGGTTATACCAGCCGAAGCTTAATGCTCCAGTGGAGAAGAAAAAGGGGTGGTGAGGTGAAGCAATCTCACCCTTGTAACCCAAAGGCCTCGTTAGTGTCAGTAAAAAATACTTTTTACCGATAAGTATTGGCGGAGTGGAAATGCAGCACTCACTCTTAGAGAGATAAAAAGATTCAAACTTTGAAGATAAAGAAAAATTTTTAATTTCAAATATAAATTATAAAATCGACATAAAAAATATAAAAAGGAAAAAAAAAAGAATATACTCTTTAAAAGCTATGAACTGCTTTCTTTTATCATCCAAAGAAAACATTAATCTAATGTGATTCGATAGTAAAAAGTAATCCAAAAATAAATTAATTCGAAACAATTAAGATTGAAAAGAAATTATACATTAAAAAATTTATGGATAAAGTATAATTTTAATTTAAAAAAATAAATCAAAGCATTAGTAAAATGTTTGAGTGATATGTTTGCCCTTATAATAACAACGCAGGAATAAAATGTAAAACTAAAAAAAGAGGACACGCAAGAATTATTTTAGCAATTCAATAAAGAATCATAAATGGCTATGAAGCCACACAGAATAATAATAATAATAATAATCCACTAGGTACTAAAAGGTAGAAGCATTAACCTCGAATTTCCTTGGATTTTTACAATCATAATGCTAACTTTTGATATGGAATGAAGCGTTAACTGTAAACGGATGTAATCATAATGTAATTAACTTTTGATGTGGATCCAAGGTCTTGTTTGGAAGATCAAGTATCAACTACACCTCTCTCAAATTTTCTTGATTAATAGTTTTATTTGGTCCGATCAGGTTCATACTGTGAGAAGAATCACTCCACCAATTTATCTGTTAGTGTCGGTGAACTTTCTAAAATTATCCTCTCAATCAAAAGTGTGAGAGTTGCTAAGAATTATTTGACTAATCTAGAAACTTAATAGCAGCAATTCGCAAGATGCATTAGACTTTTATTGATAAGCAGAGAGTTCAAAATTATATTTCTATCGCACATTACATAGTTACCTTTCCCTTCTTATCACAAGAGACTCCCACCAAGTTTACAAAATCTTTCTTTTATGCTCAAACATCCATCTTCTCAAGTGATCCTTTTATTTCTATCAAATCTACAAATGGTGAACAGTTAAGGGCGACAGATTCCAACTTAATAGCTTCATTGTAAACTATAGTGGTCTCACCATTCTATCTGGTGTCCACCAAGTATTATCAGGCCCTTCTAACATTACCATCATCTTTCTCGCTTTCCTCATGTTTCCTATACTAGAGCTGTTGTTTTGTTGTTGACTTGCAACTACCTCTAGAGAATTAACTTTGTAACAGCTTGATTTTTAGTAGTACCAAAAATTGTCGTTTCGAAACTCTATTTCTGTAAATCGTATTCATAAATATTAAATATGAATATTTAGAGAGTTGGTGTAAAGATATATTAGAGTTTGGTCCGGTAATTTTGTTGATTTAATAGTTAATTTAGGTGTAGGGACTAAATTGTAAAAGTCCAATCACTATAAGTTTTTCATTAGCCAAAGATTCAAAATGGTAAGTAAAACATTTTGTTACATCAAATAGTGGATGATGATGTTAACTTCCACTATTTTTTTTAATTAATGGTGATTAATGTTTAAATAATTAATTTAGGTTAATGAAGATTTAATCCAAGTATAAAAAGATGAATTAGTGCAAAATTATCATATTTTATTTTTCTTATCCACCTCCTAAGCATAAAAACCTCAAGGAAAAACCATTTTTGAAGCCCAAAGTATTTGACCCTTGATTGGTAGGTAAATTCATGTCATTTTCTTGTAATTTTTATGTTTTTGAGGTCAATAGAGCTTGATTTAGCTAGCCCATGTACCAATTTGTAAAACTATGAAAGCTTTTGAAAGTTATAATTGTTTATTTCTTGAAGAAATTGGTATGAAATTGATAGATTTTAAGTTTAGATTATGAAAAGGACTAGATTGTAATGTTTAATTATTAGTTTTATACATAGGGAATTTTGGTATAAATAGAAAGTAGAGGGTCCCTAGTGAATGTAATTGAAGTCGGTTTTTAAATCGAGACTCAAAATTAGAAGTTATGACTATTTCGAATTTAGGGACTAAATTGAATAAAATGTAAAAATTTAAGGGTGTCGAAAAATGAGATTATATAGGTTCATGCATATCATGGAATAATGTATAAGTGTTTGGTATTGATGGATTGTATGAAATAATTGTATAGATCAAGAATTGGATCAAACCGGAGGTAATCGAGGAAAAGATGAAATTGTTGATTAGTTCTTGAAGAATCAGTTTGTTGGTGTTTTGATCATGTAAGATCATATGGTATTTATTTAGGTTGTTATGTACTTGAATTGTACATACAGATGTGTTTGTTGGGAATTGATATGATCAGGCTAGAATTGGACTAAATTGAAAAGTGATGTTTATATGTGTAAAAGATATCTATGTGAACTTAGTAAATGTTAGGATACGATTGGCATGCCAATAGGGTTTTGTGCGCACTTGTATGGGATTGATTACAGATGTTACAAAGGTTCAGCATTGTTGCGGATTCTCAAATATATGTGATACATGTTTAGCTCGGACAAGTAGCCTGATGTGTCATTATAAAGATTTAGTCCGAACGGGTAACCTGACATGTATATTTTCAGCTCGGATGAGCAACTAGTGTGGTGTAGATACATGTGTATCTAAGTCTATTTACTAGGGTCCATCAGGCAAATCAATTTATATGAAATTGAGAAATTGAAATGGGATTAAATGAACTTGATATTCAAATGGTAAGTTATTGAATGAATTATGTAAGAAAAATCGATTGACGTGTTGCCTTTGATATATAAGTGAATGTAACATCCCTTGATTGAGTATGAATTTGAGATTGTTACCTAATGTGATATGAATTAGCATGTTAAGTATTTGTGATATTATATGGTTTGATTATAAGATAATACTCATCTCGTTGATGTTTAGATTTGTTATGTCTAGCCAAACTATGGCAAGTTATGATAGCTTATCGTATTTAAATAAAAGATAAGGTAAGTTTTCTTTAATATCTATGAACTTACTAAGCATCTTATATGCTTACCTAGTTTGTTTTCTCTTTTCCTTGTAGATTGTCACCTTGCGAAACAAGTCAAGTCGAATCGTCTGGAAGCTCACACTATGTAACACCCCTAACCCGTATCTGTCGCCGGATTGGGGTTAAGAGTATTACTGAATTTACACAAGTTACTACTCCCACATCAGAAATAATACTTGGTAAGTACTTATCAATAGATAATCACTAATCGTATAACCCTGTATAACGCAATGATCAATCATTAATAAACACATCTACTATCCACCAATCATACACCTTACACTCATTATTAAGCATACATTTCCTCCTACATTTGTTTAATCCACAATTACAAAACTAAATTCCATTCATTTATTTCATAAGTTTCTTATCCCATTCGACTTTGTTCTTTGTAATTATACATACATCTTATTTAATAGATACATCATGGTTTAAAATTGGTGATGCATAACCGAACATATTTGACCCATCAACAAGTTAGTCCAAACTCCATACAAAAATAACCTATTGCCGAATACTTATGAATAATACATGTACAAATTTAATCTTTTCTACATCACCTATAGTATACGCATATACAAGGTACTATATATATATGTATACCATATTCAATCCATTTATAAAATCTTCAACTCGCCTATATATGAATCAAAAGGTTATATTTGAATCATTAACACCATTACAAGTATTACGAATCATATACACGCATATATCCTATGCATATTCATCGACTGAAATATACTATACACTCTATACAAAAATCAAATTTGTGAGTTCAATTATCATGCATATCATAATATTGAATAACATTACAAGATCATTTGTATTTAATATTCAAGCATTCATTCTAGAGACACCAATTTCAAACATGACTATACTATACTTAACCACAAAATATAGCCATTTTCGCATGGCTTGAATACAAGTTTTACCATTCAAAATATAAACTAAAAAGACCTAGCCTATACATGCCATGAATTCAAAAGAGTCATAGTTTAATATACCAAAAGTTGGTGATAGTGTATTTGACTTCCACGGAGATCCCGAGCTCGAGCTAGCCTTGAAGGTCTATAAAATAATCACAAAGACACATACCGTAAGCTATCATAGCTTAGTAAGTTTAAGCATTAATAAGAAAATATCTAAGTATAATTGTTATTCGAATTAATCAATTTGACCTAAATACCAATGAATACTTCCATATAGTACGACTAACATGTTTCCAGTCATCATTCACTAATTCAACAAATCTCGAAATCAAATATGAATATATCATCTTCCATTCAAACAAACTCAACAATTAATTGTGATATCTCATTACTATACTATCATGTACACATCAACTTACCTTTAACATCAAGCTACTCAATTGCCATACTTTATTACCTATTTACCATTTCCCGGATGTCTCCTTTTATTTGTTTTTGCTATTGTAAGCTTCATAAATCCGCACACACAGTGCAACTCAAGTAGCATATTGCCATATAACCGAATTCGCACACACAGTACTCGGTATATCCATTTGCACATATACTGCTCAAACAACCAATCTCGCACACACAGTGCTTGGTTTCAATCTCGCACACACAGTGCCCCATCAACCGATCTTCTTAATACGGATTACACATGTAATCAAATATTTATGCCCATAACTATAAGTTAACAATTACCACACTTGCTCAATTACTCACCACTACATTCGGCACCCATGATAATCATGCAACTTATAACCTCCATCTTTAAATAATCATTTCTCATTCCATTCTTATATACATTCATCTATTGTTGCAAACATATATATATATATATATATATATATATCCACTCAATAAGCAAATCAAGCTTTCTTAAACATTTATCAATCTTACATTCGGCCATTTTATGCAATTTCCATCAATACATTCGGCCTCAAGATATAAACAAGATAAAATCATTCTCTATACTAGCATAACATAAATTAAAATATAATCCAATCCAATCGCTTAAACTTACCTCGAAAGTCGATGAATTAGCTTCCCGACTATTCGTTTAATTTTGTTTTTCCCCGATCCAAATCCTTCTCCCTTTGTACTTGATCTAATGGATTTAAATTAAGCTCAATTAACACATTTTTCATTCAATTTAATCCAAAATCACATCAATGGAAAATTACCAATTTACCCCTATCATTCGAAATTTTTACAAATTAATCCCTATTGCATAAGACACAATTTATACAAAATTTGGACAGTCCTTTAGGGCCGAACACTCCCCATGCTTAACTAAGTCCCTACAATTCATTTATTTAGCATTTAAGTCCCTCAACTATTTATTTTCATAATTTAAATTACCAAACTCCATCTCATTCACACTTCCTACTCAAAACACATTAATCCCAAACATATATTCAATATTTATTCATCAAGCATAACAATTCATAGCTTATTCAAAAATGGCCGATTCTATGGCATGCATTAAAAGCTAAAATTTTAACATGGGTTCGATACTACTCATGGAAAGGAGTTCAAAAATATAAAGACTTTCAAGAATTACTATCAAATACTCACCTTATTTAAGCATGCAAGAACTGAAAATGGAGTTTCAAGTTTCTTTATTTTCTTCCTTTCTATTTCGGCAAATGGAGAGACCAAAGGTAAGAGATGAACACCCCCCCACTTAGTTTATTTCTTTATTATTATTATCATTATTATTATTATTATTATTATTATTATTATTATTATTATTATTATTATTATTTCATCAACTTATAATACTAATATCATTCCACTATCTATAAGAAAAATATAATTTAATGTATAGTTTCATCATCAAGCCGTCCACTACTTTGTTTTAGGAGTTATTGACATGCAAGTCCACCCAAGATGAATACAATTCAATTAAACCCTCATACTTCACTAAAAGCTATATTTACCATTTCAACAATTTAGCCCCCCCTTTTTTTTAATTCAAATATATATATAAGCAATCAAATTACCTCATAATATTCTATCACATACTTAAACATATATCGCAACTATAAAATAAATTCTAACAATCATTTTCTAACTCGGATTCGTGGTCCCAAAACCACCTTTCCGATTAGGGTCATTTTTGGGCTGTTACAATCCTCCCCCTTAAGAAATTTTCGTCCCCGAAAATCTTACCATTAAAAAGGTGTAGGTAACGTTCAATCATCGACTCTTCGGTTTCCCAAGTTGCTTCTTCTACCCCGTGCTTATGGCACAGTATTTTAACCAGAGATATTTTCTTGTTTCGCAACTCTTTTTCTTCACGACCTAGGATACGAATCGGTTCTTCTTCATAGGTCAAATCGGGTTGGATATCAATTTCGGATGGGCTTATCACGTGAGAAGGGTCAGATCTGTATCGCCGTAACATCGACACGTGGAAAACATTATGAATCTTATCTAACTTAGATGGTAACCTCAATCTATACGCAACCGGCCCGATACGCTCAATAACCTCATACGGCCCAATAAATCTTGGACTTAGTTTTCCCTTACGACCGAATCTCAATATCTTTTTCCACTGTGAGACTTTCAAGAATACTCTGTCACCCATTTGAAATTCTATTTCTTTCCGTTTCAAATCCGCATAAGATTTCTGACGATCTGAGGCAGCTTTCAAACTTTCTCGAATTACTTTAACTTTCTGCTCAGTCTCTTTGATCAAATCAACCCCGTGTATCTTGCCTTCACTCAGCTCGGTCCAATATAGTGGTGTACGACATTTTTGACCGTACAATGCCTCATAAGGTGCCATTTTAATGCTTGATTGAAAGCTGTTATTATACGCAAATTCAATTAAAGATAAGTATCATTCCCATGTACCCTCGAACTCAAGAACGCAGCATCTCAACATATCCTCGAGTATTTGAATAACACTTTCAGATTGACCATCCGACTGAGGGTGAAAAGCTGTACTAAAGTGTAACTTGGTACCCAAGGCATCCTGCAGTTTCTTCCAAAACCGTGATGTGAACCTCGGATCTCTATCCGAAACAATAGAGACGGGCACTCCGTGCAACCGTACAATCTGCGATATGTACAACTCGGCTAGCTTATCAAGTGAGAAATCCGTACGCACTGGGATAAAATGAGCCGATTTCGTCAATCTATCCACAATAACCCAAATTGAGTCTTTCTTGCTTGGCGTCAAAGGCAACCCAGATACAAAATCCATAGTGACTCGATCCCACTTCCACTCAGGTATCATAATCGGTTGAAGTAGTCCCGATGGCACTTGATGTTCAGCTTGCACTTGTTGGCATACTAAACACTTCGACACATAGTCTGAGATGTCTCGTTTCATACCATGCCACCAATAATGCTGTTTCAGATCGTTATACATTTTTGTGCTACCCGGATGGATTGACAATCTACTACAATGAGCTTCATCACAAATCTTTCTAATCAATTCAGGATTTTTCTGTATACAAATTCGATTCTTGAACCGTAAGCATCCTTCAGCATCTATCTGAAAGTCTGAATCCGTATGCAAGTTCCAATGACTTTTCTTTGTCTTTAAATCATCATCAACCTCTTGAGCTTCACAAATCTGCTGCTCAAATAATGGTCTCACTTTCAACTCAGCAATGATCGCACCATCCTCGGACATAGCTATATCCATATTCATTGTGCGTAGAGCAAATAACGACTTCCGACTAAGTGCATCTGCAACCACATTAGCCTTTCCTGGGTGATAATCAATCACGAGTTCATAGTCTTTCAACAATTCTAACCATCGTCGTTGTCTCAGATTCAGATCCTTTTGAGTCATTAAATATTTTAGACTTTTATGATCCGAATAGATGTGGCATTTCTCACCGAAAAGATAGTGACGCCATATCTTCAAAGCAAAAACTATAGCGGCCAATTCGAGGTCATGAGTCGGATAGTTCCTCTCGTGCGGTTTCAACTGCCGTGAAGCATAGGCTACAACTTTACCCCCTGCATCAATACACAACTGATTCCATTCAACGATGCATCACTAAAAACAATAAATTCTTTACCCGACTCTGGTTGCATAAGTACCGGGGCTTCCGTCAATAAAGTTTTCAGCTGATCGAAACTCTTCTGACACCTTTCTGACCACTCGAATTTGACGTCCTTCTGTAATAGTTTTGTCATCGGAGATGCTATCAGAGAAAATCTTTTCACGAAGCATCTATAATACCCGGCCAATCCCAGAAAGCTACGAACCTCGGAAACATTCTAGGGAGGTTTTCAATCGAGTATTGCCAAAATTTTACTTGGGTCAACCCGAATACCCGATGCTGAAATGACATGCCCCAAAAAGCTGACTTCCTTCAACCAAAACTCACATTTACTGAATTTCGCGAATAATTGATTATCCCGTAAAATCTGTAACACCAACCTCAAATGCTCACCATGTTCGGCTTCATCACGGGAGTAGATCAGTATATCATCTATGAATACCACTACAAATCGATCTAGATACGGTCTGAATACTCGATTCATCAAATTCATAAAAATCGCAGGGGCATTAGTGAGCCCAAATGGCATCACCAAAAATTCATAATGACCGTATCTTGTCCGAAAAGCAGTCTTCGGTACATCTGATTCTCTAACTCGCAACTGATAATATCCGAATCTCAGATCAATTTTCGAAAACACAAAGGCTCCTTTCAACTGATCGAATAAATTGTCAATACGTGGTAATGGATATTTGTTCTTAACTGTCACCTTATTGAGTTGTCGATAATTGATGCACATTCTTAATGTTCTGTCTTTCTTCTTCACAAATAGAACGGGCGCACCCCAAGGAGAGAAACTCGGTCGGGTAAAACCTCTATCTGTCAATTCTTGCAACTGAGCCTTCAATTCTTTTAATTCTGTAGGTGTCATTTTATACGGAGCTATCGAAATTGGGTTGGTCCCTGGCATAAGCTCTATACTAAACTCTACATCACGAATAGGTGGCAATCCCGGCAATTCCTCCGGAAACACATCTGGGTATTCACAAACAACAGGCACAGATTCAATCTTCTTTTCTGTTACTTTGCTGTCAATCACATACACAAGGTAAGCTTCGCAACCCTTTCTCAAATACTGCCTAGCCAATATCGATGACATCACAGTTGGTAACCCATTCAAATCTGCAGATTCAATCCGAAGTATTTCGTTATTCTGACACCTCAAATCAATAGTTTTTCGTCTACAATTCACTACTACATCATGTGTGGTTAACCAATCCATACCAAGGATGATGTCGAATTCATCGAAAGGTAATAACATCAGATCAGCCAGAAAACACATATCTCGAATCATCAAAGGGCAGTTCTTGCATACTTTATCCACCAATATACATCGACCCAAGGGGTTTGAAACCCGAATCACAAATTCAGTAGACTCAACAGGTAGAGTCTTACTGGTTACTAATGTTTCACACACATACGAATGAGTTGAGCTGGGATCAATCAAAGCAGTTACATTAGTATCAAAGAGAGTAAAAATACCAGTAATGAAGTTTGGAGATGAGGCCTCCTCTCTAGCACGGATGGCATAAGCTCTAGCCGGTACACGGGTATCTGCTCGGATAGCCGCATCTGAAGTTCCCCTCTGAGCACCACTCCTACCTCCCCCACTACGAGCTGGTCTACCTCTAGCTGTAGTGCCACTCGGTCTTACGCTCTGAGTAGTACCCTTCTCAACAGTCTCCGGACAATCCCGAACGAAGTGATTTTGTGAACCACACTGGTAACAAGTGCGATTAAAAGATTTACCCTAGCACTCTCCGAAATGCCGTCTACCGCATTGCTGACACTCAGGTTTGCTCAATCGAGCATTGCCAACACTAGCCACTGATGTAGCTCGTGAACTCACTGGTGGTCGATCTCAAATAGAAATCCCAATATTGGGTTTGGGTCGACTACCATCGTTCTTAGACTTCTTTGTTGCCATCTGTGAAAATCTACCCGCGGATCTCTTCCGAAAATCTTTAGATTCGACCTCAACTTTTTGTTTTTTCTTCCCCAGTTCTTCAGCTTTACAAGCTCTTTCCACTAGCACGATGAACTCGTTAATCTCAAGAATGCTAACCAAGAGTTTTATGTCTTCATTCAGACCATCCTCGAATCTCCGGCACATAGCAGCCTCAGAGGATACACATTCGTGAGCGTAGCGCTAAGTCGCACAAACTTGCACTCGTATTCAGACACAGTCATACGACCCTATTTGAGCTCGAGAAATTCTTTACGCTTGGAGTCTATAAAGCGCTGACTTATGTACTTTTTACGAAATTTCGTCTGAAAGAAGTCCCAGGTCACTCTCTTCTTTGAAACAACTGACACGAGAGTATTCCACCAGTAGTAGGCAGAATCCCGCAATAATGATATGGCACACTTCAAACACTCATCGGGTGTGCAAGACAGCTCATCAAAGACACGGACAGTATTATCGAGCCAAAATCCAGCTCGCTCTGCATCATCATCATCCTCAGCTCTAAATTCTTGAGCTCCATGCATTCGTATACGATCAACAGGAGGTTTAGTTACTCTTTCAGGATTGGCAACAGGAGGTACAATTGGTGTTACAGGGGGAACATTTGGATTCAGGGGTGGTTGAACAGTCGGAGTGGTTCGTAAGTAATGACTGAACCAATCGTTCATCATATTATGGAAGGCCTGCTTTACCCTCTCATCTGGGCCACTGGCAGTAGGTCGAGATTCTTCCGACGCGGTCCCTTGCGCGGGAGCGGGCGCCACACTCTCGACATCATCAGCTAATGCTTGCTCGGGATCCGGATCCATAACTATATGAAAGAAACAAATGCGTTTCACTGTCAGAAGTCATCACACTATCACATTGTAAATTATGGCATGTAGAGCTAGACTCTCATGTGCTATGTTAGTCCGATAACCGACTAAACTGTAGCTCTGATACCAATTAAATGTAACACCCCTAACCCGTATCTGTCGTCGGATTGGGGTTAAGAGTATTACTGAATTTACACAAGTTACTACTCCCACATCAGAAATAATACTTGGTAAGTACTTATCAATAGATAATCACTAATCGTATAACCCTGTATAATGCAATGATCAATCATTAATAAAACACATCTACTATCCACCAATCATACACCTTACACTCATTATTAAGCATACATTTCCTCCTACATTTGTTCAATCCACAATTACAAAACTAAATTCCATTCATTTATTTCATAAGTTTCTTATCCCATTCGGCTTTGTTCTTTGTAATTATACATACATCTTATTTAATAGATACATTATGGTTTAAAATTGGTGATGCATAACCGAACATATTTGACCCATCAACAAGTTAGTCCAAACTCCATACAAAAATAACCTATTGCCGAATACTTATGAATAATACATGTACAAATTTAATCTTTTCTACATCACCTATAGTATACACATACACAAGGTACTATATATATATGTATACCATATTCAATCCATTTATAAAATCTTCAACTCGCCTATATATGAATCAAAAAGTTATATTTGAATCATTAACACCATTACAAGTATTACGAATCATATACACGCATATATCCTATGCATATTCATCGACTGAAATATACTATACACTCTATACAAAAATCAAATTTGTGAGTTCAATTATCATGCATATCATAATATTGAATAACCTTACAAGATCATTTGTATTTAATATTCAAGCATTCATTCTAGAGACACCAATTTCAAACATGACTATACTATATTTAACCACAAAATATAGCCATTTTCGCATGGCTTGAATACAAGTTTTTACCATTCAAAATATAAACTAAAAAGACCTAGCCTATACATGCCATGAATTCAAAAGAGTCATAGTTTAAGATACCAAAAGTTGGTGATAGTGTATTTGACTTCCATGGAGATCCCGAGCTCGAGCTAGCCTTGAAGGTCTATAAAATAATCACAAAGACACATACCGTAAGTTATCATAGCTTAGTAAGTTTAAGCATTAATAAGAAAATATCTAAGTATAATTGTTATTCGAATTAATCAATTTGACCTAAATACCAATGAATACTTCCATATAGTACAACTAACATGTTTCCAGTCATCATTCACTAATTCAACAAATCTGAAATCAAATATGAATATATCATCTTCCATTCAAACAAACTCAACAATTAATTGTGATATCTCATTACTATACTATCATGTACACATCAACTTACCTTTAGCATCAAGCTACTCAATTGTCATACTTTATTACCTATTTACCATTTCCCGGATGTCTCCTTTTATTTGTTTTGCTATTGCAAGCTTCATAAATCCGCACACACAGTGCAACTCAAGTAGCATATTGCCATATAACTGAATTCGCACACACAGTACTCGGTATATCCATTTGCACATATACTGCTCAAACAACCAATCTCGCACACACAGTGCTTGGTTTCAATCTCGCACACACAGTGCCCCATCAACCGATCTTCTTAATACGGATTACACATGTAATCAAATATTTATGCCCATAACTATAAGGTAACAATTACCACACTTGCTCAATTACTCACCACTACATTCGGCACCCATGATAATCATGTAACTTATAACCTCCATTTTTAAATAATCATTTCTCATTCCATTCTTATATACATTCATCTATTGTTACAAACATATATATATATATATATATATATATCCACTCAATAAGCAAATCAAGCTTTCTTAAACATTTATCAATCTTACATTCGGCCATTTTATGCAATTTCCATCAATACATTCGGCCTCAAGATATAAACAAGATAAAATCATTCATATATACTAGCATAACATAAATTAAAATATAATCCAATCCAATCTCTTAAACTTACCTCGAAAGTCGATGAATTAGCTTCCCGACTATTCGTTTAATTTTGTTTTTCCCCGATCCAAATCCTTCTCCCTTTATACTTGATCTAATGGATTTAAATTAAACTCAATTAACATATTTTTCATTCAATTTAATCCAAAATCACATCAATGGAAAATTACCAATTTACCCCTATCATTCGAAATTTTTACAAATTAATCCATATTGCATAAGACACAATTTATACAAAATTTGGACAGTCCTTTAGGGTCGAACACTCCCCATGCTTAACTAAGTCCCTACAATTCATTTATTTAGCATTTAAGTCCCTCAACTATTTATTTTCATAATTTAAATTACCAAACTCCATCTCATTCACACTTCCTACTCAAAACATATTAATCCCAAACATATATTCAATATTTATTCATCAAGCATAACAATTCATAGCTTATTCAAAAATGGCCGATTCTATGGCATGCATTAAAAGCTAAAATTTTAACATGGGTTCGATACTACTCATGGAAAGGAGTTCAAAAATATAAAGACTTTCAAGAATTACTATCAAATACTCACCTTATTTAAGCATGCAAGAACCGAAAATGGAGTTTCAAGTTTCTTTATTTTCTTCCTTTCTATTTCGGCAAATGGAGAGACCAAAGGTAAGAGATGAACACCCCCCCCCACTTAGTTTATTTCTTTATTATTATTTATTATTATATTATTATTATTATTATTATTATTATTATTATTATTATTATTATTTCATCAACTTATAATACTAATATCATTCCACTATCTATAAGAAAAATATAATTTAATGTATAGTTTCATCATCAAGCCGTCCACTACTTTGTTTTAGGAGTTATTGACATGCAAGTCCACCCAAGATGAATACAATTCAATTAAACCCTCATACTTCACTAAAAGCTATATTTACCATTTCAACAATTTAGCCCCCCCTTTTTTTTAATTCAAATATATATATAAGCAATCAAATTACCTCATAATATTCTATCACATACTTAAACATATATCGCAACTATAAAATAAATTATAACAATCATTTTCTAACTCGGATTCGTGGTCCCAAAACCACCTTTCCGATTAGGGTCATTTTTCGGCTGTTACACACTATCAATGAATCGGTAGTTATATGATCATTTTGAGTCTGAGGGTTACGGCATGTATATAAGTGTCATGGTGTGTATCTCAGAGGGTTACGTCATGTATATAAGTGTCATGGTGTGTATCTTAGTATGAGAATGTGTTTACTTCTTGTCAAGTTTGTCGTAAACATTATCTACTATATTGATTTGGTGTTTTGGATTACATATGGTGTTAGATATATAAGTGCTTCTATGCTAAAAGATGTGATAATCTATAATTATATGTATAGCATATAAAATGACATAATTGAGGTAGAAAATTGAATTGATAGCTTGGTTAATAGATGAATAAATTGAATAGGTATTTGGAGAATGGTACTTTGAAATGTGCTTGTGACATGGAACTTATATGTTTATGCTTAAGTGCAAAGTTGAATGTATTGAAGTTTTTGATAGATTTGGCATAGGTGAAGTTGTAATGGAATGTATGAAATGTCATGGTAGATTTGGATCTAGTTAAAATTCATTTGGTAACTTGTTGGCATGAAATGGCATGAATTTTTCTTGATGATGAATGTATAATATGCCTTGTTTCAAATAGGTAAAGTGTATGACTCGAATCGGGTTCAAATGATTTATTTTTTACAAAAACAGGTACGACGTCTTGACAACCAACCTTCCTCGTGGCAACGTCGGCCAATAGTAAGCAACATCGTGACGTTGAGTGGCCTGAGGTCATGGCGTGACTTACTATTTTGGGGACGTCACGACGTGGAAGAGATGACATCTCAATGTCGGCCCTGAACTTCTAAAATTTTGCAAATTGGTCCTAATTCATACTCGGGTTGACAAAATAGCTTTCGTAAGCTCAATTAAGACTCAGAATTGATTGTTTAACATTAGTTGAATATTAGTTGAATGTGATTGACACTTAATTGCATGTGTGAATTATTTTTTTAATGCGTATTTGACTGTAGTTGCTCCGGCAACGAATGTGGCACTCTATAACTCGGACCCGACAATCAGGTCGAATGAAGGGTGTTACAAGCCTTCTCCTGCACTGGATTTCCACTACCTTAACCTAAACCATGTCCATGATTGGTTTGCTTAAAAGCATCATCTTTTTTCTTTATTATATGAAACTTGATCCATCTATATTAACTTTGATAAAATTAGAGATTTAATTCATATACTTTAAAAATTAAATATTTTTTATTCTTTTTTTATTTAAATTATTAGAATTAATAATATTTTACTCAAAATTTGCTAAATTCAAATATTTATTTGATGTGAATCACAAACCTTGTTATATATGAAAGCAACCTAATCAATATACTAAGTTAAAAAAAAAAAAAAATAGATAATACTGATGTTCACGACTGAACGAGAAATTTTGAATTGAAATAAAAAAGAGTATTTAATTTTTAATTTTTTAAATATAAAAACTAAAATTCAAATTCTATCAAATTGCAAGGACTGAAAGAAGATTTTAACCAATTCATAACACCGAACCCATACACCCCACTTTAAATATGTACATATGGTAACCATATTTGCATTGATCTAGCAACGGAAACATGGAAAAGTCCCGCAAATGGTGTTTCTGGAGGAAACCGAAAATAAAAGCAGCCCCTCCAATGCCCATAATCTTATTGCTGCTCTTATGCATATTTGAAACAGGAATTAGTTCGACAGCTGATCAGTTTAAGGTAGATGGGAAAGTGTTGGAGTTAGACGAATCCAACTTTGACTCAGCTATTTCATCTCTCGATTACATCCTCGTTGACTTCTACGCCCCTTGGTGCCGCCACTGCAAGCTCCTTTCCCCCCAGGTTTCATATTCTTCATCCAGTTCTTGTATGGTTTTTTAGATATCATTTCGTTTTTGTTTTTTAAAGTTCAGTTGAATTGGTTTGATTCTAATCATATTTGATAGCTTTATTTCCTTTTCTTTTTGGTTTTTAATGTCCCATAATTGTTGTACCAATAACCTAAAATTGCTTATTTGCTTTTTCTGCATGGCAGTTAGATGAAGCTGCTCCTGTTCTTGCAGGATTGAAGGAGCCAATAGTGATAGCCAAAGTTAATGCTGACAAATTTACCCGTCTTGCTAGTAAACATGATGTTGAGTAAGCGTCTATGACACTTTTGTTTTATAAGGTGGATTAGAAATAAAATTTCCAAAATTTGTTATGCATTTGGTTTGCAGAAATGTCTTTATGTAGTGTTGGCAATCAAAATGAAAACAGAGAAACTGTTTCAGCAATTCTTTGCTTTGGGAATAATAGACTTTTAAGTAAAAACCCATCGTTAACTGTAATAATTTATTTATTTTTATGCATTTCTTTCTATTTTTTTGCAATGCATGTCCGTTGATGCCTTTAATACATAATCATAGAACATGAATTATCTGTTTGCATAAATAAAGCATAAACCACAGGCTAGGCCATTATTGTCCTCTTTTAAGATTTATAGTAAAAATTGGAATTTGCAGTGCCTACCCTACCCTCAAGCTCTTTATGCATGGTGTTTCTATGGAGTATTATGGACCAAGGGAAGCGGACTCACTTGTTCAATATCTGAAGAAATTTGTTTCTACCGATGTGTCTATTCTTATCTCAGACTCTGCCATTAGTGATTTTGTAGAAGAAGCTGGTACTTTCTTTCCTATATTCATAGGGTTTGGCTTGAATGAGACAGTGCTTTCTAACTTAGCTATTAAGTATAAGAAAAGGGCATGGTTTTCTGTGGCAAAGGATTTCTCTGATGAAGCCAAGGTATTATATGACATGGAAAAGGTTCCTGCTTTGGTAGCTATTCATCCGAATTATAAGCAACAAAGCATTTTCGATGGCCCTTTTGAAGGTTAGTTTATTATCAAGTGTTTTTTTTATCTAGGTTAGCATTCAACAATGCATTTCAAGTGCCTTTCAAATACTACAGTCATGTCACATCGCTTATCTTTTATCATGCACAATCGACTGTGGTATTAACTATGGGTTTTGCCATATCTTTATGTTTTTGCATACGAGTACTTATAATTTTGATGATAGAAATTTGTTTTGTGGTGGATCATAGGAAGGTAATTGAGTTCTTATTCATCTTTTTGGGGTTTTACATAATATCCTTTACATTCTATATTGTTTTTGTTTTAATCAGACAACTTGATCTGGTATTTCCCATGTAAGGCTTAGGAACTGTGGAAAAAATCAATTTTGTTTATTAAAGGATTAGATAGAGTTACCTGACCTATTGTAAATTTAAAATTTTTGGGTAGATTTTACTTGAACCTGGAAGACAACTTGATAGGATAACTGTAACACGAGCCAATAGTGATATTTATGGTGTGAAATGTGGAAATAGAAGAAAGTATGACAAAAATTTTGTACAGTTGAATATTTTTCATATAAAAAGAAAGTAGATTAAAGGGAAATTATAGTCATATGGAAAGGGTATTGTGGATTAGATTAATGATACATGGGGTTTGTTGATGGCATGTCACATTTTTGTATAGGTTTGTCAATGTGGAGAAGGATCTGACCCTAGTAAAATGAAGGGAAAAAATGCTAAAAACATCTCTTTGATTATAACATTGAAGAATAATCTTATAGTAATTTATTGTTATTATGAACTTATGAGCTTTAGGATGCGCAACTTGTAGGAGAAAAGAAAAAGAGAAGGAACTATTAGAATGCTACTGAAAATGATGGATGAGTGGGCATACAAGGTAAGTCTAGATAGTGTTGAGCTGTAGCATATTTTCATGTTCTTGCAGCGATTATTTGGTTTGCGTTTATTGGCATTATCCATAGGATTTCTACTACCCACTAGAAGTAAGCTCCTGTTTCATCTGCTTTGCTTGCACTTAGATCATAAGAAATGATTATACTTTCATAGTCGAATAATAAGCTTCATTAGTCCATCCTCAGACTGGAAACATTAGTTGTTCATGTAAATAGGAGCTTTGTCATTCCTAAATTTATAGTCATGATCAGATAGTGGCATTTAATTATTTCAGTTTGTCTGGGACTCAGAGGATTTAATTTATTGTATTCTTGACAAGGCTTTCATTTAAAGGCATATATTTTTCTGTGTCTTTTCTTTTTTACATTGGTTACTAAATGCATAGTAGTCAAACTCAAGCATTCTGAATCAAATAAATCATAAATAAGGATATAGCAGAGAGATGGCTAATTTGCTTTTCAATCTGTAAATTTTCTGTCTGCAAAAGAAAAAGAAATCTAACCTTTCAGCTTCAATCATGCAGGTGAAATTTTGGAGGATTTTATAAAACAGAATTTTCTCCCTCCAGTGGTGCCCTTGAACCCTGAGACATTGAAGCTATTGAAAGATGAAAAGAGAAAAATTGTCTTAACCATCACTGCAGATGAGAATGAAGACCAAACACAGAACTTGATCAAGTTATTGAAGGCTGCTGCATCTACAAATCGTGATTTAGTGTTTGGTTATTTTGGGCTTAAGCAATGGGAAGACTTCGCTGATAAATTTGAAGCTAATGAGAAGGCGAAGTTACCAAAAATTATTGTCTGGGATGGAGATGAGGACTACTTTTCTGTAAGTATTAATTCTTCACATATTATAGTTCAATTCTAATTCCAAGATTTAGTGCCTCTAATGGTAGTGATTAGCTTGTTTTCTTCTTATCTTAGCATAATTTATCATCAGGACAATGATTCTTATATGGTCGTCTTGATTTTGATCATTGAGCATGGCCATCTTAATCATAATTAGCTACTGGATATTGTGAATACATTTTGGTGTTTTGATTATATACAAGGGAAAAAGTTAAAATTGATCCTTCAGCTAAGTGTATTATTTTCAAATCTAGTCCCATAACCCTGAGTTTTTACAATCAAAGTATTCGAACTCTTGATAAGGGATCAATTTACTCCATTTTCTGTCACAATTATTTGAGTGCTATTTGGGTGTCTGAAACAAATGTTAAATAATTCAATTGCAACTGTAGTCAACCTAAAGCCTAAATCTTGATCCAAGTCTAACCTAAAGATTATAAGCTCAAATCTTATGTTCTTGAGAAAAGAAAATATTGAGTGCCAATCTCTATTGCTACATTGTCCTCATACTGCCCTTTTTCTCTCAATGTGTCTAATTTTCCATCCTGAAGATTAGTGACTGTTCATCTGCTCTGATGCTGAAATTGAGTTTAATTGTTATATTTGTTGAGAAAATGAAACATTTTCAGAGCAGCAGTGACTGAGGTTAAGTAGAGGGTAGAAATTAAGGGAAGTGCGCTGAGGAGAGGACCATAAACATAAGTTTGAAAGGAGGAAAATAAAATAAAAAAGGAAAAAGTGACATTATCACTTGAGAAGTGATATATGTTGGTGCCAAAAAAGAGGAAATGAAAAGACTGAGGTGAAATAATGGACTATTATCATGTTATAGAGCTTAATGCGTGATGGTTTTGGGTAGTAATGTAAGTGAACTGATGCATTTTCTTGACAGGTCATAAATAGGCTTAGTTTTGGGTTGTTCTTGTTTATTTATTCAACTAAACAAATGAGTTCAAATATATCTTTTCAGAATGAGCTTTTAGATGAGTTGGAGTTTCAAACATGGGTGAGCTTCACTGGTATACATTCTTGAATAGACATGGTCATAGCATGTTTAGCTGCTAGCTTTTTAGGGTTTAATCATTCAAATAAAGATTGTTGAGCCTTGTTGAGAACTTATTTAAAAAGATTACAGTATACATGACAGTATTAGGTTTTTCTTTTTTGGCTATCGGTTCCCCTGCTTTTCAGCCTTGGTAATTGGGTATGAGTGTCAGACATGGATTGCGTCCTTCATGGTTACAATCAATTTTTTTTCCCTAAGTTTATTCATGTATTGGGAGGGTTATATCTCCATACCCGTGTTCAAATATTTGTTGAAACTTGTTTTGGACACAAGTACTTCAAGAAAAGGATGAGGCCTAACAACATAGGATGCTCCAGTTCCCACTCTTAGGGTGTTGTTGAATTTGGAAAATCATAGAACTGACTGTTTTATGCCAGATTCTTCATGGATATATGTCAAATGCAACCTAGTACTTAAACTTGGAATTTTGATAAACTGTTTACCCTTATCAATCAAGCATACTTCATTATTTGATGACAAAGGTAATTTTATTGATCTTAGAACTTTACATGGTAAAATTAGATTGTCTTCAAACAAATCTATTTAAAGTTTACCACTTTATTTAGTTACTGAAGAACACCTAATGCTTTTGGTACTGAACCATCAAAAGCAATTTAACCCTATTATCTTTTCCTGATAGAAAAAAAGAAGCAATCCTATAAGTCAGTATAGATCTTATCATGCATCTTTCTAATTCTTTAAAGTGTATTAACCCTTTCTTTAACTCTTATTCTATACCGGATCTGTCACTAAGTGTCAGAAAATGGAACTGAGCTCGATAATTGAAGAAAGAGCAGGAAAGTGTTTGCATGCAAACTTTAATCACTGTTTCTTGATTTCACTATCCCTACATCTTTTGAACCCGTACAATTGTTTCTAAAAGCGATACAATTGTTCATCCAGGAAGAGATATAATTGTTGCATTTTGGTGGTTATTCCTTTATGTCTCAACATGTTTATTTCTTGCATTTTAAAAGCAAAATTGCAGATTAGCTGACGTGCTACATTTTGTTGCTATGCTAGGTTATTGGTATTGAAAGCCTTGATACTGAGGATCAGGGGTCTCAAATCTCACAATTCCTTGAAGGATATAGACAAGGAAGAACAGAAAAGAAAACAGTCAAAGCGCCATTATTTATGGGCTTCTTCAACTCAGTAGTTGGCATCGTAGCTTTCTTCATAATTTTCATTGTCGTTGCGATGATGATCTTGATGATTGTACTACTATTCATTATTAGTAAGGACAATGAACCTGTCAGGGTTGGCAGTCGTGAAGAGGTTGATCGTGCTGACAACTCCGTGGCTGAAAGCAGTCAGCATGGACCTGGGAAGAAAGAAGATTAAATCAAGGTATAGTAAGAAAAGGATTTTAAAAATGACATAGGCAATAGATTTGCAGAGAGGGAGACAAATATGTTAACAATGCTCTGTTAAAATCAATGATATGCTCACTGCAAGGCGCCTTGTTTCAAGAAATCAAGCATTCAAGGGCAAGTAATATAGTTTGGTTCATCATGATTCCTTTTTCTTTCCTTTAAACACTTTTTTTCCCTTTATTTTCATTGCTCTGCAATTCTTATTAAGTATTTTTTTGTTGGGGGGGGGGGGGGATAAGTTCTTAGCGTTTTCATTATCAAAGAAAGCAGTTAGACTGCTAAAATCAAGCAGTTTCAGAAGAATATGTATAGAGTCTGCCATTCTCATCCTTAATCCTTGATAAATGAATGCACAAAAACCATTGCTTTAGGATAATCAATAGTATATCGGTAGATATCTTAGTTTTGTCTTGGTATTGGTATATGGTGCTAATAATATGTTTTTGCATTATCATATTGATTTTTTTTCCCCCAAATCTTCGTGTATATAGGTTATTTTCAATTTCTCTGATAATATATATGGTATACACATACAAATATATTTTTCTTTACTGTAAACATTAGAATTCCAATATCGGGAAAAAAAAACATAAGCATTCAAATTTTATATATAGGATAAGCTAAATAAACATAAAAAAATCAATATATATATATATAGTTTTATGTACCATTTAACTTAAAAACAAGTTGACAGTAGTAAGTTACAAAGATCTAAGGGCACATCTGGGGGATATAATGGTCGACCACAGCCTCCCAACAGATTCACGAGCCATGACATTATTGTGAGTTAACAGTGAAAGCATTTTGAGTTTGTATTATTTCTTGAGTCCATAATTTTAGTGATGCATTTATAGATTACGGACCCATATGTACGTGTTTAATCTTTAATGCTTGTGGTATTTTTACTTTTTTATACAAACGCTAAAATAGAAGAGTTTAAACCATTAGTTTATTTGGATAAAAGAAATAAATAATAGCTTCAACCATTTCCCATTCGAAAATAAATTAAAGATTACTATATGGTTTATTGTTAATATAATTTTCAAACTTCATAAAAGATTGGCATCTACCTTTAAATCTTGATGTTAAACTAAAATGACTGAGAACTCAATTAAGTGTCAAATCCAACTAACCCCACCCCAAATTGCTCAAAAATGTCGACTCAAAATCAACTGAACTTGAAGTGTTGAATATGAAATAATTCAAACTCAGCGAGATATAAAAAGTAATATGATTTTTTTTTTCACTAACTACTCTATATGAGCTCTTAATAGTTAATCCTTTCTCTAATTTTTTTTCTAAAAATCGTTCTTTTTATTTTTAACACATGCATAGTTGCAAACATCCCAAATACCCCACTTTTTCCTCTAAATTTTTCGCAGGTAGCAATAATTCACATTAAAGTTAAGATGATGTTGCAGGTTAACATTTAACAACAATCTCTCCTTTTCTATTCTCATCTTGTTTCCCTCTTCACCAACAAAGCAAGGCATGCAGCGATTTCTAAGTGTCAAAAATGATGCTAACATAAAGACTAAAATTAGAGAAGCTCAAATGCGATAAACACATGAGAAAGAAATATATATATATATATATATATATATTATAAAGCTAATATAAACACGACTAACCATAAGCATCTACTTAAGTAATACATAACTATATTCACAAGACTGATAAAACAATGTTCACAATCCTCTTCTCAAATCTCGAAATCTCAAGTTTGAGTACCTCAATTATGTAAAGCAAAATATCATTCGGGGAAATAAAAATAAATTTCACAAATCTTATGTTACAATGTACAAATTCAGCAAGTTAAAATCTGGATATTGAATAACAACACAACCGATCGTATCACGAAGGATTGAATAATAATTTAACAGCTGTAGGTCATTCCATTCTACCAAATGCAGCTCATAATTACTTTACCTCATTAACATTCCGGAAGGGATTGAGCAGATGCAAAAGGTGAAAAACTAGCAGCTGACTCGCTACAATGCAGTGGATACAGCCGGCGACTGGAAGATTTGACTAAACTTGGTGACGCGTTGCTTGGGCTTGGAAAATATTGGGACATGTATCTTGCATTAAGTGGTGAAATGGATGAGTAATTCAATGAGGCAGGTGAAACCAAATGAGAAGAAGCATTTCTAAGGTCTACTGAGCTTCGGCTATAGCTCATGGAAGAAGGAGAATGATGGTAGGACCTAACTGATGGCTGAATAGATGGAACACTGGCAAGAGAATGAGTGTGAGAAACCGGTGGAGATGTCCATGCCGCTGTGTCAATTTGTATGGATGATGATGATGCTATCCGAGATCTAACACATGATAGCACAGAGGACACTGAGCTTGGGCTGGTTGAAAGCAATGGTGTACTTTCTGAAGCTGGTAAATCACCTACGGTGGTTCTTGCATCTCGCTTGCAAACAGGGCAAAATGTTCTCCATGTTGTAAGCCAAGAATCAATGCAGAAGGCATGAAACTCTGTGAAAATGCCAGGAAATATTAAGACATACATGCATATTAAAAAATAATAATAAATCAAAATAAGGTAAACAAATCAAGTAACTAGTTGAAGAAGCTTTACAGAAGTCATTGTGAAGGCAAGAATGATAGTAAGAGTCTACATTCACAACTCATGTTTTGGTGTCCCAAATAAAACTGGTGAGTAATAAACAAAAAAACAATTTAAAATTGATATTTCCTTTAAATTTTCCTAAAGTCACATTACATTGGAGAAGGGAACAATAAGGATATAATTTAAGTACTTGTAACCTCGATACAGTTTGTTTTGTAAAGCAGCCCATAAAGACATGGACATACACTACTGCATTTTCATTAACCTTCTTGGAGAAACAACGTTTCATATTCCTAGAAATCATAATATAAAACGAAACAACAAAAAAGTAAGAAGAAAGAAGTCTGAGCTTGACATGAAGATTTCATTAGAAGTCATGACCTGGCACCTGAAGGATTAATACCTAAACCCGGGGTTAGTTAAATTCAATCCGATGAAAGCGTAACAGCTGCTCGAGTTTTCATGAACTTGATACTATTAATTGGAAGAAGTTAAGACTTCTGGATATCCTGAACCCAAAGGACTTTCCGTCATAGGACAACAGGATATTCACTACTTCCAAGCACAAGGATCTAAAACTTAGCACAGTGATGCACAATTGAGGCTTAGACTTGAGATTAGTGGAGCCTTGAAAGATTGGGCTAAGCTTCAGTAATATGCTAATGACCACCTAGTATGGATAACCCTAGGGATTTATATTCAATATTTGGTATTTTTTCAGCCGTAAGATTATATTTTCTGTGTTGAGAGATTTCTAAAACTTAGAATACTTCTTTTATCATTCCACTACAATCTCTACCTACTTCTCAACTCTGGCTATCATCTAATACTGCACCATATAGCTCTGCAAGCTAGGTGTGATTCTATTTTAATTTGATAGCAGGTAAAGATCAAGAATCCCAGATATCTTCAGCATTGGTATTGCTTCTTCTTCTTGCCCTAATAAAAAATCACATCAAAATTTTAAGATCTTCCTAACAATTCAAACAATTTTTTTATTCAAGATAACTAGAGTAGAAGTTAGTGTAGGAATTAGGATTAGTCCAACAATAAAAACAGACCGGGACTATATATTCTCAGCATTTGATCTTGCATCTTATTCTTACAAAGATTACCAAGCACTTCCTAATTTGAAAGTCGTCCTTACAATTCAAATAAATTATCTTCAAGGTAAAGACAACAGCCAAAGAAGTCATAGACATGCTTTTGAAAATGATAGAAGAATTAGAATCTCAGACCAACAGATTTCCTAGAGACTAATACTAGTACCTTCAACATGATGCTACATAGTCATTCAGCAAGAAAGATCAATTAGACTAAAATGGGAAAAGAACATCTAGCAAATACTTACAACAAACAGAAAGTTCGTATTGCGGAACTAAAAGCTTGGTTCACTAAGCTATGAAACATTATGTAATTAAAAATCTAGATCATATTTGAAGGCTAAGATTTTATAGTTATTTAGTAATTAATTTAAGAAGAATATTTTTAGCATAATCATCAAATAGCATATTCCCGTCTTTAAACAGAATGGAATGTGCAAGTATCTGAGGACAGCAAACATGTATTATAAGCAGGTGAGTGCATGTATGCATGTGATCTGTCATCAATGGGTAATTTAGATTTCTTTATCTGAGATTATATTTAAGACGAGCAAGTACCAATTGATAATCAGGTTTAAACACTTGGTGGGATAACTATATATAAGAATCCATTTTCCCGTCCAGCTCTAACTTGTGTATTTTGAGACTTTTTTTAATGCAATAAAAAAGAGCATCAAGAACCCACTAGCCACATCATCTTTAATTAATTGAGAAATATTATTTTATATGAACAAGGGACAATCCATAAGAAGAGAGTTAGACGAAATAAATCCTTCAAGTTTAGGAGTTTATGATGAGGAAAGCTATTCCAAATTCACAAAGGAGTTCTCTGGCCCATTTGAAATGGCTCGGAAGTAATGTCCATTTACCCCTCCCCCCCAATTTCCCTTATTTGAGTTTTAATTTGAAAGAAAGGGATAAACAAGAATTGTTACCATCCGACGCTTCTAACTTAATCAAAATAAGCACCATCCATCTCCATTTAAATTTAACATTGCCCTATTGTAAACATCAAAAAATCATTTAGCTAGAACAGAAATAGAATAGCCACCAAAAACTGTCTCATGGAATGGTGGCCTAATCACCATGCAACATACATGCAAAAAGACACTGGACTACCGCATTAAAACAAATATAATTACCACAGAAAAATAGCAAGAAATGTCATCCTCAGTATTGTAAGAAGCTTACTGTGATGACATGGAAGAATCCTGAGCTTCTCTCCAATGGTATAATCTTCAAGACATACTGCACACGTTCTTGAAGTAGAATTATCATCTAAGACAGCAGTGAAAATCAAGCTAGGCATTGCTTTTACTAAACGCCTGCTCATTCCATGAAATTCACGAACTCGAGAAGATCGAGGACGTTCACGCCTAACGTGATATCTGCGTACAAAGAAACAAGTCGCGAGCACAGCTGACATGGCAAGTAGAGAAATAAAGGAGATGGCCATGATTGACCATGCTGAGTTTTCAAAAGTTGGGCTTAGCCATAGCTCGATATCAGGAGACCCAGTATACTTTTTGAGTATTTCACCAGAAGCTTTGGAAACAAAGACAGCATGTATCTTTATGCCAGCAGCATTCCCTGCCACTGTAAATATATATATTACGAGGAAAAGTTAGAGGCACCATATAGAAAAGCATAAATGTTGTTCAAGGACAACAATAATGACTGATAGAAATAAATATATGCCACAAAGGAATTACTAAAAGATAATAATAAATTTGGAACAGAAAAAAGATGCATAAATGAACAATGGAAGCATGTTTATAGATGTGGATGAAATAAATATTGGTAAAGGTTTGGTCCTAATTCTCACTTTTCTTGAAAACCTTCCATTATCCAGCAAGAAGATGCCACCATACTATATAACATATCTTTAATGTCAGCACTCTCAGTTTATTTTCAATATGCTTAAGCAAACAGTATCTCCCAGACAGCTTATTCCAACATCCAAAAAGCTATTTGTTGAAGATGATTCAGCAATTACAGGTGTTATTAATTAAAGCAATTATAATTTGATTGGTGTAAGATTTTACTCAACCAGAAGTAAATCTAAAGAAGTAAAGATATCAGCATGATGAGTTTTCATAGTAAACTGTTTAAGGGTAATATGCACACTGCTTTAAACAATCACATAATACAAAATTGAGTTTTACATGAATTAAAATGAAAATTCAAAGTTATTCACACAAGTAATGCCTCAGAAACAAAACCAAGAGTGGAATGTTATCATGGAGACCAGATAAATTGCAGAGTGCCAGAAGAGAAGATTTCTATCTATAATCTATGAGAAAACAAAAATATGGTGTACTACTGCCGACCACAAATTAAACCAAACTATCATCCAACAAATACATCAAATACGAACTTAGGAGAATGCTTATGGTCAAAATGTCTGCAAGGGTTAAACAAATGATGAGCACTTGAGCTGATGCAATCAAGACTTAGTAGGAGATAACGTCATAAGGCAATTCAACGGGTTTCAAGAAGCCAACAGGTTACATACAATTTACAATTTATTTCTACCAGCATATTCTGTTAAAGATCTTCTAGAATCTATTGACAACAAAAAAAAAGGGTCTATTATATGCATTTAAATAGTGCTCCAATAATGATTACTGGCAGTAAATTGCTTGAATGGCCCAAGTATCATTATAGAAAACCAAGTATACCAAAAGTAAAATATGCAATTTCAATCATTGAAAACAAAAAAGGTGATTTTAAAGAAATAGGACATTACTTGCAACCAAGAAACCATCATCATTGTCATAGACGATAGCGGCTTCGAATCCTGCCTTTTGCACTCTCCTTACTTTATCATCAAAACTGCACCCTCCTCTAATAACCAGCGCAAAGGGGGAAGTAATATTGGAACCTTTTTCAACTTTATTACTCAAATCCGAACAGGCATCAAGAGGATTTGCCAAATATAATATCCCACATTTTCCTGTCCCTTCAATTGCCGGAGCTGAAAAGTACCAACCAACAACAAACATCAAACAAAAAATCAATTATATTGTCAATAAAAATAAGTTAATCAAACATAAATTACTTCAATTTTTCATTAGTGTACAGTTTACATAAACAATAAATTAAATCACATATTTCTTCAAATTAAATAAGTTAAGCACAATGAACAATATATATATATAGATATATATATATATATATATATATATATATTCAACTTGGAGCTCTCATAACACCTAAAGATCCAATCTTTTTCTTGAATTTCCAACACTTCGTCAGGATCCAAACAGGAAAAGCTGAAAACATATCTGTAAAGAAAAAAAAAACGAAATGAGCTTACCGAAATTAGCCTCAACATCGTCGAAAGAGAGAGTAATGTTGTTCCCAATCAGCACCACACTAGCTGATGTCATCCAACAGACACCCAGTAAACAGAGAAACCATAACAATAATACCACAACACCATTCATCTTCATCCAAGAATTATTTTTTTAAAATCCAAAAATAATCCTAAATCTCAGTCGAAAGAAAGAGATATGTTTCTGTTGGGGTTTGAGAAGGAAATGGATACATCAGCTTCCATTAGCGAAATACAAATGGATAGAGAAACAGAGCAACAAAAATAGAAACCCTAATTCTGCTTCCAAAGTTTGATGATTTACAGTAATTTCCTATTACAATAGAATTTTGTTTGTTTTTCCTTTTAGCTATTAATTCAAACAAAATCGCAGAAACGAAACATTTTTATTTTTTCCTTCCGTTCCAATTTACAATCATCCGATTACATGACAGAAAAATGAGAAAGCGAGAGAGAGAGAGATTTTTTTTTGGGTACATAAAGATATTATATTTTATATTTGTTGATAAAAGCTGGTTTTTTTTTTTTTTGGAGAGTAAAGCTGTGGCTGTTTAGTTTAATCCGGGCAGTTTTAGCGTCTTTGCCGCGGGAATTTAATAAAGTTTTGACCTGTTACACAGGTAAACGGTAGACATTATTATATTTAAAATAAAAACTATAAAAAATTGTCATCCCTTATTATGATATGGTTAAAGATAATTTATTATTGGCTTAATACCTCTTTTGGCCCCTCAACTATGCTAAATTATCACTTGAGTACTTATACTATTTTTTATCAGTTTAGCCCATGTACTTTACTTTCATTTTGTATAGCTTGTTACCTCAATCCAATTTTCCATTAAAAAAATTAAATCAACTAATGACACGCTGCCATGTCAAAAAAGAAAAAAATTAAAAAATTAAAAAAATCATTAAAATTAGAAGATTAATAAATCATAATTTATTTCTAAAATAATAAAATATTTTAGGATTTATGAGTATGTGAAACTTCAAAACAAATTAAAAATTTTCATAAAATTTTGTTTGTTTGGAATTTAAAGGTTTTTGGAAATATTTAGAACTTTATGGTAGTTTCTGAAATTTTTAGGTATTTTCATTTTTTATGAAATTTTTTATATTTGTTAAAGAATTTTGAATTTTTTTTACGAAAAGATAGCATAAAATTCTTTAATTTTTTTTAATAAATTTCTAAGATATTCTAAAAAGCTAAAATTGTAAACAAACAAGATTTTAAAATTTTTGAAGCTTTGCATACTTACAATTTATATTTTTTAATAATTGTCAAAAAAAATATATTATGATTGTTTAAATGTTTTTATAATTGTCTGAGTTTTATTTTTTTATGATTTTGAGTTAGGGTAACTGGATTACATAACTAAAATACAGGGGCCAAACTGATAATAAAAAAAGTACAAGAGCCAAATTGATAAATAAAATAATATAAGTACTAAAGTGATAATTTAGCTATAGTACAAAAGCCAAAAGAGATAATTAAGCCATTCTTTTTTTTTTTTTTTAAAAAAAGGGCTAATTATTATAATAGTTTAATCTTTCCTTTTGGTGTGGAGTATATGAGATATTCATGAAGTTGTAGTAGATGGTTATAGGAAAAACACAACTTAATTCAGAAAATTTCGGATCCTATAAGAAGATTAAATTTATTAAATTTTACTTATTCATACATGTATCACTCTTGATAAATATTCAAAAAGGATTCATCTTCCAACATTGAGCATCATCTGTGGGATGGTATTGTTGTGCTCCTCTCACCCTCTCTGCACTATGTTTTATCTGTTTCTTTCCATGCTTTTCTTCTTCTGGTTAAGCTTTCAAATTTTACATGTTTTCTGAATCTATCCTAATCTCTTTTCACTTACTCCTTTTACATCAAGTAACTTCATTAACCAGAACCCTTTATATTTTTAAATTTTCATCGAATTAAGAGATAATAATAATCGTATTCATTTATTCAACAGAAAAAGGGAAGGTTTTTTTTGGAGAAAGGTGGAGGCAACCACGGTAGTGGTGGTGGGAGAAGAGGAAGAGGAAGGTAAATTGACATCATTTGTAAAATTTAAGGGTTTTTATTTTAAAATTATAACTAAATCTATATAATATACAAAAGTTAAAGAGCTAAATTTATTATTATACCGATTTTTTTAATTATCACATTACCCTCCCATTAGATATTTAACGGCGCATAACAAACTAGACTAAAAAAACAATCACAATTAGTTCAGTAACTAAATTTTAAAAAAAAAAGTGATAGTTGACTGAAAAAAGAAAAAGACAATAATTGTATGAGCAAATTAAAAAAAATTAATAAAAAGTGACCGAAAGAAAAAATAATAATTAAATGACCTATGGTGTAATTTATCCTAATATCATGATAGCGAGTCCCATAGGACCTGGGAAAAATTTGAGCAGACAAGTCTTGTGAAACTGGGAAGTGTTAGATATTTATGGAAAGGTGGTAGATGTTTCATTTCTTTCAAGCGTCTCAACCACGTAAAATCTGAGCATAGTTAAGGATAACTGCACTATTATTTAGGAATAATTTTTTTTTTTGTCTTCCTATTTTATAACTAATTCATTTTAATTTTTCTAATCTCTTTTAATTTTTTACTTATATTATTTATCAAATTATAATCAGCCCAATTTGTCCCGGCCCATTAACCGAATAAAAAAAATAAATATAAAATAAATATAAAAACTCAATAAAAATCCAAAAATTAAAAGTCTATTAACAAGTCTTTTTATAAGTCCCAAAAACAGACCCAAATGCCCAAACCACTAAAAAAAATTCAAATTATAGTCCAACTAAGCCCAATAGCCTAACCCTAACACAAAAAATGAGAAGCAAAAAACCCTAGCCTTGCGCCGCATGTAGAGGTGTGCATGAGCCGGGCTGGGTCCAAAAAATGGGCCTAAAATTTTGCCCAAGCCAGGCCCATATAAAAATACTAAAACTTGGGCCCGGCCCGGCCCGGCCGTATTAATTTTTATATTATTTTATATAATTTTTAAATATATTTAATACATCAAAAATATTAAAAAATCAAAATAAATATTTTTCAACAAATTGAAAATAAATTTTAAAAAATATGTAGACTTAAATAACACTAAAATAGATGCAACTTAACAAGCAAATGCCTCTAAAATAATAACAAAATTAGCAAATGTCTTTAAAATAATAACAAAATTAACAATAAAATAAGTTTTATATAATATCTAAACAATAACAACAAAATAATAGAAACATAATAGTAAAATAGTAGCAAAATAAAGAGAAAAACAATAAGAAAATAATATTTAAAAAATATTTTTTTGCCTTTAATGAATTCGGGCCGGGCCGGGCCCGGGCCAAAAATGCCTTACTCGAGCCCGGCCCATTTTTTAAACGGGCCTTATTTTTTTGTCCAAGCCCATTTTTCGGGCCTATATTTTTACCCAAACCCTCCCACATTTTGGGCGGGCCTTTGGGCCGGGTCGGGCCGCCCAGCCCATGCACACCTCTAGCCGCATGCCTCTTCAGCTGCCATACACCCCACGCATGCCTCCGTACACCGACACGTCCTCCTCTATACGCACAAGAAGACAAAGGACAGCAGAAAAATAACAATAATAATTTTTTTTATTTTTCATTTCAGCTATAAAAAGCCAGAGAGAATGATTGTATTTTTTTTACCTACGATCAATACAAAAAAGAAACAAAATAGATTTAAAGGTGATTCTTTTATTTCGTTTCAGAGTTATTATTTTTCATTATTTTTCATTTTTACACGAATAAACAAAGAAAAGAGAGAGAAAAGGGGCTCACCAATCTATTTTCCGACCATTTTGAGGTTGGATTTGGGCTCCGAGGGCCAAGATCTTAAAAGGTCGTGTTTTCGTCTTCGTCGGTCATCGTACGCGGCGGTGTCGGCGCCAACGACTGGTGGTCGGTGCGGCGGCGGTTCGCAGGAAATTCTGCCGGCCTAGGGGCTGAGAGAGGGAATTTTGAGAGAGTTTTAACCTTTTTTTTTTCTTTGATATGAAGAGAATGATTTTTTTAAAAACAAATTCAACTTTTATAGGGCCCTTAAATGGCGTTGTTTATGGCTGAGCTAAATAGCCCAAAACGGCGTCGTTTTGCCCAGATCCGACCCGCGACCCGACTTATAACGCCAAGGATCCGCGTGTTTTTGGACTGAGGGTCTATTTGCGCCCTCAGTCCTTCCGCTTTTGAGACGTGTTTCAATTAAGTCCTACCTTTTCTTTTTATTTTTCTAATTTGGCCCCTGTAATTTTATTTCTGTTCCATTTTAACCTCACAGCAAGCGGAGCCGTTTTGGTGGACGGGGATATTTCCCCATTTAGTCCTTCCATGTTATTTGAGCATTCAAATGGCCCCTTTTCTTTTTATTTATTTGCAGATTTGCCCTCAAATTCTTGTTTTAAGTTCAATTTAGTCCCTTTTGCTATTTTTGCTATTAAATTAATTATTTTTAATAATAATATTATTATTATTATTATCACTACGATTAATTAATTTTAGTATTACTACTATTATTTTTACTATTATTATTTTTAATTTTAGTGTTACTACTATTATTTTTACTATTATTATTATTATTATTATTAAGCGTTTAGTTACTCATTTTTTTTTATAATTAATTTGCTTTTTTTTATTCGTTTTTATTATTTATCTTATTTTTATTTTTACTCTTATTATTATTATTATTTTGATTTATTTTATTTTAAACTTTTACACTTATTATTGCCATTTCATTATTTATTTATTTATGTATTTATATTTTGTTGTACATACTTTCAAATTTCGACTATTCATTATTATTAACTTATTTATTATTGTCATCATCATTATTTTGTTACATATATTAGCACTGAAATTCATTTTACATTTTACTATAAAATCATATTACACTTTATCCGATCCATTAAAATTTTTGTTTTAAAATAAGCAAATACTCCGCAAAGAAATCGTACCCTAACTTACTGGGTTTTGATTTTTCTCATCGAGTCTAAAGAACCTATTATTCTCTTTTTAAAATCAAAGCATAAAAGTTAAATAAAAACTTATTCTCGAGAATTCAAAATTGTTGTATCCTAACTTATTGGATGTGACATTTTGTTATCTTGAGGTAAGGATTTCTAAAAAACAAAGGCAATATTCAGTATTTGGAATTTTGAGAATTGTGCCCTAACTTACTGGGTTTCGATCTTTTATTTGACCCACATAACCGAATATCATTCTCAAATTTAAATGTATGAGTTTTAAAAGTCAAAAGACAAGCTTAGTTTCGGGGATTCAAAATGTCGTATCCTAACTCACTGGGCAGGACATTTTACTTATTTGAAATAAGCGGGTCTCTACATCCAATTTAATTTATTCAAGTTTTTTCTTTAAACAAAGAGTATCGTATTTTAAAATCTTTTCAAAATTTTGACATAATGACTTTAATCAATCAATTCGATACCAATTTTGGGCGTTACGAGGGTGCTAATCCTTCCTCGTGTGTAACCGACTCTCGAACCTGTTTTCTCGAATTTTGTAGGCCAAAATCATCGTTTTAATAAATCAAAATGTTTTAACGATCATTCTCAATGTGATCCGATCACACCTCAAAAAAAAAAAAAGATTGGTGGCGACTACATTTTCGTTTTTGAAGTCGAGCCTGTTTTCCAACAAATAAAATGGTTTCGACACAAGTCATTCTAAAATAGATAAAAAAAGTTGAATTTTTGTTAACTTTGCTAAAGTGGCCATTCATATGGATTATCACATGTATGTCACATAAGCAATTAATTATTTTTTTAAAAAAAGTAAAAAATTAAAGAAAAACATTTTTTTTATAATTTTCATACTTTTTATCTTTTAAAAAAAGATTAGAACTTTTTTTTTTGAAATTATAAAATTTTACCTTTTCTATATAGATTTTAAATATGATTTTTATTTCTCGTCATTTCTTTACACTTAATCTTTTACATAAGGTAATCGCACTAACTGGAACCTTTACCATTTTAAATTTTCATTGAATCAAGATACAAGTTTAAAAGAGATAACGGTCTACCTAACTCTATTAGACATCAATTTACAAAAAATTACGACACATAAAAGATAACTCAAAATCAAATCTAAATTAAAGCACCCGGATTACCAACGGTAAAATGCAAGTTGTACAATTTTATCATCCGAGAATCTTACATGGGAGAAGAAAGATAACAATTTTATGAAACAAGCACCCTTCCTTGGCCGTGGTGCTGCCCCTGGTTGGTGCCATAAAGTTTAGGAACATTACCATGCTTATGGGCCCAAAATTTTTTGGGATTAAGGATGGTGAGGAGTTTTATAGACAATCTTTTGTGGGCTAACCCTTAGGCCTGTCGTTTCCCGGTTAAAGCAAAATCTATGAGGAACACTGTTTCATGTAGGAAGCCTGATGAGGGTAAAATGAAGCTCAAAGGTAATGGCTAAGTTAGGAAGAGCAGTGGAGCTGCTGACTATAGATATCAACATAGTTGAGTTGATGGGATTTAAAACTGCTTTGGAAATGTGATGATTCCGATGCTTGTAGCTTGATTTCACTCAATCATCGCTTTGAACTGCATCAGCAAAACCAAAGGTTAGACCATTGAGGCTGTGCCAAACTTTAAGTAGATGGATTTCTAGCATCAAAGATGCCTGTTGTTTCATCAAAATGGAATGCATGTTAACTATGTTCAATTAAAAAGAAAAAGAAGAGGTGCAAGTGAAAGAGACTTCAACCTCCGGTTCATCTATATATGCGATTCTGATTCTGAGCAGAGAAAGAGGTTTGTTTATGGAAGGCTTTTAAGCCCTCTCCATCTGATATTGGAGTTAAATGCCATTAATGCTGGTAACTTAAGTATGATCTGGTATACTAGCAACTTAAATGCTTGCATTACATATTAATGACTTAAGTTTAAGCCAGATAAACAGGGGAAAAAATGCAGTAGCAATTATCTGTATTCCAAAGAATGTTATGAAAGTTTATATTCTGACACGAGGCATTGGTTATTTTTTAATTTTCTCGTTGGTATCTCTTCGAGTCTTTTTTTTTTTGAAAAAAAAAACTAAATTTATAAATTGGTACCTAAAATATTTCATTTTTCTCATTTTGGTACTTAAAACATTTATTTGGTCACTAGTATTATCTAAACTACTTTTTTTTTCCTACCTTAGTTCAAATGTTAGTCAAATTGTTAAGTCATGTCAAAAAAAAGATAACCAATTAAAAATTATCATGAGGCAAAAAAAAAAAAAAAACAAAAACAAAGTATTACTTTCTCCTTTTATATATACTTTATATTTTCTTTCTTCCTTCTTCCTTATCTTAGACTTCTTCTACAAGTGTAAGCATTTCGAGTTTCATGGTTTGATCAAGATTTTCAAAATTGGATCAATGGTTAAACCAGTCAAGCCACCACTTCTTGATTTGATCAATTCATTTTGTTTGATCAAATTAATTATTAAAAATTATAAAAATAAAAAAATGAAAATATAGAGAAATGATTCAACTAATTTTTTAGCTTGGTTCAACTGGTTTGTATCAACTCGCATGTCAACCGATTCAACCCTATCTTTATACCAGTATCTCGATTGATTCTCGGTTCAATCAATTGATTCTGTTTAGTTTTGAAAACATTGGTTTTGATCAACGAAAGAATTTTTTCAATCCCATCAAGTTGAGCAAGCAAGCGGTGAAGCTCGAAAACAATATTAATCGCTAGTGTCTCAACCTTAGGAGAGCGAATTTCGAGTGTTGCTAACATTGCCAAACATTTTAAAGGAAGAAGAAAAAAAAGAAAAAAAAAGATTTAAAAGTTTTTCTGAAGTGACAGTCTATTATTGGTTGGAATTTTTTAATAGATATAACATTTTAGTCTTTGCCAACAACTTCTTAATTTAGTGGCAAGAGTATTATGAATAATTTAGGTACTAATTTTTTTTAAAAAAAAGTGTAATTTAGGTAATAATATGTGGATTAAACTTTTTTTTAAAATAAACTTAAATATTTGATTAAAAGTTAAATTAATGGATGTACAAACTTGAAAAAACCAAGGTGCTTATATACCATTTATAACAAAAAGAGAATTAAATACTAAAATAAGAAAAAAATTACTTTAAATACCAATTTATAAATTAAACCTAGAGAAGAATCCCAAAATGTTTTTGTTTTGGTGGGCTTGGGCTTTAATTCTGTTGTTGTTAATTAAGAAGCATCGTCACCTAAAAAAAAAAAAAAAATTAATTAAGAAGCATCAAAGGTTCAAGTGACTTAAATGAGATACGACAATATTTGTCTACTCGTCTACATGAGATTAATCTATAAACTATATATAAAAGGATTTTACATGATATATATCAAAGTTAAAAAGATTTTTTTTAAAATATTAAGATGATTTTTATAGTCGAATTTTAACTTTGGTTATTATATTATGTTCAAAATTTAATCTTTATATTTTAATTTTTTTTATATAATTTTGATATTTCAACTTTTGTAATGTAACTTGTTTTTTACATGACACGCGTTTAATTCTTTTTTTTTTTGTAAAAGTATTATAAAATGTCACAATACTAAGAGTTAGATTACATTTTGCTCATTCTACATAAAAAAGGAAATTAGTCTCTATAGGTTTGATCAAAGAGCAAATTGGTCCCTTTAGTTAAAATTTTCATTTATTTTTACTATTAAAAACTGACATAGCTGATGGAACAATCAAACAATAACATGTAGCGTGCTACATGTACCTCATGCTAACATACAAGGACCAAATTTTAACAACAGAAGAAATTTTTAATAGAAGGACCAAGTTGCTCTTTGATCTAATGTACATGGACTATATTGCCCATTTTATGAGTAGAGGCGGCAAAATGCAATTTGGCTACTAGTATAGGGGCCTCCATGGTACTTTTATTGTCTTTTTTTTTAACTTTATAAGATAATTGTCAAGTTTTAATTTTGATCCCTTTGCTTCCTTTTTTAAGATTATATAGCAATAGTCAATTTTCAATTTTGATCGCTGCTCAAATTTGAGATTTAATATATAAACTTTAATTTTTGACATATTTGACACCTCAACTTTTACAATGTTATTAATTAATTTAAATATTTTATTCTAATTAAAATGCTGACGTGAATTTTAAAAAGTCTATTTTGACTTACATTCAAATTTAAGAAATGGCATAAGCATTACTGCATGGAAATTGTTTATTTCACTGATAATAGCATTGGTTTTCAAATAACATAGATTTTTTTCTTCTTAATTATCCTAAATTATTAATTATACTTGGGGGATTTCTTATTTATATTTATTTAAAGAGATTTTTTAAATTAAAAGAATTAAATATTTTTTGTAATTGTGTAGAGATGCTGATATTTTTTTGGTAAGCTTCAATAATAGAATTAACTGGAGGGGTATCAAAATATATAATCGAGTGCAAAAGAAGGGTTTATTTTAATGGACAAAATCAATAAAGAGGTGAAATTTAAAGTTGAATATGCATGATTTAAAAGTATTTGCTAAATTGCAAATTTTGGTAATTCAAATCCAAATGGAGCTTTGGATAGAAATGGTGTGTTTACATTCAACTTCATCAGTGAAGTTAAAGAATTTAAATAAAATATATATTGGATTTGGAGTGATATGTAGCATATTAAATACTTAATTGAAATTTTTTATTTTAAAACTTTTTTAATTAATTTTATTTTAAAATTATTATACTTAATAAATATATATATTTCCAAAAGTGTATTTTCGAAATTTATTCTACAACTAATTTATTTTTGCTTAACTGAGAAATGGTAAGTACCTTCATGCCTTGTATTGATTAAAACTAAAGGGTATGAAAATGGAAGTCCATTATTATAAAAAAATGTTACAATTAAGAATAATATGAATGAGTTAGGGAACAAAAACAGAAAAAAGCAGAAACTATTATACACATTGCCATGCAGAGGCTGTAAGCAAACACCTATCTTGCCACCCTAATGAAAGAGCCTTTGCTTCATCTCTTTCAAAAACTCTAAACCCACCATTAACCTCTCCTTCACACTGAAGAGGCCAATAATGTGTGGTGATTTTCAGCAGAAGTTTCGCCTGTATCAAACACTTTGAACTCAGTTTCGTCCCTTCAAATCCATGGCTCTCCATCCTGCTTTTCCATGTTTCCATCTTCTCATACCTTGAACTTGATTTATTGTTTTCCTCATCCTTGTCACAGTTAATCATACTTCTGATCTCTTTCCCAAGATGGTTTTTCTCAATGCTTAACCTCTCAGCACTTTCTAGTGGGAGGCAATCGTCCAATGAATCAAACATGGCTGCAAAATAATGTAAAGATTCCATAAATCGCGACAAGAAGCTCCTTGGGCTTCGACCACCTTCTTGTTCAACCAACACAACAATGGAAGGCCTATGCGAACGTACTGATTTTAACGTGTCTGATATTTTCATGGAGTTATTCAAAGTATTCAAATGAAAAACTAAATTTACAGCAACCGTTTCATTTTTCTTCTTCCGAAGGTTACTCAGCTTGGATCCTCTTAACAAGCCTTGGAATTCAAAGACCAGGTTGCAAAACCCTTTTGCAAAGCTCACTAATCTGTTCTCGGTTTCTTGTAGTTCAGCAAAGCTTGTTCCGAAGCCGGTTAGACGAAGGGATATCCGGTTACCACCGGATGCCTTTTCGGAAAGAGATTGAATGAGAGAAGGCCATTGAAAGCCATAAGCAACATCAAAGTCAATAACATGCAATGCTCGGTTATTGATCTCTTCTTCTTTCTCGTAGGCTTCGATTATAGCCTGGTTGGCAGTGAAATGAGCAAATTGGTAATAAGGAGACACCCTACAAAGACAAGTGAAAGCTAGAAACTCTTCTTCGGCCGTCGGTTCCTTCATGATCATGTCGTAGAAAGGGGATTTTCGAGTGAGAAGCCTTGCGACTAACCCATCAGCGAAATAAGCAACGACCCTTTGTACAGAATCCCCCATTAATGACACAGATTGATAGAGTTGAGTGAGATTGTCCAAGGCTGAGTTCACATTATTCTCATCGACTGAAGTTGCAGTGATGAGCAACAAATGGATTAAATGAAGAGCTTTCCCATCTTCAACCACACCTTTTCTCTTGTGATCAAGCTTTAACATCTCCTCTCTTACTTGAAGAAGCTTAAATATCTTCCCTTCACAACCTTCATATGATGATGGAAGTGGAACCCTTCTCTTCCTCTTTCTGTTAATCTTTTCCCCACAGGGATCCGCCATAATTGCCAAGCTGAGATTCAAAGGCTCCTCTTCATATGCATCATCTTCCATGACCACTTTCAAGAGAAAAGAATTAAAGAAACATATATATAGATCCAAGAGAAGGATTTTTATGACATGAACGAGGCTAAGCCTTTTTTTATGGGGCAATTATAGCATGAGAAGATAACTATAAAGATTCCCTTGTGTCATTACATGTGAAAGGAACCCAAAGATTAATATTAAAAAAAAAAACGGTGTCATTGTACTCTCAAGAATCATTTTCTTGGGTGTCTTAGGTCAAGCAAAACATTTTGATTTTCTCACTTAAAATAAATGAAGATTTCAAATTTGCTTTTGGAAAAGAGATGTGAATGTAATTTGGGAGTTTGTGTGGAAGGCAGGTTTGAAAGATGCCATATTGAAATAGACAAAAAGCAGTGGGAAAAATGAGGAATCAAAAACCTAAACTTACCTACGGCCCTATGAAGAGACTTTGTCCACACTTGTAATTTTGATATGGACTTCTTTATTTTTCTATTCAAAATTGGTCATTTGTCGTCTGTCTAAGATTTGGCATGCAATCATAACGTCTGATAACTCTACCTATATTTTGACATTAAATTCTCAACTTAATAATTCTATGTTGGGTAAAATTCATTAACTGCTTTATATTTTTTATTAAAATTTTAGTATTTTTTTTATGAATTATAAGAAAAAAAAAAGTAAAACTTTAACAACAACGTGATCAGCATGACTCAAATATAGATCACACCTAAGATGATAAACATTCCGACTATCCGATTAACACATAAAATTCTATTTTATTATCAACTTTAAAATATTAATATTTATCGAATTAAATTTCTTAAATCTTTTGAAATATATAATATCTTTATTCATTTATATAGGGTTTAAACCCATTGTATGCTCTAAGCAAGTTTGGTATTATTTAATAATTTATTGGTTATATAAAAAATTATAATATATCAAATATTAATCTATTTATTATATTTATATCTATTATCTATATAAATGAATGATTGAATAAATTTATATTGCTTCATAATTTAGATCTATTACTCAAGTATTTAGTTACTTATAAAACCACATTTTATCTTTTCTCTTCCATTATTATTTAAATAATTATTTAATTTTCATTTCTATGGGATATGCTTTATTTCTTTTTTGGTAAATAAAAGCATAATTTAATATATCTAGTGAGGTTGATTGCTTTTTAGGTGTGGAAAATAATTTTCGGTATTCTTCATGTTTGTGTTATGATCTATGTCCGAAGTTAATAGATGACCCATACATAAATAGTAGATGACCTATAAATAAATACTCTTTTTTTCATGACCTCGTATTCCTTTGTATTTAAAGTTTGATCTTTAATAAAATTTACTTTTATTTAGGGGTGAAACCAGAAATTTTCCTGGGGTGGAATTAAGTTGCATATTCTTATGAGAGTTAAAATACAATTTCACAATTTTAATAACTTATATCTTTATAATTTTTTAAAGGAATAAATCAAAATTTTATCATTTTAAATGGTTAAAGTGTAAATGTACCTTTTACTAAATTAAAATCTTATAAAACTTAAAGGGTCAAAATAAAATTTACATTTTTAGGGGCGTCGGGCCCTGCCAACCCCTTGGCCTTATTTTTATTCTCAAGAAATAAAATAATTATAACTATTGTTTATATTCATAATTTTTGGGTTAGTATTTGGTACGTTGGCAGTGTACTTTTTTTTTATTTCACAAATAGTCTTACAAAATTCCCATGTGTCCCTTTTTTTTAAAAGAAAATATTTTGTTATATTTTACTATGGGTGAGTATTTGATACATTGGCAGTATTTTTTTTTTATTCCACAAGCAACTTTAAAAATTGAAATGTGTCTTTTTTTTTAAAATATTTATTTATTTTTTAACATTTTACTATATCCTTATAGAACACTTGTCTACCCCTGATCTTGCTTATGGGCTAAAAACTTCACTGACAGTGTACCAAATAATTTTCCTTTTACTATACCCCTATAGAATGCTTGTCAACCCCCTAACCCTACTTATAGAATCTAAAATCCCATTAGTAGTGTACCAAATAATTTCTGATGACTTTGATCATATTTATTGACAAAAAAAGTAAAACTAAAAGACTGCATCACGATTAAATTACTTTTGTTATTATCACATAATATTTAATAATATGTGTGTCAATTGAGTCTTAGCTTGATTGGCATCGACATTGTTACCAGTGCAGTAGGATGTCGATTCGAGTGCGCTAAAGCACATTATCCTCATATTTAAGGGTTGAGGAGGGGCTATGGATAGTTCTAGGCATTGGATTAAAAAGAACAGATATGATAAGAACTTATAAGGAAATTAATGTTAAAAATAATAATAATAATAATAATAATAATAATAATAATAATAATAATATATGTAATCTATTTTCTATTTTATTTGAAAATAGTATGAATTGGATCCTTTCGATTTCTATATCACAAATAGACTTACGAAGTTATTCCAACTTATTGATTTCCATTAACTAACCCTAGATCCTTGCCGCTAAAAAATGGATATTTCTCTTCGAGCTCCATCCTGTACTATTTACATTACAACCCAACAAAAAGACGGATTATAATAGAACAAAGGATGTCGAGCAAAAAACACCTTTATTTCTACATAACGGAAAGTGGTGGGTTTTGACATCCACAGCTGATCATGTCCTTCAAGTCGCACGTTGCTTTCTACCACATCCTTTCAAACGAAGTTTTACCATAACATTCCTCTAGAGTTATTAATATGCCAAAATATATTAATTAAATCTGATAATGATATAAAAATAACAAAAATATCAATAGAAAAATAATATGTTTTGTTTCTTATTTTTTTTCCTTTTCTTTCTCTTTTTTAAGAAGGAGATATAATTATTTGTATTTAAATATATAAATTTAATCTTATTATCTTTGATTTATTCAATTATATTTAACGATTTATATATTTTAAATTTTTATTAATTAATAATATATATATATATATATATATAAAATGATTTTATGGAAAACTTTAAAAGATAGATGGTAGTTAATTACTTCAATGACATCAATTGTTAATTAATAATTATTTTTAAATGCACTTAATTTAATAATATAGTAACTGATATAATATTTAGGAAAATATTTGGTATATCGTCAATAAAATTTTTAAATTCATAAGTAGAATTAGGGTATTGATAATATTTTAAGTTTGCGTATGAAATAAAAAAAAAATACACTATCAATATTAAATATTAACCCATAATATTTTTCACTTTATTTCAAATGTTTCCTTAATTAAACTCGTAGTTTAGTATATATTATAAATAAATAAAATTTAAATTCATGTTTTATAAAAAAGAGAGCTAGTTTGGAAATAAAATGGTAGATAAAGGTATAGTTTTAAGTAATTCTGTATGCTTGATTGTAGTATGCGAAGAATATATGGGCGACAGCAACACATAACATTATTATATATTATATCATATGGGTTGGTATTCTTCAATCTTGGATTCTTAAATGGCATTTTAGTTCTTGGATTCATTGCACAAGTCAAATATAAAAATACTATAATCATCATACTACGACTTGAATGATGGATCAGTTTGCCGATCCAAGGAATAAATTGATTATACATTGGGAGAAACGTTTGAATGCGTCCTCACAAGCAACCATTGGATCCCCAAAACAATATCGCATGAAACATGGGATCTTGTAAACTGGATTTATATATCCTCAGAATTTGTTGATGGACAGCATTATGCTACCTAGGATCCATATTAATAAATTTATGGCCTTCTAAAACAATGAAGGAAGGAAAAAAATAAAAAAAGGATTAGTATTTTGTTCAAAGATAGATGCGATATGTGATGGGTGTGTGAGGTTGACATATGGCAACTTCCCCAACAGCCATTGCTAAAATAGAGGAAGACAGAGAACAAGTACAAATATGATCCCTAAAAGCTGGGGATGATAACAACATTTATGTTTCTAGCATTTATCATCACCCTTTGTTGCTACCATTATTCTTACTTGCACCAACAGCCATTGCTAAAACAGAGGAAGATAGGAACATGTCTGATTGTCAATATAAAATGATATGAGTTTAAGTGTACTGAAATGTATTATTTTTTTATTATGAGTTGGGAAAAAGTTATACATAATTTTAAAAATTATATAAAAAAGAACAAATATTATCAAATTTTATAATGAGATTATAAAAAAAAAATTATAAATTCTTAATCACATAATCTTGCATCTTAAACTGTTTATAAATGATATAAAATGATATTAAAATAAAGTTAGCCCAACCTTTTCTTTTCTTTGCTTTAGTTTGGAGGATTTGAATCTACTTTTTAGGGTTTTTAAGTAAGGATTCGTATATATCAGTTAAATGTTGGGTAAGATTAAAAGAATCGAATCAATGGACATGATAAAAAAAAAAGGAAATCGAATGAAAGGTAACTTTTTATTCCTAGCTTAATCATATGAATAAATCCCCCGATTATTTTCATTAAATTTTAATTTTTAAATATTTAAACTCCACAAGTAAGATTAGGGTGATGACAAATATCTTATAGGATATAATAAAATATTTAAAAGAAAAAAAAACACATGGCAATTTTTAAACTATACTTGTGGAATTAATAAATTACACTGCATGTGTACCAAATACTAACCCTTTGTAAATTATATTGTTATGAATGTGTTTTTATTTTTTCTATAAAACCAATAAAACTATCCTATAATGAGATTTAAACTTAGAGTAACTATTTGGTACATTATTTTTTTATTCCACACGCAATTTTAATAAATTGATAAATGTTTTTCTTAAATATATTTTTTTAAATAATGTACTATATCTCTATAAGTCACTTGTTAATATTGTAATACTATTTGCGAGTATAATTTTAAAAGTAAAAACATAATAACTTATTTGACCCTTCAATTTTATTAAAAAAAATAAAAAGGATTTTAGTTCTTCATTTATTTTTTTTGTCTCTTTTAACCTTTGAACTTGCATTGTTGATCAAATCACCCCAAAACGAATGGAAAAATTAACGTTTATTAACTTTGCTAACATGACATCCACGTATATGCCACATTAGTAATTAATCTTTAAAAATTTTTAAAATATTTTTAAAAAAATTGTATAATTTTTATTCTTTTGTAATAATTTTTAATTTTTAAAATATCTTTTTGAATCTATTAAATTTTAAAAGATTAATTAATTACTGACGTAGCATCCACGTGTATGCCACATCAGTAAAGTTAGCAAACATTAATTTTTTCATATATTTTTTGAAATGATTTGACAAATAACTTAAATTTAAAAACAAAAAAGAAAAAAAAACTAAAATAACTCTATTTATCAAATTAAAAAAATCAAATAAATGAGAAGTTATTCTAATACAAAATTCTCATACACTTACAACTAATTAAGGAGACTATCCCTTAGTCAATGCGTCAACAAAACAATGAGATACAACTCCAAATTTAATTCTATTGGTTTTATACAACTATCTCAAAAGCAAGGGCGGTAACTGGTAAGCGGGGAAAATGGAAATTGTCCAACTTTGATCCTTTCCAAATCAAAAAAAAAAAAAAAAAAAAATCTATCTTTTTAGAGTTTTAAATGAATGAATCTTTTTTCGCGTATTCTAAAGTTAATGATTCAATTTAAAGTCTTTTAACATAAAAGTTTTAATTTTAAATCCTCAAAATTTTATAATTTTATACTCCTACACAAAATTCTTGACTTCATCCTTATTTAAAAATTGACATTCAATAGGTTTGAAATTCATTTTGGTCGTGGGTGTTTTTCAAAAAGGTAAATGACTGGCCATTAAATATGGTTTATTCCCATGAACGAAGGTTGAACCTCTAACTTCATGAATAAGAAATGAGGTGAGCAATAGCTACACTATACGTGATAATTAATAAATTTGAAATTCAAACCATGATATCTGCAACTTAATCTCTCATCCTTTTGTAAAAAAATAAAATAAAGAGACTGGTGTAAAGGACCGTAAATCTATAGAAAATAGATAGCTGAGATTACAAGGTGATACCTACTTGGCTTTTGTTTTGTCATTACCTTAGTACCCATAGTTTGAATATTCTTCATATATAATAGTTGTACCATTAAAATAGAAGAGGAAGCTTCTAGTCTGTTACCTAAATCTAGTATTAAAAAAGAAAGCCACTTTTGTCCTAATTTCTTGCTTTGATTCCTTACACACAAAAAAAGGTTTAATTTTTCACCAAATCCAGTTGTCCTTTCAAGGCATAAAACGGCAGATTCATATTTTGGTTAGATAAGGGATGAGTCAATTCTTTTTTTTTTTTTGGGTTCGAATGAGATAAACTTATTGGGTAATTTTTTGTGTGTTATAAATTTATTAAAGGAATAAACGTTGATTACGAATTTTAAAATTATTTCATTCTTTATTTTTATTGTTTGTCTCAAAAAAAAACCTTTTCTTTCTCCTGATATTTTTTATTGCATTACTTTTGCAATTCTTTTTATTAAAGATAATGATTATTCCATGAGTGGTGTGAAAATAAATTAAGAGAACTATACAAGAGGTGTAGGGTTATAAAGTTGTTATGTGTTTTTATTTTTCGAAAATGATGAAATTATAAATTAATACATAATAAAATTATATTTTAACCTCTCAAATATTTATAATTCAATTCCGACCTCTCTTAAAAAAAAATTAGATTTGTCCCCGATTAAAGAACACGATAGTGTTATAATCCGCTTGTAAATTTTTTATTTCACGAATAAAAAAAATAATCATTAAAATAAAATTAAACAAGAAAACATTAAGCATCTTTTAAACTCAGACAGAAAAAAAAAAGGTAATTGGAAGAGGAAATTTTGATTTCAACTTTTAGATTTAGATTGATATGGTAGAATGGATTGAGATGTAAATAATGGGAGTAGGATTGGTGTAAATATAAAGAAGGGTTTTGGTGATGATTGGAAATAGATTTTCATCATATAAAGTCCAAAGGTTTTTACAACACTTTACATGACCAATTACTTGATGTGAGAGCACTTCTGGTGGACAAATGTCCAATTGGATTAAAAGAAAAGACTAGTTGAGGACATTGTACACTAATCTTGGAGATAAATGCAATAATTTTATTTAAATTTAAAACTTATAATCTCTAAGTTTTATTTAGGAAACAGGTAGATAAATATTTAAAATTTGATTTCATTTTGATGTGAAATTTTATTTAGCACCTTCAGCTTAGACTTAATCAAAATCCACAAGAAAAGTGATAGTATTTAACAAGCCTCCACTAATTTAATTTTATATTATTAAATACAATAAAATAAGGTTAAAACTATAATATAAAAATGATATAAACAAATTTTATTTGCAAACCATAAAATCTTTTTAAATCATTAATTATGTTAACTAATAAATGAAATTTTTAATCAATAAATGTTAACTTTATTAAATTTTGACCTTATTTGATTTTTTTTAATAGTATAATAACTAAATTGATTTATGTACTTTTTTTTAAAAAAAGTTTTTATCATATAAAATAGGGATAAATCTCAAAATTATACATGAATTTCAATTCAATGTGCAATTGTATACATGAATTTCATTTGGTGCAATTATACACGGGAAACTCTAATTGTGTTCCAAATGTATATTCGAAACATTAATTTTGTTTTAATCATACACATTTAAAGAAATAAATACTTTAATTTATTTTTATATTGGATAAATATAATTATTTATGCATGCAATATATAAACATAAAATGATGTTATATCAATAATTGTGTTAACAATTTACAAGAATTAGATGAAATTATAAAATTGCACAAAATCACATTAAACCATAACTCATGTATAATTTTAATATTTATCCCTATAAATTATACATTATGATAGAAGGGGGAAAGAGTTTATAACTTTCAAATTCATGCAAATTCATCACTAACTCAATGATGTAATTGACATATTTAATAATAAAAAGATGAATTTATTGTGATACATCTACCAAGTACTTTCACCCCAATAATATAGGTTTGGGGACTTAGTATAACTTAGGATCATGATCAATTAAGACAACAAACTCTACAATATACTTCCAGAGATTTGGTGTAAATAACCATCATATGATCAATTAAGACATTTGTTTGGACCAATATCATTTATGGAGCTAAACTAGTATTGATGGTACTACTCTAAATTGATATCAACTAATTAAAATTTTAATGTATTTCTATTGTTTCAATATATTTTGATTCGTTTTGATAGATACTGACTTGAATCAATCCATGCTGGTTAATATAAGATTTTAATATTTTAAGTTAATTTTTAATTTTTATATCTTTTAACTGTTTTTATTTTTTATAAGTACATTTTAAAATAAAATACAATCATTTAATTAAATTATTAAATTTAATTTATATTTTAAAATTTATATTTATAATTATATATGTAATTAAGGTATATTTGCATATTTTTGTATATATGCAATTAAAATATGTGAAAAATATTTGGTACATTATTAGTGAAATTTAAAAATTCCACAAGTAAGATTAAATTGATAGACAAGTGTCTATGAAGTATAGTAAGAAAATTAAAAATATATATAAAAAGGAAATGAGACACATAGCAAATTTATAACTTTACTTAATAGAGTTAAAAGAAATTACTACCAATATACCAAATATTCATCCTTGAAATATATATATATATATATATATATATATATAATATTTTAAAAGATATCCATAAACCTAAAATTATATACTAAAATACACAAATATTAATATGTATTAGTACCAGAACAAAAACAATACATCCACTGATACCATACTTGAAAAGCTTGAGGTAAATCACCAAGTGGAATAGTGAACAAGAAGATGTTAAAGTCCAAGAAAACCTAAAGCCTCAAATATCAACCTCGAAGTTTTATTTTATATATAATACCATATTAAACTTTTTGGTGTATATAAAACTAAAACAAAAAAATAGCATCAATTCAAGGGGCATGCATAATTATAATAGCTTTTCATCTCATGCACAACTAGTTTAAATTTACAATTCTATAGGCAGTGCTATCTGTATAAACAATTTTATGTCACATTACAGATTCCAAAAGTAACTAATTAACAATGAAATACTATGATTATTTTGAGTTTAAATTCCTTATCCCCTTGAATTACAAGTATTTGGAATTTACCCTACTCGTGTTTCCAATCTTCAAATGAAACATTATCGACACTGCACAAGCCCGCATCGTTTAAGTTCCTAGTCTTCCTGCATTACAAGAATCAGATGGATGAATCTCTACTAGCAATAGATAAACAAGTTGATACTACATAAAAGGATGAGCATACCTATACCTTACATGCTAGTATTCAGTTCATTTCAGTTCAAGCACAATGCTTCTCCAGCTCTCTCATTGAAGTATCACTGCCCCTTGAGCTGTTGTTTCATTTTTCACTCACCAAAATCTTACTTATTTCAATCTTGTTATTCCTCATCTACGGACATTACAACAAATTACATTTGGTTATCAAAAACTAAAAAAAAGACATGATAAGCTTCAGATTTCAGATTCTTAGTTTTATACTTTTATTCTCAGTCTTTACTGATCTTCTGGTAAAAGCAGTGTTTGTTTTCCTTTTGGAAGTATTTAAGGATTACTTAACTATCTCAGGCCAAAACAAGAACAGAAAAAGAAGCAAAGGTATGCAGATCAGCTTTTTCTGGTCTCAGTATAAGCGCATTAGATACAGGAAGCAACCATCAATAATTAGTTTTGAGAGAAAACAGAGCATTTAAAGTGAATAAGTTGAATCATGAATTTATGATTCTGAAAAGGGGTGTAAATGAGATAATTGTACTTGTAAGCTATTTAAGTTCAATTCGGAAAAAGCTCAAATTCAATTTGATCTTTGTTGAGCAGAGCTCAAACTCGAGCTATTGAGTGACCCGAGTTCGAGTATCTTATACTCAATTAGAGCTATTAAGGAGCCTAATCAAACTTTTTATTCATGATATTATTTAATATTAAATTACTACTTTACCCTTAAAATATATAAACTTAAACCCAAACCCTAAATTTTGTTTTCTAATTTCTTCCCTTCAGCCCCCTTCTCTCCCTTGTGTCTCTCCGTAAAATCACTTCTTTTTTATTTTTTTTATTACTACATCAGCTTTAAAAAAATCATTATTTAAATAAATAAAAAAGAATGTATACAAAATGAGCACGAGAATGTAAATAGCATACACGAGGCTAATTGAGCCAAGCTTGAAAAGTTTGATGTTTTTTGAGCTGAGCTCAGCTTAAATGATTGTGTCCAATCGATCTTGAGCTGAGTTTTGAGCAGCCAGTCTCAAATCAAGCTCGAGCTTGAGTTTTTTACTATTCAAGCTCAGCCTGACTCTATTAAAGACCTAATTCAGGAGACACCAAAAGTAATCTTGAAAATTAGAAACTGCCAAGAATGTATGCTATGCAATACAGCAGACACCAAGTCATTTAATTTCCAGATTAGTCTTTTATGTAATCATGTAATATTGGAACCTTACCAGCACTTGGGGCTTAACCATTTGAGAAATTAGATCTACTTTCACGGGTAGATTTATTAGTTTCTTCCAGCAGTCTAAAGAAGTTAGATAAAACATTTGCATCGTTACTTGTGTCCCTTTCAAGCAACCATTCTTCTTGAAGATGAACATCAACGTCCCTGTAGAATAAATAGGGAAACTTTGGAAATCAAGAACCACATATAATTAAGGAACAAAACCATAGGGAGACTTTGACCATAAGGAAGGAAATATGTTACCTCCTCAGGGCTAGAACTTCATAATTTCTCCGCAGATAATCAGCATACTTTGTGAGGGCCTCTTGTGCATACTGTCTGCCAACAGTTCTCACTGATGCTGCATTTAGTAAGTTTTCCAGTGAACCATGCTTTTTTAAAAGCTTTAAGGCAGTTCTCCGACCAAAACCAGGAACCAAATGTTGAATCCCAGGAACACCATCAACCTCGTCACCCATGATGCATCCTACAAAATTACTTAATGATTACTTATGCACATCATCCTAAAGGTGGTCTAGAACACTAGGGAAGAAATGAGGATACGCAAAGTCAAGGAAAATTCATTTACTGAAAACCAAAAATATGTATTGGAGAGCAGTATATTCTTCTTATCACACAAGTCACTAGCAGAATATCCCTTCGGACCTTTCTTTCTGGAATCATTAAAGAATATGATCAATGGTACTACCTTTTTTATTTTTAAATAATAGAACTTCCATGTTAAGGTTCAATTCTCAAAAGTGTATTTACTATAAACCTTAGAAGCCATGGAGGAAAACCAACATAAACCAATCCCCTATGTGTGATAACTAGCTGGTTTAACTTGATCAGGATTGATTCTTCCTCTCAAAGTTGTTATGGAACAGGCACCGTGTCATGCCATACTCCACACCATTATTTCTCCAAAAGAATGCAACTAAAGTAATTGTAGTAAATACATTTCAAACATAAAGTGGGTAGTTTCAGGTTATTTATCTTACTGGAACAGGTACTGCATGCCTAAAATAACACTACTAAAATATTTTACAGTAGTACAGAGTAGCCAAAAAGCTATAGCATCGAACATAATTTATCAACATGCATACGAATATGTTTAAAACTATATCAATGGTTTAATAATTGCAGTCTTGCTATCACCAAAAAAATTTTGGTATGAAAACTTACTAAGGCTCAAGTCAGACTGTGGATCACAATTATATTGAGCTGTGTAGTGCTTCAGAGTATAAAAGGACCACCGCTTCAACTCCACCAGAGGCATAACAATTTGAACATTTTCAGAAATCAGCTGCTTAAAATCCTTATCAGGAGAAGCAATAACCACGTGATATCCTCTTTCTAAAACTTGTTCCACCAGTGTGGCCACAACATCATCTGCTTCATTTCCTTCAACTTTTAGGACCTGAATGAGTTAGGTTATTAGATGAAACCAATAGAACAAAAAGGATAGATCAACCAAACCATCTGCAAAATGTCCTCGGAACAACTATGACATTGAGGAATATGGTGGCATGTGGATTGAAGTCATAAGATGCAATGTTCTTCCCAACAAATAGGTATAATTTTCTTCTAAAATAAATATATTTGAAATCTTAACAATTATTTGAATTAAGCTAGTTGCCAGTCTCTTTAGCCATCTGGTAAATGAAACCAATCATCCTTGTTGTCCTGAAGTAAATTTAATGCAAGGACAAGTTGATTTGGCAATTTGCATACAATTGGTTTCTATATAACCTAAACAGATTATGCTGGATACCAAAACACCACAATCATAATCGAGAGCATTCTTCCATAAATTTATAAACCATATTACTTTTATAATCTAAGCTTATTATTGTTTCTATTTCTCAGAATGAAAATAAAACTAAAGAGGTTCACTTACTGGCACATTGCATTTTCTAAGAACATCAATGATGAGCTTCTGTGATCTCCCAACTTGACCCCTGACATATTTTTTTGAAATTGTTGATTGTGGAAAGAATTTCCTCCTATGCGCTTTATATGAAGGTAATAACCGTCTCCGCAGCTCATTACAGTTGTCACCATCAAAAACCTGCAACAAAAAGAGAGAAAAGAAGAAGAAGAAGAAAGGTCTAACATCAACCATGTTGCTGCATCTACAAACATAAGATTGAAGTTTGCTTTTACTTTTTCTACATCCTTTTTACATTTAATCGTTCATTCTTCAAAAATTGCTGAAAGGTAAAGCAAATTATAAATCGCAAAAGCAGCAACATCATATTTATTAAAACTGAGCAGTTAAGCAAATGCATATTCAAACATAATTTGATCATATAAAAGTAAAAGCTCGCATTTTTCCATTGACATAATTGATATTTTAACTTTCAATTCTTCAAAAACATAAATAATTTTCTTTACATCCAAACAAACTTTTCGATTTTACTTGGAAACAAAAGACAAGCAGCATTCACCGAACGCAATCTAGGTAAACAATTTTAAAATTTCGCGAGCAATATTTGATTCTCCATACAACTAATTATTTTAAATGAGCAAAAGCGACTGTATGAAAGCAAGATAAACTAAATGAAGCATTAAACACTAAAATTATTCACCAAATGCCTACTAAACTATTATGAGATAACAAAATGAAGAGATAAAAATCTTACGGCAATAACAGGGTCGGTGAGGCAGACTTGAGAGAAGAAAAGAGAAACCCAGTGACCAAAAGATTGTAAGCTTGGTTTATTTCCAGCATAACAAAGCGGATTAACGTCCAAAAAGAATACCCTTTTCTTGCCTTTGCCCTCTTTTTTATATTTTCCAAGACATTCTCTTTCTCGCAAAACTTGTCCACCAACTGTTTGATTAAAAGACCCAAAAACTGAGGACGAACAAGAAGAAGCAGCAACGGCGGTTCTAATCTTCCATGCTTTGGTGCTTGTTGGGACAACTTTGGTTGTCTTGTTTCTGGATTTCCCATTTGAAATTGAATGAAATGAGTTTGGGGTCAGACAAGGTGCGTGAGAAATCCAGGCTGCCACCGTAACTTCGACCATTTTGCTTATCTCCTCCCTATCATGTTGGAAACTTTATTTTTTATTCAGTTCTTTTTAACAACAGAAATGATTAAATACGAAAATAGATATGCAGTATATATTTCAATATTTTATATTTTTTATCTATGAATATTTTATCAATTTCATTCGAAATTATAAAACATAAATTAATGTAAAATATTTTTTTTGATTATTTTAAATTGATAGTTTACATTATTTTTATTGTGTTAAAAAATAAAAAAATAAAAAAAAAATAATAATAAATTAACTTCCAAATCACAAATACTATAAATTAATAATATTATCAAAATGCGAAGCTACAATATTGGACGAAAGGGAGAAACGATTGTTTAATGACTGCCAAACAAACGAACCTCTATGATTTTTTTTCCCTAATTTTGTTTAGTGATCGAAACAAATAGAATTTTATTATAGAAATTTCGCAAGTAAGAGATGAAAGATTCAAAAACAAATTATTAAGATGACAAAAGTCACATCCGACTTGGTAGAAGGCACAACCAACCTATTGAAAAAGGTCACAGAAGACTTAACAAGAGGCTAGAAAAGGCCAACAAAAATCGACAAAGACTATAAGAAACATGACTAAAACTGACAAAGCTTCAACCTTGCCCCAGTCAACAAAAACCAACAATAAAATCTTCATCATCACCACCAAGGATAGCCGAGAGAGGAAGAGCTTTCATTTGAGATTGTAGCATCATATGATATTGAAGACCACCCAATCATGAAGACCTTCAGGCAGGGTCATACACCTTAGAACTCCTTTGTGAACTCAAAGCACTAGGGGTAGCGGAAATCACCCAATAAAAGGCCAAGCACTCACATCTGGAAGAGCCTCATCCCTTTAAAAAGAGGGACGGCAAGATCGCCTTCGACCTAAGAAAGATGTTGATGTAACCAGACTTTGGCACCATCGTAGTGCAACCCCCAAAAGATCCTAAAGAAAAACACCAGCATACACACATAATAAAAATTTAAAAGCATATCAAAAAAGGAGAAAGTGAAAGAAAAGGGCGAGAGAGGAGCACATGGTGATTAGAGCAAAGCTAGCCGTGTGATTAGGGAAGCAGCAACTGCAAGGCGAGTGGAAGAGGTGGAAGGGTAATACTTTGCTTAATTTATATAAGTTTTTTTTATTCATTTTAATTATTTCTTACTATGAATTCTACTGATTTTAGCATTTTATTGGTAATTTTCTATGCAAGTATAATATTGTCCAGTGCATTGGAAACAAATCAAGCTGTGAATTAAAATGAAGATTTTAAGATTCTTGGACATTAAAATTATTTTAGTTAGTATTTTTATTTACAAAAATATTTGTTTAAGACTTTAATTGAGAATTAAATTTATCTTGAAGCACAAAAAAGCCTATATATTTTAATTTAGGGTTTACTAATTTTAAAATTATTCTAGTTTAGAAAATAAGACTCAATCGTCTTACAACATCATTTTAGCACAAAAAATGAGAAGAGCCTCTTGATTCGGTGTGAGATGACATATAATTAGTGAACCGGTACGATCAATAATTATTGTGTTTAGTCCGTTAAAGAATAAATTGACACAACCAATTAAATGAATGGTTGGATCCGTCAAGCGAATTAACGATCAAGTTTAAACAACTCGCGCAGTTGAGGCCGTTGATTTAAGTTAGGTCCTTCTAATTCGCAAGGCTGACAATGAATTAAATCGTGGAAGCTGATTTCAAGGTTATTCGCTTAGTAAGTATTAGTTGTCGAATTGTTCTCACAATTAATTTACAATCAGAAGGGTTAGTGGTTTGACGTTGTTCCTAGATCATTATAATTGACTTATCAGTTGGAGGAGAAAATCTATTGTCTAGAATTTATTTGAAGTTGAAATCAAATTCGTGTTTGAAGTTGGAACTTTCGTTATATAAGTTTATTCAATTTCAATTTTGTTTGTTTACTTTTACCGTGTTCAATTAATTTTTTTATATTTATATTTATTTAAATTTTAATTATTTATTTTATAATTATATTTAATTTCTCTTTTATTTTTGCAGATTCGCATAAATTCTTGGTTATAAAAAATAATAAAATTAATCAATCTTTATAGGATCGATACTATTCATCATATTATAAATTTAATTAAATTTTGTTTTTAGTATAAAAATTTAATTTTGATTGATTCCACACCATTGAAGGGGTGGGAGAAGTGGAGGAAGGCGAAAGAGTAGAAGCAAAAGAATGGAAAAGGAGAAAGGACAGCCGGAGAAAAAGTGAGGACTTGGGGAAGAGAAAGTCAAGGATTGGGAGACCGACAGTCAACCCTAAGGCTACTGCATGGCATCAATGTTAAACAGTTCTCCTCCAGATACCAAAATGAAAGAGAAAAGTATCTATAGCAACCTCTTTTATTATTATTGGAAAAAGAAACGTTTATTTTGTCACACATTTTGCCCTTCTTTTATAATAACCTTAATTTATACCAGAGTACACTCTCAACCAATAAACAAATGCCACGTGTATTTTAAATTAAATAAAAAAATTATTGCATTAATTTAAAAAAAAAAAACATTAGCATGATGAAAACAAAAGAAAGTCAACAAATTTCTTAATGTTCATGGTCATCACCCTCGCTTCAACTTCCACTTCTCACCATATGAAGAAATCCAGTTTTCCACCCCAAAATACATGTTCATCTGAAGAAACTTTGTAACATCCTAAAAAAAAAAAAAAGAATTGGAGCATGATTAATGGGAGCCATGACAAAAGCATGAAAATTTCATAAACAAATAAAATTTGAGATAAGCATGGGTTGATTTTTAATTTGTAAAAATCCTTCAAAAGAATGTGCATAGAGGGAGTGGCTATTAAGGTGAAAAGATAAAGTTACCTTTTGATATAATTAGTGGTAATGTTGACTCACCACTAATTAAATTTCCTCATGAATATGCATATTTCTTGTCATGGTGGGGTAAACATATATTTTGTGATAAGGGGTATGAGGTGGATGGCATGAGAGATGAATTAAATTCTTTAAAATTAGATATATCGGATGAACATTCAGCCCTTCAATTTTGTTTGTAAATGAAGAAGAAAAAACCTCTTAGCCATATCTCTTCTCCTTTCTTGTGTATTGGACATTTCTTCCTTTGGTTGAATCTGTGCTCTAGTAGTTTGGTTGAATAACACATCCTTGCCAACTAATCTTTAGCCTTAAGTCAAATCGGTGGAAGTCGGATATATCATAGTTAAGTTGCTCTTCTCTATTCGTTGACCTTTGGAAGTAGTGGTGTCGACGATCAAGAAGGTTTAGTCCTTACCGTAATCAGGTGTGTAATCCCTTACTTTCCGAATACATGTTTGAAATGGGGTGTGTAATCTCATACCTCTCTAAATGTTTGCATGAAATGTTCTGTGATTCGGTCGAAAGACTGAAAAGCCGCAAACTAGCATCTGTGGCCACTCGGGCGTACGTACGTTCGAAGTGGTAACCAGATTTTGTAACAAAACAGTTTTGGTTAACAGCAGTGACGTGAATTTGAAAAATCACCAAAAATAGTAAGAATTGAATTAGAAAGTGAAGGAGATATGGATTGAAAGATAATTGAGTCTATTTTCTTATAAAAGAAACAGAGCAAGCAATTGATTAGTATATTTTGAGATTTTTAGATTTTTGTGAGACTGGTTCAGAGTGATTTCGAGATCCCCTGTTCTGACTTTGAAAAATCACTATAAATTGTAGAAAAATAATTACAGGACATGGTTTATATTATTAGAATCCTTAGTGAGTATATTTTTATTTAGATCAAACGAAACCAGTATTTGAGTTATGTACAATAAGATATCTGAGATTTTGTGAAGAGAGGGCAGAACTGTCAAACAGTGAAACAAGGGATACTTTGAAGAATAAACTGTACTAATTGGCTAAGCCAAAAATTCTGAAAATATTATAGTAAGAAGTTATATGAGTCTAGTTTCAGGGAAAATTTACGGATCTAAATTTCGAGTTTCCCAACTCAAGTTATAGTCAGTTTAGTCAGTACGACGCAGATGGACAGTTTTGATTTTTATGCCCCAAATTAGTAATTAAGCCTAGGTTGCGAAAATTACCATCATACCCTTAGAGGGTAAATTACCGAATTATAAAAACGCCCTTATGGGCCGAATTACGAAAATGCCCCTAATGGGCTGAATTATGAAATGTCCCTATGGACCGAATTACGAAAATACCCTTAATGGGCCAATTTGATAAATTGCTATATGGGTCAATTTGGTAAATTGCTATATGGGCCAACTTGATAATCTGCTTAATGGGCCAATTTGATAAATTGCTATATGGGTCAATTTGGTAAATTGCTATATGGGCCAACTTGATAATTTGCTTAATGGGCCAATTTGATAAATTGCTATATGGGCCAATTTGATAATTTGCTATATGGGCCAAATGTCTTATTTGATAAATGGGACATATTGATATGTGATAAATGGGCCAAAACTGCTAGATCGTTAAATGAGCTAAATTGCTATTTTGACTAACGGGCCAAATTAATACTTGTGATATGGGCTTTTTGTTGAAATTTACCTTATGAATATATTGTTATGCATTATATATATATATATATACATGACTGCATGGGTTGGGATAATTGACGAAGAGAAGAAAGGCCTGTTGCCAAAAATATTTTAAATGGCTCAATGCCTCTAGTTCGGTGACTCTGTCACAATCTAGTTCGGTGGATCTGCCACAAATATTTTAAATGGCTCAATGCCTCTAGTTCGGTGACTCTGTCACAATCTAGTTCGGTGGCTATGCCACAAATATTTTAAATAGCTTAATGCTTGCAATTGGTGTGTTGGCGGGGTGGGTTGACTTGATCCCCACAGGTGTGATGGCTGGTACGGGTGGTGTGTAGCGGATGGAAATTAGGCTTGGTTGGGAATTGCATATTCCATGCATTCTTATATTTGATTTATATAATGTACATTTGTAAATGGGCTCAAGCCCAAATATATGTTTATATGGTTATGGCCCAGTGGACACGGTAAGTGGGTTACACACTGAGTTCTAAGTAACTCACCCCGTTTTCCTTACCCTTCTCAGGTAATAATAATTAATGGAGGCTTGGGCCGGGGATGACTTCGTGTGGAGGCCATACTACGAATGATGAGTTATAAAAACTCTGAACTTCTTTTAAGTATTTTTAATTAAGTACTATTTCAATTACGGTGTAATAAGGCCTCTGGTATTATTTTTATGGATTTTTGTGCGTGGATGGATTTTTATATGTTTTAATTACTTAAATGGGGTTGTTAAATTTTTATAAATGTTTTTCTTAAACTTGCGTATAAAAAAAAAGATTTTTCTTAAATATCACTTACTCAATAAATTTTGTGAAAATTCTTTTATAAATTTATTTCAACCAATTATTAAAGTTTTAACCAAATATTTCTCTGAAAATGAAATTGTAAACTCTTATGTTTTTAAAAAAAAAATCATGGTTTTCAAATAAATCTCGATTTTTAATAAACTCCAACTTCAAAATCGTTTTGCAAAAGTTTGTTTTCATTAAAAGCATTTATGGCTAGACGTAAGTTTGAATTGTGTGGCATGCCAAGTCTAGTCTTAACGCATAGGCTGGGTTTGGGGTGTTACAAACTTCTTCAAATATGTCAAGTGAATTGCCAAGTGAACAAGAAAAGTGAGAAAAACTCGAAAGGTTGATTCTTTTATTTTTATTATTTTTATAGTAATTCTAACATTTAAACCGAAAGATATATATATATATTTAAGTACGCTTAAATTATGTCTTTTAATATCAATCAAGATAAAATTCAAACCACATTTTTATAGTTGAACTAAATCTATACTATCCTTTTCATAAATTTGATTTATTTATCATTTAAGAAGTGCATCAAAAGATTTCATAGATTTTATTATATTGGATTTAGAGGTTCATTTTTCTCAATAAAAATTTCTTTTTATTCTAAAAGATGATCTTTTTTCAATTTTTGTGTAATATCCCAAAAAAAAAAATTTTACAGTAAGATATTATCTTTGATATAATAAGGAAATAAAGCGAAAAAAAGAAAAAATTGGATTATGTCAATATTCGGAAGTATATTATGATATATTACATTATTAATTCAAGAAAGGACTAAATTGTAAAGTGAGAAAAGTGTTGTTGCCCAAGTGTAAATACTCAAAATTTGAGGGGTTAAAGTGTAAGTATGAAAAAGTTAAAGGACCAATAGTGCAAATATTTTAGGGGTGGAATAATCTAGAAACTAAGGGAAATGGATGAATTAGGACCAAATTGAATAGGTAAAGAATTATGAGGGACTAAATCATAATTTTACCAAATTATGTGATGATTCAAGGATGGAATTTTAAAAGATCACAAAGGGCAAAATGGTCAATTGGAAGAGAGAGAAATCTAGAAAGTAATGATGATAGTGATGATATTTTATAATTATTTAATTAGATAAATATTATTTTATTTTGATAAGATATTTTATTATTTATCATTATTTTATTATTATTTATGTAGTATATAAGGAAGGAAAGATGATGAATTATTATCATCTCTTTCCCATGCAAACCAACGTGAGAAGAAGAGAAAGAAAAGAAAGTTTTGCTTTCTTTACAAATTAGTCCTTTCACCAAAAATCCACCATTTTCACTTAGAATTCAAAAGAATTTCCATAGCCATCAAGAGAGAAAGATGAAAAGGAGACTATAGGGAGCAAGAATATCAAGTTTGATTCAAGAAATAGAAGCTGGAGGAGAGAGAAAATCAAGTTAAAGATTGAAATCTATAAAACAAGGTAAGAACATCATGTTTTCAATATATTTTTAAGTTTGATATTGTGGAAAAAGCATGGAAATGATGTTAATGTAGAGTTTTCTTATATAAAGTTTTATGTTCTTGATATGTTAGTGAAGGAAAATAAGAGAAAGTAATGGGAAATGTTGTAGAGAAAGGAAATAAAGGTGTTATAAACTTGATAATTAACATTTTGCATTAAAACAGTTTTGGACAGTAGCAGTAGTCTAACTTTGAAAAATCACCAAAATTGTAGAAATTGAATTAGAAGTTGAGTGAGATATAGAATTAAATCTTATTGAGTCTATTTTCATATGAAAGAAACATGGAAAGCAAAGGAATTCTGTATTCTGAGATATTTAGATTTTGGTAAGACTGGTTCAGAGTGATTTCGAGATCCCCTGTTCTGACTTGGAAAAATCATCAAAAATTGTATAAAAATAATTTGGGAACATAATTTATATGGTTAGATTCCTTAATGAGTCTAGTTTTAGAATAAATAAACTATAACATCATATGAATTCTATATAAAAATATAATTAATTTTTAGTGAAGAAGGGTCGGAACTGCCAGACAGCAGAACAGGGGTGACTTTAAAGAATAAACTGTACTAATTGGCTAAATCAAAAATTCTGAAAATTTTATGGGAAGAAGATATGCAAGTCTAGTTTCAGTAAAAATTAACGGTTCTTCATTTGGAGTTCTGTAGCTCTGAAAATAAATAATTTAGTGACTATAACTCAAATGGACAGTTTTGAATATACTTATGAGTAATTAATGAAATTATTGATAATGTTACTTATAGCATGTTATATACATTAAGGATGTGGAATGGAGAGGAGGAGGAGGAAAATATATATGAGTATTTAGCTAGCATGTTCTAGGCTCAGGGACTAAATTGAATAAAAGTAAAACTTTATGGGCAATTTTGTAAAAATGTCAAAAATGACCAAATTGCATGAAATGGATTATTTTATTATTTAAATTATAAAATTGAATGAAATTATTAATTTAGATCAAGATAGGGTGAAAATATGTTTTAGGGATTAAATTGAAAAGTGTTGAAATTATGGAAAATTCTGATATTTCATAGAATTCATGGGCTGTTGTCGATATATATGAGAATAATTAGGCTTGGAACAAGGATTAAATTACAAGAATTTTATTTTTCTGAATCTAAGGATGAAATATCATTAATTAAAAGTTTAGGGGCAAAATGGTAATTTTGCCTAGAGCATTAATTGAATGTATCAGAATATGAAATGAATGAAAATGATGATAAAATTTATCCGGATAACTCAAATACGAGATTTGAACATGGAAAAGAGAAGACATCGAATTAGTGAAACTATAAACATGAGCAAGCAACGAAGTAAGTTTATGTAACTTGAATTATATTCTTAAATGCTTGAAATTTACGTTATTGATGTGAATATAATTTGAATGTTCATTGTATGAAAATTGATGAGACATTGATATATTTGATAAAAAGGGGAAGAAATCCCGGTTGAATGAAAGGAAAATTCGATGGATCGCTGAAAAGGAATTGACGGTAAAAAGGATCTAGCCCGGACGGGTGATCCTATCCCGATATAGCCCTCCCGAAGAATATGTGTGAAAAGGATCTAGCCCGGACGGGTGATCCTGATATAGCCCTCCCGAAGAATATGTGGAAAATGGATTTAGCCCGGACGGGTAATCCGAATTGGGGTCTGAATTTAGCCTGGACTGGTAATTTAGATCCAAGCTCATTAGAGTAATTGTCGTTGCAGGGGATTTAGCCTGGACTGGTAATCCCGACAATACTCTATGAGTTTATATTACAGGGGATTTAGCCTGGACTGGTAATCCCGCTGTAAGGATGAGGTTCGCGGGAGTGTGCTCTCTTACAGGGGATTTAGCCTGGACTGGTAATCCCGCTGTAAGGATGAGGTTCGCGGGAGTGTGCTCTCTGAAATAGAAATGTGCGCACATAAACATGAATTGACGGACCTGGATTTGTACACTATAAGTGTATTACTAGAAAATCCATCGAAATTCTGAGAAATTCAACGGGATAAATGTAATATCCTAGATTAGGGGTTATGCAATTGGTGCATAAATTCATGAGTTAGTAGGCTCAGTGAATGGTTTGGATGTAATTTAGGGGTTCTTAAAACTCTAAAAAAAAAAAATATCAAGGGTTTTGTTTACTATGGCCGTCCAAGCTTATGATCCACTAAGCTATTGCATTTTTTTTTAATTATTATTATTACTTCATCCCTTTAGCCACCCCATGCTTGAATAATTTAAGGAAACCATGAAGACTTGTTCCTCATGTTCGGCCAAGCTAATTAAAATTCCCATGCTTTCTTTATTTTTTTATTTTTTTAAATTCAGCCACATTCTTGAGCTCTTCAAGGATAACACATAAAGAATGTTTTATTGTTTGTCCCTAGCTCCACCGTGAAGAATAAAGTATTTAAGTGGCTGCTATTGCCAAAATTTGGCTGCATGTTTTGTGGGAATTAGTTTAGCATAAAAGGCCATAAAGGATAGTGGTGATTTTATTTTATTATCTTGAGTGGGTTGTTTAAGGGATAATTGTTTGTTGTATTATTGTATTTGGAGTAAGTGATGAAGAGATAATAGTGGCATGTGTTTAATTAATTTTAAAAGATGTGATAATGAAAATTGTGGGATTTGGAGTAGTGGAACGGCATGAGACTTTGTAAAGGTAAGGATAATTATTTTTATTTAATACAAGATGGAGTTATTGTAGATTTATATTAATTTATCAAGTATGGGTCTCTTGGGTAGGTAATATTCGGCCAAGTGAAGGGGGAAAGAGTGCCGAAATTATTTATTTTCTTCTCTAGTCTTCATTGCTGAAAATTTTAGTCAAGTAAATTCATTCTTTCCCTCTCTTTTCTTTGAAGCCAAAACCGATTGTTGACATAGCCATAGGTGCATTTTGTGCATTTTTCTTTCTTCCTATTTTCCTTGCCCGAAGCCGAATATCCCATCTCCTCAAAAAGCCATAACCGAAATTTAGGGACTATTTCTATTCATGTTCTTTGTCCGAAACTTGAAGGAGGAAGTCTTCGGGATTCAAAGCAATCAAGGTTTTACGACATCTTCATAGCCAAGAGATTAATTTCGGGATTTGGATTGGCAAGGTAAGTGACTAAGAATATTCGGCCAAGGCCCTATTTGTTGATTAAGATCTATTTCTTTTTTTCCAAAAGCCGAAACTAATTTGTTAAAGTGATTTAATGCTTGGTCGAATACAAGAAGAGTACAACAAAGATTTCGGGATTTGGGTTAGCAGTGAAATCGGCACCAAGGGATTTAAGATCTAAGGCATTAGATCAAGTTTTACGGGTTTTAAAGTGAACCGCTAAGTTAATCAGGTGTGTACCCACACTAAATCTTAATAAATTTACGGCTTTAAATTTACTGTATGTGTTAATATGGAAGTGTAAGAATATGGCTAAAGTACCATGTAATGGTGCGAAGTAATCAGGTACGTTTACCTACTCCTACTATGAGTATATTGTGATAAATATCTGTTATGGCACATAAGTGCAACTATAAGAATGTAAATAAAGTATAAGGCATAATATTTGCATGTTTTGTATGACATGGGGCATATGGGTGATATGTAAAGGGGAAGTGATCTGGTGGTCTTCACCACGATATCTGAATGTGGTGACTTATGTCACGTGCTATTATCTGGTGGCTTTGCCACAATATATATAAGGGCGATGAGCACATCGACTGCAGCGACTGCCTTCGATGATGTGTAGCGGATGGAGGGTTGACTTAGTAGTCCCCATGGTGTACAGGTTGGTTCGGGTGATGTGTAGCGGATGGCATATAGGTTTGGGTTCGGGTTGCATCATTATTTTCTATCTGTTATATGAATATGTATATGATATGATAATGTAAGCCTGAATTGTTAAATTTTAGTGTTGGTTACACATTGAGTCTGTTTGACTCACCCCGTTGGGGAATATTTTTATTTCAGGTGACGATCAGTGATGGACTGGGTCGGCAGTAGCTTAAAGGTGGCCATGCACAGCAAGAAATTTTACGATTTGGACTTTTTATTTAAATTAAGTACTTTAAACTATTTGGGTTTGTTTTGATGTAATAAGGCCCTAATATGAACTTTATTTCTGCATGCACGTTAAAATTTTTTTTTTTATGTTACGAACTTTTTATCAAATTAAAGGCTAAATGTTTTACTTAAATAAACCCTAAATGTTTGCCACATAAATTCATATGATTTTAATTAAAGATAAAATCTATCGTTCGACATATATTTCAACTTAAAAGTTGTGAACTTAACAATGGCATCTTTATAAAAACTTTTATTTCAAAATAAATTGGTTTTTTTAACTCGAGCCCAACCTAAATCGAATTTTTAATCACTTAAAGATTTTCAAAGAACTTGAACAGTTTTATTCGAGGAACATACCAGATCCGGTAGAGGCTCATGGGCCGGGTTTGGGGTGTTTCAGCTTGGTATCAGAGCCCGATTTTTAAACTCTCGGCCTTGGGTTTAAGGCCCAAAACATTTTCAAAATTAAGCCAAAAGAAGTTTGTGAAAAATTTTGTGAAATAAGCAGGTTTTTCTGGCATGGCACCTAAGTCTCCGACCCAAAGTCCATCGGGTAAGTACCCCTATCTTCTGTGTGATTTATATTATGAATTGTAGAAGGGTAAAAATGGAATGGAACGTAGAATAGCATGATAAGTACTTGAACCCTAGGACTAGGTTACCCAACAAATTTCATAAGACTCTGAATGCCTAATTAAACAAACCTGTGTCTAAGTCGCCGAGTTAGGGTGTGGCAACCATTGTGCGCATGTCTAGGATTGGTATTCAGTGGGAGCTTGGTACTTAAGCAGTCCGCACGACTCACCTCCTCTCCACTCGAATCCTATCTGGTGCGTAGCTTCGGTTCACCCTAATCAAGAGGACTTATTCACGGGCTAAACCCCTAACTAAAACCCGAAAAGGACTAGCCGTATTTTTTTTAAAACCCTAGTTTTAAAATCCTTAAATTACCCTTTTAATCGTAGCAAAAGATTATTTTGAAAATTTTTCCAAAATATTTTCGATTTCTAAAATTACCAAAATACCCTAGTGGTAAGATTACAAAAATACCCTTGGATTCAAAAATCTCCATACTGTCCAAACTTTTAAAACTTTCTTACTTTGAAAAAGTATCCAAAACCCTATTTTACGAAAGTCCAAAATACCCCAATTTAAAAATTTCCCCTGGGTTACCAAAATTACCAAAATGACCCTACTTTCTAAAATTTTGCCATACATGTAAAAAAAAAATTTACCCGGGAGTTTTGAAATTTCAAAGTACCCTAATTTATTGAAATTTTCAACTAACCTCGATTTATTACCAAAATACCCCTGTAGGGCAAATGACGAAAATACCCCTGGGCTAGGAATGGACAGAAATGTCCGATGAATGAAGGTGAATGGGAGATACTATGGAATGGATGAACTTTTCTGTAAATTAGGATAGAAAACTTGAACTTTGAATGATCGAAAGAATCCCTATTAAGCTCTCTTCATAAAATTTCTTCGGGAACAATCAGTGAAACAAAGACTAATTCATAAAACTTTCTTAATCAGATTCAAGCACAATTGTTAGATATGAGTTCTAGAGGACGCGGTCGTCGTGGACGCGGTAGAGGAAGAATGACTGTGTCGGAACCCGCTAGATTGGGTCATGGGTCTGACAATGAGGTACCACCGCTACCACCACCAGCAGTTGTTGGTGATGAACAGCAAGGTCAGACGGGAAATGATGCTGTGTCGCAGGCTGTACTGCGAGTTTTGGAAATAGTGGCTGGCACAAGTGGAAATATGGGAGCTCGAAAATCTGTACCTGAGCGACTCCGAGCCAACGGAGCTGAAGTATTCCGCGGCATATCTGGTGTGGCACCCAGTACAGCTGAGTATTGGTTGGAGGTGACGGAACGAATTATGGACGAGTTGGATCTGACTCCTGAAGAGAAGCTGAAAGGAATGGTGGCACTGCTACGCGATGAAGCGTATCAATGGTGGTTAACAGTCCGGGATGGTGCCACAGCTGAGGATCTGACCTGGGACTATATTAAGGCGGCGTATCAGAAAAAGTATGTCGGAACACGGTATACTGATGAGCAAAGGAAGACTTTTCTAGGGCTGGTTCAAGGGAACAAGTCTGTGGCAAAATATGAGGCTGAATTTCTAAGATTGAGCCGGTATGCTCGAGGAGTAGTGACTACTGAGCATGAACGCTGTGTCCGGTTTGAGGACGGACTAAGGGATGACTTGAGGTTGTTGGTCGCTCCACATCAAGAGCGGGAGTTTTCTGCATTAGTGGAGAAAGCTAAGATAGCTGAAGGAATTAAGGACTCTGTAAGGCAACACTCTGATTGGAACAAGCAGAAAAGAGGATTTGGGTCGTCAGGATCATCTGGGAATGTTCAGAAAAGGCCTAGAGTTGATGGGCCGCGAGGTCAGCAAGCTGGTACTGGAGGGCAATATCGTACTTGTGATCAATGTGGGAAGAAACACTTAGGAGAGTGTTGGAAAAAGACTGGAGGATGCTTTAGGTGTGGGTCCAAGGACCATATGATTAGGGACTGTCCGATGAAACCAGATGTGAATCGACCAGTAGCTCAGAATGTTAATCAGGCTGGTAGAGGTGGTCAGCAGCCTCAGCGAGGCCGTGGTCCGTATGGCCGAGGTAACGGTGCTGGAAAAGGACGTGGAACACCTGACCGAGGTGTTGGTAATACAGAGGCGAGACAGCCGAGCTTGGTTTATGCAGTTCGCCGGAGGGAAGATGGAGATGCGCCGGACGTTATAACCGGTACGTTCCTTATTTGTGGCAAGCCTTATTTCACTTTGATTGATGTGGGCTCGACCCATTCGTATGTTGCATGTAGAGTAGTAGAAACTCTAGGCATAGCCTCTGAACTTTCTGATAGGGAGATGACTGTAGTAAGCCCACTGGGTCAAACTGTAGTAGTGAATAAGATGTTTCGGGAAGTGCCCCTAGAAATCCAAGGCGTAGTATTTCCTGCCAACTTGATGGAACTTCCCTTCGGAGAGTTCGATCTCATACTTGGAATGGACTGGCTAGTGGAGCATCGAGCTATACTGGATTGTGCAGCTAAGCGAATGGAGTTAAGAACCCTAAAGGATGAGGAAGTAGTGATGATAGGAGAAAGAAGAAACTACTTGTCCAACGTAGTTTCTGCTTTAAAGGCTGATAAGATGGTTCGGAAAGGATGCAAGGCGTTCTTGGCCTTTGTTAGTGCATTGGATGAGAAAGAAGGGGGAGCTAGTGGAGTACGAACAGTAAGGGACTTTGTGGATGTCTTTCCAGAGGAATTACCTGGATTACCCCCGGATAGGAAGGTGGAGATTGGAATTGACTTGCTACCTGGTACAGCTCCTGTGTCAATTGCTCCATATAGAATGGCGCTAAAGAGTTACTTGATCGTAGGTTTATCCGACCTAGTGTGTCTCCATGGGGAGCACCGGTCTTGTTTGTAAAGAAGAAGGACGGAACTATGCGTATGTGCATAGATTACCGTCAGTTGAATAAGTTGACCATCAAGAATAAGTACCCTTTGCCGAGGATTGACGACTTGTTCGATCAGCTTAAGGGGGCAACAGTATTCTCGAAGATAGATCTAAGGTCTGGATATCATCAGTTGAAGGTGAAGGAGGCAGATATCCATAAGACAGCATTTAGGACTAGATACGGCCATTATGAGTTTGTAGTAATGCCGTTTGGATTGACGAACGCCCCAGCCGCATTCATGGATATGATGAACCGGGTTTTCCAACCCTACTTGGATAAGTTCGTCGTAGTGTTTATTGACGATATCTTGGTGTATTCCAAGTCGGAAGAGGAACATGATGAGCATCTCCGGGTTGTATTGCAAGTGTTAAGAGAAAAGAAGCTCTACGCCAAATTCAACAAGTGTGAATTTTGGCTTAAGGAAGTTGCATTTTTAGGACATGTGGTGTCTGCAGAAGGAATAAGGGTGGATCCTAGGAAAATTGAGGCAGTGCTAGATTGGAAACCACCTAAGTCTGTAGTTGAGGTTCGCAGTTTCTTGGGATTGGCAGGCTACTACCGAAGGTTCGTGGAAGGGTTCTCGTCAATAGCCGCGCCTTTGACAAAATTATTGAGGAAGGAAGTACCCTTTGTATGGACGGATAAGCAACAGGAGAGTTTTGAGAAGCTTAAGAGGGTTTTGACTGAAGCTCCAGTTTTGATTCAGCCGGAGGCAGGAAAGGATTTCACGGTATATTGTGACGCTTCTCATACGGGATTGGGATGTGTTCTTATGCAAGATGGGAAAGTAGTCGCTTATGCGTCTCGGCAATTAAGGCCACATGAGATTAACTACCCAACTCATGATTTGGAATTGGCGGCAGTGGTGTTTGCTCTTAAGGTGTGGAGGCACTATCTTTATGGAGAAAAGTCAGTAATCTATACAGACCACAAGAGTCTTAAGTATTTGTTGACTCAGAAGGAGTTGAACCTGAGACAGCGAAGGTGAGTTGAACTACTGAAGGACTACGATTGTTCGATAGAGTATCATCCGGGCAAAGCGAATGTAGTGGCAGATGCCCTAAGTCGGAAGGTTGTGTCAGATCTGAGGGCGATGTTCGCACATCTGAGCTTGTATGATGATGGAAGTCTGCTAGCAGAGCTGCAAGTTAAGCCGACATGGTTAAATGAAGTGAAAGAGGGGCAGTTGGCTGATGAAGAATTAAATGCTAAGCTACAGCAAGTACGGAATGAGGAGATAGAGGATTATAGAATCAATGACGAGGGAGTATTGTGCTTCAAGGGTAAGGTCTGTATGCCTAGAGATCAGGAGTTAAGGCGGAGGATTCTTCAGGAGTCGCATAGTAGCCCTTATGCTATGCATCCTGGAGGCACTAAGTTGTACAGAGATTTAAGAGAACAGTTTTGGTGGCCTGGACTTAAGAGAGAAGTTACTGAATTTGTTGGCAAGTGCTTGACGTGTCAGCAAGTTAAGGCTGAACACCATGTTCCGTCAGGATTACTTCAACCGATAATGATTCCGCAGTGGAAGTGGGAGAGAATTACCATGGACTTTGTTAGTGGGCTTCCCCTTACGCCTACTAAAAAGGACTCGGTATGGGTAATAGTGGATCGTTTGACAAAGTCCGCGCACTTCATTCCAGTGCGGGTTGACTATTCCTTGCAAAAGTTGGCAAAGATGTATGTGGCGGAAATTGTAAGGTTGCATGGTGTGCCGGTGTCAATCATCTCAGATAGGGACCCAAGGTTTACTTCTCGGTTATGGAAAGCTCTACATCAAGCTTTAGGCACCAAATTGGATTTCACTACGGCATTTCATCCACAGTCCAACGGGCAATCTGAACGAGTAATTCAAGTGTTGGAGGATATGTTGAGAGGCTGTGTGATAGACTTCAGAGGAAGTTGGGAAGACTATTTGCCTTTAGCTGAGTTTGCCTACAACAACAGCTATCAGGCCAGTATACGAATGGCACCGTATGAAGCACTGTATGGACGAAAGTGTCGAACACCTACGTGTTGGACGGACTTAGGGGAACGTCGAGTTTTGGGTCCAGAGTTAGTGGTAGAATCTGAGGAAAAAGTTGAAATAATTCGGGCACGGTTGAAGGAAGCATCTGATAGACAAAAGTCATACGCAGATCTCAAGCGGAAGGAAATAGAATTTGTTGTGGGAGATCAAGTGTTTCTTAAAGTTTCGCCTTGGAAGAAGGTAATGAGATTTGGTCGCAAAGGGAAGTTAAGTCCAAGGTTTATAGGACCTTATCGGGTATTGAAGCGAGTTGGACCAGTGGCTTACCAGTTGGAGTTGCCACCGGAATTGAAGCAGATGCACGACGTATTCCATGTGTCCATGCTACGTCGTTATCGATCGGATCCATCTCATGTAGTTCCGGTTAAAGAAGTGGAGCTAAGACCAGATTTGTCCTACGAGGAAGAGCCGATTCAGATTTTGGAACGAGATGTGAAAGTGTTACGAAGGAAGTCAGTTCCTTTAGTCAAAGTGTTATGGCGAAACCATGGATCGAAAGAAGCTTTGTGGGAGCCGGAAGAAGCAATACGACAGCAATACCCTCACCTATTTCAGCCAAGTAATTTCGAGGACGAAATTATTTTTAAGGAGGGTGGAACTGTAATATCCTAGATTAGGGGTTATGCAATTGGTGCATAAATTCATGAGTTAGTAGGCTCAGTGAATGGTTTGGATGTAATTTAGGGGTTCTTAAAACTCTAAAAAAAAAAATATCAAGGGTTTTGTTTACTATGGCCGTCCAAGCTTATGATCCACTAAGCTATTGCATTTTTTTTTAATTATTATTATTCTTCATCCCTTTAGCCACCCCATGCTTGAATAATTTAAGGAAACCATGAATACTTGTTCCTCATGTTCGGCCAAGCTAATTAAAATTCCCATGCTTTCTTTATTTTTTTATTTTTTTAAATTCAGCCACATTCTTGAGCTCTTCAAGGATAACACATAAAGAATGTTTTATTGTTTGTCCCTAGCTCCACCGTGAAGAATAAAGTATTTAAGTGGCTGCTATTGCCAAAATTTGGCTGCATGTTTTGTGGGAATTAGTTTAGCATAAAAGGCCATAAAGGATAGTGGTGATTTTATTTTATTATCTTGAGTGGGTTGTTAAGGGATAATTGTTTGTTGTATTATTGTATTTGGAGTAAGTGATGAGAGATAATAGTGGCATGTGTTTAATTAATTTTTAAAAGATGTGATAATGAAAATTGTGGGATTTGGAGTAGTGGAACGGCATGAGACTTTGTAAAGGTAAGGATAATTATTTTTATTTAATACAAGATGGAGTTATTGTAGATTTATATTAATTTATCAAGTATGGGTCTCTTGGGTAGGTAATATTCGGCCAAGTGAAGGGGGAAAGAGTGCCGAAATTATTTATTTTCTTCTCTAGTCTTCATTGCTGAAAATTTAGTCAAGTAAATTCATTCTTTCCCTCTCTTTTCTTTGAAGCCAAAACCGATTGTTGACATAGCCATAGGTGCATTTTGTGCATTTTTCTTTCTTCCTATTTTCCTTGCCCGAAGCCGAATATCCCATCTCCTCAAAAAGCCATAACCGAAATTTAGGGACTATTTCTATTCATGTTCTTTGTCCGAAACTTGAAGGAGGAAGTCTTCGGGATTCAAAGCAATCAAGGTTTTACGACATCTTCATAGCCAAGAGATTAATTTCGGGATTTGGATTGGCAAGGTAAGTGACTAAGAATATTCGGCCAAGGCCCTATTTGTTGATTAAGATCTATTTTTTTTTCCAAAAGCCGAAACTAATTTGTTAAAGTGATTTAATGCTTGGTCGAATACAAGAAGAGTACAACAAAGATTTCGGGATTTGGTTAGCAGTGAAATCGGCACCAAGGGATTTAAGATCTAAGGCATTAGATCAAGTTTTACGGGTTTTAAAGTGAACCGCTAAGTTAATCAGGTGTGTACCCACACTAAATCTTAATAAATTTACGGCTTTAAATTTACTGTATGTGTTAATATGGAAGTGTAAGAATATGGCTAAAGTACCATGTAATGGTGCGAAGTAATCAGGTACGTTTACCTACTCCTACTATAAGTATATTGTGATAAATATCTGTTATGGCACATAAGTGCAACTATAAGAATGTAAATAAAGTATAAGGCATAATATTTGCATGTTTTGTATGACATGGGGCATATGGGTGATATGTAAAGGGGAAGTGATCTGGTGGTCTTCACCACGATATCTGAATGTGGTGACTTATGTCACGTGCTATTATCTGGTGGCTTTGCCACAATATATATAAGGGCGATGAGCACGTCGACTGCAGCGACTGCCTTCGATGATGTGTAGCAGATGGAGGGTTGACTTAGTAGTCCCCATGGTGTACAGGTTGGTTCGGGTGATGTGTAGCGGATGGCATATAGGTTTGGGTTCGGGTTGCATCATTATTTTCTATCTGTTATATGAATATGTATATGATATGATAATGTATGCCTGAATTGTTAAATTTTAGTGTTGGTTACACATTGAGTCTGTTTGACTCACCCCGTTGGGGAATATTTTTATTTCAGGTGACGATCAGTGATGGACTGGGTCGGCAGTAGCTTAAAGGTGGCCATGCACAGCAAGAAATTTTACGATTTGGACTTTTTATTTAAATTAAGTACTTTAAACTATTTGGGTTTGTTTTGATGTAATAAGGCCCTAATATGAACTTTATTTCTGCATGCACGTTAAAAAATTTTTTTTATGTTACGAACTTTTTATCAAATTAAAGGCTAAATGTTTTACTTAAATAAACCCTAAATGTTTGCCACATAAATTCATATGATTTTAATTAAAGATAAAATCTATCGTTCGACATATATTTCAACTTAAAAGTTGTGAACTTAACAATGGCATCTTTATAAAAACTTTTATTTCAAAATAAATTGGTTTTTTTAACTCGAGCCCAACCTAAATCGAATTTTTAATCACTTAAAGATTTTCAAAGAACTTGAACAGTTTTATTCGAGGAACATACCAGATCCGGTAGAGGCTCATGGGCCGGGTTTGGGGTGTTTCAATAAATATAGAAAATGACAAGTACTTGAAATCATGAAATTAAACTTGAAAGACATAGAAATGATAATTATTTGATACATTGAAATATGGCATGGGAAATACATGTATGTGAAATTTGCCTGATAATTATGCATATTCAAGATTATGAACTGCTACTGGAATAAATATACACTAAACTCATGAAAATGATGGTACTTGAAATATTGTCATAATAAATTGAACAATTTATATTTATGAAGAAACAATAAGAGAATGATATGTATCATGACATGTAAATATAATACTATCTTTGGTACGTTGATACAGGAAAATTATGTGTATTAGGACAAGTAATAAATTGAAGTGAGACATGTCGAGAAAATAAGTTTGTTAATATTAAAGTACGTTAACCAATGTAGGAAAGTTTTTAGGATTTTGCGAAAAATTCCCTATGATCCCGATTTAATTCCGGTTGGCTCCTAATGTATGTTTTGGGCTTCGAGGGCCCAATAGAGGGACGTTATGATTATTTTCAGAATATGAACAATAAATGACTCAGAATTATTCGAAAATGTTCAGTAAACTCTGGTAATACCTCCTACTCTATTCCGACAACAGATACGGGTAGGGGGTGTTACATTTTGCTTTTTATTTTATGATTTTGTTATATTAGAAATCGTAACTCTTGATCAAATATTGAAGTTGTATAAAATATTTCGGGTTTTTTACTAAAATAATACAAAAAAAGGAAATATCCAAAATGGCATGCCATTTTAATTATGTACCAAAATGGTACATCCAGGGTGGTCACGCCAACGGCAGAGGCGGCACCACCCCGATGTCAGGCCTATTCTATCGAAAAAAAAAAAAAAGAAACAACAGTTAAAAAATTGAAAACGAGGAAAAAAAGCTGACACAGCCTGGTCAATGGGCTGCCATAGGTGGCACCAAAGGTGCCATTGCCAGAGGCGGCACCGATGGTGCCAGTGGCAGAGGCAGCACCAGTGACAAGACTCCTCATGCATGCCGTTTTGGCATGTTCTGCCTCTTGGGGACCTTATAATGGTCCCCCCAAATTTCAGTTTCAGCTGAGAGAGAAAGGGAAAGGAGAAGAAGAAGAAGGAGGAGGAGGAGACGGCGAAGAAGAAAGGAAGAGAAGAAAAAATAGAATTAGGTATAATTTTTTTTTTTAAAAAATGGATGATATGAAATGATATTGTTGTTAGTTGTTGTTGTTAGTTTGTTTAGTTTAGTTTAGTTTAGCTGTTGTTAGTTTATTAATTGTTGTTGTTCGTTTGTTATATGATGTATTATTATTTATTAATGTTGTTGTTAGTTTCGTTAGTTAGATTAAGAGTTTCCAAGTTTTTTTTGTTCGTCGTAGTCTTCTATTGTGTAGTTATTCTTCTATTATCGGTTCCACCCCCTAAAAT